>JBANSL010000010.1:24585619-25785619 GCA_037127255.1 Persicaria tinctoria
GCTCATGGTTCCTCTTAATTGTCAGTCTTCCTCCCTCATGGTCGACTATCTTGAGATGTCTCTCTCACGTCTTCTTCCCCTTTGATTCGTTCACGGATTTGAGTGAGTAAGTTTTTTTCCCCTCTTCGTTGTTGTTGTTGTTGGTTTAGTTTTGTTGTCGATTTCGTGTTAGAAATAGTCGTGTTGTGTTAATTTGAGGCAATTTTGACCAGATTAGTTGCTTGGTTGAGTCAATTTAGTTTTTCGGGTTTAATTTGTTATCGTTTAATTTTTTTCCTAAGGAAACCGATCAATACAACCCAATTTTAGTGCTAATTTGTATAAAAAAAATGCTTCCACGTATATTGTCTTGTCACAAAAATCCACGTAGGCTGTCTTGTCAGCATTTTTGACATGTGAGAAAACACAGTGTAATATATTACCACCACCCTCAAAGGTCGGGATATTTTTATTACATTTGAAAGTTGAGGATATATTTTTACCATACTCCCAAAGGTGGAGGTATTTTAATTAGTTTTCCCATTTTAAATTGGTGTTGTTGGGGACCATTCCTCAATTTGTATTTCTTTTCCTTTTTCTTTACTCTCTCTCTCTCTCTGTGGCCAAAGCCGTTGGGGATTCTTTCCCTTGCCAATTTCCCAGCTATCCTTTGTCTCTTACTGATTGCCCATCTCTCCTACATAAGGACCACCCTCCCTTACTCTCTTGTTTCATTCTGCAGTCTGCACAAATCAGAAAATCACCCACGGCCCTCTACCACCAAAACACACCATCACCAGAAAAGCAGCACCAATACCTTCCTCATCCTTCTCGTTTCCACCGCTAGAAGCCTCCTTGCTCAGCCGCCACTTCCACCATCAAAGAACCCAGTAGATTCGCTCTCCCTGCTTCCCCGTTTGGTTGCTTTCCGACTAAAAACAGTTAGCATCATTGTTCTCTTCTTCCACCTCATCAATTGTCGCCAGAAGCCACATCCTCACCTTGCTCCTCTTGCACTCCCCTTCGTTTCGTTCTGATTTCGAGCAGCAACATCTCCCTCCGTTTTTTTTTCCGATTTAGAATAGCACAACCACTTTCTCCGCCTGTTCCGACGTCCAAGGTGAGCCAATCGAGGAACCCCGGAGTAGCCTAGAAGTTCGGCCGGAGCCACCGACGCCGAGCTTCTCCTCCCCTGTCTCCGTTCAGGATTTTCGGTAAGCTTCACCCATCCCTTCTTCCGATCAAAACTCAATAAATGTAAGGACCAAGATTTTTTAATATCATTATAGATGTTATTTCGAATTAAATTTTGATTTAATTTCTAAGACTCCGATTTTTTTTTGAAAATTTCCGTTCTCGAGCAAGTGATTTATTTTATTCTTTCAAGACTCGGAATAACAAAGTGGAAATAAATTTCCGTCCTCGGGCAAGCGATTTATTCTTTCAAGACTCAGGAACTCACTCGATATCGACCTATTCAGTCGATATTGACTCAGTCAGTCGATTTCTGGTAGCTTCTGTCGATCTCGAGCTATAACCTACAACAACAAAAGCAACATAGTCGGTTTTGAGTTGGGGACTCGATATCAACCGGTTAGAACTCGACGTCAACTAGCTCAGAAAACTTCTAGTCGATCTCATTGACTCAATTTTAACTCAGATAGGTCTATTTCGAGTGCTCATACAGTAACCTGTAACTGTCGGCAAAGAAGGCCGAAGAATGAAAGGAGGGAGAAGAATGATGGATAGAAATAAGCCAAGTGTTGAGCTTGTCGAAGACCCAACGAACGACAAAATAACGATTTTAAACAATATATGAAATAAAACTTCCAAAGCCAGGGCATACCGCAACGACAACCATGGAAGTGAAATAATAAACCACAAAAGATAGAAACTTTTATTGATAAAGGACAATGCTTTCAACAAATTCGGCAAGTAGGAATATAAACCTTTCGATAAATAACTATAATTGCATCTACCCTTTTCATAATTAGAGTTTATAAACTTCCGAATAGAAACTTTAATTACTACCCAAGTTTCACAACATGAGTTTCTTAATTTTCCAATTAAAGATGAAGCACAAAGGATAGATCGGGATAAAGTACATTTCTTTCGTGACTCATCAATCCACCGACATGGCTATCATCGGGCTCACTCCGACCCTAGAAGAAGGGAACTACTCGCGCCTAATTGCAATAGACATCATCATCATTGAAAAGAAATAAACTAATTGAAACTAATGTCGAAAAGTTACAACCAAACAAAGCCACAATGCTCTTGCTTCACAACTCTACTCGGCTCCAACTATATTGCTTAACTATGTGTTTGTATGTTGAAGAATGAATAAAATCCAGCGCATAGGGCTTTATTTATAGGCTCCAATCCTAGCTATTCTAGGAGAGCAATCTATCTATCTTCTATCTATATCTATCTAAGGATAAAATTCTAGATATAAGGAAATATCTAAAATATCTTCTCTTCATGTGCAAGTAACTTCCTCTTCGAACTAGGACTCAAATCCGCGTCGGACAGCTTATGTAGACTCACTCGATATCGAGTTAACTTGGTCGATTTTGGGTGGTCCTTCACTCGACGTCGGGTCTTCAGGTAGATTTCGAGTGGTGCTCACTCGATGTCGGGTACTTGGGCC
This sequence comes from Persicaria tinctoria, assembly GCA_037127255.1. Classification (NCBI taxonomy): domain Eukaryota; kingdom Viridiplantae; phylum Streptophyta; class Magnoliopsida; order Caryophyllales; family Polygonaceae; genus Persicaria; species Persicaria tinctoria. The sequence continues at coordinate 24,588,249 of JBANSL010000010.1, forward strand.
GATTTCGACTAGTCTTCACTCGATATCGAGTCATCTTCAGCTCCAAATGTTGGGCTCAGCTTTGCTCACTCGATGTTGGGCCTTGTTCAGTCGATGTCGAGCCCTTCAGTAGACCTCGAGTGACTTCAATGGAAATCCGTAGTTCTTGGTTTTTCTCCGAATTTGCTCCAAATTCTGTAATATTAAACACAAACTTGTATAGACCTCTATTTCTTCAAAATAAGCATAAAATACACAAATTCATTATATTCCCAGCCCAGAATATATAAAATAATAAAATAAGGAGCTAAAATAAGTACAAAAATATGGTGTAAAACATGGACGTCATGAGACACCAGAGCACCAGGGACGCGTTTTGAGGAGTCCGGATTCAAGGTGGATGGCTTAGCAATGAAGTCAAAGATCTTTTATCCACCTATGCAGAACATTTATCCTTCTGGGTTAATTCTTATTTACCCAAAGGAACTTTTAATTGTTTTATTTTATTTAAGTAGGAAGTTTTATCTTAGGAAATAGATAGATGTTTCTATCCTTTGCTAGCAAGGATTAGTTTAGCTATAAATAAAGCCCTTGGGGGATAGTTTTCAATCATCCAAGCACACAAGCAATTGTGTAACCCTAGGTAGGAAGAGAGAGAGAGAGAGAGAAAGAGAGGGAGAGAGAGAGAGAGAGAGAGAGAGAGAGAGAAGTTGTGGAGAGTGGTTGCGATTGTACTCTTTACTCTATTATTTCAATTCAAAAAGTTATTTTCTTCATGTCAATTATGGAGTTTGCGATGATGAAGCGTGAGTAGTCATCCTACTTCTAGGGGGCCGAGGTGAGCCCCGCGATAGCTATGTAAGTATGCTCTAAAGTCATGATCTTTTATGTGATTTTAATCTTCTATTCTATGTTCTTTAATCCGCTACGCGAGTAGGGAAAATTCCATGTTTATAATATTGATGAGAAAGTGAATTTATTGTGAATTCGGATACCTAATTATGAAAAGGATAGTAACACTTAGGGTTTATGCGAGAGCCTCTATATTCCTATTTATTAATAACAAAAGTTATTTGAAGAAAATCCTATTTCTTTCATTATTCAAGCATATTATTTGCATGGTTATCATTGTGGTAATTCCCTTGCCTTGGAAGCCTTTTAGTTTATTGATATACAACAACCTTTCTGCCTATTTCTGTTCACCTTTCGTTTCCATCCTTGCACTCTTCAGACGTTTTTTTCCGACATTTTACTTTCTGTTTCTGCATATTGACCCGACATCGACTCACATCAGTCGACATCGAGTGAGCCTAACTCGACGTTGAGTCACTTCTATCGATGTCGACTACTTGGTTTTCTTTCTGCAGGTTGGAACTAGGATTCAACTTCTTGACTCGACATCAACTGGATCTTAGTCGATATCAAGTGGCTTCTGGTTGACATCAGAGGGCTATTCTACGAGACTCGATCGGCGAGTGCTGACACGCTTCCCCGTGGACCGATCCTGACTCGTACCACTACAACGGTAGGAAGTTTTGTAATTTTATTTACGCGAATAAGGGATTGGTTTGCTTTTATATCTATATTTGTTTAATCAATTCTTCCTCCTAACAGGTTCACAACGACGAGTGCATTTATATTACTCCCATCTAAAGCAAACACAAAATACAATGAAAATGCGTGGATTTGAAAATTAATGTCCCACTAAAAGTGAAGAATTTTCTATGGACATTGAACCAAAATGGTCTACCTATAGTAATGTTGTTCACCAAAACTAAAAGTAGCAAGAGTCGTGCAAAGATAAAACTACAAGCACATATACAGGACACTTATGTGCGATGGTAAGTATGCAAGGTAGGGTTGCCCTATCTATGCTTGTTCTTGACACAAAAGCTTACGAGTATCATCGAAAACCTTTTCATCTTCGCACCAAACATATGCACAAATTCTATTTAAACAAAAAAATATAACTTAAATTTGAAAATTAAAATTGTCATTTTGAATTCAAGAGCCAAAGTAGGCGATTTTGGTTAATCTTTCTAACTGTGCATTTTTCTTTGAAATTCAAATAAAGTACTCGCTAGGTGATGTGAGGGCATTTGTGATTGGGTGTACACATGAGCCTTATATAACGTCTCACAATATTTTCTTTATCAGTCTCTAATTACATGGCGACTTTAATTTGAAAAACAACATCTATTGGACAATACAAGATAGAAACATAAGGCCAATTTGTACCCTTTCATGTGAAACTAGTTGTCTAAGCTTATGATCTATGTGTACATCCCCGCTTGTCTAGCATTTCTTGGTCATGCGTACGTCTAAGAGGCATTCGAACCCATTCTTGCGAACACTGAATATGTGCCAATGCATGCACAAAACGTGGCCATGACTATGATAAATGTGCATAGTGCGACCTAAACATACGACTTGAACACTGTTATTTCATTGTGAACATATGGAAGAAGTTTCTTTGAATCGAAATAATTCAACTTGATTATGGCTTAGTTTTTACCTCAATCTTTCGTACTCTGCCTCTGTATATGCTAAGGAAGCATGTGCAAGGGAAGATAAAGGTCTACATCAAGATAAAGCAAATATTTTTTCCAATCAATGGAACTTTTAGAAGATGAAAAAAGAGCCTAAAAAGTAAAAGCTTGATTGATAAAACTTACAATGAGTGTTGCAAGGAGGTTTCCGATTAGTGCCATGATCAAAGCTTGATTCATCAATAAATTTAATAGTTAGAATCACTAATTAGATAAAAGAATCAAGAATTTTCATGATGTGTTGTTACCAAAGTGTTGAAATGTAAGGGCTACGACGAGAGTTGAAACCACCAAAGTTGTTCTTAAAAGAAGAGGTACAAAGAATGATCTGAGATGGGTAGTAGGCAAGAGCTCCTCTAGACCCATGGCCACAGGTGTTACTATCAAGGCATATTTCGTAACTGGACTCACAACCTAAAATCAATCCATATGCATATAAGAAAATTTTGAAGAAACCTGAAAATATATGTTGCAGAAGTACTTGTTACATACTGTGGTCCAAACAGCAATCTTGGTAGCCAAATACTGAGGGGGCATATTCAATGTGAACTGGGATTTCGTTAAATCTCCAAACAAAAAAAATGCACCGGCTGCCACTCCAATGTATAGAATCCCCGATATAAAGAAGCTGCAACAGTGGGAGAGTGTCATGTGATACTAATATTTTTTAGTATATGATTAACTATAAGGTCATAACCAACCATTTTGGATAACTATTTTCTTGATCACGTACCTGATGATAAGTACTGAAGGAAACTGTGATGGGTTTTTCATGGACGAGTATTGGCTTGGGAAAGTCGAATGCCCACTAAAGCAAAAAGAGTAAACACCAACTGCAATAGGAAGCTTTTGGAGGTTCAAAGCTGTACCACTTGGAAGAATTCCTACGTGATCGACAACACTGATCCACAATAGGCAGAACAATACTAACAACGAAGCTATCACTCCTCCAGCTGATCAAATAATGTTCCACATATTAGCAACTATAGAAATAAAAGGAAAAATATGCAATTTAGGTGTTGTTATAGCACATGGTGGAGCATGACTTTATTGAGGTGGCATGGAAGATGGATAATTGTCGATCTAATGCCATCGTTTTTAATTATGCCACCATTTAGTTGAACTAAAATATCATTGTTTTAGTTTAAAATGGGGAAGTTTTAGTTCAAAATGATCTCATTTTTTCATGTATATTTTTCCTCTTTAAATGAATAAAATGATGACGTTTGTTGTTTTATAAGGCATTATTTGGGCTAAAAAGAGACATTTGAATCATAATAAGCCAATATGTAATTACATTTTTGTTCTATTATTATATAACAATTTGTAACAAGCTGTTTTAAAAAATATAAACACGCATATTTCTTTGAACAAATGTTGAATTGAGTAACATAATATCTCATTTTGATGCTTTCTAGCTAAATTACAGTATCAAATTATCAAGTTAAATAAAAAAAAGTATCATAGTTTATAAAAAAAAATTTAAGTGATGAATACATGTTCTATTTGAAACGTTTATATTTTTTTAACTTTAGCTTCATATTTAGGATTATAGTATATCAAAATGAAGTTATTGACTTATAGAAAGCATATAGGTGATATGTGAGATGATAAGGGGGCACGTGATCCCTCATGTCCCATTCGCTTTGCGTCTGATTATAACACCTATTCATGAATATCGTGAACCTCATAACACCAGGAAAATTTTTCTATTAAACGATATGGATTATGGAGTTATATAAGATAGTCAGAGACCTGAAATGTATGACAACAAGCTAAGATCTCGAAGCCAAACTGTTGGTAGCACAACAAGTGTTGATATGATGGCAAAGACCTTGTTAGAAGCGAGAGTTACCCCTGGGATATCCCAAGAGGCATTTGGAAATATGAACGCCAAATTGTCACCCATCATCACAATGAATTCAACAGAAATGGCCTATTGAACAAAAAAAGTTGTGTGATCGTACTCGTTTTGTATGTGATTACTTAACTAGGAAGAATGGGATTGAAACTTCAAAGGGAAGACCACTTACATACAATTCTGTATAAAGGATGATCTGCATTTAAGATGTAGCCAAAGTGTTACATGAAATATTAGGGAGTATTTCAAAAAGAGCTTAAAAATGAATTTGTAATGTTAACTCACTGCTATGCCAATGCGCCCAACAGCTCCAAATGCAGCTTGTCCAATATCAGGGTATGTTCGGAGTCCAGGAGAGCTCTCTAGGCACCGCTTCAAGAGTATTCCAGTGTAGCAACATATACAACAAAAGAGTGCGAGTAGGTAAAGGCTTAGCCACCCTCCTTGTTTCACGGCATATGGTGTCGCCAGTAGGCCTATCCCGAAGAGAATGTTCAATCCTAAAGAAATAAGGAAGTTAGAACCAATGTGATGAAACAACAATGGGATGAGAAATTTTTTTTGTTCGATTACCATTAAGCACTGCTTGGGAAAATGAACATTGTTGGGATGGTTTTAACTCAATTCCAAGAAATGAAAGTGATGTTGATGAAGGGAGTGCCGAAGATGGAGCTTCTTTGTTGCCGGAGACAACTACATTGGATAAAAGTGTAGTAGTCAAAGAAGGGTCATCTTTTGATGCCTGTTTCTTCGAGAAGGAGAAGCTTAATCTTGGGAAACTAGTATCCTTGCCAACCTCAAAGGAAGGAGTTGCAGCAATTGCATACATATTCATTGATTCCCTATCCAATTTGATCAAACAAAAATGTTTCAATATCTTATAGGCTAATAAATTAGGAGAGCTTTGCACTCATGGACAAATGCAAATTAAGTTTGAGATCTACATTCTAACACAAAACTAAAAGCTAATACCTAGGGATTTCATCATCCAATTTGAGTTATAAATAGAAATTTGTTGTTTACATATTACCTGTAACTTTGAGGCCAGGGAACTGAATCAGAATCCATTGGAACATCCAAATGTGAATCACTTCTGCTGGAAGGAGTAGAAACCGTTTCAGAATCACTACTTTGGCTATCTTTTATCAAGGATCTTTCGGCCTCATTATATTCATCGTCTGTTTGAAAATCAATTTGGCGATCACGATCTTGCTCGAAATCCTCTGACAATTTCATATTTTTTCTCTCCTTTTTCCTCTTGTTGTTTTTGTCCAAATTTATTGCTTTCTTGCAACATTCAATGGGAAAAACAACATTATATATGTGATCCGGATATTATTTTTCGATGAAGAAGAAAACCCAAAAGATATTTTTAAATGACCACTGAAAAAAAAAATTAAAGAAGTTTGCATTTTGTTTCTTCCTCCCTCAATTTTATGTTTATTTTTAGGTTGTTACATTCTTTTCGTGACAATTTATCTCTTGTGTGTTTACCAATCAAATTTAGAGCCTAACTTGTCCAGTAATAGCTGTAAAATCTTTAATTGGTTATGCATTTTTTCTCTATCTTTCATTTCAATCCAAATGATTTGGATTAGATAATTAGCTAATGTCGAAAATAATAAAACAATCACATTGAGATGATAAATATCCCAACTTTGATTTCCATTGAGATTGTTTAAATTAAGTTCATCATTAGTGGACTATATGTAAGTTTGTTAATTTATTATTCCAAAGATATCTAAATATTGCCCCTTCCCCCGTGTTAGAAAGTCTTGATGGTCAAAAAAAACTTCAGTGTTTTAGTGCTTGCAAAGGTCTAGATGCTAAAACCCAATGTTAAGTGATTGTTTTAGTAGTTGACATGCTGATAAGACATTCATAATACCTCCAAAAAAGAACTACCAAAGGTGTTCAATCGGCACGAGTTTAGAAAACCCGAGTTACGTTTCGAAGGATAAAATCCCTCGTTCAGATCTTGCACACCAAGTATGGGTTGGAAGTTTGAAATCCAAAGTCAGATTTTGAAAGTGGGATTGCGTACCCATAGTTCTCATGTAGCCAGTTGGAAGCCCGATGTCAACACACATGTACCTGTCCTATCACTAGTAGAAAATCGGGATTTTACCCCATAGCCTATTTCCCCCGATCTCGTAATTGTGGGGTATAATGACAAAACTGACAAGTTGTCTCTATTTTTTTTTTATTAAAACAAATATACCCCGGATCATATAAAAAATGTCCGGGTTATATTATATCGGTATATTACTTGTATCATATTTTATACCCCGGGCGTTTTTTTTACAAATATCCGGGGTAAAAGCTAATTCTCTTTATTTAATTTTTTTTTAACTAAAACTGATGCTCGGTTCTTTAATTTTCATTAAAAAAAAAAATTCCCTGTAGCGCTTCCTCTCTCCTGTACGTGCGCGAGAATAGATCTCGCTTCTCCATGGCAGTCGACCTCCATCCTCCATCCTCCATTACACACAGTCTCCGACCACCGAGCATGCTCGGCCGACCTCCACCGTGCTCCGACCTCCATCATCGGCTCCCTCAGTCGCATATTCATCACCCGCTGAACCCCAGCGTAGACTGCTCCCACCAAAGCTTCTCTTTGTGCTCCATCCTCCATTGCTGTCGCATCTGAACCGAAGCTTCTCTTTGCTTCCATCCTCATCACCGGCCTCATCTGTGTGAAGGAAAACCCCCATTAACAACCTCCTCTTCCTAGGTAAACAAGAACCTCTAATTTTTAGATTTTGCAAAACCCTAATTTGTGTCCCTCTTCTTATTCGAATCCTATTTTGCATCTTTCAAAGCTTCAATGTAGGTCAGTTTGCTCAGATTGGGCACAAGGAATTTGGACGGGTTGAATTTGCAAGGAATTTCCTCTCTTTTGTTCATGTCTGGCCGGCCAAGGGTTGTTCTGTCTGCCTCCTTTGTGTGATCCCTCTTTGGGCGGGTTGGATTAGCAATATATTGAGCAAGAAATTCTCCTCTAAGTTCAGGTATTTTTTTTTAAAAAAAAATTATGTTTGCGAGTCTCTATAGTAGGTTCTAGTTCACTTTTCATGATCCCCAATTTGTGATGCTATTTTCAATTAATGCAGGGTTGTGCTCCCAATCTAATTGTCATGCTAATTGTCCAATTGAAAGTTGTGAAAACTAGGTTTTATAAAATTAAGGGGTTATATTATGTTGGTGCATGAGTTTTGAGTTGTCTAATATCCAGATTGAAAGAGGGGCTTTGATGTTTGAATTATTGTAGCGGTGGTGCCTTATTAAATTATGATGATGATTTGTCCGAATAGACTTTACTTGTTCTTTCTGGTTAATGTCTCAGAAGCTTTCAAGGAGATTAGTTGTCCGAATGGACTTTCCTTGTGCATCCTGGTTAATGCTTATTGATTAAAAGAAAACCCATATGCCTTTTTGTCCCTCTTATATGAATGGATAAATGTGCTTGATAGTTGGATTTACTCATAAAAAACTAACAATAATCCTAGGCATATGTCGTCATTGTGAAGATGGACTTCTTCTTGTCTATGTTGGTGATCTTTTGGTTGAATTGATCTTTGTTGTGGTTGTATTTGTTTTGATATTGCAATAGAAGTAACTCCTACTTCCAAAGGTTGCTATCTTGTCGATTTTCTTACTGCAGAAGATAACACCTCATAAGAATGAGCATACAAGCTGAACTCAGCATAAGCTAAAAATTGCTAGATCTGTAACGTCCGATCAAGATGGAAGCAGAAGCATGTTACATGAACAAGACGTGATAATGGGAACAAATACAGGTGGATTGTGTCTTAGTACTGAAGTCACCTAAGACAATGATACTATTAATAAAGCTAAGGATAGAATTTCAGTTCCTCTTGAGAGAACTCTATAGCGCCCTCATCTCATCTCCTTACCAGCTTTGCTCTCTTTTCTCTCCACTTCTCACCCCAGCGTAGTGTATATGTAATGAATTTTGCTCTCAGATACCCCTTGTTCAACTGATTTATAACAATTACTTTTACTTTGAAAGAAGGAAAGGATCCAAGGACGGTGATTTCCAGAGAGATGTTAAGCTCGTTGAGTGGAGGCCTCATGCTGGTAGAACACTTGCTGTAGCATGCAGGCTAGTGTTGCTCCCTCTGAATTTCTGCTTTACAGATATATTTCTTTTGTAAAGTTTCATTAATCAAGAGCTAATTTGATTGTTCATTCAGGGGTGGGGTTTGCATATGGGTTGTGTCTTATCCTGGTAATGCAGCATCTGTGAGACCTGGGGTTTCCCAATTTGTTGGTACCATTTTGAGGGGGACTGGAAGCAGGTGGACCTTGGTGGATTGTTTGAAGAGCACTAGCAATGAGCACATAACTGCCGGATTGGACATACCTAATACCCCGGATATTACCAGAATACACCCCGGACGTGTCTTTCAGAGCACTTTTTTTTTTCAATTTTGGCTAGGTTTTATACCCCGGATTTTAAAAAAATATATCCGGGGTATAAAGTTAGACTATGTATTAACCCCACCCTAGTTCTACCCCGGAGCCCTATATATTGTCAGATCCGGGGTATATTTAAAAAACTCCCGGGGTATATTAGTGATTTTCTACTAGTGTATATCCTAAATAGTACGAGAAAACCATTTGATTCAAGGCATTATAGTCATAAAAGCTACTAAAATATGGCGCCACGACAGAGCCGGGTCAAAACGTCAATTTCAAAGCATAAGTATCCAAAAGTAGGTGGTGAAGAGTCAGTTTCTCCCTAGATCATCCATGGAAAAAGTCCCATGCCACAATCACCACAGAGCAACAGTAACAAGGCATGAGATATCATGATGCATTTATACCTAAAACATAGAAGGAGGAAGAGGTTAGAATAAGCCACACATGCGGGATCGAAATCCCTACTACGATCACATATTATACGCTATACCTAATAAAGATGCTCTAAGCAGAACATGAATATTAACACCCAAGCATGCATAGCAGTTATATATGCCAAGTGGCACATCCCTCTCCCACTTCTGCACCCATTCATCATAGTGCAGACACCGACCGAGATCCTGCTAGCTCATTATATGTCTCAGGTCCAGTCATATATTATGCTTGGTCAGTTTTCGGGTTATAGTGTAACACAACTAATGAATCGAGAGGAACAACCCAACGAAGTTGGGCAGTTCTATGACCCTAGCAAACACCCTAATGACTCACTAATAACGGTCGCCTTGTTCTAAATGAATTAAGTAGACAAATGCTCATTCAAGAGTGCAACCTAAGCATGATACTACATGATCATGTTTTTATGCATGTACAAGCACCTAGTATACTACATGATTACATGCATGAGAGATCAATCTGAGTAAGCTCTCGAGGGAACTTACCTGGATGAGCAGAGCCGCAAAAGGTAATAATCCAGGTACACAACAAGTCACACGTCACAGATGGTCACCTAGCATGCATACATAAATAACATAATGAGTCTACTTCTATAGCTACACTAAGCATATAATATCTCACAGATACAAGCAGATAGATAACACGCATCTCATCATCCATAACTCCCAAACTCATCTTCATAAATTCATCTCGTATCTTATATCATAATTCTTATATCCCACCATTTCAATACCACAACAATAGTTCATATAGCGTGCGTGCGTGTGTGCGTGCGTGCGTGCGTGCGTATGTGTGTGTGTCCGCGTGTGTGTGTGTGTGAGAATAGATCATATGTACTCAGCCTTTAACGTGTATCATGTTAACAAATCTGGGCCATTGAATTAAGAAGATCAACAGATGAAATTAAAAGTAACTTATGATTATTCGATGGTATTGGGAGATTATTCGGTGGAATAAAATTATTCGATGGTATTGGGCGATTATTCGTTAGAATAAAATTTAAATTTGTTACACTCTTTTTACAGATGAATAATTATGTGAAAACAGACGAATAATCATGAAAAAATAGACGAATAATTTCTGAGTACATGATACACGTTAAGTGTTGAGTATACTGTAACCAAACTCGAGACTCTATACATAAACACACACACACACATGTTGTAGGAGGAAATCGAGTTCAAAATATAATAAAATAGATCAAACCGGATTATGCCCACGCAAATGATTACAACACTTTCTCCCGATGCAGCAGTGGGAAATCAGGATCGATCCTCGAGGAAGCGTGTCAGCGGATCTCATGCAGCAGGAAGAACTCACGTCGATTTCGACTCAGGGGGTTTACTCAATATCGACCAACAGTAGTCGATATCGACCAAATCCAGTCAATTTTGGGCAGCTCCAGAAAGTTATTCGATTTTGGATGGGGTGACTCGATATCGACCAAAAGAACTCGATATCGACCTAGTGTTCCTCGAAATTGACCTGTTTTGCACGAACACAAACGAGCAGCGATCTTTCTGGATCGAAAATCAGAAGTCGATATCGACCAAGGAGTGGTCAATATCGAGTAGAATGCAGTAACTAAAATAAAGGACAAAGCTTTTCGGATTCGGAATAAACTATGTAAAACAAAACTTCCAAGATTGTGGTTTGCAACAACGATAACCAAACATGCATAAGGCAAGATAAAGAACGATAATCATGCAAATTGCATCGAAATAAAGTTCAGACTGACTTCCCTGTCTCAGCAAATAAATACAAGACTTTCTCCCGTTGTAGTAAGAGAATAGTCAGGATCGAATCCACGAGGAAGCACGTCAGCAGTTCTCAGGTAGCAACAGATCTCACAGACAGAATAGCAGAAAGACAGAAACAAAAGCAGAAAAAAACAAAAGAAAAGAACAAAGCAAAACAGGAAATAAAGTAAAGACAGAAAATAATGCAAGGCAACAGGCTACTCGATCTCGACTACTAGCTACTCGAGATCGACAAGGCACAGCAAAGGCAGAAATTTCAGAAATCGACAACAGCAGGCAGGAACTCAACTCGACCTAGACCAAGGCCTACTCGAGATCGACCACAACTACTCGATCTTGACAAGGCTCTACTCTATCTCGACAAGAAACAGAAACTTTAAAATGCAGATTTTCGAACACAGAACTCAAAATTTGACGGAAATAAATTCAATATATTAAAAGACTTCCAAGACCAGGGTATCAACACCACAACGATAACCATGCAAAGTAACACACAAAGGCACAAAAGATCATGCTTTCCATCAAATAACTTTCGTCATTAACAAATAGGCATATAGAGGCTTTCGCATAAACCCTAATTGTTACTAACCCTTTTTCACATAATTAATCCAAGTTGCATTAAGATCACTTTCGCTTCAATAATACAAACAAGGATCACCTTCAACTCTTGCAAAAGAATCATGCTCATAGGGATAGAAGATGAATTGCACAAAAAGATCTGACCTTTATCGCATCGCCTCACATGGCCACCGTCGGGCTCACCCCAGCCCCAGAAGTGGGTGGACTACTCACAGCTCATCGCAATAACAGACATTGATTGAAAAGGAACAACTTGCATTAAAACTAAATTCAAAAGCCTTTACAATCCCGGCAATCAACTTTCGCAGAAAGCCAAAACCCTAAAAACCTTAGAACTCTTAAACTCTATGTGTAATTGTGTCTCTGAATTGGAATGAATGAAAAACCAGCCCCAAGGGCCTTATTTATAGGCTTCTAGTCCTTGCTAATCAAGGATAGAATCTCCTATCTATATCTAAAATTATATCTAAAAGGATAAAAGATAAATAAATTGCATAATGGAAATAAATCAACTAGGAAAAGATAAATCTAACTAAGGTAAGTCTTCATGATGTTGATAGATTTCCCTCCATGGATAGATGATGATGGAATCGGATAGATCTTCGGCCATTCTCGGATTCCTTCGTGCCCAAGGATTCCCAATTCTACTCGGACAGCACTTCGTCGACGCGTTTCTGGAAACTGGGCTACTCGACCTCGACAAGGGCTCGTCGACCTCGAGTAGGGTTCATCGTCGACTGGACTTCCCGGCTAGCTCTGCTCGATGTGGCTCGGTCTTGGCTCCTGATGCTCGTCGACCTCGAGTAGCCTTAGTCGACCTCGAGTAGGTTTGATCCGTCGACTAGGTCTCCTCGGGTAGGTGTACTCGACAAGCTCGGACCTGGGCTCTGGGCTTCGTCGATCTCGACAAGGGTTCGTCGAGATCGAGTAGAGTGGTGGTCTCCAGAGGTCGGGCAACTTCTCCTCGGCACGGACTCGGACTGGCGTGGTGGCGCTTGTCGATCTCGACAAGGCTTTGTCGAGATCGAGTAGAGGTGTGCTCGGCTTCTCGTCCTCGGCTTCTCGGTCAGCTTCTCTCCTTGTCGACTCTGGGTGTGGCGCTGGGCTTCGTCGATCTCGACTAGGGCTTATCGAGATCGAGTAGACTTCCGGAGCTGGGTTGTCTGGTTCTCGACGTTGCTCCTGGTCGACAAGGCTGTGCTCGGACATGCTCGTCGAGATCGAGTAAGGTCTACTAGAGATCGAGTAGTCTGGTTCTTCGGCTCGATTCGACTGGTTCCGTTGCTGCTTTGACCTTGGACTTCTGTAGCCGATTCCTGAGCTTATCTGACCTTCTGTAGAATTGCTGTAAAATGCCTCGAATTCTGCGAATTAAACAGAAACTGGTGTAGATTCCATAATTTGGCAAATAAACATAAACTACATAGATTCTGTACTATCTTAGCCCAAATGAATGCAATGTATACAGAAATCGATATAAACTTAAGTGTAAAACATGGCAGATTCAGCTCACAACAAACACCCTATACTTAAGCTTGCTTGTCCTCAAGCAATACTTTTTATTGTCATTCAGGGGAAGAATTCAAAACTTTCAACATATCAGATTCATTCTCATATGTCCCTCGCAATTAATTACCATCCTCGAAAAGGTACTAGTGTCACAAGTCCATGTATGTGCAAATATAAAAGCAACATCTCCTCACAAAAGGAGGGTTATGCAAAACATAATTCATTAGTGACAAAGCATTGCTAATCAAGAAGACTTTAATTAAACTCAAATAAGGAGTAGAATGGTAAAAGGCTAAAGGTGGGCAATTTTTGGCAATGTGGTGCTTTTGATCCGGGGAAATGGAGTACTTTCCAAACTGAATTTCATACCACATTCTTTCTCATAAGATTCATTACCTTTCATACTGCTTTTATCAATAATAATGCTTTTACCTCTCTAACCTCAGCACTGCCTTCTCGCGAGTCGCAAACATGGGTGTCAATCTACCTTTATCTCCTGAGGTGATTGGATTTTCTTTCACTCATTAAATTTTCCATATATTTCAAACAATTTCCTTCCAAACTCCAATAATGATAATTAACAACACAAACACCATATAACATCTCCATAATGTAACATCATTCTCAACATAATCTCCGGATAAGGTAAAGAATGGAAATATTTAGATCATGTGGAGCAATATATGAAATAAGACATAATATGGCTTTTGTGATGCATAAGCATGGGTAAGGCTAGGATTATAAACAATGAGCATTATATGGAAATATAAAGTCCTCCATCATCTTATCATGCAACATGTCAAAAGCAATTTCAAATTTTACCTCCTTTTATGGTTTTCAAGAAAATATGCACTTCATTGTGATTTCCCTTTACTAGGCAATTTCATGCTACATCTCTAATGAATCCAATTTTGCATCGTCGAGTTCAATATAAGCTTCCATGACATTATTAAAAAATTTCAATGGGGGTCATTTTTCTCAAATTTTGGAAAACATGCATATAAGCACATAAATCAATAATGCATTCCAAAATAGCCATGTAGCAATTCAAAGAGTTGAATCTGCCATGTTTTACACTTCAGTTTATATCGATTTCTGTATACATTGCATTCATTTGGGCTAAGATAGTACAGAATCTATGTAGTTTATGTTTATTTGCCAAATTATGGAATCTACACCAGTTTCTGTTTAATTCGCAGAATTCGAGGCATTTTACAGCAATTCTACAAAAGGTCAGAAAAGCTCAGGAATCGGCTACAGAAGTCCAAGGTCAAAGCAGCAACGGAACCAGCCGAATCGAGCCGAAGAACTAGACTACTCGATCTCGAGTAGACCTTACTTGATCTCGACGAGCATGTCCGAGCACAGCCTTATCGACCAGGAGCAACGTCGAGAACGAGACAACCCAGCTCCGGAAGTCTACTCGATCTCGACAAGCCCTAGTCGAGATCGACAAGCGCCACCACGCCAGTCCGAGTCCGTGCCGAGGAGAAGCTGCCCGACATGGGGAGACAACCACTCTACTCGATCTCGATGAACCCTTGTCGAGATCGACGAAGCCCAGAGCCCAGGTCCGAGCTTGTCGAGTACACCTACCCGAGGAGACCTAGTCGACGGATCAAACCTACTCGAGGTCGACTAAGGCTACTCGAGGTCGACGAGCATCAGGAGCCAAGACCGAGCCACATCGAGCAGAGCTAGCCGGGAAGTCCAGTCGACGTTGAACCCTACTCGAGGTCGACGAGCCCTTGTCGAGGTCGAGTAGCCCAGTTTCCAGAAACGCGTCGACGAAGTGCTGTCCGAGTAGAATTGGGAATCCTTGGGCACGAAGAAATCCGAGAATGGCCGAAGATCTATCCGATTCCATCATCATCTATCCATGGAGGGAAATCTATCAACATCATGAAGACTTACCTTAGTTAGATTTATCTTTTCCTAGTTGATTTATTTCCATTATGCAATTTATTTATCTTTTATCCTTTTAGATATAATTTTAGATATAGATAGGAGATTCTATCCTTCATTAGCAAGGACTAGAAGCCTATAAATAAGGCCCTTGGGGCTGGTTTTTCATTCATTCCAATTCAGAGACACAATTACACATAGAGTTTAGGAGTTCTAAGGTTTTTAGGGTTTTGGCTTTCTGCGAAAGTTGATTGCCGGGATTGTAAAGGCTTTTGAATTTAGTTTTAATGCAAGTTGTTCCTTTTCAATCAATGTCTGTTATTGCGATGAGGCGTGAGTAGTCCACCCACTTCTGGTGCTGGGGTGAGCCCGACGGTGGCCATGTGAGGCGATGCGATAAAGGTCAGATCTTTTTGTGCAATTTATCTTCTATCCCTATGAGCATGATTCTTTTGCGAGAGTTGAAGGTGATCCTTGTTTGTATTATTGAAGCGAAAGTGATCTTAATGCAACTTGGATTAACTATGTGAAAAAGGGTTAGTAACAATTAGGGTTTATGCGAAAGCCTCTATATGCCTATTTGTTAATGACGAAAGTTATTTGATGGAAAGCATGATCTTTTGTGCCTTTGTGTGTTACCTTTGCATGGTTATTGTTGTGGTGTTGATACCCTGGTCTTGGAAGTCTTTTAATATATTGAATTTATTTCCGTCAAATTTTGAGTTGTGTGTTCAAAAATCTCCATTTTAAAGTTTCTGTTTCTTGTCAACATAGAGTAGAGCCTTGTCGAGATCGAGTAGCTGTGGTCGATCTCGAGTAGGCCTTGGTCTAGGTCGAGTTGAGTTCCTGCCTGCTGTTGTCGATTTCTGAAATTTCTGCCCTTGCTGTGCCTTGTCGATCTCGAGTAGCTAGTAGTCGAGATCGAGTAGCCTGTTACCTTGCGTTATTTTCTATACTTGCTTTATTTCCTGTTTTGTTTTGTTCTTTTCTTTTGTTTTTCTGCTTTTATTTCTGTCTTTCTGCTATTCTGTCTGTGAGATCTGTTGCTACCTGAGAACTGCTGACGTGCTTCCTCGTGGATTCGATCCTGACTTTTCTCTTACTACAACGGGAGGAAGTCTTGTAATCATTTGCTGAGACAGGGAAGTCATTCTGATTTATACTTTAAATTTATTTCATACTTGACCATCCTCTTGCAATCAACAAATTGGTGCCGTTGCCGGGGAAGCAATCAATCACGCCTTAGGTAGTCAATTCTCACTGTTTCTTTGAGTTACTTTTCAGGTGTATGCGCCGTTCTGGTCAAACACCTGAGTTTGACGCCTTAGACGAACCAGAACGCCTATTTCACATCCGAGCTAAACTACAAAGAGCCATGGCAGCTGCGGAGACACAGGAACAGCTGATCGCTAAGCTTACTGTTGTTGCAGGAGTAAATCGAGTATTGAAATAAATATGAAATAAAGTTCAGACTGACTTCCCTGTCTCAGCAAATAAATACAAGACTTCCTCCCGTTGTAGTAAGAGAATAGTCAGGATCGAATCCACGAGGAAGCACGTCAGCAGTTCTTAGGTAGCTGCAGATTCTCACAGAAGCAGCAGAAAGACAGAAACACAGAAAAGACACAAATAAACCCGGCAAGGGCAACTAAAACAAAAGCAAAGATCTAACTAAAGATAGAAAGTAAAGCAAAGGAAGTAAAGAACAAAGCAAAACAGAAACAAAAAGCAAGGACACAGAAGCTACTCGACCTCGAGTAGCTGTCCTCTATCTCGACAAGAACAGTAACGAAAACAGAAAACAGAAAACAAAGGCAATCAACTCGATGAACAAAACGTACTCGACCTCGACAAGAGGTACTCGATCTCGACAAAGAAAAGTAAAGACAGAAACTTTAAATTGCAGAATTCGAACCAAAACTCAGATTTTACCAGAAATTAAGTGCGTGTGTGTGTGCGTGCGTGCGTGCGTGCGTGCGTGCGTATGTGTGTGTGTCCGTGTGTGTGTGTGTGTGAGAATAGATCATATGTACTCAGCCTTTAACGTGTATCATGTTAACAAATCTGGGCCATTGAATTAAGAAGATCAACGGATGAAATTAAAAGTAACTTATGATTATTCGATGGTATTGGGAGATTATTCGGTGGAATAAAATTATTCGATGGTATTGGGCGATTATTCGTTAGAATAAAATTTAAATTTGTTACACTCTTTTTACAGATGAATAATTATGTGAAAACAGACGAATAATCATGAAAAAATAGACGAATAATTTCTGAGTACATGATACACGTTAAGTGTTGAGTATACTGTAACCAAACTCGAGACTCTATACATAAACACACACACACACATGTTGTAGGAGGAAATCGAGTTCAAAATATAATAAAATAGATCAAACCGGATTATGCCCACGCAAATGATTACAACACTTTCTCCCGATGCAGCAGTGGGAAATCAGGATCGATCCTCGAGGAAGCGTGTCAGCGGATCTCATGCAGCAGGAAGAACTCACGTCGATTTCGACTCAGGGGGTTTACTCAATATCGACCAACAGTAGTCGATATCGACCAAATCCAGTCAATTTTGGGCAGCTCCAGAAAGTTATTCGATTTTGGATGGGGTGACTCGATATCGACCAAAAGAACTCGATATCGACCTAGTGTTCCTCGAAATTGACCTGTTTTGCACGAACACAAACGAGCAGCGATCTTTCTGGATCGAAAATCAGAAGTCGATATCGACCAAGGAGTGGTCAATATCGAGTAGAATGCAGTAACTAAAATAAAGGACAAAGCTTTTCGGATTCGGAATAAACTATGTAAAACAAAACTTCCAAGATTGTGGTTTGCAACAACGATAACCAAACATGCATAAGGCAAGATAAAGAACGATAATCATGCAAATTGCATCGAAATAAAGTTCAGACTGACTTTCCTGTCTCAGCAAATAAATACAAGACTTCCTCCCGTTGTAGTAAGAGAATAGTCAGGATCGAATCCACGAGGAAGCACGTCAGCAGTTCTCAGGTAGCAACAGATCTCACAGACAGAATAGCAGAAAGACAGAAACAAAAGCAGAAAAAAACAAAAGAAAAGAACAAAGCAAAACAGGAAATAAAGCAAAGACAGAAAATAATGCAAGGCAACAGGCTACTCGATCTCGACTACTAGCTACTCGAGATCGACAAGGCACAGCAAAGGCAGAAATTTCAGAAATCGACAACAGCAGGCAGGAACTCAACTCGACCTAGACCAAGGCCTACTCGAGATCGACCACAACTACTCGATCTTGACAAGGCTCTACTCTATCTCGACAAGAAACAGAAACTTTAAAATGCAGATTTTCGAACACAGAACTCAAAATTTGACGGAAATAAATTCAATATATTAAAAGACTTCCAAGACCAGGGTATCAACACCACAACGATAACCATGCAAAGTAACACACAAAGGCACAAAAGATCATGCTTTCCATCAAATAACTTTCGTCATTAACAAATAGGCATATAGAGGCTTTCGCATAAACCCTAATTGTTACTAACCCTTTTTCACATAATTAATCCAAGTTGCATTAAGATCACTTTCGCTTCAATAATACAAACAAGGATCACCTTCAACTCTTGCAAAAGAATCATGCTCATAGGGATAGAAGATGAATTGCACAAAAAGATCTGACCTTTATCGCATCGCCTCACATGGCCACCGTCGGGCTCACCCCAGCCCCAGAAGTGGGTGGACTACTCACAGCTCATCGCAATAACAGACATTGATTGAAAAGGAACAACTTGCATTAAAACTAAATTCAAAAGCCTTTACAATCCCGGCAATCAACTTTCGCAGAAAGCCAAAACCCTAAAAACCTTAGAACTCTTAAACTCTATGTGTAATTGTGTCTCTGAATTGGAATGAATGAAAAACCAGCCCCAAGGGCCTTATTTATAGGCTTCTAGTCCTTGCTAATCAAGGATAGAATCTCCTATCTATATCTAAAATTATATCTAAAAGGATAAAAGATAAATAAATTGCATAATGGAAATAAATCAACTAGGAAAAGATAAATCTAACTAAGGTAAGTCTTCATGATGTTGATAGATTTCCCTCCATGGATAGATGATGATGGAATCGGATAGATCTTCGGCCATTCTCGGATTTCTTCGTGCCCAAGGATTCCCAATTCTACTCGGACAGCACTTCGTCGACGCGTTTCTGGAAACTGGGCTACTCGACCTCGACAAGGGCTCGTCGACCTCGAGTAGGGTTCATCGTCGACTGGACTTCCCGGCTAGCTCTGCTCGATGTGGCTCGGTCTTGGCTCCTGATGCTCGTCGACCTCGAGTAGCCTTAGTCGACCTCGAGTAGGTTTGATCCGTCGACTAGGTCTCCTCGGGTAGGTGTACTCGACAAGCTCGGACCTGGGCTCTGGGCTTCGTCGATCTCGACAAGGGTTCGTCGAGATCGAGTAGAGTGGTGGTCTCCAGAGGTCGGGCAACTTCTCCTCGGCACGGACTCGGACTGGCGTGGTGGCGCTTGTCGATCTCGACAAGGCTTTGTCGAGATCGAGTAGAGGTGTGCTCGGCTTCTCGTCCTCGGCTTCTCGGTCAGCTTCTCTCCTTGTCGACTCCGGGTGTGGCGCTGGGCTTCGTCGATCTCGACTAGGGCTTATCGAGATCGAGTAGACTTCCGGAGCTGGGTTGTCTGGTTCTCGACGTTGCTCCTGGTCGACAAGGCTGTGCTCGGACATGCTCGTCGAGATCGAGTAAGGTCTACTAGAGATCGAGTAGTCTGGTTCTTCGGCTCGATTCGACTGGTTCCGTTGCTGCTTTGACCTTGGACTTCTGTAGCCGATTCCTGAGCTTATCTGACCTTCTGTAGAATTGCTGTAAAATGCCTCGAATTCTGCGAATTAAACAGAAACTGGTGTAGATTCCATAATTTGGCAAATAAACATAAACTACATAGATTCTGTACTATCTTAGCCCAAATGAATGCAATGTATACAGAAATCGATATAAACTTAAGTGTAAAACATGGCAGATTCAGCTCACAACAAACACCCTATACTTAAGCTTGCTTGTCCTCAAGCAATACTTTTTATTGTCATTCAGGGGAAGAATTCAAAACTTTCAACATATCAGATTCATTCTCATATGTCCCTCGCAATTAATTACCATCCTCGAAAAGGTACTAGTGTCACAAGTCCATGTATGTGCAAATATAAAAGCAACATCTCCTCACAAAAGGAGGGTTATGCAAAACATAATTCATTAGTGACAAAGCATTGCTAATCAAGAAGACTTTAATTAAACTCAAATAAGGAGTAGAATGGTAAAAGGCTAAAGGTGGGCAATTTTTGGCAATGTGGTGCTTTTGATCCGGGGAAATGGAGTACTTTCCAAACTGAATTTCATACCACATTCTTTCTCATAAGATTCATTACCTTTCATACTGCTTTTATCAATAATAATGCTTTTACCTCTCTAACCTCAGCACTGCCTTCTCGCGAGTCGCAAACATGGGTGTCAATCTACCTTTATCTCCTGAGGTGATTGGATTTTCTTTCACTCATTAAATTTTCCATATATTTCAAACAATTTCCTTCCAAACTCCAATAATGATAATTAACAACACAAACACCATATAACATCTCCATAATGTAACATCATTCTCAACATAATCTCCGGATAAGGTAAAGAATGGAAATATTTAGATCATGTGGAGCAATATATGAAATAAGACATAATATGGCTTTTGTGATGCATAAGCATGGGTAAGGCTAGGATTATAAACAATGAGCATTATATGGAAATATAAAGTCCTCCATCATCTTATCATGCAACATGTCAAAAGCAATTTCAAATTTTACCTCCTTTTATGGTTTTCAAGAAAATATGCACTTCATTGTGATTTCCCTTTACTAGGCAATTTCATGCTACATCTCTAATGAATCCAATTTTGCATCGTCGAGTTCAATATAAGCTTCCATGACATTATTAAAAAATTTCAATGGGGGTCATTTTTCTCAAATTTTGGAAAACATGCATATAAGCACATAAATCAATAATGCATTCCAAAATAGCCATGTAGCAATTCAAAGAGTTGAATCTGCCATGTTTTACACTTAAGTTTATATCGATTTCTGTATACATTGCATTCATTTGGGCTAAGATAGTACAGAATCTATGTAGTTTATGTTTATTTGCCAAATTATGGAATCTACACCAGTTTCTGTTTAATTCGCAGAATTCGAGGCATTTTACAGCAATTCTACAAAAGGTCAGAAAAGCTCAGGAATCGGCTACAGAAGTCCAAGGTCAAAGCAGCAACGGAACCAGCCGAATCGAGCCGAAGAACTAGACTACTCGATCTCGAGTAGACCTTACTTGATCTCGACGAGCATGTCCGAGCACAGCCTTATCGACCAGGAGCAACGTCGAGAACGAGACAACCCAGCTCCGGAAGTCTACTCGATCTCGACAAGCCCTAGTCGAGATCGACAAGCGCCACCACGCCAGTCCGAGTCCGTGCCGAGGAGAAGCTGCCCGACATGGGGAGACAACCACTCTACTCGATCTCGATGAACCCTTGTCGAGATCGACGAAGCCCAGAGCCCAGGTCCGAGCTTGTCGAGTACACCTACCCGAGGAGACCTAGTCGACGGATCAAACCTACTCGAGGTCGACTAAGGCTACTCGAGGTCGACGAGCATCAGGAGCCAAGACCGAGCCACATCGAGCAGAGCTAGCCGGGAAGTCCAGTCCACGTTGAACCCTACTCGAGGCCGACGAGCCCTTGTCGAGGTCGAGTAGCCCAGTTTCCAGAAACGCGTCGACGAAGTGCTGTCCGAGTAGAATTGGGAATCCTTGGGCACGAAGAAATCCGAGAATGGCCGAAGATCTATCCGATTCCATCATCATCTATCCATGGAGGGAAATCTATCAACATCATGAAGACTTACCTTAGTTAGATTTATCTTTTCCTAGTTGATTTATTTCCATTATGCAATTTATTTATCTTTTATCCTTTTAGATATAATTTTAGATATAGATAGGAGATTCTATCCTTCATTAGCAAGGACTAGAAGCCTATAAATAAGGCCCTTGGGGCTGGTTTTTCATTCATTCCAATTCAGAGACACAATTACACATAGAGTTTAGGAGTTCTAAGGTTTTTAGGGTTTTGGCTTTCTGCGAAAGTTGATTGCCGGGATTGTAAAGGCTTTTGAATTTAGTTTTAATGCAAGTTGTTCCTTTTCAATCAATGTCTGTTATTGCGATGAGGCGTGAGTAGTCCACCCACTTCTGGTGCTGGGGTGAGCCCGACGGTGGCCATGTGAGGCGATGCGATAAAGGTCAGATTTTTTTGTGCAATTTATCTTCTATCCCTATGAGCATGATTCTTTTGCGAGAGTTGAAGGTGATCCTTGTTTGTATTATTGAAGCGAAAGTGATATTAATGCAACTTGGATTAACTATGTGAAAAAGGGTTAGTAACAATTAGGGTTTATGCGAAAGCCTCTATATGCCTATTTGTTAATGACGAAAGTTATTTGATGGAAAGCATGATCTTTTGTGCCTTTGTGTGTTACTTTGCATGGTTATTGTTGTGGTGTTGATACCCTGGTCTTGGAAGTCTTTTAATATATTGAATTTATTTCCGTCAAATTTTGAGTTGTGTGTTCAAAAATCTCCATTTTAAAGTTTCTGTTTCTTGTCAACATAGAGTAGAGCCTTGTCGAGATCGAGTAGCTGTGGTCGATCTCGAGTAGGCCTTGGTCTAGGTCGAGTTGAGTTCCTGCCTGCTGTTGTCGATTTCTGAAATTTCTGCCCTTGCTGTGCCTTGTCGATCTCGAGTAGCTAGTAGTCGAGATCGAGTAGCCTGTTACCTTGCGTTATTTTCTATACTTGCTTTATTTCCTGTTTTGCTTTGTTCTTTTCTTTTGTTTTTCTGCTTTTATTTCTGTCTTTCTGCTATTCTGTCTGTGAGATCTGTTGCTACCTGAGAACTGCTGACGTGCTTCCTCGTGGATTCGATCCTGACTTTTCTCTTACTACAACGGGAGGAAGTCTTGTAATCATTTGCTGAGACAGGGAAGTCATTCTGATTTATACTTTAAATTTATTTCATACTTGACCATCCTCTTGCAATCAACAAATTGGCGCCGTTGCCGGGGAAGCAATCAATCACGCCTTAGGTAGTCAATTCTCACTGTTTCTTTGAGTTACTTTTCAGGTGTATGCGCCGTTCTGGTCAAACACCTGAGTTTGACGCCTTAGACGAACCAGAACGCCTATTTCACATCCGAGCTAAACTACAAAGAGCCATGGCAGCTGCGGAGACACAGGAACAGCTGATCGCTAAGCTTACTGTTGTTGCAGGAGTAAATCGAGTATTGAAATAAATATGAAATAAAGTTCAGACTGACTTCCCTGTCTCAGCAAATAAATACAAGACTTCCTCCCGTTGTAGTAAGAGAATAGTCAGGATCGAATCCACGAGGAAGCACGTCAGCAGTTCTTAGGTAGCTGCAGATTCTCACAGAAGCAGCAGAAAGACAGAAACACAGAAAAGACACAAATAAACCCGGCAAGGGCAACTAAAACAAAAGCAAAGATCTAACTAAAGATAGAAAGTAAAGCAAAGGAAGTAAAGAACAAAGCAAAACAGAAACAAAAAGCAAGGACACAGAAGCTACTCGACCTCGAGTAGCTGTCCTCTATCTCGACAAGAACAGTAACGAAAACAGAAAACAGAAAACAAAGGCAATCAACTCGATGAACAAAACGTACTCGACCTCGACAAGAGGTACTCGATCTCGACAAAGAAAAGTAAAGACAGAAACTTTAAATTGCAGAATTCGAACCAAAACTCAGATTTTACCAGAAATTAAGTGCGTGTGTGTGTGCGTGCGTGCGTGCGTGCGTGCGTGCGTATGTGTGTGTGTCCGTGTGTGTGTGTGTGTGAGAATAGATCATATGTACTCAGCCTTTAACGTGTATCATGTTAACAAATCTGGGCCATTGAATTAAGAAGATCAACGGATGAAATTAAAAGTAACTTATGATTATTCGATGGTATTGGGAGATTATTCGGTGGAATAAAATTATTCGATGGTATTGGGCGATTATTCGTTAGAATAAAATTTAAATTTGTTACACTCTTTTTACAGATGAATAATTATGTGAAAACAGACGAATAATCATGAAAAAATAGACGAATAATTTCTGAGTACATGATACACGTTAAGTGTTGAGTATACTGTAACCAAACTCGAGACTCTATACATAAACACACACACACACATGTTGTAGGAGGAAATCGAGTTCAAAATATAATAAAATAGATCAAACCGGATTATGCCCACGCAAATGATTACAACACTTTCTCCCGATGCAGCAGTGGGAAATCAGGATCGATCCTCGAGGAAGCGTGTCAGCGGATCTCATGCAGCAGGAAGAACTCACGTCGATTTCGACTCAGGGGGTTTACTCAATATCGACCAACAGTAGTCGATATCGACCAAATCCAGTCAATTTTGGGCAGCTCCAGAAAGTTATTCGATTTCGGATGGGGTGACTCGATATCGACCAAAAGAACTCGATATCGACCTAGTCTTCCTCGAAATTGACCTGTTTTGCACGAACACAAACGAGCAGCGATCTTTCTGGATCGAAAATCAGAAGTCGATATCGACCAAGGAGTGGTCAATATCGAGTAGAATGCAGTAACTAAAATAAAGGACAAAGCTTTTCGGATTCGGAATAAACTATGTAAAACAAAACTTCCAAGATTGTGGTTTGCAACAACGATAACCAAACATGCATAAGGCAAGATAAAGAACGATAATCATGCAAATTGCATCGAAATAAAGTTCAGACTGACTTTCCTGTCTCAGCAAATAAATACAAGACTTCCTCCCGTTGTAGTAAGAGAATAGTCAGGATCGAATCCACGAGGAAGCACGTCAGCAGTTCTCAGGTAGCAACAGATCTCACAGACAGAATAGCAGAAAGACAGAAACAAAAGCAGAAAAAAACAAAAGAAAAGAACAAAGCAAAACAGGAAATAAAGCAAAGACAGAAAATAATGCAAGGCAACAGGCTACTCGATCTCGACTACTAGCTACTCGAGATCGACAAGGCACAGCAAAGGCAGAAATTTCAGAAATCGACAACAGCAGGCAGGAACTCAACTCGACCTAGACCAAGGCCTACTCGAGATCGACCACAACTACTCGATCTTGACAAGGCTCTACTCTATCTCGACAAGAAACAGAAACTTTAAAATGCAGATTTTCGAACACAGAACTCAAAATTTGACGGAAATAAATTCAATATATTAAAAGACTTCCAAGACCAGGGTATCAACACCACAACGATAACCATGCAAAGTAACACACAAAGGCACAAAAGATCATGCTTTCCATCAAATAACTTTCGTCATTAACAAATAGGCATATAGAGGCTTTCGCATAAACCCTAATTGTTACTAACCCTTTTTCACATAATTAATCCAAGTTGCATTAAGATCACTTTCGCTTCAATAATACAAACAAGGATCACCTTCAACTCTTGCAAAAGAATCATGCTCATAGGGATAGAAGATGAATTGCACAAAAAGATCTGACCTTTATCGCATCGCCTCACATGGCCACCGTCGGGCTCACCCCAGCCCCAGAAGTGGGTGGACTACTCACAGCTCATCGCAATAACAGACATTGATTGAAAAGGAACAACTTGCATTAAAACTAAATTCAAAAGCCTTTACAATCCCGGCAATCAACTTTCGCAGAAAGCCAAAACCCTAAAAACCTTAGAACTCTTAAACTCTATGTGTAATTGTGTCTCTGAATTGGAATGAATGAAAAACCAGCCCCAAGGGCCTTATTTATAGGCTTCTAGTCCTTGCTAATCAAGGATAGAATCTCCTATCTATATCTAAAATTATATCTAAAAGGATAAAAGATAAATAAATTGCATAATGGAAATAAATCAACTAGGAAAAGATAAATCTAACTAAGGTAAGTCTTCATGATGTTGATAGATTTCCCTCCATGGATAGATGATGATGGAATCGGATAGATCTTCGGCCATTCTCGGATTTCTTCGTGCCCAAGGATTCCCAATTCTACTCGGACAGCACTTCGTCGACGCGTTTCTGGAAACTGGGCTACTCGACCTCGACAAGGGCTCGTCGACCTCGAGTAGGGTTCATCGTCGACTGGACTTCCCGGCTAGCTCTGCTCGATGTGGCTCGGTCTTGGCTCCTGATGCTCGTCGACCTCGAGTAGCCTTAGTCGACCTCGAGTAGGTTTGATCCGTCGACTAGGTCTCCTCGGGTAGGTGTACTCGACAAGCTCGGACCTGGGCTCTGGGCTTCGTCGATCTCGACAAGGGTTCGTCGAGATCGAGTAGAGTGGTGGTCTCCAGAGGTCGGGCAACTTCTCCTCGGCACGGACTCGGACTGGCGTGGTGGCGCTTGTCGATCTCGACAAGGCTTTGTCGAGATCGAGTAGAGGTGTGCTCGGCTTCTCGTCCTCGGCTTCTCGGTCAGCTTCTCTCCTTGTCGACTCCGGGTGTGGCGCTGGGCTTCGTCGATCTCGACTAGGGCTTATCGAGATCGAGTAGACTTCCGGAGCTGGGTTGTCTGGTTCTCGACGTTGCTCCTGGTCGACAAGGCTGTGCTCGGACATGCTCGTCGAGATCGAGTAAGGTCTACTAGAGATCGAGTAGTCTGGTTCTTCGGCTCGATTCGACTGGTTCCGTTGCTGCTTTGACCTTGGACTTCTGTAGCCGATTCCTGAGCTTATCTGACCTTCTGTAGAATTGCTGTAAAATGCCTCGAATTCTGCGAATTAAACAGAAACTGGTGTAGATTCCATAATTTGGCAAATAAACATAAACTACATAGATTCTGTACTATCTTAGCCCAAATGAATGCAATGTATACAGAAATCGATATAAACTTAAGTGTAAAACATGGCAGATTCAGCTCACAACAAACACCCTATACTTAAGCTTGCTTGTCCTCAAGCAATACTTTTTATTGTCATTCAGGGGAAGAATTCAAAACTTTCAACATATCAGATTCATTCTCATATGTCCCTCGCAATTAATTACCATCCTCGAAAAGGTACTAGTGTCACAAGTCCATGTATGTGCAAATATAAAAGCAACATCTCCTCACAAAAGGAGGGTTATGCAAAACATAATTCATTAGTGACAAAGCATTGCTAATCAAGAAGACTTTAATTAAACTCAAATAAGGAGTAGAATGGTAAAAGGCTAAAGGTGGGCAATTTTTGGCAATGTGGTGCTTTTGATCCGGGGAAATGGAGTACTTTCCAAACTGAATTTCATACCACATTCTTTCTCATAAGATTCATTACCTTTCATACTGCTTTTATCAATAATAATGCTTTTACCTCTCTAACCTCAGCACTGCCTTCTCGCGAGTCGCAAACATGGGTGTCAATCTACCTTTATCTCCTGAGGTGATTGGATTTTCTTTCACTCATT
This sequence comes from Persicaria tinctoria, assembly GCA_037127255.1. Classification (NCBI taxonomy): domain Eukaryota; kingdom Viridiplantae; phylum Streptophyta; class Magnoliopsida; order Caryophyllales; family Polygonaceae; genus Persicaria; species Persicaria tinctoria. The sequence goes on from JBANSL010000010.1 coordinate 24,615,808, forward strand.
AAATTTTCCATATATTTCAAACAATTTCCTTCCAAACTCCAATAATGATAATTAACAACACAAACACCATATAACATCTCCATAATGTAACATCATTCTCAACATAATCTCCGGATAAGGTAAAGAATGGAAATATTTAGATCATGTGGAGCAATATATGAAATAAGACATAATATGGCTTTTGTGATGCATAAGCATGGGTAAGGCTAGGATTATAAACAATGAGCATTATATGGAAATATAAAGTCCTCCATCATCTTATCATGCAACATGTCAAAAGCAATTTCAAATTTTACCTCCTTTTATGGTTTTCAAGAAAATATGCACTTCATTGTGATTTCCCTTTACTAGGCAATTTCATGCTACATCTCTAATGAATCCAATTTTGCATCGTCGAGTTCAATATAAGCTTCCATGACATTATTAAAAAATTTCAATGGGGGTCATTTTTCTCAAATTTTGGAAAACATGCATATAAGCACATAAATCAATAATGCATTCCAAAATAGCCATGTAGCAATTCAAAGAGTTGAATCTGCCATGTTTTACACTTAAGTTTATATCGATTTCTGTATACATTGCATTCATTTGGGCTAAGATAGTACAGAATCTATGTAGTTTATGTTTATTTGCCAAATTATGGAATCTACACCAGTTTCTGTTTAATTCGCAGAATTCGAGGCATTTTACAGCAATTCTACAAAAGGTCAGAAAAGCTCAGGAATCGGCTACAGAAGTCCAAGGTCAAAGCAGCAACGGAACCAGCCGAATCGAGCCGAAGAACTAGACTACTCGATCTCGAGTAGACCTTACTTGATCTCGACGAGCATGTCCGAGCACAGCCTTATCGACCAGGAGCAACGTCGAGAACGAGACAACCCAGCTCCGGAAGTCTACTCGATCTCGACAAGCCCTAGTCGAGATCGACAAGCGCCACCACGCCAGTCCGAGTCCGTGCCGAGGAGAAGCTGCCCGACATGGGGAGACAACCACTCTACTCGATCTCGATGAACCCTTGTCGAGATCGACGAAGCCCAGAGCCCAGGTCCGAGCTTGTCGAGTACACCTACCCGAGGAGACCTAGTCGACGGATCAAACCTACTCGAGGTCGACTAAGGCTACTCGAGGTCGACGAGCATCAGGAGCCAAGACCGAGCCACATCGAGCAGAGCTAGCCGGGAAGTCCAGTCGACGTTGAACCCTACTCGAGGCCGACGAGCCCTTGTCGAGGTCGAGTAGCCCAGTTTCCAGAAACGCGTCGACGAAGTGCTGTCCGAGTAGAATTGGGAATCCTTGGGCACGAAGAAATCCGAGAATGGCCGAAGATCTATCCGATTCCATCATCATCTATCCATGGAGGGAAATCTATCAACATCATGAAGACTTACCTTAGTTAGATTTATCTTTTCCTAGTTGATTTATTTCCATTATGCAATTTATTTATCTTTTATCCTTTTAGATATAATTTTAGATATAGATAGGAGATTCTATCCTTCATTAGCAAGGACTAGAAGCCTATAAATAAGGCCCTTGGGGCTGGTTTTTCATTCATTCTAATTCAGAGACACAATTACACATAGAGTTTAGGAGTTCTAAGGTTTTTAGGGTTTTGGCTTTCTGCGAAAGTTGATTGCCGGGATTGTAAAGGCTTTTGAATTTAGTTTTAATGCAAGTTGTTCCTTTTCAATCAATGTCTGTTATTGCGATGAGGCGTGAGTAGTCCACCCACTTCTGGTGCTGGGGTGAGCCCGACGGTGGCCATGTGAGGCGATGCGATAAAGGTCAGATTTTTTTGTGCAATTTATCTTCTATCCCTATGAGCATGATTCTTTTGCGAGAGTTGAAGGTGATCCTTGTTTGTATTATTGAAGCGAAAGTGATATTAATGCAACTTGGATTAACTATGTGAAAAAGGGTTAGTAACAATTAGGGTTTATGCGAAAGCCTCTATATGCCTATTTGTTAATGACGAAAGTTATTTGATGGAAAGCATGATCTTTTGTGCCTTTGTGTGTTACTTTGCATGGTTATTGTTGTGGTGTTGATACCCTGGTCTTGGAAGTCTTTTAATATATTGAATTTATTTCCGTCAAATTTTGAGTTGTGTGTTCAAAAATCTCCATTTTAAAGTTTCTGTTTCTTGTCAACATAGAGTAGAGCCTTGTCGAGATCGAGTAGCTGTGGTCGATCTCGAGTAGGCCTTGGTCTAGGTCGAGTTGAGTTCCTGCCTGCTGTTGTCGATTTCTGAAATTTCTGCCCTTGCTGTGCCTTGTCGATCTCGAGTAGCTAGTAGTCGAGATCGAGTAGCCTGTTACCTTGCGTTATTTTCTATACTTGCTTTATTTCCTGTTTTGCTTTGTTCTTTTCTTTTGTTTTTCTGCTTTTATTTCTGTCTTTCTGCTATTCTGTCTGTGAGATCTGTTGCTACCTGAGAACTGCTGACGTGCTTCCTCGTGGATTCGATCCTGACTTTTCTCTTACTACAACGGGAGGAAGTCTTGTAATCATTTGCTGAGACAGGGAAGTCATTCTGATTTATACTTTAAATTTATTTCATACTTGACCATCCTCTTGCAATCAACAAATTGGCGCCGTTGCCGGGGAAGCAATCAATCACGCCTTAGGTAGTCAATTCTCACTGTTTCTTTGAGTTACTTTTCAGGTGTATGCGCCGTTCTGGTCAAACACCTGAGTTTGACGCCTTAGACGAACCAGAACGCCTATTTCACATCCGAGCTAAACTACAAAGAGCCATGGCAGCTGCGGAGACACAGGAACAGCTGATCGCTAAGCTTACTGTTGTTGCAGGAGTAAATCGAGTATTGAAATAAATATGAAATAAAGTTCAGACTGACTTCCCTGTCTCAGCAAATAAATACAAGACTTCCTCCCGTTGTAGTAAGAGAATAGTCAGGATCGAATCCACGAGGAAGCACGTCAGCAGTTCTTAGGTAGCTGCAGATTCTCACAGAAGCAGCAGAAAGACAGAAACACAGAAAAGACACAAATAAACCCGGCAAGGGCAACTAAAACAAAAGCAAAGATCTAACTAAAGATAGAAAGTAAAGCAAAGGAAGTAAAGAACAAAGCAAAACAGAAACAAAAAGCAAGGACACAGAAGCTACTCGACCTCGAGTAGCTGTCCTCTATCTCGACAAGAACAGTAACGAAAACAGAAAACAGAAAACAAAGGCAATCAACTCGATGAACAAAACGTACTCGACCTCGACAAGAGGTACTCGATCTCGACAAAGAAAAGTAAAGACAGAAACTTTAAATTGCAGAATTCGAACCAAAACTCAGATTTTACCAGAAATTAACTTCAATATATTAAAAGACTTCCAAGGCCAGGGTATCAACACCACAACGATAACCATGCAAAACAACACATAAAGGCATAAAAGATCATGCTTTCCATCAAATAACTTTCGTCATTAACAAATAGGCAAATAGAGGCTTTCGCATAAACCCTAATTGTTACTAACCCTTTTTCACATAATTAATCCAAGTTGCATTAAGATCACTTTCGCTTCAATAACACAAACAAGGATCACCTTCAACTCTCGCAAAAAAGATCTGACCTTTATCGCATCGCCTCACATGGCCACCGTCGGGCTCACCCCGGCCCTAGAAGTGGGTGGACTACTCATGCCTCATCGCAATCGCAGACATTGATGTATAAAAAGAAACTTGCATTAAAACTAAATTCAAAAGCCTTTACAATCCTGGCAATCAACTTTCGCAGAAAGCCAAAACCCTAAAAACCTTAGAACTCCTAAACTTCTCTGTGGAACTAACTAACTGTGTCTTGAATGATCTGAACTGGAATAAAACTGAGCCCCTAGGGCCTTATTTATAGCCTTCATTCCCTAGCTAATCTAGGAAAGAAGATATCTATCTCTATCTAAAATTATATCTAAAACTTGAAAGGATAAATAAATTGTTTTATGGAAATAAATCTAAAAGGGAAAGATAAAAACTAAATAGGGTAAGTCTTCATGATGTTGATAGATCTCGTCTCCCATGGATAGACTTGATCAACTTTGGATAGATCTTCGGCCATTCTCGGATTCCTTCACGCCCAAGTAAAGCTAAACCGAGTAGGACTCGTCACGACGACGCGTTTCTGGAAACTGGGTCTACTCGACCTCGACCACGGCCTTGTTGATCTCGAGTAGCCCTCGTCTATCTCTAGTAGCCCTCGTCTGTCTCGAGTAGCCGGTGCTCGACAAGGCTCGGACATGGCTCGGAGGTCTATTCGATCTCGAGTAGCCCTACTCTGTCTCGAGTAGAGGTGGTCTGCGTCTTCGTTTTCGGATTCTCGGCTCGGCACAGCTCGTCGACTCCGGACATGGCTCGTCGATCTCGACGAAGTCTACTCGAGATCGAGTAGGGTTCCGGGAGTCGGGTTGTCTCTGACTCAGTGTCCTCGACCAGCCCTACTCGACCAGGTGTGGTCGAACAGCCCTTGTCGAGATCGAGTAGAGGCTTGTCGATCTCGAGTAGAGTTCTCTCAGCTTTCTGTTCTGTTCTTGAAACGCACTTTCCCGAGTCCTCGTTTGTCGGATTGACGCATATGACCATGCGTTGGAAAGCTCTTTCCAAGGGCTACAACTCTCATGAAGACATCAAAGCTTGATTCAGAATGAAGAATGGTGAAAAATGGCGTTTTCTCCAGCTGCAACATCCTTAGCTTCTCCATGAGTTTCCTTTAAGCTTCAGAGTGCGTCCGATTTCTGCGAAATATAACCAAAACTTGTGTAGACCTCCATATATTGCAAATAAGTGTAAACTACACATATTCTGTATTGTTCTAACCCAAATGTATGCAATGTATGCAGAAATCGATATAAAATTAAGTGTAAAACATGGCAAATTAGGCTCACAACAAACACCCCATACTTAAGCTTGCTTGTCCTCAAGGAATACTTTTAATTGTCATTCAGGGGAAGATATCAAAACTCTCAACATCTTAGATTCATTCTCATATAACCCTGCAATCGATTACCATCCTCGAAAAGGTACTAGTGTCACAGATTCATGCATGTGCAAATATGTAAAAGCAACATCTACTCACAAAAGGAGGGTTATGCAAAAACAATATAAGTGACAAAGCATTGATAATCAAGAAGACTTTAATTTAAGCTCATGAAGGAGTAGATTGGTAAAAGGCTAAAAGGTGGGCAATTTTTGGCAATGTGGTGCTTTTGATCCGGGGGAATGGAGTACTTTCAAACTTTGCGTTTCATACCACATTCCTTTTTCCATACAATTCATCACCTTTCATATTGCTTTTCTCAATAATAATGCTTTTACCTCTCTGACCTTAGCACTGCCTTCTCGCGAGTCACAAACATGGGTGTCATGAATGGCCCCGGATACTTAGTGCTTTGGACTCCTCACAATGTGTCCCATCTCTCCAAACTATTATCTCAGAGAGCAGGGTCAATCTACCTTTATCTCCTGAGGTGATTGGATTTTCTTTCACTCATTAAATTTTCCATATATTCAAACAATTTCCTTGCCAAACTCCAATAATGATAATAATCACAACAACCATATAACATCTCCATAATGTAACATCATTCTCAACATAATCCCCGGATAAGGTAAAGAATGGAAAATATTTTAGATCATGTGGAGCAATATTTGAAATAAGGCATATTATGGCTTTTTGTGATGCGTAAGCATGGGTAAGGCTAGGATTATAACAATATGAGCATTATATGGAAATATAAAGTCCTCCATCCTTTTATCATGCAACATGTCAAAAGCAACTTCAAATTTTACATCCTTTTATGGTTTTCAAGAAATAATGCACTTCATCATGACTTCCCTTTACTAGGTAATTTCATGCTATATCTCTAATGAATCCAATTTTGCATCGTTGAGTTCAATATAAGCTTCCATGACATTAATCAAAATTTTCAATGGGGGTCATTTTTCTCAAATTTTGGAAAACATGGATATAAGCACATAAATCAATAATGCATTCCAAAATAACCATGTAGCAATTCAAAGAAATAATGCACCAATAATGTCAAATATGATCAAATATGCACAAAGTAAGCCCTTCCCCACCCCATACTTAAAATTTACAGTGTCCTCAATGTATAAAATCAAATAAAAACAAGAGTAAAGGAAGGAACTCACAGGACAGAACATCGAGGTAGACAAAACTGGGTTGGTCGAGTAGGCTTGTCGATATCGAGTACCCCTTACTCGATATCGAGTAGCTCTGTCTGCGTCTGGTGGTTTTCTGAAGTCGAGGAGCGTCTGGGGCTTGTCGATGTCGAGTACGTCTACTCGATCTCGAGTACAGTCTGGGTTGCTCCTCCTTGTCTTTGTCGACTTGGCCTTCGTCGATTCTGACTGGTTCTTAGGGACTCCTTCTTTCCACTTTTCGCAATCCTTTATATGCTTGCCGACCTACTAGTGTTAGTTTCCACACAAAAACAAGACTATCCATATGAAGTATTCTAAAAGACATAAAACCAAAACCAAAAACAAAAACCAAAAAGTTCAAAAGTCCCAAAAGTTCATAAAGTTCTATGTACATGCTCTAGATTTTATAGTCGCTAGGCCGACTTTTCTCCATGAAGCATTAGCCTGGCTCATCTTTGTCCGGAGGTATAGGTGGGTCTGGTGGTTCCTCCGGTGGTGGGAAGCGTGGGATGTCATCCGGAGGCATCATGTGAAGAAGCTTAAATCTCCCCGAGCGAATGCTCCATGGCTTCACCCATCCATCTTCCTGGGCTCCAGCTGACATGCATAAGGGAAGAGGTATTTCTACCTCATCTTGTGGAGATTCATGCCACTTTGCGAGGACCCCATACTTGAATACAAACATCGGTTGCTCAAAATCGTCAGGAATGGCCTTCACCTTATAGGGTAAAAGCGACCTTGAAGCACCATGGGCAACGACGTCCGAATTTTGCGTTGGTGGCTCTTCTTCTTCTTGGGATCCTTCCAAAGATTTTTCAAAGATAGATAGCGAAATCGAAATAGAGGAAGGACATACCTGGGTTTCTGTGGTACAAACGATTTCGGCTAGTGTTTCTGGATCAGTTCCTCCAGAATGTGTATATGTCGAGTCCAGGTAGTCGATGTTGACTGGCTCATAGAAGGGGACATTGTCGAACCAACTTGTCATTGTTGATTTGGGCGATTTAGCGTAATGTTCCCATCTACGCAACACAAGCTTAGCTTCTGCCTGCCTCGCACGCTCAGCTTCATGCTCCCTTCCTGCTCTCTCAGCGGCGAGAGCGGTATCCTTGGCGGCTAGTTCCCTTGTAAGCCTCTGAATCAGCTGTTCTGGTGTTTCTGCGGCCGCCATGGCTCTTTTCAGTTTAGAATGGATGTGTAGGACATGTTTCGGATCATCTAAGGTGTCAAACTCAGGTGGTTGACCAGAACGGCGCATACACCTGCGAAGTAACTCAAAAGAAAAGTGAGATCTGATTACCTGAGGCGCGAATGATTGCCTCCCCGGCAACGGCGCCAATTTGTTGTTGCAGGAGTAAATCGAGTATTGAAATAAATATGAAATAAAGTTCAGACTGACTTCCCTGTCTCAGCAAATAAATACAAGACTTCCTCCCGTTGTAGTAAGAGAATAGTCAGGATCGAATCCACGAGGAAGCACGTCAGCAGTTCTTAGGTAGCTGCAGATTCTCACAGAAGCAGCAGAAAGACAGAAACACGGAAAAGACACAAATAAACCCGGCAAGGGCAACTAAAACAAAAGCAAAGATCTAACTAAAGATAGAAAGTAAAGCAAAGGAAGTAAAGAACAAAGCAAAACAGAAACAAAAAGCAAGGACACAGAAGCTACTCGACCTCGAGTAGCCGTCCTCTATCTCGACAAGAACAGTAACGAAAACAGAAAACAGAAAACAAAGGCAATCAACTCGATGAACAAAACGTACTCGACCTCGACAAGAAGTACTCGATCTCGACAAAGAAAAGTAAAGACAGAAACTTTAAATTGCAGAATTCGAACCAAAACTCAGATTTTGACAGAAATTAACTTCAATATATTAAAAGACTTCCAAGGCCAGGGTATCAACACCACAACGATAACCATGCAAAACAACACATAAAGGCATAAAAGATCATGCTTTCCATCAAATAACTTTCGTCATTAACAAATAGGCAAATAGAGGCTTTCGCATAAACCCTAATTGTTACTAACCCTTTTTCACATAATTAATCCAAGTTGCATTAAGATCACTTTCGCTTCAATAACACAAACAAGGATCACTTTCAACTCTCGCAAAAGAATCATGCTCATAGGGATAGAAGATGAATCGCACAAAAAGATCTGACCTTTATCGCATCGCCTCACATGGCCACCGTCGGGCTCACCCCATCCCTAGAAGTGGGTGGACTACTCACGCCTCATCGCAATCGCAGACATTGATGTATAAAAAGAAACTTGCATTAAAACTAAATTCAAAAGCCTTTACAATCCTGGCAATCAACTTTCGCAGAAAGCCAAAACCCTAAAAACCTTAGAACTCCTAAACTTCTCTGTGGAACTAACTAACTGTGTCTTGAATGATCTGAACTGGAATAAAACTGAGCCCCTAGGGCCTTATTTATAGCCTTCATTCCCTAGCTAATCTAGGAAAGAAGATATCTATCTCTATCTAAAATTATATCTAAAACTTGAAAGGATAAATAAATTGTTTTATGGAAATAAATCTAAAAGGGAAAGATAAAACTAAATAGGGTAAGTCTTCATGATTTTGATAGATCTCGTCTCCCATGGATAGACTTGATCAACTTTGGATAGATCTTCGGCCATTCTCGGATTCCTTCACGCCCAAGTAAAGCTAAACCGAGTAGGACTCGTCACGACGACGCATTTCTGGAAACTGGGTCTACTCGACCTCGACCACGGCCTTGTCGATCTCGAGTAGAGGTGGTCTGCGTCTTCGTTTTCGGCTTCTCGGCTCGGCACAGCTTGTCGACTCCGGACATGGCTCGTCGATCTCGACCAAGTCTACTCGAGATCGAGTAGGGTTCCGGGAGTCGGGTTGTCTCTGACTCAGTGTCCTCGACCAGCCCTACTCGACCAGGTGTGTTCGAACAGCCCTTGTCGAGATCGAGTAGAGGCTTGTCGATCTCGAGTAGAGTTCTCTCAGCTTTCTGTTCTGTTCTTGAAACGCACTTTCCCGAGCCCTCGTTTGTCGGATTGACGCATATGACCATGCGTTGGAAAGCTATTTCCGAGGGCTACAACTCTCATGAAGACATCAAAGCTTGATTCAGAATGAAGAATGGTGAAAAATGGCGTTTTCTCCAGCTGCAACATCCTTAGCTTCTCCATGAGTTTCCTTTAAGCTTCAGAGTGCGTCCGATTTCTGCGAAATATAACCAAAACTTGTGTAGACCTCCATATATTGCAAATAAGTGTAAACTACACATATTCTGTATTTTTCTAACCCAAATGTATGCAATGTATGCAGAAATCGATATAAAATTAAGTGTAAAACATGGCAAATTAGGCTCACAACACTTACAAGGGAATTGGCCGCTAAGGATGCTGCTATCGCCGCTGAGAAAGCAGCAAGGGAACAAGCACAGGCTGAGCTTGCCCAATATCCAACCACGGCAGAGGACTACATGCACCCAACTCTCGTCGTGCCTGAATCGGCGATTCTTATCCCTGATAACTCTTTTGAAATTCGCCCTCAATTTCTTATAGAGCTTAAAAATAATGCCTTTTATGGTAGATTTAATGAGTGTCCTCTTGAACATATTACAAACGTTTCTGACATGTGCCGTACTCTTGCTAAAGGTACAACCCTGGAATATGTCAAGATGAAATCTTTTCGCTGGTCTCTCGCTGGGCCTGCACTGAAATGGCTTGAAGGCTGAAAGCAAGATCACTCACAACCTGGGCCCAAGTAGAGCAAGAGTTTCTGAACAAATTCTTCCCACCCGCCAAAACAGCACATCTCCGCCAGAGAATTACCGCCTTCAAACAGAAGGAAGGGGAACCGCTGGCAAAGGCATGGGAGCGCTACAAGGAACTTCTGCGATCTTGCCCTACTCATGGACAGCCACCCTACGTCATTCAGGAGATCTTCTTCAAATCTCTTGATCAAGTCACTAAGGACAGAATCAACCATTATACTCGCTATGAGTATCTGACAATGCCGCCAAGTGACGCATGGGGTGTGCTAGAAAAGCTCACTAACTACGACAACAAGTATGGGTCTACTGCAACCTATGAAGAGAACCCATACGCCAAGCCAGCACCATCCATGCCCCTCTATGAGCCACCTAAGGAGATTGATCCTAATGTTAGGGAGCAATACTACAGAGACCAGAATAGGAAGCTCATCAAGCAAGTAAAGTATCTCTCTGTCAACCAGCCTTGCATAGAATGCGGATCGCAAAGGCACACCACTCCTGAGTGTCCACACACAGAACAAGTCAAGCTGGCAGAGCACCATGAGGATGCAGCTTACGTAGGGGGGTCCCAATCGTTACATGGGGGACCAAAGGTTTCAGCAACCACAATGGAACCAAGGTGTCCCTAGGAATCCCCCGCCCTACAGAGCTCCAGGACATCCGGAAAGGGAGCAGAAAAAGGATGATATACAGACAGTCCTGGAGGAAATACGGAGAAACCACTCAGAAACTAGGCAATCCTTCAACTCCGTCTATACTCAGATGCAAGGTGTCAACTCTAGGCTTAGGGAAATTGATATCTGGCGGAAATCAGTTGATACACAGATTGGTCAGCTAGCAGCAGGAATCCCCAGACAGTCAGGTTCGCTCACTGGATCTTCAGAACCAAATCCTAAGGGAAAGACTGGACATATCGCTGCTGTAAAACTCAGAAGCGGCCATCAACTGCAAGAGCCAGAGGTCGGAAGACAGCAGAACAATGGAGAACAGCTGGTCGACCAGAGCCTAGTCGATCTCGACGAAGGCCTCGTCGATCTCGAGGAGAACCTGCAAAAATCTCCGTCTGCACCGCACAACAACTCGACTACGCCCAACCCGGTCGATGTCGACAAGACTCTAGTCGATGTCGAGGAGCCCCTGGTCGACATAGAGTAGCATGCAGCACCTCCGACGTCTGTTCTGGCTCCGAATCAAAAAAAGAAGCTGCCTTTTCCCACAAAATCTCTAAAGGACCCGGCGGAAAAGAAATTTCAGCGCTTCATCAAGATGCTTCAGAAACTCAACGTCACCATCCCCTTCACAGAAGCTCTCAATGAAATGCCATCCTATGTCAAATTCCTGAAGGAGATTCTGAGCAAAAAGCGATTGATGGCTGAAATCACAGAGGAATGCAGCCACTTGGACATATTGGAGAAGAGGTCGGATCCATGTAAGTTTGCTATAACTATTGGGTTTGGTCCATATAAAATTAATGCCCTATGTGATCTTGGAGCTAGTGTGAGTATAATGCCTTTAACGATTTTGTCCAAGATTAAGATAGGTGCCCTGGAGCCTATGGATGCTAGACTTTACATGGCCAACAACACTGTGGTCATCCCAACAGGCATGGTGGACAATGTGTCAGTACAAGTAGGTAAATTATTTGTCCCTGCTGATTTTCTAGTTGTTGATATGCAAGAAGATCATGCTTGTCCAATTATTTTAGGAAGACCATTCTTGGCGACAGTGGATGCCAACATAAGCGTAAGGAAAGGAGTGCTCACCTTTAACATCAGCGATGAGGTAATTGAGTATTCCTTTAATAAAACTGAAAGGCATACATGTCCAATGGAAGAGGTCAAATCTATCTCAGTTGGCTACATCACCTGCGGGGAACCCAAGGTCAGAAATATGACCCCTGAGGAGATAGAAAAGAGGGACATGGAGGCCCAGGTGGAGGAGATCATGGCAATCCTCAAGGAGAACACAGAGAATCCAATCGACACGGACCAAGGTAAGTCGTTGTGGATTAATTATTTTTCGGATGCCTTGACAGGAGCTAAGTATGGGGTCAAGATCGACTGGACCCTAGTCAATCCCGACCAAACCAAGGAGCCTCCACCAGCACCAGCATCATCGAGCATCGAACCAGACAAACCAGGCTCGTCGATCTCGACCACCCTTGTCGAGGTCGACCACCACTCGGCCAACCCGACTTCGCCTTCCTCGACGCTGACGAATCCAGCCCCAGAGACATTGTCGACCTCGAGTACTCTACTCGATGTCGACCAACTTCAGCATCCTCGGGCACCGTCTTCCTCGACACGTGCTCCACCAGACTGCGAGGACTCGTCGATATCGACTAGCCTTGTCGATGTCGACCACCAATCGGGGAGCCTAGATCCTTCTTCCTCGATGCTAAGACCACCAGACGGACCATCCTCGTCGATCTCGACTAAGCTTGTCGAGATCGACCACCACCCGGCGCCACCAGATCCGCCTTCCTCGATGAGCAAGCCACCAGGAGCAGAATCCTTGTCGATGTCGAGTAGTCTACTCGAGGTCGACGAGCCATCTTCTTCATCGACTTCTGAATCTGCGAGCAGACCACCACCAGAACCTACAGACTCATCGAGATCGACTAGCCCTAGTCGAGATCGACCAAACACAGTGGTCCCCGATTCCGTCTCTGCGAAGGTAAGCCAAGGTATGGATCTTTCTTCTCCTATTTCCATTAAAGATTTATCTATACATGGGAGAGGTTTGCCTTGGTATGTGCGATTGTGTAGGATATCCAATGATGAGCCCAAGGAGTATGAAGTTGGAGACAAACTCTATGTCTCTAAATCAAAGGATCATTGGTTTCCCAACAAATTCAACAAGAAGCGGATGGGACCTTTCGTGGTGAACAAGATCCATTCTGGAGGATTACAGCTGATGGACAAGAATGGAGTCTTATTTGAGGCCCAAGCTACATGGGCCCTGCAAATGCCACCTTGAGCTAAATGGAAAAGTCGGCCTATCGACTATAAAATCTAGAGCTTGTACATAGACTTTTTAGGAGTTTTTGAGACTTTGTTGTTTTTGTTTTGGTTTTGAACACTTTTATTTTTGCTATTATGGGTATATGTCTGCCATAATTTTCAGGTCCATGGATAGAAGCAAGCTATATTCATACTCGGCCAGGAGGTGCTTCCATTCGAAATTTAGAGACCCTACACGCCTGTCCAGTGAGTTCCTTTCTTTACCCTTGTTTTTATACAGTGAGGACACTGTAATGTTTAATTATGGGGTGGGGGAAGGGCTTAGTTTGTGCATATTTGATCATATTTGACATTATTTGTGCATATTTGGAATTTATTTCTTTGAATTGCTTATACATGGCTATTTTGGAATGCATTATTGATTTATGTGCTTGTTTTCCAAAGTTTGAAAAAATGACCCCCATTTGAAATTTTTGAATAATGTCATGGAAGCTTATATTGAACTCGACGATGCAAAATTGGATTCATTAGAGATATAGCATGAAATTTCCTAGTAAAGGGAAGTCACAATGAAGTGCATATTTTATTGAAAACCATGAAAGGAGGTAAAATTTGATATTGCTTTTGACATGTTTCATGATAAAATTATGGAGGACTTTATATTTCCATATAATGCTCATTGTTTAAAGCCTAGCCTTACCTATGCTTATGCATCACAAAAGCCATATTATGCCTTATTTCAAATATTGCTCCACATGATCTAAATATTTCCATTCTTTACCCTATCCGGGGATTATGTTGAGAATGATGTTACATTATGGAGATGTTATATGGTGTTTGTGTTGATCATTATCATTATTAGAGTTTGGAAGGAAATTGTTTGAAATATATGGAAAATTTAATGAGTGAAAGAAAATCCAATCCCCTCAGAAGATAAAGGTAGATTGACCCTGCTCTCTGAGATAATAGTTTGGAGAGATGGGACACATTGTGAGGAGTCCAAAGCACTAAGTATCCGGGGCCATTCATCACACCCATGTTTGCGACTCGCGAGAAGGCAGTGCTGAGGTTAGAGAGGTAAAAACATTATTATTGATAAAAGCATTATGAAAGGTGATGAAACTTATGAGAAGGAATGTGGAAATTCAGTTTGGGAAATACTCCATTTCCCCGGATCATTAGCACCACATTGCCAAAATTTGCCCACCTTTAGCCTTTTACCAATCTACTCCTTATTGAGCTTAAATTAAAGTCCTCTTGATTATCAATGCTTTGTCACACATGAATTATTTGTGCATAACCCTCCTTTTGTGAGTAGATGTTGCTTTGCTATATTTGCACATGCATGAATCTGTGACATAAGTACCTTTTCGAGGATGGTAATTGATTGCAGGGTCATTTGAGAATGAATCTGATATGTTGAGAGTTTGAATTCTTCCCTTGAATGACAATTAAAAGTATTGCTTGAGGACAAGCAAGCTTAAGTTTGGGGTGTTTGTTGTGAGCTGAATCTGCCATGTTTTACAGCAAAGTTTATATCGATTTCTGCATACATTTCATGCATTTCAAGCAGCGGAACGAGTCGAATCAATCTGAGAGTCAAGGTTACTCGATCTCGAGTAGACCTTACTCGATCTCGACAAGCATGTCCGAGCAGCCTTGGTCGACAATGCCTGATCGAGAAAGCCAGACCAACCCGACTTCCGGACCCAACTCGATCTCGACAAGCCCTAGTCGAGATTGACGAAGCCCAGACACCACACCCGGAGTCGACGAGGAGAGAAGCCGAGGACGAGAAGTCGAGCACACCTCTACTCGATCTCGACGAGCCCTAGTCGAGATCGACAAGCGCCACCACACCAGTCCGAGTCCATGCCGAGGAGAAGATGCTCGACCTGAGAAGGTCACCACTCTACTGGATCTCGACAAACCCTAGTCGAGATCGACGAAGCCCAGAGCCCAGGTCCGAGCTTGTCGAGTACACCTACCCGAGGAGACCTAGTCGACGGATCAAGCCTACTCGAGGTCGACTAGGGCTACTCGAGGTCGACGAGCCCAGGAACCCAAGTCCGAGCATGTCGAGCAGATCTAGCCGACGAGTCCAGTCGACGAACAAATATGGTCGAGGTCGACGAGCCGTGGTCGATGTCGAGTAGACTGGATCCCAAAAACGCGTCGACGAGTGCCTGTCCAAGTAGAGTTGGGATTCCTTGGGGCTGAAGGAGGAAGATTCTATCCAAATCCATCAAGTTCTATCTATGGAAGACGCAATCTATCAAGACATGAAGACTTACCTATTTAGATTTATCTTTTCCTTTTAAGATTTATTTCCTTAAAACATTCTATTTATCTTTTAAAGTTTTAGATATAATTTTAGATAGAGATAGAAGATTCTATCCTTGAATAGCAAGGACTAGAAGCCTATAAATAAAGCCCTAGGGGCTGGTTTTTCATTCATTGGAATTCAGAGACACAATTACACATAGAGTTTGGGAGTTCTAAGGTTTATAGGGTTTTGGCTTTCAGCGAAAGTTGAGTGTCGGGATTGTAAAGGCTTTTGAATATAGTTTTATGCAAGTTATTTCTTTTCAATCAATGTCTGCGATTGCAATGAGGCGTGAGTAGTCCACCCACTTCTGGTGCTGGGGTGAGCCCGACGGTGGCCATGTGAGGCGATGCGATAAAGGTCAGATCTTTTTGTGCAATTCATCTTCTATCCCTATGACCATGATTCTTTTGCGAGAGTTGAAGGTGATCCTTGTTTGTGTTATTGAAGCGAAAGTGATCTTAATGCAACGTGGATTATATATGTGAAAAAGGGTTAGTAACAATTAGGGTTTATGCGAAAGCCTCTATTTGCCTATTTGTTAATGACGAAAGTTATTTGATGGAAAGCATGATCTTTTGTGCCTTTATGTGTTACTTTGCATGGTTATCGTTGTGGTGTTGAAACCCTGGATTTGGAAGTCTTTTAGCATATTGAGTTTATTTCATCGAAAATCTGAGTTCTGTGTTTAATTTTGTAAATTTATATTTTCTGCATTCTTGTCGACATAGAGTAGAGCCTTGTCGATCTCGAGTAAGACCTGGTCGAGATCGAGTAGGACTGGTCTAGGTCGAGTTGATTTTTCTGCTGTTGTTGTCGATTTCCAGTTTCTGTCTTCACTGCCTTTGTCGATCTCGAGTAGCTGTTGGTCGAGATCGACGAGCCTGTTGCTTTGCTTTTATTTTCTGCTTTGCTTTGTCTTTTTTGTTTTCGTTTAGTTCATTGCTTTTGTTTGTTATTTTCTGCTTTTATTTCTGTTTCTTTTCTGTGTTTCTGTCCTTTATGCTATTCTGCCTGTGAGATCTGTTGCTACCTAAGAACTGCTGACGTGCTTCCATTCGATCCTGACTATTCTCTTACTACAACGGGAGGAAGTCTTGTATTTATTTGCTGAGACAGGGAAGTCAGTCTGAACTTTATTTTATATTTATTTCATACTTGACCATCCTCCTGCAACAACAAATTGTGTCGATTGGATTCTCTGTGTTCTCCTTGAGGATTGCCATGATCTCCTCCACTAGGGCCTCCATGTCCCTCTTTTCTATCTCCTCAAGGGTCATATTTCTGACCTTGGGTTCCCCGCAGGTGATGTAGCCAGCTGAGATAGATTTGACCTCTTCCATTGGACTTGTATGCCTTTCAGTTTTGTTAAAGGAATACTCAATTACCTCATCGCTGATGTTGAAGGTGAGCACTCCTTTCCTTACGCTTATGTTGGCATCCACCGTCGCCAAGAATGGTCTTCCTAAGATAATTGGACAAGCAGGATCTTCTTGCATATCAACAACTAGAAAATCAGCAGGGACAAAGAATTTACCTACTTGTACTGCCACATTGTCCACCATGCCTGTTGGAATGACCACCGTGTTGTTGGCCATGTAAAGTCTAGCATCCACAGGCTCCAGGGCACCTATCTTAATCTTGGACCAAATCGTTAAAGGCATTATACTCACACTAGCTCCAAGATCACATAGGGCATTAATTTTGTATGGACCAAATCCAATAGTTATAGCAAACTTACCTGGATCCGGCCTCTTCTCCAATATGTCCAAGTGGCTGCATTCCTTTGTGATTTCAGCAATTGACCTCTTTTTGCTCAGAATCTCCTTTAGGAACTTGACATAAGATGGCATTTCATTGAGAGCTTCTGTGAAGGGGATGGTGACGTTGAGCTTCTGAAGCATCTTGATGAAGCGCTGAAATTTCTTTTCTGCCGGGTCCTTTAGAGATTTTGTGGGGAAAGGTAGCTTCTTTTTCTGATTCGGAGCCAGAACAGACGTCGGAGGTGCTGTAGGTGGCTCTATGTCGACTAGAGGCTCCTCGACATCGACTACAGTTTTGTCGACATCGACCAGATTGGGCTCAGTCGAGTTGTTGTGTGGTGCAGACGAAGATTTTTGCAGGTTTTCCTCGAGGTCGAGTAGGCCTTTGTCGAGATCGACTAGAGGTTTGTCGACATCGACTAGCTATTCCTCGTTGTTCTACTGCTTTCCGACCTCTGGCTCTTGTAGTTGATGGCCGCTTCTGAGTTTTACAGCGGCGATGTGTCCAGTATTTCCCTTAGGATTTGTGTTATGAGCTGAATCTGCCATGTTTTATAGTAACTTTTATATCGATTTCTGTATACATTGCATTCATTTGGGTTAGAACAGTACAGAACCTATGTAGTTTATTTTTATTTGCCAAATTATGGAATCTACACCAGTTTCTGTTTAATTCGCAGAAATCGAGGCATATTACAGCAATTCTACAGAAGGTCGGAAAAGCTCGGAAAACCACTACAGAAGTCCAAGGTCAAAGCAGCGGAACCAGTCTGAGAGTCAAGGCTACTCGATCTCGAGTAGGCCTTACTCGACATAGACGAGCCTGTCCGAGCAACCTTGGTCGAGCAGAGCCTGATCGAGCAAGCCAGAACAACCCGGCTCCGGGCCCTACTCGATCTCGAGGACCACTAGTCGAGATCGACGAAGCCTCAGCGCCACGCCCGGGGTTGACGAGAAGAGGAGCTGGTCGACAAGCCGAGGACGACCAGGCGACACTCGCTGCCAGCGACTCGACTCGCTGCAGCGGACCGCTCGCTGCCGCGGAAAAACTCGCTGCCAGCGGAAGAGGCAACTCGCGGGCGGAAAGGAAGAACACCACTCTAGTCGATCTCGACTACGCCTTGTCGAGATCGACGAGACCCTGAGTCCAGATCCGGAGCCCATCGAGCAGAGTCACTCGAGAAGACCTAGTCGGCAAGCCAGTCTACTAAAGGTCGACTAGGGCTTGTCGAGATCGACAAGCGCCTGAGTCCAGATCCGAGCTTGCGGAGTAGAGCAACCCGAGGAAGCCTAGTCGACAGAGCCATGCTACTCGACATCGATAAGACTTACTCGAGGTCGACGAGTCCTGTGAACCAAGTCCGAGCACATCGAGTAGATCTAGCCGAGGAAGTCCAGTCGACGAACCACCCTACTCGAGGTCGACGATCCGTGGTCGAGGTCGAGTAGAGCCGTTTCCAGAAACTTCCCGACGAAGACATATCCGACTAGACTTGGGATTCCTTGGGCGCGAAGGAGTCGATTTGGCCGAGATTCTATCCTAATCCATCAAGTTCTATCCAAGGAGACAAGATCTATCAACATCATGAAGACTTACCCTATTTAGTTTTATCTTTTCCTTTTAGATTTATTTCCATAAAACAATTTATTTATCCTTTCAAGTTTTAGATATAATTTTAGATAGAGATAGATATCTTCTTTCCTAGAATAGCTAGGGAATGAAGCCTATAAATAAGGTCCTAGGGGCTCAGTTTTAATCATTCAATTTCAGAGACAATTAGTTAGTTCCACAGAGAAGTTTAGGAGTTCTAAGGTTTTTAGGATTTTGGCTTTCTGCGAAAGTTGATTGCCAGGATTGTAAAGGCTTTTGAATATAGTTAATGCAAGTTTTCTTTCATCAATCAATGTCTGTTATTGCGATGAGGCGTGAGTAGTCCACCCACTTCTGGGGCTGGGGTGAGCCCGACGGTGGCCATGTGAGGCGATGCGATAAAGGTCAGATCTTTTTGTGCGATTCATCTTCTATCCCTATGAGCATGATTCTTTTACGAGAGTTGAAGGTGATCCTTGTTTGTGTTATTGAAGCGAAAGTGATCTTAATGCCACATGGGTTAATTATGTGAAAAAAGGTTAGTAACAATTAGGGTTTATGAGAGAGCCTCTATATGCCTATTTGTTAATGACGAAAGTTATTTGATGGAAAGCATGATCTTTTATGCCTTTATGTGTTACTTTGCATGGTTATCGTTGTGGTGTTGATACCCTGGCTTTGGAAGTCCTTTTTTATATTGAATTTATTTCGTCGGAAATTCTGAGTTTTGGTTCGAAAATTTGCCCTTTTAAAGTTTTTGTCTTTTACTGTACTCGACATAGAGGAAGCCTTTGTCGACCTCGAGTAGTGTCTTGTCGAGGTCGAGTAGGACTTGGTCTAGGTCGAGTTGATTTGCTTCTGTCTCTTGTCGATTTTCACTTTCTGTTGTTCACTGTCTTGTCGATCTAGAGGACAGCTTACTCGAGTTCGAGTAGCTTGTGTGTCCTCGTTTTATTTGCTGTTTCGCTTTGTCTTTTCTTGTTTTGCTTGTTCTTTGCTTTTGTTTTAGTTTCCCTTGCCGGGTTTATTTGTTTCTTTCCTTTCTGTGTTTCTGTCCTTTCTGCTGCTTTGTCTGTGAGAATTTACAGCCACCTGAGAACTGCTAACGTGCTTCCTCGTGGATTCGATCCTGACTATTCTCTTAATACAACGGGAGGAAGTCTTGTATTTATTTGCTGAGACAGGGAAGTCAGTCTGAACTTTATTTCATATTTATTTCATACTTGACCATCCTCCTACAACAACAAATTGGCGCCGTTGCCGGGGAAGCAATCATTCGCGCCTTAGGTAGTCAGTTCTCACTGTTTCTTTGAGTTACTTTTCAGGTGTATGCGTCGTTTTGGTCAAACATCTGAGTTTGACAGTTTAGACGAACCGGAGCGCTACCTACACATCCACTCCAAACTCATAGGGATCATGGCGGCCGCTGAGACACAGGAACAGCTGGTCGCTAGGCTTACCAGGGAATTGGCCGCAAAGGATGCTGCTATCGCTGCTAAAGATGCTGCTATCACCGCTGAGAGAGCATCAAGGGAACAAGCACAGGCTGAGCTTGCCCAATATCCAACCACGGCAGAGGACTACATGCACCCAACTCTCGTCGTGCCTGAATCGGCGATCCTAATCCCTGATAACTCTTTTGAAATTCGCACTCAGTTTCTTATAGAGCTTAAAAATAATGCCTTTTATAATAGATTTAATGAGTGTCCTCTTGAGCATATTACAAACTTTTCTGACATGTGTCGTACTATTGGTCTCTCGCTGGGCCTGCACTGAAATGGCTGGAAGGGCTGAAAGCAAGATCACTCACAACCTGGGCCCAAGTAGAGCAAGAGTTTCTGAACAAATTCTTCCCACCTCCCAAAACAGCACATCTCCGCCAGAGAATCACCGCCTTCAAACAGAAGCAGGGGGAACCGCTGGCAAAGGCATGGGAGCGCTACAAGGAACTTCTGCGATCTTGCCCTACTCATGGACAGCCACCCTACGTCATTCAGGAGATCTTCTTCAACTCTCTTGATCAAGTCACAAAGGACAGAATCAACCACTATACTCGCTATGAGTATCTGACAATGCCACCAAGTGACGCATGGGGTGTGCTAGAGAAGCTCACCAACTACGACAACAAGTATGGGTCTACTGCAACCTATGAAGAGAACCCATACGCCAGGCCAGCACCATCCATGCCCCTATATGAGCCACTTAAGGAGATTGATCCTGATGTTAGGGAGCAATACTACAGAGACCATAATAAGAAGCTCATCAAGCAAGTAAAGTATCTCTCTGTCAACCAGCCTTGCATAGAATGCGGATCGCAAAGGCACACCACTCCTGAGTTTCCACAGACAGAGCAAGTCAGGGTGGCAGAGCACCATGAGGATGCAGCTTACGTAGGGGGGTCCCAATCGTTACATGGGGGACCAAAGGTTTCAGCAACCACAATGGAACCAAGGTGTCCCTAGGAATCCCCCGCCCTACAGAGCTCCAGGACATCCGGAAAGGGAGCAGAAAAAGGATGATATACAGACAGTCCTGAAGGAAATACGGAGAAACCACTCAAAAACTAGGCAATCTTTCAACTCCGTCTATACTCAGATGCAAGGTGTCAACTCTAGGCTTGGGGAAATTGATATCTGGCGGAAATCAGTTGATACACAGATTGGTCAGCTAGCAGCAGGAATCCCCAGACAGTCAGGAACACTTCCAGGATCTTCAGAACCAAATCCTAAGGGAAAGACTGGACACATCGCTGCTATAAAACTCAGAAGCGGCCATCAACTACAAGAGCCAGAGGTCGGAAAGCAGCAAGACGACGAGGAACAGCAAGTCGATCTCGATAAAGCAGTGGTCGAACTCGACAAGACCTTCGTCGACCTCGAGGAGAACCTGCAAAAATCTTCGTCTGCACCACACAACAACTCGACTGGGCCCAATCTGGTCGATGTCAACAAAGGCCTTGTCGATGTCGAGGAGCCTCTGGTCGACATAGAGAAGTCTGCAGCACCTCCGACGTCTGTTCTGGCTCCGACTCAGAAAAAGAAGCTGCCTTTCCCCACAAAATCTCTAAAGAACCCGGCGGAGAAAAAGTTTCAGCGCTTCATCAAGATGCTTTAGAAACTCAACGTCACCATCCCCTTCACAGAAGCTCTTAATGAAATGCCATCTTATGTCAAGTTCCTGAAGGAGATTTTGAGCAAAAAGCGATCAATGGCTGAAATCACTGAGGAGTGCAGCCACTTGGACATATTGGAGAAGAGGCCGGATCCAGGTAAGTTTGCTATAACTATTGGATTTGGTCCATACAAAATTAATGCCCTATGTGATCTTGGAGCTAGTGTGAGTATAATGCCTTTAACAATTTGGTCCAAGATTAAGATAGGTGTCTTGGAGCCTGTGGATGCTAGACTTTACATGGCCAACAACACGGTGGTCATTCCAACAGGCATGGTGGAAAATGTCCCAGTACAAGTAGGTAAATTCTTCGTCCCTGCTGATTTCTTAATAGTTGATATGCAAGAAGATCCTGCTTGTCCAATTATCTTAGGAAGACCATTCTTGGCGACGGTGGATGCCAACATAAGCGTAAGGAAAGGAGTGCTCACCTTCAACAACAGCGATGAGGTAATTGAGTATTCCTTTAATAAAACTGAAAGGCATACAGGTCCAATGGAAGAGGTCAAATCTATCTCAGCTGGCTACATCACCTGCGGGGAACCCAAGGTCAGAAATATGACCCCTGAGGAGCTGGAAAAGAGGGACATGGAAGCCCGGGTGGAGGAGATCATGGCAATCCTCAAGGAGAACACAGAGAATCCAATCACGGACCAAGGTAAGTCGTTGTGGATTCATTATTTTTCGGATGCCTTGACAGGGACTAAGTATGGGGTCAAGATCGACCAAGGCTCCTCGACATCGAGTAGAGCCCTAGTCGATCTCGACCGGACCAAGGAGCCTTCACCAGCACCAGCGTCGTCGAGCAGCAAACCAGAGGAGCCACCCTACTCGACCTCGAGTATACTTGTTGAGGTCGACCACTAGTACCCTACTCGGCCTTCTTCGACGCTGAGACAACCAGAGCCAGGACCAGCCTCGTCGATCTTGACTAAGCTTGTCGAGATCGACCACCACTCGGAGAGCCCAGCCCCGCCTTCCTCGATGAGCAAACCACCAGGAGCGGAGTCTTCGTCGAGGTCGACCAGACTTGTCGAGGTCGACAAGCCCCTGTCTTCGTCGACATCTAAATCTTCGAACCGACCACCACCAGAACCAGCAGTCTTGTCGAGATCGACCAAATACAGTAGTCCCCGATTCCGTCTCTGCGAAGGTAAGCCAAGGTATGGATCTATCTTCTCCTATTTCCATTAAAGATTTATCTATACATGGGAGAGGTCTGCCTTGGTATGTGCGATTGTGCAGGATTTCCAATGATGAGCCTAAGGAGTATGAAGTTGGAGACAAGCTCTGTGTCTCCAAATCAAAGGATCATTGGTTTCCCAACAAATTCAACAAGAAACGGTTGGGACCTTTCGTGGTGAACAAGATCCATTCTGGAGGATTGCAGCTGATAGACAAGAATGGAGTCTTATTTGAGGCCCAAGCTACATGGGCCCTGCAAATGCCACCTTGAGCATTAATGGAAAGTCGGCCTAGCGACTATAAAATCTAGAGCATTTACATAGACTTTTTTAGGACATTTGAGACTTTGTTTTTTGTTTTTGGTTTTGAACACTTTTAGTTTTGCTATTGTGGGTATATGCTTTGTCATATAAATTGTTTATGCGTAACCCTCCTTTTATGAGTAGATGTTGCTTTTACATATTTGCACATGCATGAATTTGAGACACTAGTACCTTTTCGAGGATGGTAATTGATTGCAGGAAGATATAAGAATGAATCTAAGATGTTGAGAGTTTTTGAATTCTTCCCCTGAATGACAAATAAAAGTATTGCTTGAGGACAAGGAAGCTTAAGTATGGGGTGTTTGTTATGAGCTGAATCTGCCATGTTTTACAGTAACTTTTATATCGATTTCTGTATACATTGCATTCATTTGGGTTAGAACAGTACAGAACCTATGTAGTTTATGTTTATTTGCCAAATTATGGAATCTACACCAATTTCTGTTTAATTCGCAGAAATCGAGGCATATTACAGCAATTCTACAGAAGGTCGGAAAAGCTCGGAAAACCACTACAGAAGTCCAAGGTCAAAGCAGCGGAACCAGTCTGAGAGTCAAGGCTACTCGATCTCGAGTAGGCCTTACTCGACATAGACGAGCCTGGTCGAGCAGAGCCTGATCGAGCAAGCCAGAACAACCCGGCTCCGGGCCCTACTCGATCTCGAGGACCACTAGTCGAGATCGACGAAGCCTCAACGCCACGCCCGGGGTTGACGAGAAGAAGAGCTGGTCGACAAGCCGAGGACGACCAGGCGGCACTCGCTGCCAGCGACTCGACTCGCTACAACAGACCGCTCGCTGCCGCGGAAAAACTCGTTGCCAGTGGAAGAGGCAACTCGCGGAAGCGGAAAGGAAGAACACCGCTCTAGTCTATCTCAACTACGCCTTGTCGAGATCGACGAGACCCTGAGTCCAGATCCAGAGCCCATCGAGCAGAGTCACTCGAGAAGACCTAGTCGGCAAGCCAGTCTACTCGAGGTCGACTAGGGCTTGTCGAGATCGACGAGCGCCTGAGTCCAGATCCGAGCTTGCCGAGTAGAGCAACCCGAGGAAGCCTAGTCGACAGAGCCATGCTACTCGACATCGATAAGACTTACTCGAGGTCGACGAGTCCTGTGAGCCAAGTCCGAGCACATCGAGTAGATCTAGCCGAGAAAGTCCAGTCGACGAACCACCCTACTCGAGGTCGACGAGCCGTGGTCGAGGTCGAGTAGAGCCGTTTCCAGAAACTTCCCGACGAAGACATGTCCGACTAGACTTGGGATTCCTTGAGCGCGAAGGAGTCAATTTGGCCGAGATTCTATCCTAATCCATCAAGTTATATCCAAGGAGACAAGATCTATCAACATCATGAAGACTTACCCTATTTAGTTTTATCTTTTCCTTTTAGATTTATTTCCATAAAACAATTTATTTATCCTTTCAAGTTTTAGATATAATTTTAGATAGAGATAGATATCTTCTTTCCTAGAATAGCTAGGGAATGAAGCCTATAAATAAGGCCTTAGGGGCTCAGTTTTAATCATTCAATTTCAGAGACAATTAGTTAGTTCCACAGAGAAGTTTAGGAGTTCTAAGTTCTTTAGGGTTTTGGCTTTCTGCGAAAGTTGATTGCCAGGATTGTAAAGGCTTTTGAATATAGTTAATGCAAGTTTCTTTTCATCGATCAATGTCTGTTATTGCGATGAGGCGTTAGTAGTCCACCCACTTCTGGGGCTGGGGTGAGCCCGACGGTGGCCATGTGAGGCGATGCGATAAAGGTCAGATCTTTTTGTGCGATTCATCTTCTATCCCTATGAGCATGATTCTTTTACGAGAGTTGAAGGTGATCCTTGTTTGTGTTATTGAAGTGAAAGTGATCTTAATGCAACATGGGTTAATTATGTGAAAAAAGGTTAGTAACAATTAGGGTTTATGCGAGAGCCTCTATATGCCTATTTGTTAATGACGAAAGTTATTTGATGGAAAGCGTGATCTTTTATGCCTTTATGTGTTACTTTGCATGGTTATCGTTGTGGTGTTGATACCCTGGCTTTGGAAGTCCTTTTTTATATTGAATTTATTTCGTCGGAAATTCTGAATTTTGGTTCGAAAATTTGCCCTTTTAAAGTTTTTGTCTTTTACTGTACTCGACATAGAGGAAGCCTTTGTCGACCTCGAGTAGTGTCTTGTCGAGGTCGAGTAGGACTTGGTCTAGGTCAAGTTGATTTACTTCTGTCTCTTTTCGATTTTCACTTTCTGTTGTTCACTGTCTTGTCGATCTAGAGGACAGCTTACTCGAGATCGAGTAGCTTCTGTGTCCTCGTTTTATTTGCTGTTTCGCTTTGTCTTTTCTTGTTTTGCTTGTTCTTTGCTTTTGTTTTAGTTGCCCTTGCCGGGTTTATTTGTTTCTTTCCTTTCTGTGTTTCTATCCTTTCTGCTGCTTTGTCTGTGAGAATTTACAGCTACCTGAGAACTGCTGACGTGCTTCCTCGTGGATTCGATCCTGACTATTCTCTTACTACAACGGGAGGAAGTCTTGTATTTATTTGCTGAGACAGGGAAGTCAGTCTGAACTTTATTTCATATTTATTTCATACTTGACCATCCTCCTGCAACAACAATTTGGTTCTGAAGATCCAGGGAGCGAGCCTGACTGTCTGGGGATTCCTGCTGCCAGCTGACCAATCTGTGTATCAACTGATTTTCGCCAGATATCAATTTCCCCAAGCCTAGAGTTGACACCTTGCATCTGAGTATAAACGGAGTTGAAAGATTGCCTAGTTTCTGAGTGGTTCCTCCGTATTTCCTCCAGGACTGTCTGTATATCATCCTTTTTCTGGTCCCTTTCCGGATGTCCTGGAGCTCTGTAGGGCGGGGGGTTCCTAGGGACACCTTGGTTCCATTATGGTTGCTGAAACCTTTGGTCCCCCATGTAGCGATTGGGACCCCCTGCGTAAGCTGCATCCTTATGGTGCTCTGCCAGCTTGACTTGCTCTGCGTGTGGGCACTCAGGAGTGATGTGCCTTTGCGATCCGCATTCAATACAAGGCTGGTTGAAAGAGAGATACTTTACTTGCTTGATGAGCTTCTTATTCTGGTCTCTGTAGTACTGCTCACTAACGTCAGGATCAATCTCCTTAGGTGGCTCATAGAGGGGCATGGATGGTGCTGGCCTGGCGTATGGGCTCTCTTCATAAGTTGCAGTAGACCCATACTTGTTGTCGTAGTTAGTGAGCTTCTCTAGCACACCTCATGCGTCACTTGGCGGCATTGTCAGATACTCATAGCGAGTATAATGGTTGATTCTGTCCTTAGTGACTTGATCAAGGAGAGTTGAAGAAGATCTCCTGAATGACGTAGGGTGGCTGTCGATGAGTAGGGCAAGATCGCAGAAGTTCCTTGTAGCGGTCCCATGCCTTTGCCAGCGGTTCCCCTTGCTTCTGTTTGAAGGCGGTGATTCTCTGGCGGAGATGTGCTGTTTTGGCAGGTGGGAAGAATTTGTTCAGAAACTCTTGCTCTACTTGGGCCCAGGTTGTGAGTGATCTTGCTTTCAGCCCTTCCAGCCATTTCAGTGCAGGCCCAACGAGAGACCAGCGAAAAGATTTCATCTTGACATATTCCAGAGTTGTACCTTCAGCAAGAGTACGACACATGTCAGAAAAGTTTGTAATATGTTCAAGAGGACACTCATTAAATCTACCATAGAAGGCATTATTTTTAAGCTCTATAAGAAATTGAGTGCGAATTTCAAAAGAGTTATCAGGGATAAGAATTGCCGATTCAGGCACGACGAGAGTTGGGTACATGCAGTCCTCTGCCGTGGTTGGATATTGGGCAAGCTCAGCATGTGCTTGTTCCCTTGCTGCTTTCTCAGCGGCGATAGCAGCATCCTTAGCGGCTAATTCCCTTGTAAGTCTAGCGATCAGCTGTTCCTGTGTCTCCGCAGCTGCCATGGCTCTTTGTAGTTTAGCTCTGATGTGAAATAGGCGTTCCGGTTCGTCTAAGGCGTCAAACTCAGGTGTTTGACCAGAACGGCGCATACACCTGAAAAGTAACTCAAAGAAACAGTGAGAACTGACTACCTAAGGCGCGATTGATAGCTTCCCCGGCAACGGCGCCAATTTGTTGTTGCAGGAGGATGGTTGTTGTTGCAGGAGGATGGTCAAGTATGAAATAAATATAAAGTATAGATCGGACTGACTTCACTATCTCAGCAAATAAATACAAGACTTCCTCCCGTTATAGTAAGAGAATAGTTAGGATCGAATCCACGAGGAAGCACGTCAGCAGTTCTTAGGTAGCTATAAATTCTCACAGACAAGGCAGCAGAAGGACAGAAACACAGAAGCAAGGAAAGAAAGGCAAATAAAAGCAGAAAATAACAAACAAAGAACAAAGCAAAACAGAAAAGACAAAGCAAAGCAGAAACTAAAAGCAAAGGCAGAGGTGTTGTTGCAGGAAGATGGTCAAGTATGAAATAAATATGAAATATAGTTCAGATTGACTTCCCTGCCTCAGCAAATAAATACAAGACTTCCTCCCGTTGTAGTAAGAGAATAGTCAGGATCGAATCCACGAGGAAGCACGTCAGCAGTTCTTAGGTAGCAACAGATCTTACAGGCAGAATAGCAGAAAGACAGAAACAAAAGCAGAAAAACAAAAGAAAAGAACAAAGCAAAACAGGAAATAAAGCAAAGACAGAAAATAAAAGCAAAGGCAAGAGGCTACTCGATCTCGACTACTAGCTACTCGAGATCGACAAGGCACAGCAAAGGCAGAAATTTCAAAAATCGACAACAGCAGGCAGGAACTCAACTCGACCTAGACCAAGGCCTACTTGATCTCGACAAGGGTCCACTCGAGATCGACAAAGGCTTCCTCTAGATCGACAACAGTAAAAGACAGAAACTTTAAAGGGAAAATTTTCGAACCCAAACTCAGATTTTTGACGAAAATAAACTCAATATGCTAAAAGACTTCCAAGACCAGGGTTTCAACACCACAACGATAACCATGCAATGTAACACATAAAGGCACAAAATATCATGCTTTCCATCAAATAACTTTCGTCATTAACAAATAGGCATATAGAGGCTTTCGCATAAACCCTAATTGTTACTAACCCTTTTCACATAATTAACCCAAGTTGCATTAAGATCACTTTCGCTTCAATAATACAAACAAGGGTCACCTTCAACTCTCGCAAAAGAATCATGCTCACAGGGATAGAAGATGAACCGCACAAAAAGATCTGACATTTATCGCATTGCCTCACATGGCCACCGTCGGGCTCACCCCAACCCCATAAGTGGGTGGACTACTCGCGCCTCATCGCAATCGCAGACATTGAATGAAAAGAAATAACTTGCATTAAAACTAAATTCAAAGCCTTTTACAATCCTGGCAATCAACTTTCGCAGAAAGCCAAAACCTTAAAAACCTTAGAACTCCTAAACTCTATGTGTAATTGTGTCTCTGAATTGGAATTAAATCAAACTGAGCCCCCTAGGGCCTTATTTATAGGCTTCTAACCCTCGCTAATCAAGGATAGAAATCTTCTATCTCTATCTAAAATTATATCTAAAGCTTTAAAAGATAAATAAATGCCATAATGGAAATAAATCTAAAAGGATAAGATAAAACTAAATAGGGTAAGTCTTCATGATGTTGATAGATCTTGTCTCCCATGGATAGAGTTGATGGATTTGGATAGAATCTTCCTCCTTCGGCCCCAAGGAATCCCAAGTCTACTCGGACAGGTCTTCGTCGACACGTTTCTGGGATCTGGTCTACTCGACCTCGACAAGGCTTCGTCGACCTCGAGTAGGGTTGATCGTCGACTGGACTTCCCGGCTAGCTCTGCTCGATGTGGCTCGGACTTGGCTTCTGACGCTCGTCGACCTCGAGTAGCCTTCGTCGACCTCAAGTAGGGATGGGTCATCGACTAGGTCTTCTCGGGTGGCTCTACTCGGCAAGCTCGGATCTGGACTCAGGGACTCGTCGATCTTGACTAAGGTTCGTCGAGATCGAGTAGGGTTGCTCGAGGATGTTTCTATGATGGTGTCGACTAGAGCTCCTCGGCATGGACTCGGACAGGCGTGGTGGCGCTTGTCGATCTCGACAAGGCTTTGTCAAGATCGAGTAGGGTTGTCCGGGTTCTCGTCCTCGGCTTCTCGATCAGCTTTCTCCTCGAGGACTCCGGGTGTGGCGCTGGTCTTCGTCGATCTCGACTAGGGTCTTGTCAAGATCGAGTAGCCTCCGGAGCTGGGTTGGTCTGGCTTTCTCGATCAGGCTCTGTCAACCAAGGTTGCTCGAACATGCTCGTCTAGGTCGAGTAAGGTCTACTCGAGATCGAGTAGTCTGGTTCCTCGGCTCGATTCGACTGGTTCCGTTGATGCTTTGACCTTGGACTTTTGTAGTGGTTTTCCGAGCTTTTCCGACCTTCTGTAGAATTGTTGTACAACGCCTCGAATTCTGTGATTTAAACAGAAACTGGTGTAGATTCCATAATTTGGCAAATAAACATAAACTACATAGGATCTGTACTATCTAAGCCCAAATGAATGAAATGTATGCAGAAATCGATATAAAAGTTACTGTAAAACATGGCAGATTCAGCTTACAACAAACACCCCATACTTAAGCTTGATTGTCCTCAAGCAATACTTTTATTTGTCATACAGGGGAAGAATTCAAACTCTCAACATATCAGATTCATTCTCATATAACCCTACAATCAATTACCATCCTCGAAAAGGTACTAGTGTCACAGATTCATGCATGTGCAAATATGTAAAAGCAACATCTACTCATAAAAGGAGGGTTATGCATAAACAATTTATATGACAAAGCATTGATAATCAAGAAGACTTCAATTTAAGCTCAATAAGGAGTAGATTGGTAAAAGGCTCAAAGTGGGCAATTTTTGGCAATGTGGTGCTTTTCATCCGGGGAAATGGAGTACTTTCCAAACTGAATTTTCACATTTCTTCTCCATTTGATTCATCACCTTTCATATTGCTTTTTCAATAATAATGCTTTTACCTCTCTAACCTCAGCATTGCCTTCTCGCGAGTCGCAAACATGGGTGTCATGTATGGCCCCGGATACTTAGTGCTTTGGACTCCTTACAATGTGTCCCATCTCTCCAAACTATTATCTCAGATAGCAGGGTCAATCTACCTTTATCTCCTGAGGTGATTGGATTTTCTTTCACTCATTAAATTTTCCATATAATTCAAACAATTTCCTTCCAAACTCCAATAATGATAACAACACAACAACCGTATAACATCTCCATAATGTAACATCATTCTCAACATAATCCCCGGATAAGGTAAAAAATGGAAATATTTTAGATCATGTGGAGCAATATATGAAATAAGGCATATTATGGCTTTTGTGTAATGCATAAGCATAGGTAACAATATGAGCATTATATGAAAATATAAAGTCCTCCATCATCTTATCATGCAACATGTCAAAAGCAACTTTAAATTTTACCTCCTTTCATGGTTTTCAATAAATAATGCACTTCATTGTGACTTCCCTTTACTAGGCAATTTCATGCTATATCTCTAATGAATCCAATTTTGCATCGTCGAGTTCAATATAAGCTTCAATGACATTTATCAAAAATTTCAAATGGGGGTCATTTTTCTCAAAATTTTGGAAAACATGCATATAAGCACATAAATCAATAATGCATTCCAAAATAGCCATGTAGCAATTCTAAGAAATAAATTCCAAATATGCACAAAGTAAGCCCTTCCCCCACCCCATACTTAAACATTACAGTGTCCTCACTGTATATATAAAAACAAAATAAGGGTAAAGAAAGAAACTCACAAGACAGGTGTGCAGGGCCTCAAAATTTCGAATGGAGCACCTCCTAGGCCAAGTAAGACTCGGTTCTATCCATTGACCTAAAAAGTAGAAGACATATACCCATAATAGCAAAACTAAAAGTTCAAAACCAAAAATAAAAACAAAGTCTCAAATGTCCTAAAAAGTCTATGTACATGCTCTAGATTTTATAGTCGCTAGGCCGACTTTCCATTAATGCTCAAGGTGGCATCTGCAGGGCCCATGTAGCTTGGGCCTCAAATAAGACTCCATTCTTGTCCATCAGCTACAATCCTCCAGAATGGATCTTGTTCACCACGAACGGTCCCATCCGCTTCTTGTTGAATTTGTTGGGAAACCAATGATCCTTAGATTTGGAGACATAGAGCTTGTCTCCAACTTCATACTCCTTAGGCTAGTCATTGGAAATCCTCCACAATCGCACATACCAAGGCAGACCTCTCCCATGTATAGATAAATCTTTAATGGAAATAGGAGAAGAGAGATCCATACCTTGGCTCACCTTCGCAGACACGGAATTGGGGACCACTGTGTTTGGCCGATCTCGACTAGGGCTAGTCGATCTCGTCGAGTCTGCAGTTTCTGGTGGTGGTCTGGTCGAAGAGGCAGAAGTCGACGAAGAAGGCTTGTCGACCTCGAGTAGACTACTCGACATCGACAAGGGCTCTGCTCCTGGTGGCTTGCTCTTCGACGAAGGCGGATCTGGTGGAGCCGAGTGGTGGTCGACCTCGACAAGGGTGGTCGAGATCGACA
This sequence comes from Persicaria tinctoria, assembly GCA_037127255.1. NCBI lineage: Eukaryota > Viridiplantae > Streptophyta > Magnoliopsida > Caryophyllales > Polygonaceae > Persicaria > Persicaria tinctoria. The sequence continues at coordinate 24,647,654 of JBANSL010000010.1, forward strand.
AGGCTGGTCCTGGCTCTGGTGGAGTCTGTGTCGAGGAAGACGGTGCCCGAGGATCTTGGTCGATCTCGACTAGGGTAGTAGATCTCGACGAGGGCTCTCCTCCTGGTTGTTGCGGCGTCGAGGAAGGCGGATCTGGTGGCGCCGGGTGGTGGTCGATCTCGACAAGGCTGGTCGAGATCGACGAGGCTCCTGGCTCCGGTATCTTCAACGTCGAGGAGGGCGAAGTCGATCTAGGGCAAGTCTTGTCGATCTCGACAAGGCTGGTCGATCTCGACGAGCCTGGCCCTTCAGTGTTGCTGCTCGACGATGCTGGTGCTGGTGGAGTCTCCTTGGTCTGGTCGAGATTGACTAGGGTCTTGTCGATCTTGACCCCATACTTAGCTCCTGTCAAGGCATCCGAAAAATAATTAATCCACAACGACTTACCTTGGTCCGTGTCGATTGGATTCTTTGTGTTCTCCTTGAGGATTGCCATGATCTCCTCCACCTGGGCCTCCATGTCCCTTTTTTCTATCTCCTCAGGGGTCATATTTCTGACCTTAGGTTCCCCGCAGGTGATGTAGCCAGCTGAGATAGATTTGACCTCTTCCATTGGACATGTATGCCTTTCAGTTTTATTAAAGGAATACTCAATTACCTCATCGCTGATGTTGAAGGTGAGCACTCCTTTCCATACGCTTATGTTGGCATCCACCGTCGCCAAGAATGGTCTTCCTAGAATAATTGGACAAGCAGGATCTTCTTGCATATCAACAACTAGAAAATCAGCAGGGACTGAGAATTTACCTACTTGTACTGGGACGTTGTCCACCATGCATGTTGGAATGACCACCGTGTTGTTGGCCATGTATAGTCTAGCATCCACAGGCTCCAGGGCACCTATCTTAATCTTGGACCAAATTGTTAAAGGCATTATACTCACACTAGCTCCAATATCACATAGAGCATTAATTTTGTATGGACCAAATCCAATAGTTATAGCAAACTTACCTGGATCCGGCCTCTTCTCCAATATGTCCAAGTGGCTGCACTCCTCTGTGATTTCAGCCATTGATCGCTTTTTGCTCAGAATCTCCTTCAGGAACTTGACATAGGATGGCATTTCATTGAGAGCTTCTGTGAAGGGGATAGTGACGTTAAGTTTCTGAAGCATCTTGATGAAGCGCTGAAATTTCTTTTCTGCCGGGTCCTTTAGAGATTTTGTCGGGAAAGGCAGCTTCTTTTTCTGATTTGGAGCCAGAACAGATGTCAGAGGTGCTGCAAGCTGCTCTATGTCGACCAGAGGCTCCTCGACATCGACTAGGGTCTTGTCGACATCGACCAGGTTGGGCGTAGTCGAATTTCTGTGTGGTGCTGACGAAGATTTTTGCAGATTCTCCTCGAGATCGACGAGGCCTTTGTCGAGATCGACTAGAGGGTTATCGACGTCGACTTGCTGTTCCTCGTCGTTTTGCTGCTTTCCGACCTCTGGCTCTTGCAGTTGATGGCCGCTTCTGAGTTTTATAGCAGCGATGTGTCCAGTCTTTCCCTTAGGATTTGGTTCTGAAGATCCTGGAAGTGTCCCTAACTGTCTGGGGATTCCTGCTGCTAGCTGACCAATCTGTGTATCAACTGATTTCCGTCAGATATCAATTTCCCCAAGCCTAGAGTTGACACCTTGCATCTGAGTATAGACGGAGTTGAAAGATTGCTTAGTTTCTGAGTGGTTCCTCCGTATTTCTTCCAGGACTGTCTGTATATCATCCTTTCTCTGCTCCCTTTCCGGATATCATGGAGCTCTGAAGGGCGGGGGGTTCCTAGGGACACCTTGGTTCCATTGTGGTTGCTGAAACCTTTGGTCCCCCATTTAGCGACTGGGACCCCCTGCGTAAGCTACATCCTCATGATGCTCTGCCATCCTGACTTGTTCTGCGTGTGGGCACTCAGGAGTGGTGTGCCTTTGCGATCCGCATTCAAGAAAAGGCTGGTTGACAAAGAGATACTTTACTTGTTTGATGAGCTTCTTATTCTGGTCTCTGTAGTACTGCTCCCTTACATCAGGATCAATCTCCTTAGATGGCTCATAGAGGGGCATGGATGGTGCTGGCCTGGCGTATGGGTTCTCTTCATAAGTTGCAGTAGACCCATACTTGTTGTCGTAGTTGGTGAGCTTCTCTAGCACACCCCATGCGTCACTTGGCGACATTGTCAGATACTCATAGCGAGTATAATGGTTGATTCTGTCCTTAGTGACTTGATCAAGAGAGTTGAAGAAGATCTCCAGAATGACGTAGGGTGGCTTTCCATTAGTAGGGCAAGATCGCAGAAGTTCCTTGTAGCGCTCCCATGCCTTTGCCAGCGGTTCCCCTTGCTTCTGTTTGAAGGCGGTGATTCTCTGGAGTAGACCAAGGCCTACTCGAGATCGACCACAGCTACTCGATCTCGACAAGGCTCTACTCTATGTCGACAAGAAACAGAAACTTTAAAATGCAGATTTTCGAACACAGAACTCAAAATTTGACGGAAATAAATTCAATATATGAAAAGACTTCCAAGACCAGGGTATCAACACCACAACGATAACCATGCAAAGTAACACACAAAGGCACAAAAGATCATGCTTTCCATCAAATAACTTTCGTCATTAACAAATAGGCATATAGAGGCTTTCGCATAAACCCTAATTGTTACTAATCGTTTTTCACATAATTAATCCAAGTTGCATTAAGATCACTTTCGCTTCAATAATACAAACAATGATCACCTTCAACTCTCGCAAAAGAATCATGCTCATAGGGATAGAAGATGAATTGCACAAAAAGATCTGACCTTTATCGCATCGCCTCACATGGCCACCGTCGGGCTCACCCTAGCCCCAGAAGTGGTTGGACTACTCACGCCTCATCGCAATAACAGACATTGATTGAAAAGGAACAACTTGCATTAAAACTAAATTCAAAAGCCTTTACAATCCCGGCAATCAACTTTCGCAGAAAGCCAAAACCCTAAAAACCTTAGAACTCCTAAACTCTATGTGTAATTGTGTCTCTGAATTGGAATGAATGAAAAACCAACCACTAGGGCTTTATTTATAGCCTTCTAATCCTTGCTAATCAAGTATAGAATCTTCTATCTATATCTACTTAAAGCTTAAAGATAAATAAAATGCTTAAGGGAAATAAATCTTAAAAGGAAAAGATAAATCTAAATAGGTAAGTCTTCATGTCTTGATAGATTGCGTCTTCCATAGATAGAACTTGATGGATTTGGATAGAATCTTCCTGCTTCGGCCCCAAGGAATCCCAACTCTACTCGAACAGGCACTCGTCGACGCGTTTCTGGGATCCAGTCTACTCGACATCGACCACGGCTCGTCGACCTCGACCAGATTTGTTCGTCGACTGGACTCGTCGGCTAGATCTGCTCGACATGCCCGGACATGGGTTCCTGGGCTCGTCGACCTCGACCACTCCTTATCGACATCGAGTAGAGATAGGTCATCGACTAGGTCTCCTCGGGTGGCTCTACTCGGCAAGCTTCGGATCTGGGCTCAGGCCTTCGTCGACCTCGACCAGGCTTTGTCGAGGTGAACGTCTGGTCGAGCAGGCTTCTCCTCGGCATGGACTCGGACTGGTGTTGTGGGGCTTGTCGATCTCGACAAGGCTTTGTCGAGATCGAGTAGAGGTGTGTTCGGCTTCTCGTCCTCGGCTTCTCGGTCAGCTTCTCTCCTTGTCGACTGCGGGTGTGGCGCTGGGCTTCGTCGATCTCGACTAGGGCTTGTCGAGATCGTGTAGACTTCCGGAGCTGGGTTGTCTAGTTCTCGGCGTTGCTCCTAGTCGACAAGGCTGTGCTCGGACATGCTCGTCGAGATCGAGTAAGGTCTACTCGAGATCGAGTAGTCTGGTTCCTCAGCTCGATTCGACTGGTTCCGCTGCTTCTTTGACCTTGGACTCCTGTAGCTGATTTCCGAGCTTCTTTGACTTTCTGTAGAATCGCTGTAAAATGCCTCGAATTCTGCGATTTAAACAGAAACTGGTGTAGATTCCATAATTTGGCAAAGAAACATAAACTACATAGGTTCTATACTATCTTAGCCCAAATGAATGAAATGTATGCAGAAATCGATATAAATGTTACTGTAAAACATGGCAGATTCAGCTCACAACAAACGATAATCATGCAAATTGCATCGAAGGAACAAGCTTTCGCCTTTTCCAACAATTAGACAACTCTTTCAAGAAACCCTAATTGTATCTACCGATTTTATGTTTATAATCCAAGTTTTTAACATGGATCTCTATTAAATAGGCAATAAACACATAAAAGGTAGTAGATGATCAATGCACAATAAAGGTCGAATCTTTGCCTCAAACACGCTTGACTATCGTCGGGGTCACCCCGACCCTAGAAGTAGGTGGACTACTCGCTCTTCATCGTAATCGCAAACATCATTGATGGAAAAGAAACTTGCATTAATAAACTAAACAGAGCTTACAACCGATCGAAGCCAACTTGCTCTCGCTCCTTCACTCCTCTCGGCCTCCACTCTCTCTCTCTACTCTACTTCTCCTTCTCTAGAATTGAATTGAATGAAAAACTAGCCCCAATGGGCTTTATTTATAGGCTTCCAATTCTTGCTAATCAAGGAAGTAAATTCTATCTATATCTCTATCTAACTAGAAGATATAATTATACTTGGAAATAAATAAATCTAAACTAGATAAAACAAGATAAATCCTAAGGTAATTAATTGTTCAACCCTTAGGATAGATAAAAGGATAAAAAGATAAATATCTAAAATCTTCATGTGTTGGGAATCTTCTCTCGGAAATATCTCCATTGGATTCGGGATAGAACCTTAACAAGAACTCAGACAAGCTCGAAATCGGCCACTATAGGTCCACTCGATATCCAGTAGCCTCACTCGATATCCTCCTGGATTTTCTTCGCTTCAGCTCAACAACTCGATCTCGGCTCTAGGGATGAAAATCGACTACTTGTGACTCGATATCGACTTGTGATGGTCGATATCGACCTCCGTTTTCCTTGCTATGCTTCTCAGGTCGATTCCTGGTTCTCAGCTAGATTTCAAGCACTTGATACCGACATGGTCGATATCGACTTCTTCTCTTCTTCTTCCTCGATTCTGGTCAACTCTGGGTGGAAACCAAGTGACTTAACTCGATATCGACTTGCAGTACTCGATATCGACTAGATGTGTCGACTCGGTTTTCTCGTTTATAGCTTGATTTGTCCTTGTTCCACTACTGCTTGAACTCGAACTTCTATAGTTGACTTCGAGCTTTTCCTCCTTTCTCTGAATTACGGTTAATTGCCTCGATTTCTGCGAAATTAAACAGAAACTGGTGTAGATTCCATAATTTGGCTAATAAGCATAAACTACATAGATTTTGTACTAATCTAATCCAAATGTATGAAATGCATGCAGAAATCGATATAAAAGTAGATATAAAACATGGCACAAAACATGGACATCAAATCACGCCATACTTAAGCTTGCTTGTCCCCAAGCAATAACTTGGATGGTCATTCAGGGAAAGAATTCAAAACTCTCAACATCATAGATTCATTCTTATACAACCCTGCAATCAGTTACCATCCTCGAAAAGGTACTAATGTCACAAATCCATACATGTGCAATCAAAAGCAACATCTACTCATAAAAGGAGATTTATGCAAAAACAATTCATGTGACAAAGCAACAATAATCAAGAGGACTTTAATTTAAGCTCATGGTGAAGAAAAGCTAAGAGGTAAAGTGGTGGGATATTTTTGGGCAATGCGGTGCTAAATCCGGGGAGAATTTCTTCAAACTAGCTTTCTTGCTTTAATGCACTTTTCTCCTTCATAATTTCCACATCATCCTCTCATAAATCACTCTTTGTTTTTTTTTAATATTATGCTTTTACCTCTCTAACCTCAGCACTGCCTTATCGCGAGTCACAAACATGGGTGTCAAGAATGGCCCCGGATACTTAGTGCTTTGGACTCCTCACATGTGTGTCCCATCTCACTGAACTATTATCTCAGCAAGCAGGGTCGATCTACCTTTATCTCCTTAGGTGATCAGATTTTTTCTCACTCATTAAATTTTTCATATATTTCAAACATTCTTGCCAAACTCCGATAATGATACTAACAACACAAACACCATATAATAATCTCCATAATGTAATTCCATTCTCAACATAATCCCCGGATAAGGAACAAGGTAGAAAATGACATAATTTAGAACATGTGGAGCAATGTATGAAATAAGGCATATATATGGCTTTTGTGATGCATAAGCATAGGTAAGGCTTGGAATATAAACATATGAGCATTATATGGAAATATAAAGTCCTTCATCCTCTTATCATGCAACATGTCAAAAGCAACATCAAATTTTACCTCCTTTCATGGTTTTCAAGAAAATATGCACTTTATTGTGACTTCCCTTTACTAGATAATTTCATGCTATATCTCCAATTAATCTAATTTTGCATCATCGAGCTCAATTAAAGCTTCCATGACACTATTTCTTTGAATAATTTACAAGCTTTGGGAGATGTTTCATAAAACAAACTTTGAGTTAAGCATAAAATTTTAAAAATTCACTCAAAATTCACCATGTAATAGCAAAATAAAAATAATGAGTTATTCCCCCACCCCATAATTAGAAAATACAGTGTCCCCACTGCATAAAATAATATAAAACAAAGGTAAATGAAGGAACTCACCGAATAATGTGATGTAGGGTCGAAATTAGGCTGCAGTAGATTGCCAGAAGTCGATAGGTCAATATCGACCAACTCACTCGATATCGAGTAAGGTTGGTCGAAATCGGCCCACTGTGTCTTTTCTGCTCTGGTCGATTTTTGCCTTAGAGGTCGATATCGACTAGGATAGGTCGATATCGACCAGGTTGCCTCGATTCCAGTTTTTACGACCTGCAGAATTTGTTAGTTTTTCCCGCAAAAAGACAAGACCTTCCACATGAAGTATTCAAAACTAAAAACAAAAACCAAAACCAAAAGTTTTAAAGTCCTAAAGAAAATTCAAAAGTTTTATGTACATGCTCTAGATTTTAGAGTCACTAGGCCGACTTCTCCGCTTGTGCTCAGGGACCTTTAGTGTAGGGCCCTTCTCCTGAATCATCTAGGTCCTGATGGTAGTATGCAAGCTCCGTCGATAGGTTGTTGCTTGCATAACGACCCTTGCCTTCCTTCTTCCTCTTTCCAGTCCTAGCCCTGCGCAGGTTAGATCGCCACGGGGCCTTGTCTCCTCTAAAAAAAATATTTTTATTAATGGACGGAGGAGATATAGGGATCGTACCTGAACCGACCTTTTCGGGCCCAAAACAGAAATCTTTGGGTTGGGGGTCAGTCGATATCGAGTGATAGGGGTCGATATCGAGTGTAGGGACCCCATACTTAGGCTCCTGGCAGGTTCAGGGCTCAACAGAGGAGGTCAATATCGACTAGGGATGGTCGATGTCGAGTGGTGTGGTCGATATCGACCCGGGCTTGTCGATATCGAGTACCTCTCTAGTGCTTTTCTCCATCGTTGTGTGCTCGTCCTCGTGGTTGCCTATGCTCTTCACCTCCAGCCATGAAACTTCCTCCTTTGTAGGGCCAAAAGAGAAATCTAAGACCTCATCGCCTATCTTGAAGGTGAGCAATCGCTTTCTGATGCTTATCTTGGCATCTGCAGTAGCTAGAAAAGGTCTACCAAGAATAATAGGGCAAGTAGGATCTTCGGCACAGTCTATAACTAGAAAATCAGCGGGAATGTAGAACTTACCAACCTAGACAGGGACATTGTCAACCATACCTGTAGGGATGACCACTTGATTGTTTGCCATGTATAGCTTGGCATCCACAGGCTCTATTGCTCCTATCTTCACCTTTTGCCAGATTGATAAGGGCATGATGCTCACGCTTGCACCTAGATCACACAATGCCTCTGTAATGCATGAAATCTGCATCATCATCATTGTTGAAGGAGATCGATTTCGCCGATCAACTCCATTCAAACCTTAGCCTGCAAGGCAAGAACAAACGAGATCGGGGTGGGGCTTGTCTCCCCCGGAGGACCCTGCGACGCTCAAGTCATTCCTTGTTCAACAAGAAAGAGTTTCATTCCCGTATTTATATTAGTTGAGCACAAAAGAAACGGTCAAGGTACTTAATGAAAGGAATTGAAACGATTTTAATATTTAATAAAAGAAACCGTTACCGTATTTAATTCGGTCAACCCTCTTAATGCACGAAACCGCTATCGTAATCAATAGGCGAAATGGTAGCATCAATGTCGTATTGAATACTCGAATTATTGATAAAAGACCAGAATGCCCTCGTGCTATCATGTTAGGATTTTCCCTATCACAATTGCCCCTCGAGTTTCTTCTTCATATCTCAATGATGAAGGAAGCCGAAAAAAGTGCGCGATGGAGCTTGTCGAGTGAGCAACGATTTTGCCGTAGATGGCAATCGTTGACTCGTAGTTGGCTATTGGCCGTAAGTGGCTATCGTGCCTATAAGCGGCTATCGTTGCCGTAATTGGCTATTAGCCATCATTGGCTATCGTGGCCGTAATTGGCTATTGGCCATCATTGGCTATCGTGGCCGTAATTTGCTATTGGCCATCATTGGCTATCGTGGCCGTAATTGGCTATTGGCCGTAATCGGCTAATGTGGTCTTGAGCGGCTAAGTTGGCCTTAATCGGCTAATGTGGCCTTGAGCGGCAAAGTTGGCCTGAATCGGCTAATGTGGCCTTGAGCGGCTAATGTGGCCTTGATCGGCTAATGTGGCCTTGAGCGGCTAATGTGGCCTTGATCGGCTAATGTGGCCTTGATCGGCTAATGTTGGTCGTAATTGACTATTGACCGTGATTGGCTATCCATGACTTTACCGAATAATTTTTGTAGCCTTGAGCTGCTCTCGAAATTTGTATTTGCATCCTGCCTACTCAAAGACAACTAGCAACAAAATGACAATTTATATCTATTTTAAAGCAAATAATCATTATCAATTCAAATCTAGCGCTCGTTCCCCTGGACCTAGCATAAATGATAAGTCAAATCCAAAGTAACAATACTTGACATTCCAGAAGCTTGGTCCTTTTTCAATAATTATTTGGAAAGTTTCGGCTGACCTTGTGATTTCCATGAACTCGGGGCTGATTTTGTAATTAATCCAGATTTTGCAAATTCACCGTCTTCTTCGTAGGGTTCGTGGAGAGGAGCGGCGACGCTGGATCTCAAACGATGTCGGCGGCCCCAGCTTCGCCCAACGATGTCGTCGTGTTCCCAGGTTCAGACCCACGAAGACACCAAGGCCGATCTGTCGCGGTAGCGTGGCTGGGCTGGAGATCCGAACACCGTCGTCGCCCGATCGCCGACAGACGTACAAGGCCGATTGGAGGAAGCACCCGCTGCGAGCCGCGTATGCGGATCAGCATGCTGATCTCCCTTGGTCGATCGCTTAGTAAGTCATCGATGCGCCCCTGCCATATGTTTCGAGGCCGGCGGCGGTACTGGGACAGGGATGGAAAGAGAGTTTGAAGGCATGGACGAATCGAAACCCGACCAAGGGTCCTTGCGAGTTGCAGCGATGGCGATGTGGCCGACACGGCGAAGGGTTGATCACCCGTCGAAGAGCTCAGCCTTGCGTATGCGCTGATGTAGGCAAAGAACCCGTCCTTGGTGACGCCGAGTCAACCTCCATGTACCGAGACAACGATCTCGAGATGGAGGCTCGGATTGTGAACCAGGGCGGGAACTGTGGTGGTCTGGCGTGCCCCTATGCCTTTCGCAAAGCTCCGCCGTCAGTCTGGCGTTCATGGCCACCAACCTCCTTCATCAGGGTTCTGATTTTTGTGCTTTTCGATCAGTTTCCTACAGACGGCGCCAAATATAATGCATGAAATCTGCATCATCATCGTTGTTGAAGGAGATCGATTTCGCCGATCAACTCCATTCGAATCTTAGCCTGCATAGCAAGAACAAACGAGGTCGGGGCAGGGCTTGTCTCCCCCGGAGGACCCTCTGACGCTCAAGTCAGTCCTTGTCCAACAAGAAAGAGTTTCATTCCCGTATTTATACTAGTTGAGCACAAAAGAAACGGTCAATGTAATTAGTGAAAGAAATTGAAACGGTTTTAATATTTAATAAAAGAAATCGTTACCGTATTTAATTCGGTCAACGCTCTTAATGCACGAAACCGCTATCGTAATCAATAGGCAAAACGGTAGCATCAATGTCGTATTAAATACTCGAATTATTGGTAAAAGACAAGAATGTCCTCGTGCTATCATGTCAGGATTTTCCCTATCACAACCTCATATCTATATTGTCCAAATCCCACAGTAATAGAAAACTTACCAGGGTCAGGTCTCTTCTCAGGGAAGTCCATCCTTTTGCATTCGCCGGTGATTTCTGTGATTGATCGCTTGTTGTTGAGGATCTCCTTGAGGAACTTGACATATGCAGACATCTCTTGAAGAGCTTCTGTAAAAGGAATTGAAACATTTAGTTCCTGAAGCATCTTAACAAATTGTATAAACCTACCTGCAGTGGGATCTTTCAGCGCCTTGGAAGGGAAAGGTAGCGCCTTTTTCTGTTTCGAAGCGGAATCAGCTGTCGGAGGCGATGCAGAAGAATCGATATCGACTGGGGGTGACTCGATATCGACTATATGTTGATAGATATCGACCTGGTTCTGGTCGATTTCGAGCTCCTTGGTCGATTTCTGGGTTGCTGGTGCCGACGGGTCTATATCGACCAGGTGTTGGTCGACAACGACATGTTGTCCAGTGCCTTCGTTTGCTTCTCCGACCTCTGTTTCGTGCAGTACACGCCCGCTCCTTAGCTTTACAGTAGCGACATGCTGCCCCTTGGGATTTTGTTCTGTATGCCCAGGGAGATGCCCGGTCGGTCGTGGAATTTGTGCTGCGAATTGACCCATCTGGGTCTCAATGTTCCTCTTCCAGATGTCCAGTTATCTAAATCTTGTATTGATGCTCTGGAGTTGATTGTTGATGGCGCTTGTAGACTGGAGCTGTTGTGCCTGATTCCTCCTCATCTCGTCAAGGATCATCTGTAGATCATCTTTCCGCTTGTCCCTGTTTGGATGTCCTGGAGCTCTGTATGGTGGGGGGTTCCTAGGGGCACCTTGGTTCCATTGTGGTTACTGGAATCGCTGGTCCCCCATATAGCAATTAGGACCCCCTGCGTAAGCTACCTCTTCGTGAGTTTCTGCCATCCCGACTTGCTCTGTATGTGGGCACTCTGTAGTGGTGTGCCGCTGTGAGCCACATTCGATGCAAGGTTGGTTGACAAAGAGGTACTTTACTTGCTTGAGTAGCTTGCGATTTTGATCCTTGTAATATTGCTCCATGACATCTGGATCAATCTCCTTAGGAGGCTCATAGAGGGGCATGGACGGGGCTGGCCTTGTATAGGCATTCTTGTCATAGTTGGTCGGAGCTCCATACTTATTGTCGAAGTTGGTGAGCTTTTCGAGAGTAGCCCATGCGTCAGCTGGTGGCATCATCAGATACTCATACTGAGTATATTGGTTGATCCTATCATTAGCGGCCAGATCATAAGAATTGTAGAAGATCTCCATAATGACATATGGTTGTTGCCCATGTGTAGGGCAGGATCGCAGTAGATCCTTGTATCATTCCCATGCTTTTGCTAGCGGCTCCCCAGGCTTCTCCTTGAAAGCTGTAATCTTCTGGCGGAGGAGCGTTGTCTTGGCAGGAGGAAAGAATTTATTAAGAAATGCCTGCCTTACCTCAGCCCATGTTGTGAGGGATCGTGGAGTCAGTCCTTCAAGCCACTTCAATGCTGGACCGACAAGAGACCAACGAAAAGCTTTCATCTTGACATATTCCAGAGTAGTACCTTCAGGAAGAGTATGGCACATATCAAAAAAAAATTGGTAATATGTTCAAGAGGGCATTCATTAAACCTTCCATAAAAGGCATTATTTTTAATCTCAATAAGGAAGGCAATGCGAATTTCAAAGTTATTTTCAGGGATTAGAATAGCCGATTCAAGCATGACAAGAGTCGGGTGCATGTAATCCTCAGCAGTGGTAGGGAATTGGGCAAGCTCAGCCTCTGCCTGCCTCCTCAGTTCTGCTTCATGCTCAGTGCATGCTCTCTCAGCGGCGAGAGCAGTATTTTTGGCTTATATCTCTGCTTGAAGCCTCTCTATCAGCTGTGCTTGTGTTTCTGCGGCCGCCATGGCTCTTTTCAATTTAGCGTGGAAGTGTATAAGGCGTTATGGACCGTCTAAGGCATCAAACTCAGGTTGTTGATCAGAACGGCGCATACACTGCAAAATCAAAACTTAAAGGAAAACGTGAGATCTAACTACTTAAGGCGCGAATGATTGCTTCCCCGGCAACGACGCCAATTTGTTGTATGAGGAAATCGAGTTCAAAATATAATAAAATAGATCAAACCGGATTATGCCCACGCAAATGATTACAAGACTTCCTCCCGATGCAGCAGTGGGAAGTCAGGATCGATCCTCGAGGAAGCGTGTCAGCGGATCTTAGGCAGCAGGAAGAACTCACGTCGATTTCGACTCAGGGGGTTTACTCGATATCGACCAGCAATTGTGGATATTGACCAAATCCAGTCGATTTTGGGCAGCTCCGGAAAGTTAGTCGATTTCGGCTGAGGTGACTCGATATCGACCAAAAGAACTCGATATCGACTTGGTGTTCCTTGAAATCGACCTGTTCTGCAGGAACACAAACGAGCAACGATCTTTCTGGATCGAAAATTAAAAATCGATATCGACCAAGGAGTGGTCAATATCGAGTAGAATGCAGTAACTAAAATAAAGGACAAAGCTTTTCGGATTCGGAATAAACTATGTAAAAGAAAACATCCAAGATCAGGGTTTGTAACTGATATGCGATATATTCCATAGCGCATTTAGTAGTTTTTGTCATCACTTACATGTCATTATGAGAGATATTTGTGTGAACTTGGTGATTCGGAGCATGTTGAAGAAGTTGAAGAAATCATGCAAGTTACAGAAGCGAAGAAGATCGGAAGCAGCTGAGACTGATGACTTTGGCGCGGTCGCGCTGTACTTGGCGCGCCCACGCTGCTTCCCGACGCGACCACTCTGCTAGGAGGAAGTGGCCGCGCTGCTGAACAGACAGAAGAAGCAAGATCCAAGCTGGCGCGCCCGCGCTGCACTTGGCGCGCCCGCGTCAGTCCTGAAGACGGATTCTTATCCGATTCTGTTTATCTTATTAGTTTTAATATTTTATTATTATAATTGTACGGGATGTTAAACCCGATTTTATTAGGTTATATAGGCCGAGAAGGTAGTAGAGAATTAATTAGGTTATTTTCCAGAGACGTATTTTCCCTTTTCATCATCTCACAAACCCCTATGGAGAACTAACTCTCCTTTGTTACACTTGGTTCTTTGAAGTCTTCAATTGATTTGGTTGTGAGTATTCTACTCTTGTTCGTCCTTTGTTAATTGTTTCGATCTCCTGAGCTTATTGCTTGATTGCTTATTATTGATTTATCTGGATTGATCACCTAGTTTTATCGATACTAGTCATATTGCTAGGGTTTCCAATTCCAGGTTTGGGGTTGTAGATTCATTGTAGCAAACACAATCTCCATACGCGGTTGCTGGTGGTAGATTGTGAGGGAGATTCGATTACAGGCTATTTTAACGGGTTGTTAGAATCGCTTGTATCTCATTATAATTCATGTTTGAATGCTATTGCTTTATTATTTGGTGAAGGTTTTCCCTGGTAATTTGGTGATAAGTGCTTTTAGGACTGGTAGGACTAAAAGCTATTACACGATCTGAATTGAGAACAATTACTGGGCATTAGAACTCGAGATTCATAGAATGCGATGATGAACCATCTCAATTGTTGTGCGGATAATTACCTGGTGTGATACCTTTCCGTCATATATTCGCAACCTTTACTTGCAACTTGTTCTGTCACTATTACTCACACACAAAACTCCCCCTTTAATCAGTTACTTTTGGGTAATAATACTTGCTCTTACAATTGATTCTGTTTCCCTGTGGGTTCGACCCTAACTTACCTACTATACTTGTTATAGTTTGCATCTTAGGAATTTACTTTGATTTGGCATAACGACTTTAGGCCTGTCAAATTTGGCGCCGTTGCCGGGGAAACGGTTAATCATTGTTCTTGTTTGTCTTATTACCTGTTTGGGTGCGAACCTCTTGCATGGTTCGCACTCGTGCTACTGATCCCCATCTTTTTGATTTTGATTGGGAAATAGACAGGACATACCACCGCCGCCATAGAGAACATTATACAATGGCTGATAATGCAAATCAGACGCTGCGACAGCTGACAGCATCAAACATCACACAGCAGGCACCTGCTGTGACAATCCCTGCTATAGGGGATGACAACCATTTTGAGCTAAAGTCTGGGCTGATTCATCAACTGCCCAAATTCCATGGATTGGCTGGAGAAGACCCCATCAAGAACATGGGGAAGTTTCATAATGTGTGCATGAGCATGAAACCAGCCAACATATCCGAAGCACAGATAAAGATGAGAGCTTTTGGGTTCACGCTGCTCGATGCTGCGGATGACTGGTACTACAGTCTTCCTACAGGGAGCATCGATACTTGGCCTAAGCTCCACAAGGCCTTCCTGGAGAAATTCTTCCCTGCTAAGAAGGAGAACACCCTGAAGAAGGCAATCAGCAATATAGAGCAGGAAGATGATGAAACCCTCTATGATTACAATGAAAGGTTCAAGAAGCTTTGCGCTAATTGCCCTTTCCATGGCTACAGCACGAAGGACCTAGTCTTATACATCTATGGGGGATTGCTGGAATCTGATAGAAGGATGATTGATGCCGCCTGCGGAGGAAATATTCTGAATGCCACGCCAGAGGAGGCTATGGAGAAGATTCAGGAAATGGCTGAGGGGACTAGAAATTTTGGGAAATCCACCAGAAGGAAAGGAGTCAACTCGGTAGACTCTAACCAAGCCCAGGATATTGCTGAATTGAAGGATATGGTTAGGAGGCTCACTCTGAAAGGGACTCCTCAACAACTCAAAGCTTGTGAAATCTGCGGAGATAACTTCCACCCAACTGATGCGTGTCCTACACTCCAGGAAGACACCGCTGAAGTGAGTGCTATAGGTGGACATGGACCTCAGAGACCCAGACATGACCCCTACTCAAACTCCTACAACCCAGGTTGGCGGGATCACCCAAATTTCAGATGGAGGGATCCACCAAACCAACCACATCAGCAACAACCACCTCCCTACCATCAGAGGCAGCAGGGTAACGCTCCCTCTACTGAGTCCATGCTCAATACTCTGACACAGCACTTCACTGCGCATGTTCAGGCAACTGAATCGAGCATAAAAGATATACAGAAACAAATGGGGCAAATGGCTGAAGCAATCACGAGAATAGAGGCGAAGACGTCAGTGGGTCTACCATCTCAAACGGTGGTCAATCCAAAGGAAAACGTCAGTGCTATTACTCTTCGAAATGGAAAGGAGCTGAGAAGTCAGGAATATGAGGAGGAAAGCACGCCGGAGTCCGACGTGGCCACGCCCAACACTGGCGCGCCCGCGCCGGCCAATGACGCGCCCGCGCCGGCGAATGACGCGCCCGCGCCGACCTTCGACGCGCCCGCGTCTACTTCTGACGCGCCCGCGCCGGGTCCGATCCCGCCTGAATCTGAGCCCTATGTCGATACTTATGTACGACCGAATTTTCCCCCTCTCGGGTCGGAGAAACCAAAACCTCTGTTCCCTGAGGCACTCAAGGAGAGGAGGATAATCGATGATTCAGAGCTGTTTAAGACATTTAGCAAGTGTCAGGTGAACATTCCTCTGCTGAGAATGATAAAAACTGTGCCCAAATACGCCAAGTTCTTGAAGGAGCTTTGCACAGTGAAGAGGAATCAGAAGCTGAAAGGGAAAAAGAAAGTGAAAGTAAGTGAGCAAGTCTCCGCTGTGTTTCAGAGGAGAATGCCGAAAAAGTGCGCTGATCCAGGTATGGTTACTATCCCTTGTGTCATTGGAGATGTAAAATTTGATAGAGCTATGCTTGATTTGGGTGCTTCCATAAATGTGCTTCCCTACTCACTGTACAAATCGCTAGAT
The DNA here is from genome assembly GCA_037127255.1 of Persicaria tinctoria. Lineage (NCBI taxonomy): Eukaryota > Viridiplantae > Streptophyta > Magnoliopsida > Caryophyllales > Polygonaceae > Persicaria > Persicaria tinctoria. The sequence goes on from JBANSL010000010.1 coordinate 24,663,806, forward strand.
TTAGGACCTTTGCATGAAACTGGAGTAATTGTGCAATTAGCTGATAGGTCTAATAAATACCCTAGAGGAGTAGTTGAAGACGTTTTGGTCATGGTCGATAAACTGATTTTTCCTGCAGATTTCTTTGTCCTGGATATGGAACATGATAAGCATGATGCACCTATTCTGTTAGGTAGATCTTTTATTAAAACAGCTAGGACAAAAATTGATTGTGTCTCTGAGACACTAACAATGGAATTTGATGGGGAAAAGGTTGAATTCGATCTCTACAAGGCTATGAAACATCCTGTTGATGACCATTCTCTGTGCTCTATTGATGTGATTGAACCATTAGCTCAAGATCTATTTGATATTTCTAGAGAAGATGAGTTGCAGTCAATTATTGAGAATGATATTGACGAGTCCTATACAGATTTTTCAATTTCATCTAACATGCAGGAATTAGTAACCCAGATGGATATAGAAGGTGAGTCCCCTACTCTTTTGGGCATTGGCCCCAATCTACTGACTCCAAGCGAAGTGCTTGTTCCATCTGTTGTGCAGGCACCTAAAATTGAACTCAAGCAACTCCCTAGTCATCTCAAGTATGCTTTCCTAGGAGTTGATGACACTTTACCAGTTATTGTGTCAAGTAAACTCTCAGTGGAGCAGGAGGAAAAGTTAGTGGAGGTTCTAAAGGAGTACAAAACTGCATTGGGGTGGACCATCGCTGATATAAAGGGAATTAGTCCATCTACATGCATGCACATGATCCTGCTGGAGGAAGGAGCTAAGCCATCACGCCAACCACAGAGAAGGCTCAATCCTCCCATGATGGATGTGGTGAAGAAGGAAGTGCTGAAATTGCTATCAGCAAACATGATTTTCCCAATTTCTGACAGTCAATGGGTAAGTCCTACCCAAGTTGTCCCTAAGAAAGGAGGGATTACAGTTGTGGAGAATCAACAAGGCGAGTTGGTCCCTACCAGGACACAAACAGGTTGGAGGGTGTGCATAGACTATCGCAAGCTGAACACAGTAACCAGGAAGGATCACTTCCCCCTCCCCTTTATTGATCAGATGCTAGAACGCCTTGCTGGGCGCCCCTATTATTGCTTTCTTGATGGATATTCTGGTTATTTTCAGGTGGTCATAGCGCCAGAGGACCAGGAGAAGACTACTTTTACATGTCCTTTCGGTACTTTTGCATATCGCAGGATGCCATTTGGACTATGTAACGCACCCGGGACATTTCAACGATGTATGGTTAGTATCTTCTCTGAGTACATTGAAAATTTCATTGAAGTATTCATGGATGATTTCACAGTACATGGGGATAGCTTTGATACTTGTTTGAGCCATTTGGCACTAGTGTTGAAAAGATGTGTTGAAACTAATCTGGTTTTGAACTCTGAAAAGTGTCATTTTATGGTAGAACAAGGAATTGTTTTAGGTCATATAGTCTCTGCAAAGGGTATTGAGGTCGATAAGGCAAAGATTGATGTAATTCAATCTCTGCCTTATCCTACTAATGTGCGCGAAGTTCGTTCTTTCCTAGGCCATGCAGGTTTTTATCGCAGGTTTATCAAAGACTTTTCAAAGATATCCTCACCCTTGTGCGAGCTTCTGAAGAAAGATGTGACATTTGCACTCACACAAGAGTGCAAGGAGGCCTTCGACCAGCTGAAAGGACGCCTCACTAGTGCACCAATCATTCAGGCACCAGACTGGTCTCGCCCATTTGAGATCATGTGTGATGCGAGCGACTATGCAGTGGGAGCAGTGCTAGGCCAAAAAGAGGGAAGAGCCTCTCATGTGATCCATTATGCTTCCATGACTCTGAATGGAGCGCAGCGCAACTACTCCACCACTGAGAAAGAAATGCTAGCTGTGGTGTTTGCACTAGAAAAGTTTCGACAGTATCTGCTTGGGGTTAAAGTGATTATCTACACAGATCACGCAGCCCTCCGCTACTTGATGACAAAGAAGGAGACAAAGCCACGATTGATTCGATGGGTCCTGTTGCTCAGCGAATTTGACGTGGAGATTAAGGACAAGAAAGGAGCGGAGAATCTGGTGGCTGACCACTTGAGCAGATTGGTGAATGAGGACGACAAGCCGGAGTCACAGAAACCCATCTTAGGCACGTTTCCGGATGACACATTATGCAGACTCGAGCGCAAAAGCACACCGGAGTCCGACGCGCCCACGCCAACACCTGACGCGCCCGCGCCGACCTTCGACGCGCCCGCGCTGCTATGTGGCGCGCCCGCGTCATTGTTTCTCAGCTCAACTCAGTCCGTTCTAGGACTTCACTCTGTAAGCCCTTGGTACCGGGACATTGTGAACTACTTAGTTTGTGGGAAATTCCTCCGGATCATACCAAGGCCCAGACGGAGAAGGTTCGAAGAGAAGCAAACCACTATATTTGGGATGATCCATACCTTTGGAAACATTGTGCAGATCAGGTCATTCGTCGTTGTCTTCCAGATAATGAGGTACGATCTGTTCTTGAATTTTGTCATTCTCAAGCATGTGGGGGACATTTTGGTGCCAATAAAACTGCTAGAAAAGTGCTTGAATCTGGATTTTATTGGCCACATATTTTTAAAGATGCTTATTCTTTCTGCAAGGCATGTGATAGGTGTCAAAGAATGGGGAATATCTCCCAAAGGAATGAAATGCAACAATCACCGATGATTTTTTGTGAAATCTTTGATGTTTGGGGCATCGACTTTATGGGACCTTTCCCTAGTTCTTGTGGGAACTTGTATATTTTACTTGCGGTGGACTACGTTTCCAAGTGGGTGGAAGCGAAGGCCACCAGGACTGATGATTCTAAAGTTGTGACAGGGTTCTTGAAAAGCAATATTTTTGCCAGGCATGGTATTCCTAGAGCGCTGATTAGTGACAGGGGTACCCATTTCTGCAACAAAACTGTGACTGTCGTGCTTAAGAAATATCATGTCACACATAGAGTTTCCACCGCATACCATCCGCAGACGAATGGCCAAGCTGAGGTGTCCAATAGAGAGATCAAAGCCATTCTTGAGAAGACTGTGAATCCTAACAGGAAGGATTGGAGTTTGAGACTTGATGATGCTTTGTGGGCTTATCGCACTGCTTACAAAACTCCAATTGGGATGTCTCCTTTCAGACTTGTCTATGGGAAGGCATGTCATCTTCCTGTTGAGCTGGAGCACAAGGCTTGGTGGGCTGTGAAACAATGCAATATGCAGAGTGACGGGGTTGGAGAACACAGGAAGCTACAGTTAGGTGAGCTCGAGGAGTTACGATTGGACGCCTATGATAATGCGGCGATCTACAAGGCGAAGACCAAGGCATGGCATGACAAGCACATCAATAGGAAGGACTTTAAAGCGGGTGACAAAGTCCTACTTTTTCAGTCTCGCCTGAAACTCTTCGCTGGGAAGCTCAGGTCAAAGTGGGGGGGACCATACATTGTTGCTGAAGTTTTCCCACATGGAGCTAGAGAGTTATATGACCCGGATAGCCACAAGAAGTTCAAAGTAAATGGTCATAGGCTTAAGACATACTATGAAGGGTTCACAAAGGAGGCTATAGATGAGTTAGTTTTGGAGGAGCCAAATGCGGAGTTAGAATAGTCAGAAAGGCTTGGTCGAGCCAGCGACATGAAACAAAGGCGCTGCTTGGGAGGCAACCCAAGGTTTTGCATTCTTTCCTTTAACTCGATTTTATTCTAACTTGTAGGTAATAAAGACGGAGTTTCTGGTGACGAATTGCACCCGCATTTCGGACCCACTGCACCCGCAGTGTTAATTTTCGTCAAAAAAAAAAAAAAAAAAAATCCGGCCACGGGCTGGAAAACCCACTTCGGGCCAGCCCGCCAGCTTCAAGCCCATCAAATTCCCCCATCACTATCACCAAAACCCTACCTCCCTCACCAAACACTCTCTTCTCTCACCTCACCACACTCCAAATCCACCCCACATCCACCATCACAATCGCCCCTCCCTGAAGCAATCAGCCGCCGGCGAGCCCCCACCAGAACCCCTACAAACCGGCACCGGAGAAACATCGGCGGGCCCCACATCAACGAGCCGGTTCCGACGATTTCCATATCTGGAGAAATCGCCGACGCGGCCGCGCCACCCCTAACGCGCCCGCGCCCGTCAGAGAAATCCACCAGGCGACTGACACCCCGACGCGGCCGCGCTGCTATCGACGCGCCCGCGCTGCCATCCTCGACGCGCCCGCGCCACGTTGACGTGCCCGCGTCTGCCCCTGCGCCGAGACTCCGCTGTTCTTCGTGAGTTCTTTCCGCTGCCCTTATTTCGATTCTGATTTAATCTATCTATCGAATATGAGTTCAACGGAGGAAGAGGCGAGTAGATCTGATAATGGGTTGGAATTGTCTGATGAGGAATTGGCTATTTACAATAAGGTTAGCTGTGTCAGTTCTACCAAATACTTGCATAGACCGACACTTCAGAAACTTCAGATGCTAGAGTGTATGCAGAAATGTCTAGCTCATGCTGGTATTGGTGACTTTCTGGACTTGGGATCTGTAGGATACCCGGAACTGTGCAAGCAGTTCCTCGCGACTTATCATCTGTACTTGAGAGATAACAGCATTAGAGGGGTTGCTTTCAGATACAATGGCACTACATACAGGGCTTCTACATCAAGGTTGCGAAAGGCTTTGGGGGTTACTAAAGCCCCAACTGATGGATGGGTCACAGCCGCGTCCGACCCCGACCTAGTTGCATTCTTCAGAGCGGTGTCTGGAGAGGAATTCTTGACCAGCAACGAGTACAACAGCAGGATCACTCATCCTGTCTTCCGGATGTTGTGCAAGATCGTTTCTGGGACATACTATGGGCTGATCACGGATACAAAGCTTTCCATGACGCATCTGAGATTTGCCTACAGCGCTGTGCCTACTGCAGATTATACGCCTGACTGGGTTAGGCTCTTTTTCGATGGCCTCGACAGGATCAGAAAGGACCGCAGTGCTGCTGGACCCGAAATGGTCCGGAGCGGCCTTATTACTCGAGTCGCCATTGCTGCAGGCGTTGGGCAGAATGGTTTGGAGGAGTTGGAGGAGCCACAGGTCATAGCAAGGACCTATACAGAGGAGTACCTACGGAGATGTTTGATGCTGGATACTGCACCGGATGGGGGAGCCATTTGGTGCGCGGGCAAGAAGAAGGAGCATCAGTTCAGGCTCCCTAAGCCCATGCCTTGGTCGGAGTCTTGGTCTGATTGGTACATTGAGGCGGATTACTTTCCGACGTCAGTTCTGGGTAGAAGACGTCGCATGGAGGTGGGTAGCAGTAGTGGCACAGCTGGAGCTGCCACGATGGAGGATGCGCCTGTGGCTCAGCAGGCTTTTGTTCAGACGGATACACAGGGTTTCACACAGAACCCACATCAGGAGATGCCTGCTTATCAGCACGGTTGGGATTCTCAACTGACATTTCAGTGGGCCCCTTGGCCCCAACAAGCTTTTCAGGATGCCCATCAGCAGCCCCACCAGTGGGGCTACCTGGTTGATCAGATTGGCCTTCTGCGCCAAGATGTGGGGAGTTTGACGACAGTGACGAACCAGATTCTCCACCAGCAGGCCGACATCCTAGAGGGCTTCGGCGAGTTCCGAGAGATGAGGGAAGAGCTGCGCCGCATGCGAGAGGACTACTCTCGCCACTATCCACCCCCTTAGTGAGTCTTTCTGTTTCCTTTCTCCCTACTTTTTTCTGTCTTCTTTCACATTGAGGACAATGCTTCATTCAAGTATGGGGGAGGGAAAGGATTCACATATCTTGTACATATTTCATTTTCGCATTATTTTTGTACAGATTCTGCACTTGTTGTTTGAAAGAAAAAAAAAAAAAAAAAAAAAAAGCAATCAAAATCCTGGGATGAGTTGAAAACCTGAAAGGGCGACTCAGGCAAAAAGCAGGTAGTCTGGCGAGCCTTAGGCTTTGGCAAAATGAGACTTGAGGGAAGTGAGAATGTTTATGTGAGTACCATCTTTGGAAAAAAAAAAAGGAGTGGCTTGGTGAAAACCCGAAAGGGCGCCTTGGCAAGATGAGCGTTTACTTTGAGTGTTTAGGATTGATCTCTTGGCGAAGGCGACATAAGAAGTGGAGTGATAAGGAGATTTTCGGGTAGGCCACTGGGAGCTATAAGGTGTAGATGGTTGAGATACAATTGTAAATCTCATTTCCTATTTTGATTGTCTTTTGTGCTGATTGTTGAGATGGTGGAAACTACTAGTACTTAGTGTTCATTTTCCTTGTGCTGTCTGTGAACCTTTGAGATTTATGGTGAGAGTAGGCTTAACTTCTATGCTTACTCGGGACGAGTAAAGGTTTAAGTATGGGGGAATTTGATATGCGATATATTCCATAGCGCATTTAGTAGTTTTTGTCATCACTTACATGTCATTATGAGAGATATTTGTGTGAACTTGGTGATTCGGAGCATGTTGAAGAAGTTGAAGAAATCATGCAAGTTACAGAAGCGAAGAAGATCGGAAGCAGCTGAGACTGATGACTTTGGCGCGGCCGCGCTGTACTTGGCGCGCCCGCGCTGCTACCCGACGCCACCACTCTGCTAGGAGGAAGTGGCCGCGCTGCTGAACAGACAGAAGAAGCAAGATCCAAGCTGGCGCGCCCGCGCTGCACTTGGCGCGCCCGCGTCAGTCCTGAAGACGGATTCTTATCTGATTCTGTTTATCTTATTAGTTTTAATATTTTATTATTATAATTGTACGGGATGTTAAACCCGATTTTATTAGGTTATATAGGCCGAGAAGGCAGTAGAGAATTAATTAGGTTATTTTCCAGAGACGTATTTTCCCTTTTCATCATCTCACAAACCCCTATGGAGAACTAACTCTCCTTTGTTACACTTGGTTCTTTGAAGTCTTCAATTGATTTGGTTGTGAGTATTCTACTCTTGTTCGTCCTTTGTTAATTGTTTCGATCTCCTGAGCTTATTGCTTGATTGCTTATTATTGATTTATCTGGGTTGATCACCTAGGTTTATCGATACTAGTCATATTGCTAGGGTTTCCAATTCCAGGTTTGGGGTTGTAGATTCATTGTAGCAAACACAATCTCCATACGCGGTTGCTGGTGGTAGATTGTGAGGGAGATTCGATTACAGGCTATTTTAACGGGTTGTTAGAATCGCTTGTATCTCATTATAATTCATGTTTGAATGCTATTGCTTTATTATTTGGTGAAGGTTTTCCCTTGTAATTTGGTGATAAGTGCTTTTAGGACTGGTAGGACTAAAAGCTATTACACGATCTGAATTGAGAACAATTACTGGGCATTAGAACTCGAGATTCATAGAATGCGATGATGAACCATCTCAATTGTTGTGCGGATAATTACCTAGTGTGATACCTTTCCGTCATATATTCGCAACCTTTACTTGCAACTTGTTCTGTCACTATTACTCACACACAAAACTCCCCCTTTAATCAGTTACTTTTGGGTAATAATACTTGCTCTTACAATTGATTCTGTTTCCCTGTGGGTTCGACCCTAACTTACCTACTATACTTGTTATAGTTTGCATCTTAGGAATTTACTTTTATTTGGCATAACGACTTTAGGCCTGTCAGTAACAACGATAACCAAACATGAATAAGGCAAGATAAAGAACGATAATCATGCAAATTGCATCGAAGGAACAAGCTTTCGCCTTTTCCAACAATTAGACAACTCTTTCAAGAAACCCTAATTGTATCTACCGATTTTATGTTTATAATCCAAGTTGTTAACATGGATCTCTATTAAATAGGTAATAAACACATAAAAGGTAGTAGATGATCAATGCACAATAAAGGTCGAATCTTTACCTCAAACATGCTTGGCTATCATCGGGCTCACCTCAACCCTAGAAGTAGGTGGACTACTTGCTCTTCATCGTAATCGCATACATCATTGACAGAAAAGAAACTTGCATTAATAAACTAAACAGAGCTTACAACCGATCGAAGTCAACTTGCTCTCTCTACTCTACTTCTCCTTCTCTAGAATTGAATTGAATGAAAAACTAGCCCCATGTGCTTTATTTATAGGCTTTCAATCCTTGCTAATCAAGGAAGAAAATTCTATCTATATCTCTATCTAACTAGAAGATATAATTCTACTTAGAAATAAATAAATCTAAACTAGATAAAACAAGATAAATCATAGGGTAATTAATTGTTCAGCCCTTAGGATAGATAAAAGGATAAAAAGATAAATATCTAAAATATTCATGTGTTGGGAATCTTCTCTCGGAAATATCTCCATTGGATTCGGGATAGAACCTTAACAAGAACTCGGACAAGCTCGAAATCAGCCACTGTTGGTCCACTCGATATCGAGTAGCCTCACTCGATATCGACCTGGCTTTTCTTTGCTTCGGCTCAGCAACTCGATCTCGGGTCCAGGGATGAACATCGACTACTTGTGACTCGATATCGACTTGTGATGGTCGATATCGACCTCCGTTTTCCTTGCTCAGCTTTTCAGGTCGATTCCTGGTTCTCAACTCGATTTCAAGCACTCGATATCGACATGGTCAAGTCGATATCGACTTATTGTCTTCTTCTTCCTCGATTTTGGTCAGCTCTGGGTGGAAACCGAGTGACTTAACTCGATATCGACTTGCAGTACTCGATATCAACCAGATGTGTCGACTCGGTTTTCTCATTTCCAGCTTGATTTGTCCTGGTTCCGCTACTCCTTGACCTTGGACTTATGTAGTTGACTTCGAGCTTTTCCTCCTTTCTCTGAATTGCAGGGTTTCTGCGAAATTAAACAAAAACTGGTGTAGATTCCATAATTTGGCTAATAAGCGTAAACTACATAGATTATGTACTAATCTAACACAAATGTATGAAATGCATGCAGAAATCGATATAAAAGTAGATATAAAACATGGACATCAACACACACACACACACACACACACAAACACACACACACACACACACACACACACAGTCAGGTTCATGTTAAGAACAACATGTCAGAAATCATATTTAGCATTCATCTTTCAGTATACAAAATTGTTCGGAGGAAGAATTGACTAAGAAAATATAAAAATAAAAGCAAATCAATCCCTATCCAAGTAAATAAATTACAAGACTCCCTCCCGTTGTAGTAGTAGGGAATTGGAATCGATCCTCAAGAAAGCTTGCTAGCGCTCGCCAAACTAGTCCAAAATCATCCTCTGTATCAACCAGAAGCTCTCGATATCGACCAAAATCAGTCAATATCGACTAGGGCATTCGATCTCTCCTCAACAAAACCTACAAAACACAAACAACAAATCGACGTCAACTTGGACAGTCGATGTCGAGTAAGATCCTCTCGATGTCAACTAGGTGAGTCGATATCGTGCACAGAAAACGTAAAAACATAAAATTTGTTCAACAAAGAAAGGTCGAAAGATGTAAGGATGGATAAGAGGCAATGGAAATAAATATCAAAAGGTTTTTTTTTTGACAATATAATAAAAGCTTCCAAGGCAAGGGAAAACCACGATAATAATTGGTGGCGGACGAACGTCGTTAGCTTTCGCCTCCCCAAATAGTAATAATATCCTAACTCAATGCTCAACCAAAAGATTAGTATAGTAGTGTAGTACTGATGTGCGCTCAATTCATCATGTTTTTCGCTTACATCTATTTCGATTTCTGTCCACATTTTATATTTCTGCATTAGAATAGTGTAGGATTTGTGTAGTTTATGCTTATTTGTCAATTATGAAGATCTACACTAGTTCTTGTTTAATATTGCAGAAATTGAGACATTTTCAGAGCCATTCGGAGAAGAGGAAAAGAAGATGTCAAACCACTCGACGTCTACTGAAGAGTCACTCGACATCGATTATGTGACTCGACAATGAGAGGAAGCCAAAGCCATACATCGAGCAGAAGAAAAAGAGAAGCAAGAACCCGACCTGGAGGAGTCGATATCATGTCCACCTGACTCGATATCGAGTGCACACTCGACGTCGAGTCCCTAGACTCCATGTCGAGTTGGCCCACAGTACCCAATCCGATGTCTTGATGAGTCCGAGTCCGAGTTTGTTTGCTTCCACACTAAGAAAATGAGATATTTTATCTATAATAGGACATCTATCCCTTATGGTGAATTTCTAATTTACCTAGGGAATTTTGTTTCTTTCCATTATTTTTATTAAGCAATGTTTTATCTTTAGATTTAGATAGATAGAAATTAGATATAGATAGAGTTGTTCCTTCCTAGAATAGCTAGGGTTGGAGCCTATGAATAAAGCCCTAGGGGCTAGTTTTTATTCATTCTACATTCTTCAACACACAAGTAGTCTAGGCAATAGAGAGAGAGAGAGAGAGAGAGAGAGAGAGAGAGAGAGAGAGCCGATTGGAGTTGGAAGGTGCGAGAGCGGTTTTGGCTTTGTTCGATTTGTACTGTTTCTTTATTAGTTTAATTCAAGTTATTTCCTTTATGAATATGATGTTTGCTATAGTGATGAGGCGCGAGTAGTCACCCTAGCTACTTCTAGGGTCGGGGTGAGCCCGACGATAGCTATGTAAGTCTATGCTCAAAGGTATGATATTTATAAGCAATTTCATCTTCTATCCCTATTTGCATGATTCTTCTACGACAGTAGCAGGTAAATCCATATTTGTATTATTGAAGCGAAACTAATCTTACTATTAATTTGGATTAATTATCAAAAAGGGTAGTAACAATTATGGTTTATGCGAGAGCCTCTATCCACCTATTTTTTAATAACGAAAGTTATTTGATGAAAAGGCATAATCTTTCATGAAATTTGGCATAGTCTTATAGTGTTATCGTTGTGCCATAAATTCCCCAACTTTGGAAATTTTTAGTTTATTGATATTTATGACCAATTTGCGATTTTTCTATTAACATATTTTCCTCATCCAACCAGGGTGTGATGGAATTAACATCAATACTTGAAAACAAACTATGCAGTTTTTGTGAAGGCAAATGGCCCAGTCTATTGTGCCATGTATTGGCACTTATTGCAGTAGCTGCTACCATAGGACGATCAACAGACACCAGCGAATCAGCCGCTCTCTTTTCCAGGAAGTAGAGACCCCTGCTACATCTGCCAATCATAAGAGGTTTCTGCCCTGGAAGCCCCTCCAATAGACATACTTGTGGGGTGAACAACACTGCTCGTTTCGTGTCTGTCACAAGTTTCCCTATGGAGAGGAGATTGCATTTGAAATAGGGTACAAACAACACATCTTTCAATAGCAATCCATCTCTAAGCCTAACACTTCCCACTGTGTCCACTTTCAAAGAAAAACCAGTGGGTAACACAATGGAGAAGGGCCGAGGAAGAGGAGCTTGTGCAACAAACAGGGAACTATCTGTACACATGTGGCTATTGGCTTCTGAATCCAATATCCAATTGTGTTTTGATGAATTATGATCAAGAGTTGTACCTGCAAATCCAGCAAACTTCGAGCCTGATCCTGAGAGAGCATCTCTACTCTTCTGGATGATGACACTCAGCATATCCAGCAACTGAGAGTACTGAGCTGTTGTAAGCTCAGGAAGACTCACAGTGTCTCCATTATTGGCAGCATGTGCAGCCACCTTCTTGTTCTTGCCATTCTTCTTTGGAAAACCATGAATGAAGTAGCGCCTATCAATTTCATGGTTAGTCTTTTTGCAATTAGTGAAAAATAGTGCAGGTTTGTCTGGCTTATTTTGATCTTGTTTCTTGACTTCAACGTTGAATTCTTGAACTCACGATGAGTCTCCTCTTGTGTGATCATCGAGTAAGCATCACTGATGTCTGGCAAGGGCCTTTGCATCAGTGTAGTGCCCCTTGCTACAGTGTAGCTCTCGTCTAATCCCAAAAGGAAATGCATCAGGTTCAATTCCTCAAGGAATTTCCCATTATCCGGTTGCAACTTCTTTAGATTATCAAATTCTTTCCATAACGTCTTCAATTTGTTAAAGTAAGTTGCAACTGTGGAGGTACCTTGAACGAACGTAGCCAATTCCTTATGTAAAGCAAACATTCGAGCTCCACTAACCTGGCCATAGCGCGACTCCAGCTCCTCCCAGATTTCCTTCGCAGTCTCGGCATACATGACGCTGCTCTGGATCTCTGGAGCTAAGCTATTGTGGAGCCAGGAAATGACCATGTCATTACACCTATCCCAGATCCCAGCCCGCGGATCATTATCGTTTGGTCTCGGAAGCTTTCCGTTGACAAAACTAAGCTTGTTTTTCGCGCTGAGAGCGATCTTCGCCGATCTCTTCCATTTTCCAAAATTCGTTCCATCGAAGGTTCCTAGAACAATTGCGAGTCCAGGATGATCATTGGAGTGAAGAAACAAATGATCCGTTGTCTCTATCACCAACTTGTTGACTTGATTGTCTGCCATCAGTACTGAGGACGTCGAACGATTTTAGAGATAGAGGAAGAGAACAATGAATCTATGAACGGATCTATGGGCATAATCGCAACAATAATCTGTAGCTCTGATACCATGAAAGATTTGATCAAGATCTGAGTCGAAGCTTTGCAACTGCAAAGCTTGAAGACGAACATAGAGGGAAAAACCAGGAAAATGAGAGTTTTTCCTTCTCTTCTGTATATTGATGTGTATGTGCGTTGTTGAATACTCCCTCCGTTTTAATATGTTTGTCGTTCTAGTATACTTACACACAAATTAAGAAACTCAATTGGATCATTAATTAAAGACAAAGTAATCAGTTGAGATATGCTCCGTACAGATGGCTCTACAAATTCCATTCTAGAATCTTGAAGAACCCATCTACTTTGAGCCAAAATTTGAACTTAAATGATCTTAAAATTGGAGGTAATTAAAGTGATAACTCTACTCCTTATACTCCAATTCAGCCTAAATACAGCTTACATACCCAAATTAAAGAAGCTATGAATAATCAAAGACAATCTTCATTTGATCTAAACAACCTTCCATTGAGTGACGACGATGTCGACGCTGAACTCGAAGGGGATGGAGATGATGTACAAGCAGAACGGGAGGATGATGATTCATCACCGACCATAACATTTAATCTCAACAACCTTCCCTCGAGTGCCGACGATACCAATACAGAAGACGAAAGGGATGGTGAGGTTGTACACAATGGGATTCAACACCGATGATAATTCGACCACCTTCTAGAGGGACCTTGGCAGTTGATCTAAATTATCATCCACATGAGTTTGATTATCCATCACTAGAAGTTACTGCGCAGTCTGCGCCTCAGTTGTCTCAAGAAGATGAAGATGTCAATGAAGAGGACTTCGAAGCTCCGAATTCAGGTAAATGAGACACGCAATGTATGATTGGAAAATTACAATTAACGTCTTACTTTTCAATTGTTTCATTGAGTAATTCTTGTCTCTCTCTCTATTGATTTTTAGGCATGTATCACGAACAACATATAGCTCCTCGAAGAAACAAAGTATCCTCAAATGAAGATCGATGGGCAATTTATACTGCTTTGCTAGCAAGAAGTGTCAACGGAAAGTTAAAGCGTGATACAACAAAAGAGGTTTCGGAGATGTTCTCCATGCCATTGAGGACAGTTCAACGAATTTGGAAGCGGGCAAAAGACACTCCACAAGGTATGCTTGCTGATGTATCACACAGAAGAACGAAAAAGTGTGGGAGGAAGAAAATTCACATTGGCATCGATCAGGTAAAAGTTGTTCCATTAAAGCATCGAACAACATTAAAGTCGACTGCATTGTCATTAGGCGTTTCCCCTTCGACACTATGCCTGCGCGTGAAGGACGGGATAATCCGCCGACACTCGAATTCCATCAAACCTCTTTTACGAGAAGAGAATAAGTTGGCACGGGTGAAATTTTGCTTATCCATGCTAGACCCAAATAGCATCCATCAAGAGCCTACATTTGTCGATATGTACAATGTAGTGCATATTGATGAGAAGTGGTTTTACATGACGAAAAAGTCGGCGCCTTTTTACTTGCATCATGATGAAGAAGAGCCTCTACGCACTTGTCAAAGCAAAAATTTCATTGGAAAAGTCATGTTCTTAGTTGCTATGGCTCGACCAAGATTTGACGATAATGGAAATGATGTGTTTGATGGGAAAATAGGAGTCTTTCCTTTTGTCACCACACAAGTAGCCCAACGGCGAAGTAGAAATAGAGAGGCTGGCACCTTAGAGATGAAACCGATGACGTCGGTCACAAAAGACATAATTAGAGCTTATTTGATCGAGAAGGTCATACCTGCAATTCAAGCAAAGTGGCCCGTGGAGGACTCAAGAAAACCTATCTTCATTCAACAAGATAATGCAAGGACACATGTTAGTGCAAGTGATGAAGAATTTCGGGTAGCTGCAACAAAAAATGGATTTGATATTCGATTAGTCTGCCAACCACCAAACTCGCCAGATTTGAATGTCCTGGACCTTGGTTTTTTTAGGGCCATCCAGTCCTTACAACACAAGGAGTGTCCAAGGACCATAGAAGAGCTCGTACACGCAGTTCAGAAGTCCTACGACGACTATCCCGCAACCATGATAAACCGTGTATTCTTGACTCTACAAACTTGCATGATACAGATCATGAAGATTGGAGGCTCCAACAAATATCACATCCCACATGTGAGGAAGGAAACTTTAGAGAGGGAGGGTTGTCTTCCTAAACAGTTCACTTGTGATTATTCTATAGTTCATGGTGCTATGAATATGTTGGCATAATTGGTCTTGTCTTGTTCAGAATTGTACTATCCAATATGCAATTATTGTGAAATGAATCAAGATCATAATGAGATGAGCTGGTTATAGTTTTCATCTGTACACGTGATATGGTCATATTTTAAGTTCACTGATTCCTTTACCGAAGGCTTAATCCTTTCCCCTTCTTTAAAATGGTGCTTCTTATTGTTAACTGTGTGTTTTGCAGGTACTGTCCATTGCTACAAATTTTTGAGAATTGCAAGTTCTTAGCTGAACTGGTACAGCATACAGATTCTTGAGAATTGCATGCTATTTATAGTTTGCTTTCTACTGACATAGATGAATCTGCTGCAGAGATCAAATATTTCCTGGATAGAGTTCTAGAATTGGACATTGCAGTTGCGAGAGGTGGTTAGGCCAAATGGTTGAGTGGAGTCTATCCTGTTCTAAATCCAATAAGCTGTGGTTTTTACTTTGTAGCTATAAACAGTCTACACCCCTAGCAAATCAACTTTTACCTATGTGCATGTAAAAAAGAGAACTCAAGGCATATGTGAAGACGTCAAGTAATATGATTCATTTTAATGTGCCCCTGTCATAGAACAAATCTAAGAAATTAACTAGTCAAAAGTTTTTATCAATTTTGATAATATCCCATATATGACATTGAATAATGTAAACAAGGCAAGGCACTCAAAGTTTGAAGAGCATGGATGCTCTGCTAATTGACATAAGCCTTGTGGGATTCGAACCCACATCGTTGTGATAGACACAATGCTCTACCAATTGAGCTAATAGGCTTTACCTTAAAGGGGATCAAGCGAAATTGACATACTCCTATGCTCAAGCTTATGTGTTTTACAAGACTCATTGAAGCCTAGGCAGTTTTATTAGCAGACAGAACAGACAGTCAGCTACACAAGCCAAATATCATACTGAAACCAAGGAAAACACAATACATGTTCTACAAATTTTCCTGCTTTTTCAAGGAAAACAACATTTCGATATTTTTTCTGTAACCAAACACAGTAACCATTGCATAACAGCTACAGGACGCAATCATGCCCTTAGAGACAAGCAGAAAATCCCACAACCAACTAACAAGTAATAGACATTGTGATTTTGCTACTTACAAAATCTTCAAATGTAGAAAAGCCAATGAATCAAGCTACCACACCCGATGTGCAAAAATCCATCTAAAAAAATTATCCTTACATGGAGAATATGTGGCAGGATGTCCAATTCACCAATTATTATGGAGAATCAAAGTCTTAGTTACTCCACACCTGCCAAAGCGATTATAAAGTTCACCAAATATAAAAATTAGGGAAGAAATCTCCATATTCATAGGCCAGATCAGAAGAGACGATTCCACAAAGGGGTGGATTTTGAAACCAAACAGGAAGGATAAATACAAATTAACGTTTGCTTCAATTGAAAGGCAAATTGAAGAGAGGAAAACAATGGAGATACGAATAGGATTAAAAAAATTAGGGTTTTTGAAACTAATTGAAGATAAGAAAAACAATGGAGATACTAACCGAATTGGAAAGATTAGGGTTTTCGAATCTTGGTCATCAATCGGCGAAGCTCTTGACAACCTTGTCTCCCCACAGCACAAATAGAGATCCAGCCGGCATCGATTAGAGATCTACAAATCGAATTGAGAAGAAGAGGTAGAAGATGGAGAGGGAAGATCCACAGTAACGGGGAAGTTGAGGAGAAGGAAAGAGAAAAGAAAGACTAGATCAAAGACAAATACTCCATACAGTAATTTGGATTTTTTTTTTTTTATCAAAATGTAAACATTAAAGTGCTATGTAGGGCCACCCTCTTAAACGACAATTAATTATGTAAAGAATTAAGACCCTCCCAGCGACAAACATATTAAAACGGAGGGAGTACATTGGTTATATGAATGTATACAAGAGGTTTGGGCCTAATACATGATTGGGCCTAGGCCCAACTGTACTATGAAATGTGAGACCAGAATTAGACGTCTTCCTCTTCCTTCAGATGTCCAACACTTTCTTCATTCTCTCAGGTATTTCTCTCTCGATTTGTTCCCTGTTTGATTCGCTTTTGCTCCATTTCTTTTTTCCCTAATTCGACTAGTAGAATCCCTAGACCTAGACTATGATTATTCGACTTTGATCTGCAGCAGGAGGAAAAATCTCTACGAAGATGCATCCCAGTAACCACTTCCTCGGAGCCTATTCGTATGGCTTCGATTATCGAGCCATCCAAATCTGTAAATTTCCGTGCTCTTACTTACTTCCTCCTAGATTTGCGTTTCTGTTATTTCACGCATTTGATTTGTCACGATTATGTGTTTCCGGCTACAAATCGACGCATTTGAATTTAGCTTTGTTTTGTGTTTATCACAAAATTTGTGTTTACTTTTGATTTGCTATGGCAGAGGTTGTGATTTGAGAGATTCACAGTTTCTTTTGTTTGCAAAGTTTCTTCTTGGCAATGTCGAAGATCATTGGAACCCTAGCTAGGCCAAGTCACAGTCCATTGAAATCATCTCTAGTTTGCTAAAGGCCGAGATGTCTGGTAATTTTATTGTTGTCGTAGATTGCTGAATTTTCCTAATCCATTTGTACACTTGTTATGAGGTAATTTTGACGTTTGAGTAGTGTTATCCATTTTTCCTAATCCATAAAGTTAGTTTGCATTCATATTCTGTTGCTATCTACATTTTAATTAATGTGATAATAATAACAAAATGCAATGATCTAGTTTTGATGCTGTTATCTTGTCGTTGTATTGAATATAAATTTTATTTTATTTTGAGCTTATTTTGATAGTCTTCTATTTATTTTCTCTCTTATGCCTAATGCATCAGCATCTCTCATCTCTGCTTGCTTGCACTAATGAAGAGATGGTTGAAGCTAGTCTTCAGACTTTGGTATCATTTTTTAAGAAAACTATTGGAAAGCACAATATAAGAGATGCTTCCTTTATCTCAAAGTTGGCTGTATAGCATCTGGTCTGGAGCTTTTAAATAAGTTGGTTGAAACACATAAAGTCCCTCTTAATTTAAGTTGGTGGAAGATGTTGTTTCTCTATTATTCTAGTTAATTTTCAAAGCTGGTGGAATTTGTAATTTTTAGCTTGTATCAATCGATCTCCTTATTCCTTGTCATCTGTTATTAGCTTGCCGAAGACCTGGGTAGAGCTTTTGCGGACAAAGCGACTTTGCTAGCCTTCATTGAGGCTGAAGCAAATGCTTCTGCGGGTCCGCTCAAGAGTGTGAAGGTAAATTTAGCCCATGTGGCCATGTCTTTTATCTCTTCAAAATGTAGTCAACAACTGCGTCTAATGACCATGGTGTTCTATCACATCTAGTAGTTTTGGTTTCAGTTGGATAAATTATACCTTAGTAAATATAAAAGTATAACTACTACACCTTTCCCTAATAATAATTATTAAAAAAAAAACTAAAACAGGGTATATGGACATTAGAGAAGGCAGTCGTTTAGTAGTTTCAGAATGGATCAGGTACATCAGAAAGAAAGAGATGTAAGATATGGAATTGACATTGAAGCCAAAGTCTCAAAAAAAAATTTTTGTTGTAAATCTCTCTATGTTTACTGGATTTCTTTTAGAAAGGGTAAAAATATACCCCTTCAGGAATTTATTTGGGTATTTATTGGCATACACTTGTTGGAGTTGTTGGTGATACATCCATTTTTTGCTCCCTTTTTTTTCTCATTTGATTGGTTGGTTTCATACATGTGTTATCTCTTATTGATCGAAATAGGTTGGCCTTGGAGGATTGCAGGCCTTGTTGTGGAGATCAATTCATCTTATAAAGGTATGCATTTTTTAGTTTTGAGACTAACTTATTTTTTTAATCAGTCAATGGTAATTTATTTGTTATAATTTGTCAACTTGTTCTAGTTGGGAAATCTTAGTAATTCTTTGAATAAAAATTATGAAACATACACAAGCTAAGTCAATAATCTGTCTTTGTTTTTTTTTTTTTGGCAAAACTAATTAAAATAACCCAACCTTTGGAGGGGCGTTAAAAAAATATCTCCACCTTCCAAGAGTAAGAAAAATAACCCAATCGTTGGGAGATGGTGTAACATAGTATCCCAATTGTTTTTATCACTATAAATATGAGCAAAAATGATGACATATAATTGACGATATTAAGATTTTGATAAATTTTGGATGATATTGACTTATTTTAATGAGAATGCGATCATTTAACCAATTTTATATCATTGTTTTGACCCAATTTATGGTCGAAAAAATAACTCGGGATATTTTGTTACCATATCCCCCAAAGGTTGGGTTATTTTTCTTACCATTTAAAGGTTGAGATATTTTTTTAACACTCCTCCAAAGGTTGGATTATTTTAATTATTTTCACCTTTTTTTTGTTTTTGTTTTTGTTTTAGTTTTTGTTTTTGCAGAGTGCAGTGTTTAAAATAGCTAGAGGCGATGAAAAGCGATGGGACCAGCCTAGCGCTATAGCGCGCCTTAGAGGCAAAGGCGATCGCTTTTCCATAATTAATGTAAAAATACTTCAAACTTTTATAACTTTCAAATTTAATAGTATAAATATGTTCTTGATGAAATAAAACCCAAGTGAAAACCTAATAATATAATAAAACCAAGTCCAAAGCATCATAGATACTAAATGCAAGTCTAAAACATAAAAGATTAGAGAAAAGAAAGACTTCAGTTTGAATGGGATGGAATGGTGGATGGTTAGGAAGTGGGTCAAACGAAGTCGTCAATGCCATCTTCCTCATCTTATTCCTCAATGTTGGGACAAGGAACGAAGTCCCCATCATCTTCATCAGCGGACTTGTATCCTTCATCGTCCTCCTCCTCTTCTTCTTGTGATCTTAGCTGCTGAGTCTGTGAGCTGCTACTACTGCCTGCTACACCTTGCCCTACCTTTTAAACTCTGCTTGACCGTAGATTAAATTTTTGTTCATTCACCTCCGAAGCACTAGCAACATGTCCCCAAGTAAGATCTTCATTCTCATACACCAATTCATTTTCAACACCTTGTTCTGACATTCCCGTCAGCCATTCATTGGATTCATCAATGTTCGTCAAGCTAATTGGGTCAATGATGTCACGCATCTCATACCTCTTAAGTAAGGTCCGGTTGTATTTCACATAAACCAAATCGTTCAATCTTTGTTGATCAAGTCTATTTCTCTTCTTAGTATGAATCTGCAGTGATGAAGTATATGATAGCATCAAGGATTATATGAGTTCTTGTTGAAAGTAACTGAAAAACCAATAGAAATCTAACGCACATGCTCAAAAGTGCTCCAATTTCTTTCACATCCTGATGCTTGTGTCGGGAATCAATCTACGAATGACATGATACAAGCCATCTAGCACTTCTTTGCAGTTAGCAGCCTCTTCGTTGTCGTAGTAGAATTCTGGATTTAGAAAGTATCCAGCTGCGTGTAGAGGACGATGTAGCTGACATTCCCATCTCTTATCAATCAACGCAAAGATGTCAAAATATTTAGTCATGTCTTGATTGAATGCAGCAGCAATAGCCTCCTTGGCTCGATCCATGGCCTCATAAATATAGCCCATTGCAAGCTTCTTCTCCGAATCAACCAATCGCAACACTTTGACGTGGAGCACTCACTTTAAGAGTATAAAGCACAATATTCCAAAAGGAAGGAATCAAAGCAGTTTGTGCAGCCTTTTTTCCAGCAACTTCCTTTACCCATTTGCTAGTCATCCATTCTTTCGATTGAAACAACTTCTTCAAACCTAGTTGTTGCTTGTGTATGGATGACAGTGTAATGAATGACGTAGCAAATCGAGTTTTACCTGGCCTTAACAAGTTTCTCTGATTGGTGAAACGCCTCATCAGATTCAGAAGACTAGGCCTTTGATAAATGTAGCTGCACATTTGAATTGCTCTCTTAAGAGTCCTTGCAATTGTTGAAACACCTCCAATATCTTCAAGGATGAGATCAATGCAAGTAGCTGCACATGGGGTCCAATATAGGTGGAGATATTTTGCTTCCAATAGCTTACCTACAAAATAAACCTATGGTTAGCATGAAGTTTAATTATTCATAAGATAACAAACAAACATAATTAATGTAGTCTTTACCTGCATTCACATAATTTGCCCCATTATCTGAAATGACTTGCACAACATTTGCTTCCCCTACTTGCTCAACAATCTTGCTCAGTAACTCAAACAACTTTAATCCAGTTTTTGAGTAATTTGATGAATCCACAGACTCAAGGAACATACTTCCTCGTGAACAATTAACTAGAAAGTTCACAATTGACCTTTGGCATCGATCAGTCCACTCATCTAACATGATAGAGCATCCCGTCCTTGGCCATTCATCTCTATGAACTTTCAACAGATCATTAGTCCTTGCAACCTCTTGTTTAAGTAAGGGAACCCTTACTTCATAAGGAGTTGGTGGCTTTGCTTAAATTCCTGCCCTTGCAATAGAATCGCACGCTTTGATGAATTCTTCATCAGCTAGGATTTGGAAGGGGATTCCAGTTTTGTAGACAAAACAAGCAACATCTTCACACATTTTAGCCCTGGCTTCCTTCTTGTAAGCATCATTCATAGTAGACTGCTTCCCTCTAGACTGAGTTGGTTGTGCTGATTTAGGCCGTATAAAGGCATCCATAGGACCAACTTCCCTTGGCCTTTTTCTTGACTCAGTTGGAGCAGAAAACATTGGTCTTTTTCCGTGTCGATCAACCATTCCAGACTCCTCTTCATCATCACTAGGACTGACATCTTTGAGCTCATGCACCAAATATAGTTGATCCTTTGCACTCTTCATCATCATCATCATGTACTCTTCCAATTCTAGTGAAACATGATCAAGAACCTTTTTGCAACGCGAGATATTGGGATGTCCACGAGTAAGATGTTGCTTGAGCCTAGTTATCCCTCCTTTTGTCACTTTATGGCATAATGAACATGTCACATTGGTCGTGTTGTCCTCATTTTCAAGAAACCCATACTTCGAGGCTGGATCAGTTCGTCGTTCAGCAGCATCTCCTGCCATACTACTGTAACATAAGAGAGAGAGAAAGAAAATGATAAGAATGAAGAAAGAAACAACATTATTGAATGTCACTGCAGAAAGAAACGTATGATGAATCTAAGTTTTAATGCTACAAGCCTACATCTGTACATATCAGATCTCAATGAATGGATATGATTGATTTTAGGATTGTTACATGATGAATTTGAAGGAAAGGACTAACCTGATTTCAATGGCAGCAAAGTATGCTGAAGAAGAGCCCAAAAACAACACAGCAGCAGCGAAGACACAGCAACAGAGAAGACTAGGGGTGGGCATGGGACGGGACGGGATTAGGGTAATCCCGCGTCCCGTCCCGCATATATTTTGCGGGACGGGATCGGGACGGGATTGAATTTTTTTTTTCAAATCCCGTCGGGTCTTATCCCTCCCGGGACGGAACGGGACATGATTTGTCCCTCGTAAAAAAAATTGAAATACAATCCAAAACTAAAAGTAGAAAGTGGCAAATGAGTTGCAAATTAAGTCATGGTATTACATAAGAAAAAAACAGTAGGCAAGTTTCCCCTTAGCATTACAACAATAGCTTTGCAAATGAAGGAAAAGAGTGAAAAAACAGTAGGCCAACAACGATAGCCCAACACTAACAGTAGCCAAATTACTCATTTCTTAGATATTTTTGTTATTGAATGTTTTTATTAGGGAGTGTTATTTTAAATTTTGGGTTTAAATAAATGTTAAGGTATAATATAAACATATTTTTATATATTTTTTATTAATTTTAATTAAATATATAAAATATATATATATATATATATGCGGGACGGGACGGGATTTGCGGGATTCGAACTCTCCATCCCGCGTCCCGTCCCGCGTAATTTTTGCGGGACGGGATTGAATATTTTTTTTCTAAATCCCACCGGGATCGGGACGGGATGCGGGACGGGACGGGATTTGTGCCCACCCCTACAATAGCTCCAGAAGGGGAGAAGGATAGAGAATAGAGAGAAGTATATTGGAAGGTGTGGGTAGACGTGTACAGAGGAATTGATGAGGATGATCATATTTATTGAATCAAAACAGAACATAAAATCTGCAAAATTTTGTTAAAATATATTTTCCAAAACTACAAAGATATGAAAAGATTTTATAATTAAAAAAATGGAAAGGATAAACTTCAGGGAAATCAAAATCTATACAGAATATGGAAAAGCAATACAAGGCGTGCTATAGCGCGCCTTGTGCCATAGGTGCGCCTCAGGCGCGTTTGGGTTGCTATTCCACTCAAGGGCTGCCTTTGTCATGGCAGGCGGTGGGAGGGTCAGAAATTGCTATAGCGCACTATAGCAACGCCATTTTAAACACTGGCAGATTGTCCTTTCTGCTGGGGAACAATAGCAGTGAAATAAACGTTTATGGCAGATTTTGGTGCTTGACATCTGTGCTGATATATCATATATATAGCTATTGATATTCCTGCTTTAATTCAAGAATTTTATTTTGTCACAGAAACCCTCATATCTAGGTATGCACCTCTCATTGTTCTGGATTTATCCACGCAGGTACATATCTCTACTCACCTTGATATTATCGATCTATCTCCACCGATCTACTATAACTTGATTGAGGAAATAGGGAAATGACTCTTTTAGTTGATAACATGATTGTATATGGTTATCAATATACTCCCTCCGTTCGACAAAACTTGACGTTTTACTATTCACGCACACTTTTTTAGGAGATAAAAACTATATAAAATATCTAGTTTTTTAATAATTGTTTTAACAATTTCGTAGTTATTATTAATAAGTACAAACTTTTTAAAAAAAATTTTAAAAAATAAATATTTTATACTCCCTCCGTTCGGCAAAACTTGTCGTTTTAAAGTTTTGTTTTTGTTCGGAAAAACTTGTCATTTTAGGTATTTTTGCTTCTACTTTACTAAAATGCCCTTGATTTGATTGATGTGTTGTGAGTTGTAGTTTTTGATAAAGTAAAAAGTAGAGTAATAATTGAGGGTAAATTAGTAAAAAAGAAGTGTAATTATTTGTTTTATCAAAAGTTGTGTGGAGAGTTAAAATAACAAGTTTTGCCGAACGGAGGGAGTATAGTTTTTATCATTCTAAAAAAGCGTGCGTCAATAGTAAATGACAAATTTTGCCGAACGGATGGAGTAAGTTTTTTCTATTTATGTTGTGAGCTTCATCTGTTCGTGGGAGCTATTACTTTTAATCTTCATCTGGTGCAGGCCACATGGTAAATATATCGGGCTAATGAGGTTTGAGGAGCAGAAATTCAGTTACTATCAAAACAAGTCGTACAACCCTCAACACAATGAGTGGCCTTTGGATCCATAATTTATAACTTGA
Source organism: Persicaria tinctoria (assembly GCA_037127255.1). Classification (NCBI taxonomy): domain Eukaryota; kingdom Viridiplantae; phylum Streptophyta; class Magnoliopsida; order Caryophyllales; family Polygonaceae; genus Persicaria; species Persicaria tinctoria. The sequence continues at coordinate 24,687,890 of JBANSL010000010.1, forward strand.
GGCACATACAGATGCTATGTTTTTTGCATTATAACTGAATGTGAATTGTGCCAAAATGTATTTTATTTGGCGTTTTTATTAAAATGTTACTAGGAAAATATGTTAAATATTGAAATATATAGCTAGCTAATGTATTGTGACAATTTTGTATATTGTTTAATATAATATAGCAAGTATACATTTAGAAAATAAATGTATTATGCCAATTTTGTATATTTGAATTATTTTTCAAAATATTCACTAAAAATAAATAATTATAAAAATATTCACACTTTTAAACTATTTCCGAAAATATTCATTTTTTACAGAGGAGTCAGAGAAACGCGGGTTCAAACCGCGTTTCATTTGTAAGGTTTAAATTTTAAAACGGAAAGAAAAACGATTAAAAAATAAACGGATAAAACGCGGTCTGCGTTTTATCCTTTTTATTTTTTAAATTATAAAAACAAAAAAAAAAGGAAAAAAAAAAAGGGTAAAGCGCGGTTTAAACCGCGCTTCCCCTGTTCATCGCCTTCTTCAACCAAAAGGCATGGATGGGAAGGCCGGTGCTAGATCGGAGGTCGGGGAGAGGGAGGGAGGCAGAGGCAATGGCACCGGCGAGGGTGGCCGACGTTGGTCGCAACGCAGGTCGAGTAGAGGGAGGGAGGTCAACGGCTCAGTCTTCTCCATCCACGTCCGTCTCTCCGACTGAGATGTCCGGAATCCGAACCCACACTAGTCTCCTCCTTCCTCATCCAATTTTCAGAATTTGTGCCGGATCCATCTTCAATTGAACGACTCCCGACTTCGTTTCGAGCCCCCACTCCCGATTCCAATTCATCCGGCAAGAGCGAGGACTCCCACTCCCGACTCCGATTCCTCCGACAAGATTGTGTCTCCTGTCTGCATCCGTCTCTCCGATGGATAAGGAAGGAGTCCGAACCCGCACCTCTGTCCTCGTTCTTCCTCCTCCTCCAATTGCCCGAATTCGTTCCGCCGCTAGAGAAGGAATCCGAACAAGCGCTCCCCTCCCCTCCCCGCTTACCCTCACTCTGCCCGACCTCCCTCCCTCTCCTGGACCTCCGTTGCCACTAGCGTCGGCCACTCTCGCCTGCACAACGTCTTCCCTTCCTCTCCAGATCTGAAATTCTCCCGCTCCGGGCAGGCGTTCTGCCTCCCAGCCTCCTGCCTCCCTTCCGCCTTCGGCGTCTCCCCTTCCACTAGACCCGGCATCGCCTCCTCCAGCCGACCTCTCCTCCTTCCTCATCCGGCGTCTCTCCTTCCTCCTCCGGTGGCCTGCAACCTCCCACTCTGTTCAGTTTTCAATTTCCGAAAAGAAAAACACGCAGTTTCAAACCGCGTTTCTTTTGTTAAGTTTTTGTCACATTTTATTTCAATTTTAAAATTTTCACCTTCAGAATAAAACACGGTCTCAGACCGTGTTTTTCTGCCCGATCTGACAAAAATAAATATTTTCGTAAATAATTTTAAAGTGTGAATATTTTTGTAATTATTTATTTTTTAGTGAATATTTTGAAAAAAAAAATTCTATTTTCCTTGTTAAAAAAATGAAAATAAATGAACTAGCAACAATATAAATGGTCTACAAATTATAAAAGGAAGAAAAAAAGAAAAAATTAAATGACCAGAGAAAACACTCAAGGCTAGGGTGACAAAAAAAAAATTCTCAATTTCTCGCCCAAATGCTAGGGTGACAAAAGCTTAGTTTGTCGCGCAAAGATTAGGATGAGGAATATATAAATTTGTCACTATAGGTAATTTAGGGCGACGAAACATTAATTTTGTCGTCCAACACTTTGGGCGATGAGCCTATGGCGATGAACCTGTGACGAAATGTTTTGTCACCCAAAGTCTTTTTTCTTGTAAAACGTATGAGACAGAGTTGTAGGGAGATGATGTTAGCTTAGGTAGGATTGAGTGAGCTCTAGGACTTATAGGAGATAGTGGTTAGTGGTTTTCTGATGAGCTTCTAGGTAGGCCTTAGGTAAGGAGGAGGATCGGGATAGCAAGTTTTCGAGAGAGTGGCTAAGGATAGGTAGGCTAGGCATTGATCAAGGAATTCTTATAAAGGAGCGAATCATGGGTGACGTTAAGGTTGATTGACTAAGGAATGTATAAAGAATCGTAGAAATTGGGACTAGGTTGTATGTTCTGTAATTAAGGAACGACTTTGGTGAAATATGAGTTTGGAAATTGCTTGAGAAATCGTAAACATGGGAATTAGGATGATCATATGTTAGCAGGACTGGATGAGGAATGTGTATTTGGAGTTATTCAGGTATTATTAAGAATGCTTGATGATGTTATGAGCGAAGTGTTAGGAGGGAAATCAAGTATGCGAATATAAAACTATAAAAGCAAACCGAATCTCTGAACCACGCAAATAAAATTACAAGACTTCATCCCGTTTTAGTGAAAGGGAATCAGGATCGAATCCACGAGAATGCGTGTCAGCGCTCGCCTTCCAAGTTCCAAAATCCTCTCGAAATCGACCAGAAGCTACTCGACTTCGAGTAAAAGTAATCGATGTCGACTAAAGCAGTCGATCTCACCTGCAATTGCACAACAGAAGACAAACATAGCCGATGTCGAGTAGATAGTACTCGATGTCAACCAGGTTACTCGATGTCCACCAGATTTGTAGTCGATCTCGAGTTCCTCAGTGCAGAAAAACCGTAACTTTTGAAATAAAATAAAGACAAAATCAACACAGAAGAAGATAATTCGATTCAATAAACTAAAAGCTCCTAAAGTCGTGGTATCAACGCCACAACGATAACCATATAAGAATCATGCAAAAGGTATAAAAGATCATGCCTTTTTATCAAATAACTTTCGTCATTAACAATTAAGAAGATAGAGGCTTTCGCATAAACCCTAATTGTTACTACCCTTTTCACATAATTAATCCAAGTTTGCATTAAGATCACTTTTGCTTCAATAACATACATATGGATCACATGCTACTGTCATAGAAGAATCGTGCGAATTAGGGATAGAAGATGAAATCGCAAGAAAGATTGTACCTTTGATGCATTACCTTACATGGCTATCGTCGGGCTCACTCCGACCCTAGAAGTTGGATGACTACTCGCTCTTAATCATAACAAACATCAATAATATCATAAAAATAACTACTTGCATTAAATCAAACAAAAGCTTACAACCGTTTGAAGCCAAATCACTTCCGCTCTTACAACTCTAATCGGCCAAAGCTCTCTATCTCCGACCTTCGAATGTATTAAAGTGTGTGTAAATTGGATTGTTGGATGATCCTAAAACTCAACTCCTAGGGCTTTATTTATAGTGTTCGATCCTAGCTAATATAGGAAAGAACAATCTATCTCTATCTAAGTCTATCTATCTATCTAAAACCTTAATGGTAATTATTTAACAATTAAGTAAAAATAAAATAATTAAAATCCCCGATCTCGACTCGGATTCGTCTCTGGAATGTACTTGACATCGAGTAAAGTACTCGACGTCGACTAGGATTGTGCTCGACGTCTGGTCTTGTGCTCATCTCGTGCTCGATCTCGGCTGCAGAAGGTGTTGTTGACTAGATTGTACTCGACATCGACTAGATGAAGTCGACGTCGACTATATCTGTTGAGTGACTTTCTTCTCTTCTTGTTGCTCGATGCTTTCTGGCTCAGCTTCTGCTCGACCTTGAGTTGTTGTAGTCGATCTCAGGCATTCTGACAATTTTCTCCCCTTCTCCGAATTGCTTGTAAAGTGTCTTGATTTCTGCGAAATTAAACAAGAACTAGTGTAGACCTCCATAATTGGCAAATAAACATAAACTACAGAATTCCTGCATTATTCTAACCCAGAGATATGAAATGCATACATAAATCGATATGAATGTAAGCGAAAATCATGGTTATTTGAGCGCACATCAACACCCTATACTTAAGCTTGCTTGTTCTCAAGCAATACTTTTAATGGTCATACAGGGGAAGAAATAAAACTCTCAACATCATAGATTCATTCTTATATGTCCATGCAATCAATTACCATCCTTGAAAAGGTACTAATGTGATGCGAGGGGAACGTCATTGGCACTTTCGCCCTTTATCAAATAGTAATAATATCCAAACTTAAACACACAACCAATAGGTTTGGCAATCAATCACTTGATAAACCAAATAACTACTAGTATAGCGATGAAGTCCGGTGTCGAACCCATATGGAGAAGCGATTTTCTATTCAATAACTCTAGACAAGAACTCTTAAAGCAAAGCAATAATATTTGACAAATAGCAAATATGTAAAAGTAACCAGATTGCAAATCACAAAGCAAATTGATATCAAAGTAGAAAGAACATTTCACCTGTAATTCTCTGATAATGGTTGGAATTCATGGTCCTCGGATTGATCTATCAATTATTCATATTCCTAGATCTACTTGACTAAAGTTGAGAGATCCGCAGAAATTCACTCATCTTATTCAATATCACTAAAGAATAGCATTAAGAACTCAAGTAATCATGACCAATTGGCACATTGACTATACACAATCAAGATAGATAGGCGCATACCGAACTCAATCCTAATCGCATATCCTCAACATAGATCAATTGAAATCATCCACTACAAAGAAAAAGAGACATCACTATCATCAATACCTTTGTTTGCCATTGAGAAAACAACAACGAATTCATAGCTAGAGATACAATTCCTAACATGTTGATTATGCATAGAAAGGAACACAAATATAAATTAAGCACAAAATGATAACTAATAACATGAATAATCAAATAGAATCAAATCCTCACAATCCAAACAACCATGTCTTCGAATCACGGGCGAAACTATGAGTTTAGCAACTCATAGGCCAATTTTCTCTCTCTCTCTCTCTCTCTCTCTCTCTCTCTCTCTAATGGTGTTCATCGTCTCACACAATAGCAACACATTCAGCGAAATAAACTGAAAATAACCTTAAAAGGTCTCACAAGGGTCGGCAAAACCCTAGAAGAATTAATGGGAAATAATATAAAATAATAGTGTTCGGATCCAAAACCGCGTTTTCGGGATCTGGGCAAATGGCGGGCGCCATGCAAGGGGCGGCGGCTGCCGTCTCTGTAGTGCTCGACGGTCCTCAAATTCCTTCGACGAATTCCAATGTCGTGCCTCCTTGCTCCTCCTTAGCTCTTCCATAGCCTCCATATGCTCCAAAACATGATTCTTAAGCTCTTCCCAAAGTCCATCCAAAGTCGGAATGTAAATCTGTAGAATAAACACTAGAAACACTAAGATTCCGAAATCGAATACTCCACAAGTAATAAATGGAACTAGACTAAAAAACATAACAAAACCATTACCTAAAAGCAATAAGAAACGCCTATAACGCCTATATGAAATATGAATTATCAAATCCCCCCACACTTAACTCTTGCTTGTCCTCAAGCAACCATAAGGAAAAACATCATCTACGCGTCCCACAAGAAATCTTTCACAACTTAACTCATCAAAAGAAACATCATCAATAGTGAAAATATAACCAAACATACAAACGTCATAACATGTATATATGGGATCAAGTTGCTTGCATGCTCAAAAATCAACCTTACCGAGGATAAAATGTGTATCTGTCACTCTCATGTGGTTAGGCTTTAAGCACACACTCACCTCTATTCCATATACAAGCATCAACTCGAATATTGACATTTATATCACAAAATATCCACCGGATACGTCAATGCAAAAACAAGAACATCAAGAGAACTTTCGCTCAATGGAAACCTTCATATAAGATTTCATTTGGCGGCGTTGTAATGGGGTTTGGTAGAAACAAAAGGGCAAAGAATCATATTTGGTCATGTGGTGCAATAAATTCCGGGAAAACAAGATTCCAAAACTTCCAACATAACATAAACCAACTCAATAAATCAAGCTCACAAATGCACAAGATCTCTCAATATCATCAAAACAACTCCAAAAATCTCAAATCTCATCATCTTACATATCATGCAATCTCAACACCCAACCAATGTATCTCCTAACCAACATAAATCCCAATTCTTCCTCATTATGCAAACATAAGATAAATGGCTCTTTATTATTATTTTTTTCTTTTTTGGATTTTTTTTACTTGAGCCAAGAACATGGAAATCAAATGCATAAGCATGAGGGACTAAGTAAGCACATAACATTACATCTTCTCAAAAGCCATAAACCATAAACCCACACTTTAGCTTCATTCTCCTCAAACACCAAAATAGATTCCAAAACCCACTCAAAATCTTAATTCCCCCGGAATAAGGGTAAGGCTCATCATAAGCTAGGAATAATAATTTTGTGGAGCTAACAATAAAAAGGCTAAAGGCTCAAATTGGCTTCAAAGCAAGACATAACATAAGGTAGATATGGAAAAATATGTGGCTAAAATGTTGCCTCTATCATTTGAACTTCTCAAGCAATGAACATGTATATAATTGGCCTTGAAAAGAGATAACCATGGCAATACTCAATGATAAATGGATAGGAAGAGTATATTACACAAGAAAAGCAAAAGGAATAAAGATGTTTCCCTTATAAGGCCAAAAATATCCCACTGGGACAAATTTTTGTTGAATTCCAACCATACTCCCAAACTTAGATCATACATCCTGAGTCATATTTCACATAAAAACCAATTTTCAGGATAAGATCAAATCATTCCAGAATTCCATGGGATTTATAATATCATGCCAAGACAAACTCAAATTAGATGGGTATCTTTGATAACACAACATGCAAAACAACAAAACAAAACAAGACTCACTTTTTTTCATTATTTTTGACATTTTTCAAATTTTTTCATTTTTGACATTTTCTAGAACATAAAAGAAATAACATAAAGGAAATAACATAGACTCAAAAACAAAACTAAAAACCAAAACAGAAATTCAAACACGAACTAACCTAACTAATTCACTTCAATCTCCCCCCCCCCCCCCAACACACACACACTTACATGTTGCATTGTCCTCAATGCATAGAAACACAAAAAGGACCAATGAAAAATATAAAAATAAAAGGCTTGAAAGAAGCAAATGACTGACCAATTACTGTGGAGGCGAGGTCTAGGGTCGAGACCGCTGATTGATGTCCAGTGAAATGTATGCCCAGGGATTAGGAAGACATGTTTCTATCTTCTCAATCTTCTTCTCTATAATCAACTGATGCTCATAAAGTCTCAAAAACTTCTCAGTTGTTGATCTTCCATTCTGGTCAAACGACGGTCGAGAGTCGCCACAATCTCAAACGAAGGACTACTCTCAGTGGGGAATATCAATATCATCATCGGTTCCATCCTCTAGAAGAAATATGCTTGAAGAGAACGGGTCCACAACCATCCCAGCAGGTGCTGGAACATGACGAATAACAAACGCAACCAAAGTAGGGCCAACGGGTATATGTGGAGGAAGATACGGGTGGTGCTCACCCTTCTCTTGGGAACAATCGTCGAATCAACAGTACCATGGAAGGCAGGGGTCAACACCCTGTGGCAAAGTCTAAGGTCGGGTTGAGTAATCTAATAGTCGTGAAAGTTGTCTACAAAATCAGCATGGCCTGACACTATAGCCCAAGTCTCAACGGGTGTAGTAGTCGATAAGCTCCGACGCAAAGGACTCGACCAAGGTATGTGCATTCCCAAAGCATGGGATAACAATCGTTTCTGAATTGAGCATTCAGTGCCCAAGAGTATGAAGCGGATGTCCTTATCAGAACGAACCTCCAGAGTTGATAGGAACTCGCGCACCAAAACAGGATAAGTTGGCGCGCTCATCGATATAAAATTAGCAAGACCTCCCAATTCCAGCATCCGGGATACCGCACTATGAAGACCAAGCTTCTGCAATGTCTCCAGATGAAAGAATCGTGTCGACTGATAACTCACATTCCTTAGTTGAAACCATCGCTCCTTCTCAATACTGGACAAGTAGGGTTGGGGATCCATAGTAGGGGCACGAGACATGATGTAACTCGAGGAAAAACCGAAGAAAATTCACAAAAATGACCAAAATACGGGCTCGCTGTAGAGGCGGCAGGCGCCGTGGCAGGGGCGGCGGGCACCGTGTATGCGGAACCACGAATCCGAGTGAAAATGTTGGAAAACCCGACGTCCACTCCTCCAAACTTCAAACTTTCTCGAACAAATTGGTTTCAAAGGGTTCTTTTGTGACAAGTAAGAGAATAGAATGGGCAAAGAGTGAATTTTGTGGATGTAGGGTAATGGCGGAAAGTGTTTTGGTGGATTGAATTGATTGAAACGCAAGGCTTTAGTTAGTTGGATTGGATTCCAGTAGGCTTTTGGTATTTTTGAGATTTCTCTTGAGCAAGTTTGATTGATCCACAATAAGGAGAAATAATATATGGTGAGTTGGAATGAATATCTATCAAAAAGATAAAAAGGAAAAATATGAGATCTAGATATAATAGAAATAGAAAAGATAGAAAATCTAATCCTAGGAAATAAGGAAACTAGTCCTAAAAAGAAAAATCTAATCCTAAAATAAATAGAAAATAAATAAAAGATAAAATACTAACCTAAGATAGATAAAAATAAACTAACCTAAAAAAAAAGGAAAACCATCTACTCCTAGAAAGATAAAAAAAAACTAACCTAAACTCGGAAAAATAACCAAAAATAAAAAGATAGAAACTTCCCTTCCAATTTTACCAAAATTCGGATTCGTCAGGCGGACAGACAGGCGGCGGGCGCCGTGGCTGGGGCGGCGGGCGCCGTGTCCACAGTGCACAACTTCGTCTTTTAAATCAATCAAAACTCAAACCCAACATTGGTTTCACTTACCATAACTTTCGAAAGCCATTGGCACGATTGATCCTTGATGCGGATCAAGATGGCCTTTTGTCGGTCAAACAATGATCTTGATCCAGGCGAGCTCTCAAGATCAATTCGAGGGCTATTAGAGGAAGAGCATGTCCTCTTCAAGAGAAAGAAGAAGGCTCAACCATGGAAGAGGGTCCAAAGGTGCAAGCTTGATCACGTTTTTCGTTCTTTCAGAATCGTTTGACAGCTTTTCAACGTCTCAGCAAAATGGGTCGTTCGGAGTCCATATTTATCGGATGAGATCGTGCCATATCTTGTTGGAACGAGGACGAAAAGATATAAAACTTTGTTGTTGAAGTGTTTTCCAGAATCAAACTTGAAGTTGACCGAAATTCATCGTCTTTGCAGCTGTCACTGTTTGGACGAATTTCTACATATTTATTTAATTATTTTCGGTTTTTATTGATTTAATTAAGTTAGATTATTTTATGACATTTAGGAAATAATGTGGGAATAATTATATCTCATCTAGATATAATTCTTGTCCACCAAGTTTTATTTATCTATCTTTAGTTAGTTTGTTTTATCTTAGGATTATTTTATCTAGTTTTATCTACCAAAACTCTATCTTTTGCACAAGATAGAATTAGAATATTGTCAACTTAAACTCATGTTTTACATTCAATTTGAATTAGATTGGAATAGATATTGTGGAACCTTTATAGGAATAAAGGTTTCTACAATTTGCCAATCCAAAAGCTTCAAATCTCTCTTATGTTCTTGTTACCTACGACACTTCACAAATCCAAACACACGTCAAACTCAAAACAATCACCAAAGATTCAGAACCGTCGCAACAATCCAGAAGTGTCGCACCAAGGAGGAAGACCGGAGCTGCTCGGCCTTCGCAGGCGCCTCGGCGTCCTTGGCGTCCCCCAACGCACCCGCGCACACCCTCCTCGCTGATCCTCGCTTCTCGCTCTCCTTTCTGTCGCTAATTCTAGAATCAAATACCTGCTGGAATTTCTAACTCTAATCTGTCGCCATAATTCAGATTCTAATCACTTGCTTAATTTGTTCCATAATCAGGAGATATCAAAGAGCATTGTAAGATCGGGCAAATATACGGCGTGGTTCTTGATCTGGGATCCAAACGTATCAATCCTACTTTATTGAATTGAAAAACTAAATGCAAAATAGAAATACTACCTAACTACCTTGGGTTGCCTCCCAAGAAGCGCCTTTGTTTCACGTCTTTGGCTCGACGTAATGCATTCTTGATCAAGTTATTCCACCAAGATCCCCCATTTGTCCTTTTCAGAACAAGGCGTGGAACTTCAGGAGCTTCTCCGACATATCCATTCATTGCATCCATCGATCTCTTCTTGAAATGAGTAACTCCGGGAGGTTGTCCTGCAATTGCAAAAACCTCAACATTATTAAGAATCAAATTTTCATAGGGAATAGCAATATAAGCATTCGAATGAGACACATTTTCATGTGACTTAAACAAATTCTCAATTTTCTTCTCAATGTCATCTTTCCCTAAACCAATTTCATCTTTGTTAGAATACTCAAGACTCATAGATTCATTTTTAAAAGAAGCATCTAACAAAGGATTTGATTCATTCCTGTGATTAGTTTCATTAGAATCAAGATCATCTACGGAATCATTCGCAGAAGAAACAATAGGCTCAAATATAAAAAAACTCAATCTTTCTACCATCAAACTCCATAGTTAGTGAACCTTCAAAACAATCATTTTTAGTCTTAGCCATTCGCAAGAATGGCCTTCCCAAGATAATAGGGGTTTCAAGCGTACTTCGTTCCATGTCTAGAATGACGAAATCAGCTGGAAAAATCAAATCATCTACCTTAACCAAAACATCTTCAACAACTCATTTAGGCTTAATACTAGAATGGTCAGCGAGTTGTATAGTAACACCAGTTTCAGACAATGAATTGAGACCCAAATACATGTAAAAATTATAAGACAGAACATTGATTGAAGCATCTAGGTATAACATAGCTTTGGTGAAGCTAGCATTACCTATTGCACATGGTATAGTAAACATACCTGGATCTCCGTACTTTTCAGGCAATCGTTTCTGAAGCAAAGTTGAAACATTCTCACTTAAACTTACCTTTTCTTTCTTTCTTATGCTTTGCTTGCGCTTCATCGTGCATAGCTCTTTCAAGAATTTTGCATAGCGAGGCATAGTTTTAATCAAATTAAAAAGTGGAATATTTACCTCACAATGAGCAAAGGTGTCGTAAAGAATTTGGTCATCTTCCCACTTACGATCGGATCTTAAGGAATGAGGAAAAGGTGGAGCAGGTCTTGAAACCTCAAAAGACCACTCTTTAGAAGCTTTCTTTAGGGATTGAACAACATCAGAAGTCGGATCCGTCAATGGAGGTGGCATCGGGCGTCGTGGTGAAGGGTGGCGGGCGCCGTCTATGCAGTACGTCTCCAATTCTGTCTCTTCATCCTTATTTCCCAAATCAACTTCTTCTCTAGGCCTTTCTTCCACATTCCTTGTGGCTATATTCACTTGTTTACCTCCTCTAAGGGTCATGACGCTAACATTCTCCTTCGGATTCACTACCACTTGCGATGGGAACTTACCCGAATCTTTCGCTTTCAATTCACCAATCTCCTTAACCATTTGAGTCAGCAACTTTTCTTGAAGACTCATCTTGTCCAATAACAACCTCAATGTCTAATCTTTGTCATCTTGTTGAGTGTTTCTAGGACGATTCTCATATTGTCCTTTCTGAAAAGGAAGTTGTTGTTGATGGCCTCTCCCGTAGAATCCACTTTGGTAGTTTGAATTGTAGCTCTGATTGTAATTGTTACCATAGTTGCGACGAGGTCCATAATCCATAGCATTCACTTCAGCGGTGTCCTCCTGAATCAAGGGACACTTATCATTCGGATGAGTTGGATCTACACAAACACCACAAGGTCTAGGTTGATGGGGTTGATTCATTTGCATAGCCATCTTGTTCACGATCTCCATGAGCCTATCGATATCATCCTTGTGTCCACTCGAACTATCCAACTTATGAACTCCTCTAACTCCTTCGTGTCTCTCATATTGTTGCGATGCATTAGCCAACCTTTCCAAAATCTACATTGCTTCCTGAGGTGTTTTATCAAAAATATCTCCTCCGCTAGTAGCATTGATGAAACTCATGTCGGTGTCAAGCAAGCCTTCATAAAGATATAGCACTAGATCATCCTCGGGTATACCGTGTTGCGGACAACTACCCTTAAGCTTCTTGAACCGCTCAACATACTCATAAAGACTCTCCGTAGGTGATTGCTCAATACTGGACAACTCCTTCTTAAGTTTGTTGAGGTGAGTCGCAGGAAAGTACTTTTGCAGGAAAGCATTTTTCAATTGCACCCAAGTAGTAATGCTTTCTGGGGGTAGGTAGTAAAGCCAATCGCTTGCAGCATCTTTCAAAGTAAAGAGGAACACTCCCAGCATCAATTGGTCGTCAAGCAAGCCTTGGGGTCTCAGTCTATCACACACACTCACAAAGGTAGTAAGGTGCTTGTTTGGTTCCTCCCCAGGCAATCCATGAAAGTAAGGCAAAATAGATGACCAATTTGACTTGAACTCAAATCTTGAACCCTCAGGGAGATCCGAAAGGCTAATTGCAAGTGGTTGAGCACTAAAATCAGGTTCTTTCAGGTTTCTCAGGGTCCTTCTTGGCGGATTAATGACAACGTCTGCCATATCTTTGTCTGTCTCAAACACAGGCCTCCTCTCCGACCGAAAAGATCTTTCAACCTCGGGATCAAAAGACAAAATAGGTGAATTAGAAGATCTAGTTTGAACCATACAAGGATACAACAAACTCAAAGTAAAGAGTAATTGAAAGAGTTAAAGAAAAGCAAACTCATTTCTTCTCCCCGGAAACGACGCCAAGAATATGATGTGGGACGAACGTCGTTGGCAATTTCTTCCTTTATCAAATAGTAATAATATCCAAACTTAAACACACAACCAATAGGTTAGGCAATCAATCAGTTGATAAACCAAATAACTCTAGTATAGCGATGAAGTCCAGTGTCGAACCCACAAGGAGAAGCAATTTCCTATTCAATAACTCTAGACAAGCACTCTTAAAGAAAAGCAATAATCTTGGACAAATAGCAAATATGTAAAAGTAACGAGATTGCAAATCACAAAGCAAATTGATATCAAAGTAGAAAGAACATTTCACCTGTAATTCTCTAACAATTGTTGGAATTCATGGTCCTCGGATTGATCTATCAATTATTAATATTCCTAGGTCTATTTGACTAAAGTTGATAGATCCGCAGATATTTACTCATCTTATTCAATATCACTAAAGAATAGCATTAAGAACTCAGGTAATCAAGACCAATTAGCATATTGACTCTACATAATCAAGATAGATAGGCGCATACCGAACTCAGTCCTAATCGCATATCCTCAACATAGATCAATTGAAATCATCCACTACAAAGACAAAGAGACATCACTATCATCAATACATTTGTTTGCTATCGAGAAAACAACAACGAATTCATAGCTAGAGATGCAACTCCTAACATGTTGATCAGGCATAGAAAGGAACACAAATACAAATTAAGCAGAAGATGATAACTAAGAACATGAATAATCAAATAGAATCAAATCCTCACAATCAAAACAACCATCTCTTCGAATCACATGCGAAACTATGAGTTTAGAAACTCATAGGTCAATTCTCTCTCTCTCTCTCTCTCTCTCTCTCTCTCTCTCTCTCTCTCTCTAATGGTGTCCATTGTCTCACACAATAACCACTCTCTCAAAATAAACTGAAAACAACCTTAAAAGGTCTCTCAAGGGTCGGCAAAACCCAAGAAGAATTAATGGGAAATAATATAAAATAATAGTCTTCAGATCCAAAATCGCGGTTCCAGGATCTGGGCCAACGGTGGGTGTCGTGCAAGGGGCGGCGGGCGCCGTTCATGCAGTGCTCGACTTTCCTCAAATTCCTTCGACGAATTCCAATAGCATGTCTCTTTGCTCCTTCTTAGCCTCCATTTGCTCCAAAACATGCTTCTTAAGCTCTTCCCAAAGTCCATCCAAGGTCGGAATGTAAATCTGTAGAATAAAAACTAAAAACGCATAGATTCCGAACACGAATACTCCACAAGTAATAAACGGAACTAGACTCAAAACATAACAAAACCATTACCTAAAAGAAATAAGAAACACCTATAATGCATATATGAAATATGCATTATCAAATCCCCTCGCACTTAACTCTTGCTTGTCCTCAACCAACCATAAGGAAAAACATCATCTACGCATCCCGATAGGAAATCTTACACAACTTAACTCATCAAAAGAAACTTCATAAATAGTGAAAATATAACCCTACATACAAACGTCATAACATGTATTTATGGGATCAAGTTGCTTGCATGCTCAAAAGTCAACCTTACCAAGGATAAAATGTGTGTCGCTCACTCTCATGTGTTTAGGCTTTAAGCACACACTCACCTCAATTCCATATACAAGCATCAACTCAAATATTGACATTTATATCACAAAATCTCCACCAGATATGTCAATGCAAAAATAAGAACATAAAGAGGACTTTCGCTCAATGGAAACCTTCATAGAGGATTCCATTCCGCGAGGTTGTAATTGGGTTTGGTAGAAACATAAGGGCAAGGAATTGTATTTGGTCATGTGGTGCAATAAATTTCGAGATAACAAGATTCCAAAACTACCAACATAACACAAATCAACTCAATAAATCAAGCTCACAAATACATCTCTCAATATCATCAATATAACTCAAAAAATCTCAAATCTCATCATCTCACATATCATGTAATCTCAACACCCAACCAATGTATCTCTTAACCAACATAAATCTCAATTCTTCCTCATTATGCAAACATAAGATAAATGGCTCTTTATTCTTTTTCTTTTCTTTTTTTTCGGTTTTTTTTACTTGAGCCAAAATACATGGAAATCAAATGGATAAACATGAGGGACTAAGTAAGCACATACCATTACATCTTCTCAAAACCATAAACCATAAAACCACACTTTAGCTTCATTCTCCTCAAACTCCAAAATAGATTCCACAACCCACTCAAAATCTCAATTCCCCCAGAATAAGGGTAAGGCTTATCATAGGCTAGGAATAATAATTTTGTGGAGCTAATAATAAAAATGCTAAAGGCTCAAATTGGCTTCAAAGCACGATATAACATTAGGTAGATAAGCATAAATATGGGCTAAAAGATTGTCTCTATCATTTGAACTTATCAAGCAATGAACATGTATATAATCGGCCTTGAAGATAGATAACCATGGCAATACTCAATGATAAATGCATAGGAAGAGTACATCACACAAGAAAAGCAAAAGGAATAAAGATGTATCACTTATAAGGCCAAAAATATCTCACTGGGACAATTTTTTTTTGAATTCCAAGCATACTCCCAAACTTAGATCATACATGCTAAATTATATATGCACAATCATATTACACATAAAAACCAAATTTCAGGATAAAATCAAATCATTTCAGATTTGCATGGGATTTATAAGATCATGCCAGGACAAACTCAAATTAGATGGTTATATTTGATAACACAAAATGCAAAACAACAAAACAAGACTCACTTTTTCTTCAATTTTTTTCGACATTTTTCAAAAAAAAATATTAGTTTTTGACATTTTCTTGAACATAGAAGAAATACTAAAAAGGAAATAACAAAGACTTAAAAGCAAAAACTCAAAACAAACAGAAATTCAAACATGAACTGAAGGTTCGATAAAGTATAACAAAGTAATATAAATATACTCTAGAAGGGGGGTTGAATAGAGTATGCCGGTTTTTCGCAGGTAATCTCAAGACTTTTGAAGCTCGTGTAAAACCCTTTGAGATTAGACTTAGTTCTTTCTTCTGGAAAACCTGAATCACATCAGAGTTATACAATTCGAAACAAGTGCGGAAATATGGTAAAGCAATAAGTAAAGGACGCAACGAATTGTTAACAAGGTTCGGCACGAACTTGGCCTACGTCCCCGCCTAGGGTTCTTCCACAACCCTAGGATTCAACCGGCTTTTATTCATACACAAGACTTAGGATCCTAATAGCTCACCGAGAAGCCTCTCTCCTATACAATTGCAATCTAGTCAACTCATGTTCCCTTGGAGTCCTAGACCAATCTAGAAGAGCCCCACCTCTCTCAATTATCTAGTACAATCCTCTAGTACAGTCCTAGACCAACTCATGTTCCCTTGGAGTCAACTCATGTTCCCTTAGTGTAACTCTCAAATGCTTTGAAACAAAATATAAGACTCTTAAGAACAAGCAGAGAGAACACGCTGAAGAGAGATCGTAAACTTGAGGGCTGATTGTGCAATGATATTCGTGAATGTACGTCAATCCTCTCTCTCTTCTTCACCTCCATTATATAGTGAAGATCATCGGCGCCACTTGAGGAAGGAATCTTCTCCAACGGCTAACTTGGATTATGGCTTGCGGGTGGATCTTTGAGATCTTCTATTCTTGGAAATTCTGAAGCCGTAATCTCCGATTTTATTCTCCACGTTATTCAGCTCAAGGAAGGAGATATAATTCGAAAAGCTTCCTGAAATGTTAGTGAATATATGATGTGAGCCTAAATTGGCATGTTTTACACTTACTTTTATATCGATTTCTGCATGCATTTCATACATTTGGGTTAGAATAATACATAATCTGTGTAGTTTACATTTATTTGAAATATATGGAGGTCTACACAAGTTTTTATTATATTTCGCAGAAATCGGACGCAGTTTGGAGCTTCAGGGAAAGTCGTGAAGAAGCTAAGGATGGTGCAGCTAGAGGAAAGCCCACTTTTCACCATTCATCATTCTGCATCAAGCTTTGATATCTTCATGAAAGTTGTATCCCTCGTAAAGAGCTTTCCAATGCATGTTCATATGCGTCAATCCGACGAACGAGGACTCGGGAAAGTGTGTTTCAAGAACAGAGCTGAATGCTGAAAGCTAACAGGTCTACCCGACGTCGACCACGTCTAGTCGAAATCGAGTACACCAGGAGCCAGAAGTTCACCCGGAGTCGAGCAGAAACACTCGAGGAGCCCAGAGCTACCCAACGTCGAGTACACCTACTCGAAGTCGAGTACACATGTCGAGTCCAGAAGGTGTCCGAGCTCGAGGGCAACCCAGGAGGAAAAGTTCTACTCGACGTCGACTAACTCTAGTCGAAGTCGAGTACGATCCAGTGGCCGAATCCGAGTCCGAGATCGAGTGGAGTATGGAGAAGATATATTACTT
This sequence comes from Persicaria tinctoria, assembly GCA_037127255.1. Lineage (NCBI taxonomy): Eukaryota > Viridiplantae > Streptophyta > Magnoliopsida > Caryophyllales > Polygonaceae > Persicaria > Persicaria tinctoria. The sequence continues at coordinate 24,705,006 of JBANSL010000010.1, forward strand.
GCAAGGAAAGGAATAAGATATTTTATCTAATCAAGAGAAGATATATCAAGATGGAAGGGATTTATCCACATTAGCTTTATTTCCTTTTAGATATTATTTCCTTTATCATAATGTTTTATCTTTATGTTATTAGATAGAATGTTTAGATATAGATATAGTTTCCTACCTTGATTAGCAAGGACTGGAAGCCTATAAATAAATCATTGGGGATGAGTTTTAGGTATCTTATTCCAATTCAATTCTAGAGAGAACAAGTAAGTAGGAGAGAGAGATCTTGTGACGAGAGCAAGGTGGAAAGGCGAGAGCGGATTTGGCTTGTTCAGTTGTAAGCTTTCTTTTTAGTTTTATTTTAATGCAAGGTAATTTCCTTGTATTATTGATGAGTCTATTCATGATGAAGAGCGAGTAGTCACCTAACTTCTAGGGTCGGGGTGAGCCTGGCGGTGGCCATGTAAGGTGATGCGGTAAATATACAATCTTTTGATGCAATTCATCTTCTATTCCTATGAGCATGATTCTTTTGTCAAAGTTGAAGGTGATCCTTGTTTGTGTTATTGAAGTGAAAGTGATCTTAATGCAACTTGGGTTAATTATGCGAAAAGGGTTAGTAACAATTAGGGTTTATGCGAAAGCCTCTATAATCCTATTTGTTAATAACGAAAGTTATTTGATGAAAAGCATGATCTTTTATGCCTTTATGTGTTACTTTGCATGGTTATCGTTGTGGTGTTGAAACCCTGATCTTGGAAGTGCTTTAGTTTATTGATTTTTTATTACAAATTTCGTGTTTACTTTCAGATTTATGCAATTTAAAGTTTCGATTTTCATTTATGTTTTCACTCGAAATCGACAAAGCTTGGTCGACGTCGAGTACGACTTGGTCGACGTCGAGTAGGATCATTCGAGGTCGAGTACTTTTTGTTGGTTTTCGTTTGCTGTTTTGTTTCTGTTTCTGTTTTGGTCGACAGCCTAGTCGAAGTCGAGTACCTTACTCGAAGACGAGTATGCTTCTGGTCAAGATCTGCTGAGTTTCGGAACTGAAAAGGCGTGCGCTGACGCGCTTCCTCGTGGATACGATCCTGACTACCTTCTCCTAAAACAGGAGGAAGTCTTGTATTTATTTGCTGAGACAGGGAGTCAGCTTGGTTTATATTTTATTTATATTTCGTACTTAACCATCCTCCTGCAACAGCAAATTGGCGCCGTTGCCGAGGAAGCCATCAATCGCGCCCTTTTTAGTTCTATTTCTTTTCTTTATATTTGTTTTTATTTCTAGTTCCTTTTTACTTGCTTTTTCTTTTTGATTTTCAGGTGCATGCGAAGAACTAATCGCACGCCTATAGACCCAATTCTCGAGCCTGAGCGGTTTTTCCATCTTCAACAAAGGCTTAGGAGGAGACTCATGTCAACATCCGACGAGAACATGGACCAGCTCACACCTGCACAGAAGCTTGAGCAACTCCACCGACAAATTGAGGCATTCACCACCAGAGAAGCTGAACACGCCCAACGAGAGGCGGAATATGCACAGAACCAGCAGCGGTGGAAAGCAAGGGTAGATCGCGAGGTCAACACGAGAAGGAAACTTGAGGAATGGATGGGGCATATACCAGCCAACGCAAAAGAATATCTGCATCCTACTCTGGAAGTTCCAGAATTAGCGATCATTCTTCCCGCTATTATCTATAAAATTCGTCCTTCTTTTATTACTGAAATTATGAGGAGTCAATTTAGGGGAAGAATTAATGAATGTCCTTTAGAGCATGTCACCACTTTTATAGACTTATGCGAAGCTATAGCTGATGGTGCTAATCTTGAATACTTGAAACTAAAGGCTTTTCGTTCGTCCCTTGCAGGAACAGCCCAACAATGGCTGGAAGGATTGCCTGCACGATCAATTCACACTTGGAATGAGCTACAAGACCTGTTCCTCAACAAGTTCTTTCCTCCTGCAAAGACAGCTGCTCTCAGACAACAAATTATGGCTTTCAGACAAAAGCCAAGGGAACCACTAGCACAAGTCTGGGAGCGCTACAAGAGGCTTCTGAAATCCTGTCCTACTCATGGCCAACCACCCTACGTCATCCAGGAGATCATCTTCAACTGTCTGGATGCGCCTACTAAGGATCGGATCAACAACTACACCAACTATGAGTATCTTGGATACACTCCACGCCGTGCATGGGAGGTATTTGAGACGCTGGCAAACTATGACAACACTTATGGGACTTCTGCGGCCGCTTACGACGAAAAGTATGAAAGGTCTGCCCCATCTATGCCGTTGTATGTGCCATCAAAGGAAGTTGATCCAGACGTTAGGGAGCAATTCCGGAATGACCAGGTACGTTGTCTTATCAAACAAGTTAAATTGCTCTCCAAAAATCAGCCTTGTTTGGAATGTGGGTTTGTGAACTGCGTGCCCATACGTCGATCAAGTACACCAAGCAGAGACTCATGAGGAGGTAAGGTATGCAGGGGGACACTACTCAGGGCCACATCAGAACCAGATCTGGAGCTACTATCGCCAGCCCCAGCATCAGAACCCCCCTCCCTACAGAGCTCCTGGTCACCCTGACAGAGAAGGTAAGAAGGATGACATGCAAACCATCCTTGAGGAGATGCGGAGGAACCATTCAGACACCAAGCAGTCCTTCAATTCCATCTACACTCGGATGCATGGTGTGAACTCTAGGCTTGGGGAAATCGATATATGGCGTAAATCGATTGACATACAGATTAGCCAACTGGCAAAAGCCGTCCCCAAACAATCAGGTACGCTCCCTGGATCCTCTGAACCTAATCCTAAAGGTAAATCTACAGGACATGTAGCTGCAATGAACCTAAGGAGTGGGTGACAGATGCAAACGCCCGAGCCCAACACAAAAGGAGAAGTTGCAAAAGACTCCTCGATGTCGACCAAGCCACTTGACGTCGACCACAATCTGCTCGACATCGACCAGCACCAACTCGACGTCGACCAGAATTCTGCGCCCAACCCAAAGTCGACTACAGTAGTCGATGTCGACCAGCTCGTACTCGACGTCGACCAGCTTTCTGCCCCTGTCGACCACTCCTCAGCACCTCCGACAAAGAAAAAGCTGTCTTTCTCGACGAAATCTCCAAAGGATCCAGCAGAGAAGAAATTACAGCGCTTCAGTAAGATGCTTCAAAGGCTCAATGTCACCATTCCCTTCACAGAATCTCTTAATGAGATGTCATCCTATGTCAAGTTCCTTAAGGAGATTCTGAGCAAGAAGCGGTCAATGGCTGAGATCGCAGAGGAATGCATCCAGATGGACGTATTAGAGAAAAGGCCAAATCCAGGTAAGTTTGCTATAACAATTGGATTTGGTAAATACAAATTTAATGCTTTATGTGATCTTGGAGCCGGTGTGAGTATAATGTCTCTATCAATATGGTCCAAGATTAAGATAGGTGCCCTAGAGCCTGTGGATGCTAAGCTTTATATGGCGAACAACATGGTGGTCATCCCAACATGCATGGTGGATAATGTGCCAGTACAAGTAGGTAAGTTCTTCGTCCCTGCTGATTTCTTAGTTATTGATATGGTAGAGGATCCTGCTTGTCCAATTATATTAGGAAGGCCCTTCTTGGCGACAGTGGATGCCAACCTAAGCGTAAGGAAGGGAATGCTCACTTTCAACATCAGCGATGAGGTAATTGAGTACTCTTTTAATAAAACTGAAAGGTACACAGGTCCCCTAGAAGAGGTCAAGTCTATATCAGCCAGGTACATCACTTACGGGGAGCCTAAGGTAAGAAATATGACCCCCGAGGAGCTAGATAAGCGTGCTATGGAAGCCCAGGTGGAGGAGATCATGGAAATTCTGAACGAGGAGACAGACGATCTACTCGACGTCGACCAAGGTAAGTCGATTTCGACTAACTTTTATTCAGAATCATTGCCAGATACTAAGTATGGGGTCGATGTCGACCAGAGGTACTCGACGTCGAGTACCCTACTCGAAGTCGACCAGACACATGGGTCCTCGACTTCTCCATCCTCGACGAGCAGTCCACCAGACGCAGAAACGTACTCGGCGTCGACCACTTCTACTCGACGTCGAGTAGAACCTGAGGTCCCGAATTCCAATTCTGCGAAGGTAAGCCAAGATATGGACATCTCTTCTCCTATTTCAATTAAAGATCTATCTATACATGGGAGAGGTTTGCCTTGGTATGTGCGATTGTGCAGGGTTTCCGATGATGATCCAAAGGAATATGAAGTGGGAGACATGGTCTATGTCTCTAAATCAAAGGATCATTGGTTTCCCAATAAATTTACCAAGAAGAAGATGGGACCCTTCACTATAAACAAGATCCATTCAGGAGGATTGCAGCTGATGGACAAGAATGGAGTCATGTTTGAAGCCCAAGCTACATGGGCCTTGCAGATGCCACCTTGAGCTTAATGGAGGAAGTCGGCCTAGCGACTATAAAGTCTAGAGCTTGTAAATAGACATTTACTTTTTGGGATTTTTGGACATTGCTGTTTTTGGTTTTTGGTTTTGGACACTGTTTTTTAAAGTTTTTCTATTGTGGATATTTTCCGTCTAACGAATCTTGCAGGTGAGAGAAGCTGAAGATCTACTCGACGTCGAGTAGGACTCCTCGACGTCGACCACACATCTCGAGCAGAAAGGAGCATGTGGTCGAGAGGATCACCCTGAAGGTCTCACTGTACTCGAAGTCGAGTAAGTGTACTCGAAGTCGAGTAAGCATACTCGAAGTCAACCACACCTACTCGAAGTCTACCAGATCTTCCTCGATGTCGATCACTTTTGCAGCCACATTGCACTCGATTTTCGACGATCAACACACCCGTCTAGTGAGTTTCTTTCTTTACCCTTGTTTTTATACAGTGAGGACACTGTAATGTTTAAGTATGGGGTGGGAGAAGAGCTTACTTTATGCATATTTGATATATTTGACATTTTGTGTGCATATTTAAGGTTTATTTCTTGAATTGCTTACACATGGCTATTTTGGAATTCATTATTGATTTATGTGCTTACATGCATGTTTTCCAAAGTTTGAAAAAATGACCCACATTAAAATTTTTGATAAATGTCATGGAAGCTTTTATTGAACTCGACGATGCAAAATTGGATTCATTAGAGATATAACATGAAATTGCCTAGTAAAGGGAAGTCACAATGAAGTGCATTATTTTATGAAAACCATGAAAGGAGGTAAAATTGGATGTTGCTTTTGACATGTTGTATGATAAAAGGATTGAGGAATTTATATTTCCATATAATGCTCATATGTTTATATCCTAGCCTTACCTATGCTTAAGCATCACAAAAGCCATATTATGCCTTATTTCATATATTGCTCCACATGTTCCAAATATTGCCATTTTCTTTACCTTATTTCCATACGGGGATTATGTTGAGAATGATGTTACATTATGGAGATTATTATATGGTGTTTGTGTTGTTATTATCATATTTGGAGTTTGGCAGGAAAGTTTGAAAAATATATGGAAAATTTAATGAGTGTAAGAAAATCCGGTCACCTCAGGAGATAAAGGTAGATCGACCCTGCTCGCTGAGATAATAGTTCGGCGAGATGGGACACCAATGTGAGGAGTCCGAAGCACTAAGTATCCGAGGCCATTCATGACACCCATGTTTGCGACTCGCGAGAAGGCAGTGCTAAGGTTAGAGAGGTAAAAGCATTATATTGAAAAAAAAAAGCATCAAGTGATGAGCGAAAGGTTATAAATCTTATGGAGAAGGAATGTGGTATGAAAATTGGAAAGTACTCCATTTCCCTGGATTATTAGCACCACATTGCCCAAAAAATTGCCCACCTTTAGCCTTTTACCAATCTACTCCTTCATGAGCTTAAGTTAAAGTCCTCTTGATTATTAATGATTTTTCACTAATGAATTGTTTTGCATAACCCTCCTTTTGTGAGTAGATGTTGCTTTTTATTGCACATGCATGGATTTGTGACACTATTACCTTTTCGATGATGGTAATTGATTGCAGGGACATATGGAAATGAATCTAATATGTTGAAAGTTTTGATTTCTTCCCCTGAATAACAATTAAAAGTATTGCTTGAGGACAAGCAACCTTAAGTATGGGGTGTTTGATGTGAGCCTAAATTGCCATGTCTTACACTTACTTTTATATCGATTTCTGCATGCATTTCATACATTTGGGTTAGAATAATACATAATCTGTGTAGTTTACATTTATTTGCAATATATGGAGGTCTACACAAGTTTTTATTATATTTCGCAGAAATCGGACGCACTTTGGAGCTTCAGGGAAAGTCATGAAGAAGCTAAGGATGGTGCAGCTGGAGGAAAGCCCACTTTTCACCATTCATCGTTCTGAATCAAGCTTTGATGTCTTCATGACGGTTGTAGCCCTCGGAAAGAGATTTCCAACGCATGTTCATATGCGTCAATCCGACGAACGAGGACTCGGGAAAGTGCGTTTCAAGAATAGAGCAGAATGCTAAAAGCTGACATCTCTACTCGACGTCGACCACATCTAGTCGAAGTCGAGTACACCAGGAGTCAGAATTTCACCCGGAGTCGAGCAGAAACACTCGAGGAGCCCAGAGCTACTCGACGTCGAGTACACCTACTCGAAGTCGAGTACACATGTCGAGTCCAGAAGGTGTCCGAGCTCGAGTGCAACCCAGGAGGAAAAGTTCCAGTCGACGTCAACTAACTCCAGTCGAAGTCGAGTACGACCCAGTGGCCGAATCCGAGTCCGCGATCGAGTGGATTATGTAGAAGATAGATTACTTGCAAGGAAAGGAACAAGATATTTTATCTAATCAAGAGAAGATATATCAAGATGGAAGGGATTTATCCACATTAGATTTATTTCCTTTTAGATATTATTTCCTTTTTCATAATGTTTTATCTTTATGTTATTAGATAGAAAGTTTAGATATAGATATAGTTTCCTACCTTGATTAGCAAGGACTGGAAGCTTATAAATAAAGCCTTGGGGATGAGTTTTAGGTATCTTATTCCAATTCAATTCTAGAGAGAACAAGTAAGTAGGAGAGAGAGATCTTGTGACGAGAGCAAGGTGGAAAGGCAAGAGCGGATTTGGCTTGTTCAGTTGTAAGCTTTCTTTTTAGTTTTATTTTAATGCAAGGTTATTTCCTTTTATTATTGATGAGTCTATTCATGATGAAGAGCGACTAGTCACCTAACTTCTAGGGTTATGGTCCCCATTTTATCATAATGTTTTATCTTTTTGTGTTTCATCCAATAAATAGGATGGTTAGTACAATTAAGACTAGCAAATGATAGGGAAAATTTTCAGACTTTAACCTTACAGTGACCATAAAACGGTATCTCAAAGGTTAAGGGAAAGACACGAATATTTACGGGTGGAAACTGAATAAAAAGGTAAAAATTCTCGACATGACTCGGCTGATCATAACGATCGATTATAAGATAAGAAAATGAATTATACCCGAGACAGATGAGTATAATAACTTAAGTGATCACCTATTTAATAGTCGATAATAATCATAATAATAATAACAATAATAAAAATACGTGGTATTGGTCGGGCCTTTAACAAGGACCACGACCTACATCAAATCGTTGTTTTACCACCCCGCAGAAAATGCATTCCGGGATGGGTGTTTCATGAAACCTTGTAAGGCGGTGGCTTAACGAACCACAACCTACAAGTCAGTCTACTGCAGAACTTGCCAAAGGCATATAGCCACTCGCATCACATGGTGCGCATTTTAACTTATCATACATATGCATCACATGGTGCACAATTTAACTTATCATACATATGCAACACATGGTGCACAATTTATCTTATCATACATAACCAGTTCATACCAGGTGATCATAAAAACGATGTTAAATCAACAAGGAACAAGCATGGATACTTCAAATGATCTTAATATCGCATGTCACTGGTTTGCATGAAAGAAACAAGCAGATTATCATGCAATTAGGAAGAATGAAATGGACAATTTTCACTTATCTCGAGTTATAAATAAATAACATATTCAATACACATATCATTATAATTAAATTAATAATTGCCCATTAATTTATACTTATGCCGACTTATGAATAAGGAGATAAATCACATCAAGCAGACGGATATGCTATTTATCGGAAGAGGTTGTAACTGTGGTGGTATGGTGGTGAAGGGCGGATTGGATACAGGTCGTCGGCGGTGGTGGTTGGACAGCGGAGGGCAAGTCACGGCTCACGGCGAGGGTGATCAGCGAGAAGAGTTGGGAGAGAAGGAGGGTTGGTGAGGGCGGGTGACGGTGAATTGGTTTTGGGTTGTGGGAAAACCTAAGATTTGACGTGTATGTATGCTACTGAATTACTGAATTAGGTTAGATAAAAGATAAAAGATAGATTTTAAAGAAAATAAATAAAAGAATAGGTTCCTCCCCTTCTAACGGAATGAATATTATTTAATTTAATTACATAAATTAAATAATAAGAGTATTTAGAGAATTTATATAATTAAATCCATCATATATTATTTCTGTTTAGAATAATTTAATTATTCTAATTAATACCATATATCTTATGTGAATTTATTAAATGACCCAAATTCACAAGATATATACTATAGTTTGAATATACTATAGATTTATTTAATTAAATAAAAATAAGAAATATCCCAAAAATAATTTGGGGTATTTCATACCTCCCCACTAAAAATAAGTTTCGTCCCGAAACTTAGAAAAGAAACGAGACATGAATTGAAGATATGATAGTAACCTTGATATAGCTTAGAGGATATAGATTGATCAAAGCAGAGCTAGATGTATCTAACAATGGTTATCGAATAGGTAGAATTTAAGCATGTTTCGTTTAATGAAATTATCGAATACGTGAGTGATGAGAATTACATCTAAAGTAACTCATTGTTTTTCCGAACTCCTAAGTGGCAAAGCTTAATTTTTTTTAATCTTATGAAAACAGTGTATATCTACATCTATAAATATCTAAAATAAGGATAATAAAATTTTGAGAGACATCTTTCAATATTCAATCTCGTTGCTTGAGATAAGTGAACTCGCATCACATAAGAAACGGGGTTAACTAGCTTGTCATTGGCTTTCGTCTCAACCTCATCTGGCTTCCTTTTCCAGGTTGCCAAATGGCTTGGGTGGCTTTGAAGGCAACCACTGTGACAAAACTAGCCAACCTTATTCATATGAGATGAGTTGTGGGTCTTCGTCTTCTGGTTTGTCGACATGAACATTGTCTGGTTCCTCAGCACATGGGTCCTTGCATCCTTGACTTCTTCATAAACATAAATCGTGTATATCTATATTTAAAAGTACTATTCTCAAGCTTTTTACCAATGAGAGTTCGGTTGCTCGATCATGAAAAGGTGAGATGAGATATATAACCCATGATCGTTTAATACTAACAAGATTTAGGAAAGGTTAACCTACCTACATAAAAAGTTACTAATCCTCCTGAATGACCTTACGTATAACATATCGATCATTAATCACTGATTTCACATGCGGGTATTATTCCTGCTTATAGATAAGTAAAACAGAGGAGCCCTTCTAGAGTCTATAGGGAGCACTTCCCGACTCTTTTTCGATAGCTATATAAAAAAAACACGGGTTGACCAACATGATATGGAATCAGAAGTATTAACATACTGGAGCTGTGTGTATAACATGAAAGGAATATTAGTAGGGAAATGTGCAAAACTTATATGGTATTCAACGTTAGAATATTACCAATTCGCACACCACTTCCCCACCTTGACTTCAACCTGTAAGGTTGTAATGATGAATCCAAAATTGACTACTTAGAATAACAATACCGGAATTTTGATTGCTAGATATGGAGTTTATCGGAAATACTTGTCCATTGACTCCCTTTATTGAAATGCTAGAACGTACGAGCATAAAGGAATTACTAAAAAGCTTGACGTTGCACAACTTTTTGAGTGTAGCTTACTCCTGTTAATCAGCCTCGGTAATAGCATCTAAGGTGTAAAGCTTAAGACCTTGCTTAGACTTTCCTTCCATTGGGACCTTGTTCTTATTTTGCATTATAGGTTCCGATGGGGGCGCACCTCAATGTCCTCATAGCTCAAAATGTGATTTGGGTCAGGCACGTACTTCCGTAACAATGATACATGGAAGACATCATGTACTGGATGAGCTAACGGAGGCAGAGCAAAGCGGTAGGCCACATTGCCTACACATTGCAGAATCTTAAATGGCCCGACATATCGAGGGTTCAACTTCCCTCGCTTTCCGAAATGAAAGACTCCCTTCGTAGGTGACACTTTCACGAACACCTTGTCGCCAACCTCAAAGTTGACCTCTCTATGCCTAGGGTCAACATAAGACTTTTGGCGACTCTGAGCAGTCAACATTCGTTGCCTGATCATCGCAACTTCTCCAGTTGTCTTCTCTAACAGCTCATGATCTATATGAATAGCATCAATCACATCATCCCAACACACTAGCGGTCGACACTTCCGTCCATAGAGGGCTTCAAAAGGAGCCATCGTTATGGAAGAATATCAGTTGTTGTTGTTGAAGGAGAACTCAATCAGACTCAAACTAGTCTCCCAACCTGTCAGTCTATCTAGAACACATGCTCGTAGCATATCTCCAGTGTCTGGATTGTCCTCTCTGACTGACCATTTGTCCGAGGATGAAAAGTAGTACTGAAATTCAACTGAGTGCCAAGTCCCTCATGCAGCTTCTTCTAGAACTCTGAGATAAATCGTCCATCATGATCGGAGACAATGGACGAAGGAAGACCGTGAAGGCGAACTACGTTTTGAAGGTATAATTCAGCTACCTTTGCCGGCTTCCAATTAGATTGAATTACAATGAAGTGTGCACATTTAGTGAGTCGATCAACAATCACCTAAATGGCATCGTTCTGCCCCTGACCCTTAGGGAGCCCCATAATGAAATTCATCGAGATCTGGTCCCACTTCCATGTGGGCACTGGAAGGGGTTTGAGCTTCCCATCGGGTCTCTGATGCTCAATCTTGACCTGCTGAAATACCAAGCATCTGGCCACATGCTCGGTCACTTCATTCTTCATACCAGACCACTAGTAGATCTGTCTCAGATCCTTATACATCTTACTAGCTCCAGGATGCACCGAATATCCGGATGTATGAGCTTCCTCAAGGATGGTCCGTCGGATCTCAGGGACATTGGGGACGCAGATGCGATTCCCAAACCATAAGGATCCATCATCCCTTAGGATAAAGTCTGGGGCTTTACCATCGAAGAAGTCAACGGTGGTCTGCAGTAACACAACATCCTCTGTCTGGTTCGCCTTTATCTCTCCTAACAGATCTGATTAAACCTTCATCTTACACAACTATCCTTAGTTCCTTTAAAACCAAACTTCAACCTCTAACTTGAGTAGATCCCTCTGCAGAACAGGACTTGCTGTCAAACAACTAATCATAGCCTCGTGCTGAGATTTGCGGCTTAAAGCATCAGCTACGACATTAGCCTTCCCAAGATGATAGAGAAGCTCAATGTCATTGTCCTTGATCAGCTCTAACAAGCGTCTTTGTCTCATGTTCAACTCCTTATGGGTGAACACATACTTGAGGCTTTTATGGTCGGTGTATATCTGGAAACGAACACCATACAACTAATGGCGCCAGATTTTTAGAGCAAATACCACAACAGCTAATTCCAGATCATGCACTGGGTAGTTCTCATCATACGGTTTCAACTGTCGTGATGCATAGGCTATCACCTTCCCATCAATACACAACTTAAACCTTACTTGGAAGCATCACTGTAAATCATATAATTCTCTGACTCCTTAGGGAGTGCCAGAAAAGGTATTGGTTAACCGTTTCTTAAGCTTTTGAAAGCTCGCTTCGCACTTGTAATTCCCGACGAATTTCTAGGATTTGCATAGAAGTAAGGTCAGTGGTTGGGCCAATTTGGAAAACCCCTCAACAGACCTCTTATAGTAACCTGCTAGTCACAGAAAACTCCGGATCTCCTTGACGTTCTTTGGCTGATTCCACTTCTCTACAACTACTATCTTCTAGGGGTCAACCATCACCCCTTTCTCTGAGACGATATGGCCTATGAATGCCCCCTTCTTCATCTAAAAGTCACACTTAGACAGCTTTGTGTACAGCTGATGCTCACGCGGTGTCATCAAAATAGTTCTCAAGTGTTCGGAGAGAGCCTCCTCACTCGGCTTGTAGATCAATATGTCGTTGATGAAGACTACGACGAACTCGTCCAAATACTGGTGAAAACAACTATTCATCAGATCCATAATGACGGTTGGGGCATTTGTTAAGCCAAAGGCATCACCACGAACTCATAATGCCTATAACGTGTCCTCAAAGCAGTCTTTGGAATATCCTCGTCACAAACTCGGAGCTGATGGTAACTAGATGGAAGTCAATCTTGGAGAATACCTTTGCTTCCTGAAGTTGATCCAACAAATTATCAATGCGTGGTAGTGGATACTTGTTCTTGATCATCACATTGCTCAACTCCCGATAATCAATACATAAACGGAAAGAACCATCTTTCATCTTCACAAACAGCACGGGAGCACCTCAAGGTGAAGCATTGAGACGTATATAACCCTTCTCTAACAGCTCTTCAAGATGGCTCTTCAATTCTTGCATCTCCACTGGAGCCATGTGATATGGGGCTTTGGAAATGGGAGCGGTTCCTGAATTTAAGTCAATGGTGAACTCAATGAACCGCTTCGGAGGTAAACCAGGAATCTCATCGGGAAACACATCAGGGAAATCCCGAACTACAGGAATATCGGAGATAGGGACCGGTTCGAACGGCTGATCCTGCAGATAGCATAAAAATTCGGCACACCCTTGACATAACAATTTGGTTGCCTGCATCACATTAATAACACGGCCATCCTCCTCGGGGATGCACCCACGAAATCTGCACACAACCTTGTCGTCCAACGAGAGGGTCATGATTCTCCGTCCACAATCAATGATTGCACCATGGCGAGTAAGCCAATCCATGTCGAGGATGATGTCCCAAGGAAAGATCGGAAGCAGCACAAGATCGGCAAGGTCCTCATCGCCACCTATCGGGATGGGGAAACGGAGCAACATTTTCCTACTTAGAACTCTATCCCCATTAGGGAATTTCACAATAAAGGAATCATCTAGAGTCGCAGAAAAAAATTTGAGTCTTTCAACAGTTTGCTCGGCTAGAAAAGAATGAGAAGCACCTGGATAAAAAGAATATTAATTGGCTCAGCCCAGCGATAGATAACACCTTGAGCCATAGAAAAGTAGTGCCATCCAGCCTACGCATTTCCAATAGTCGCGGACCCTGCTAAGATGGCCCGACGACATTCTTTCCTTTGTTCACAATCGGTTGTGAACCTGCAGGAATATGGGTATTCTGCCGGTACTGCTGCGGCCTGTGCTACTGCTAAGATCTTAATCCTCATCGGCTTTTGGAAAGACATACAGCTCGACGAGTTTGTCCAATTAAGAGCTATGCTTCTGTGATGTTGCATCTCTCTTTGACTCAGCATCCTCACACATCTCTTTCAGCTCATCCCTAGCAGGATCACAGAGTTTTCTCTAGCTCATCCCCAATCCACTCCTTATTCTTATATGTTTCCTCGGCCTCCCTCACACGGAGTCTCGGCCTCGCTCTTCTTGCCTGTAAATCCTAGTATGCTTTTCCATAAGCTAGGATTTCCGAAAAGGATCTCTTCCTTAGCTCCTCCACCCTAGGGCTTTGAGATGATTCCATGTCATACACTCGGACGAGTTTCTGGAGGTACTTTCTCCTATTGTTGTCTAGAGGGGTTAGCATGACTTTCTTTTCCCTTACTGCCTTTTCCTCGCTATAAAATCGAGGAGTTCCCAAGTTATGTCCCTTATACCACTCGCGGATGAGCTTCTTGCCATATTCCGTGGTTGCAGCTCCTTCAGGAGGGTCGACCAGGACATTCTTCCCCTTGGATAGCTCCACTGTCGCTTCCTCCACGACCTCCACCTATGTGCTTGAGTCAGACCCAACGTCAGAGTTGTTGGTGAGGTTAGGGTGTTGGAGGTAACTCGTGGCATTCCATTCCAAGGTCTTGCGAACATTAGACATCTATCAAGGAGGGTGAGGAATCACCAATACTTGAATGAGATAATCCAGAAAGCGAGATGTAGAGGAAACAAGAATAAAGAATCTAAGATTAGTCTATTGAAGGTGGAGGAGCTTGAGCAGGACTATCGAACAAGTATTTGATATCAATTCCAAAACTGCTTACTTTTGTAAGTAGAAACTTAGTTTTGATAAAAGCCTTTTTGAAATTCACTTAAGAAATCATTTTAAAATCCGAATGAAAACATTTTAAAACCTACGGCTCTGATACCACCTTCTTTAATACCCCTTCTTAAATCTCAAGGGAGCGTTGCATCGCCAGTGAATCCACAGACTTTAATGTCTTTGAATTCACCTGAGGCTTATAGGGACATGCAACTATGCTCCCATAAACAAGACAATACTTCAAGCAGTTGAATAAAATAAGGCGGAAGTCAATTAGATATCAAAGTTTGAAATATTCAATCACAACAACATAGCTAAAATACCAAAGACAATAAAGTATACATAAACTCCAAAGTGGTTAAACACCAGCGTAGCATTGCGGAACTTTAAATGTGTAAAACTGCAGTTTTAAAAGTCCATTGATGATAGTCCTCTCTTCAGCTCTCTCCTGCTCGCTGCTTGCACTAAACCTGTAGAATATGGTCTGGTGTTTTGTGAGGACAAAGGACACCAGTCATCCAATAAATAGGATGGTTAGTACAATTAAGACTAGCAAATGATAGGGAAAATGTTCAGACTTTAACTTTACAGTGACCATAAAACGGTATGTCATAGGTTAAGGGAAAGACACGAATATTTACTAGTGGAAACTGAATAAAAAGGTAAAAATTCACGACATGACTCAGGTGATCATAACGATCGATTATAAGATAAGAAAATGAATTATACCCGAGACAGATGAGTATAATAACTGAAGTGATCACCTATTTAATAGTCGATAATAATCATAATAATAATAACAATAATAATAATACGTGGTATCGGTCGGGCCTTCAACAAGGGCCACGACCTACATCAGATCGTTGTTTTACCACGCCGCAGAGAATGCATTCCGGGATGGGTGTTTCATGAAACCTTGTAAGGCGGTGGCTTAACGAACCACAACCTGCAAGTCAGTCTACTGCAGAACTTGCCAAAGGCATATAGCCACTTGCATCACGTGGTGTGTATTTTAACTTATCATACATATGAATCACATGGTGCACAATTTAACTTATCATGCATATGCATCACATGGTGCACAATTTAACTTATCTTACATAACCAGTTCATACCAGGTGATCATAAAAACGATGTTAAATCAACAAGGAACAAGCATTGATACTTCAAATGATCTTAATATCGCATGCCACTGGTTTGCATGAAAGAAACAAGCAGATTATCATGCAATTAGGAAGAAGGAAATGGACAATTTTCACTTATCTCGAGTTATAAATAAATAACACATTCAATACACATATCATTATAATTAAATTAATAATTGCCCATTAATTTATACTCATGGCGACTTATGAATAAGGAGATAAATCACATCAAGCAGACGGATATGCAATGTATCGAAATTGGCAAGGAAATTGGCCACAAGGACGCATTCCACACAGAAGAATTAAAAAGGCACGTCAAAAGAATCACGAAACACGCAAAGGGCGTTGAACGAAATCACTTGCCTTAACCTTCGATGATCAGCTAATGATAACAAGGCGAGATTTTAGCACCTATTGAATACCACGGAAAAAGGAACATTAATATTGATATTTTATAAAATTAACTTTACTTAACTCAATTTAAAATTGAATTAATTCTATAAAGTTAATAATTTATACCAATATAAATTCCTCGGGGAGCGGAATCCGGAGTGGGTGCTTCGAGATTGCTTGGTATCGCTGAAACGGGCAAGAATCGAATAATTTAGAAATATTTACCACTTAATTTAATAAATAATCAATTTAGGGCCAGAAGCAAGGATAGCCTAAATAAGAGGGGAGTTTCTGCAAATTTACCAAAAGAGATTAAAAATCTCCGATTGGCTTCAATGGAATCCTCGTACAGAGAAGAGGCACGGACATCGGTAAGGAAACGATCGGGGCGGCGCTTGAGCAGTGGTTGGCGGCGGAAAATCGAGACGCAGGCAACGAGGGCTCGACAGTGGTGAGCGGCGGTACAGCAGCGGTAATCGGTGGCGGCCCGGGGTGTTCTCCGACAAGGGCTGCACTGCTGTGGGTCTCGGCGGCAAGGTGATGGTCAGGCGGCAATCGGCGGCGGCAAAGCAGGCGACAATCGACAATCAGAGGCGGCGGCAATAGGATGCGAAGGCAGCGATCGAGGGCTCAGCCTTGGCGTTCTCCGGCGAGGCTGTGACTGTGGCGGTTCGGCGGTGAAGGGCGGCTTGGATACAGGTCGCCGGCAGTGGTTGTTGGACAACGGAGGGCAAGTCACGGCTCACGGCGAGGGTGATCAACGAGAAGAGTTGGGAGAGAAGGAGGGTCGGTGAGGGCGGGTGACGGTGAATTGGTTTTGGGTTGTGGAAAAACCCTAAGATTTGACGTGTATGTATACTACTCAATTACTGAATTAGGTTAGATAAAAGATAAAAGATAGATTTTAAAGAAAATAAATAAAAGAATAGGTTCCTCCCCTTCCAACGGAATGAATATTGTTTAATTTCACTACATAAATTAAATAATAAGAGTATTTAGAGAATTTATATAATTAAATCCATCATATATTATTTCTCTTTAGAATAATTTAATTATTCTAATTAATATCATATATCTGATGTGAATTTATTAAATGACCCAAATTCACAAGATATATACTATAGTTTGAATATAATATAGATTTATTTAATTAAATAAAAATAAGAAATAGCCCAAAAATAATTTGGGGTATTTCATGGAATGGGCAAAGCGTGAATTTTTTGGATGTAGGGTAATGGCGGAAAGTGTTTTGCTGGATTGAATCGATTGAAACACAAGGGTTTTAGGTAGTTGGATTGGATTCCAATAGGCTTTTGGTATTCTTGAGATTTTTCTTGAGCAAGTTCGATTGATCCACAATAGGAGAAATAATATATGGTGAGTTGGGGGGGAATATCTATCAAAAAGATAAAAAGAAATATTAGATCTAGATAAAATAGAAATAGAAAAGATAGAAAATCTAATCCTAGGAAATAAGGAAACTAGTCCTAAAAAGAAAAATCTAGTCCTAAAATAAATAGAAAATGATAAAAGATAAAATACTAACCTTAGATAGATTAAAAAAATAACTAACCTCAAACACAAAGGAAAACAATCTAATCCTAGAAAGATATATAAAAAAAACTAACCTAAACTCGGAAAAATAACCAAAAATAAAAAAATAGATACTTCCCTTCCAATTTTACCAAAATTCGGATTCGTAAGGTGGATAGATAGGCGGCGGGCGTCGTGGTTGGGGCGGCGGGCGCCGTGTCCACAGTGCACAACTCCGTCTTTCAAAGCAATCAAAACTCAAACCCAACACCGGTTTCACTTACCGTAACTTCCGAAATCCGTTGACACGATTGATCCTATTTTATTGAATTAAAAAAAAAACTAAATGCAAAATAGAAATAATACCTAACTACATTGGGTGGCCTCCCAAGAAGCGTCTTTGTTTCGCTTCTTTGGCTCGATGTGATGTATTCTTGATCAAGTTATTCCACCAAGATCCCCCACACTTGTCCTTTTCAGAACAAGGGGTGGAACTTTAGGAACCTCTTCGACATATCCATCCATTGCATCCATCGATTTCTTCTTGAAATGAGTAACTCCGGGAGGTTGTCCTGCAATTGCAAAAACCTCAACATTATTAGGAATCAAATTTTCATAGGGAAAAGCAATAGAATCCTTCAAATGAGGCGCATTTTCATGTGACTTGAATAAATTCTCAATTTTCTTCAAATTGTTATCTTTCCCTAAACCAATTTCAACTTTGTTAGAAAACTCAAGATTCATAGATTGATTTTCAACAGAAGCACCTCACAAAGCATTTGATTCATTCCTGTGATTACTTTAATTGGAGTCAAGAACATCTACGGAATCATTGGCAGAAGAAACAATAGGCTCAAATATAGAAAACTCAATTTTTCTACCATCAAACTCCATAGTTAATGAACCTTCAAAACAATCAATCTTAGTCTTAGCCGTTCGCAAGAATGGCCTTCCCAAGATAATAGGGGTTTCAAGCGTACTTCGTTCCATGTCTAGAATGACGAAATCAGCTGGAAAATCAAATCATTTACCTTAACCAAAACATCTTCAACAACTCCTTTATGCTTAATACTAGAGCGATCACCGAGTTGTATAGTAACACCAGTTTCAGACAATGAATTGAGACCCAAATACATGTAAAAATTATAAGACAGAACATTGATTGAAGCATCTAGGTCTAACATAGCTTTGGTAAAGCTAGCATTACCTATTGCACATGGTATAGTAAACATATCTGGATCTCCGCACTTTTAAGGCAATCGTTTCTGAAGCAAAGCTGAAATATTCGCACTTAAACTTACCTTTTCTTTCTTTCTTATGATTTGCTTGCGCTTCATTGTGCATAACTCTTTCAAGAATTTTGCATAGAGAGGCATAGTTTTAATCAAATTAAAAAGTGGAATATTTACCTCACAATGAGCAAAGGTGTCGTAAAGAATTTGTTCATCTTCCGACTTACGATCGGATCTTAAGGAATGAGGAAAGGGTGGAGCAGGTCTTGAAACCTCAGAAGACCACTCTTTAGTAGCTTTCTTTGGGGATTGAACAACATCAGAAGTCGGATCCATCAATGGAGGTGGCGGCGGGCGCCGTGGTGAGGGGCGGCGGGCGCCGTCTATGCAGTGCGTCTCCAATTCCGTCTCTTCCTCCTTGTTTCCCAAATCAACTTCCTCTCTAGGCCTCTCCTCCATATTCCTTCTGGGTATATTCACTTGTTTACCTCCTCTAAGGGTCATGGCGCTAACATTCTCTTTCGGATTCACTACCACCTGCGAT
The DNA here is from genome assembly GCA_037127255.1 of Persicaria tinctoria. Classification (NCBI taxonomy): domain Eukaryota; kingdom Viridiplantae; phylum Streptophyta; class Magnoliopsida; order Caryophyllales; family Polygonaceae; genus Persicaria; species Persicaria tinctoria. The sequence continues at coordinate 24,724,142 of JBANSL010000010.1, forward strand.
GGCAACTTACCCGAATCTTTCGATTTCAATTCACCAATCTCCTTAGCCATTTGACTCAGCAACTTTTCTTGAACACTCATCTTGTCCAATAAAAACCTCAATGTCTCATCTTTGTCATCTTGTTGAGTGTTTCTAGGATGATTCTCATATTATCCTCTTTGAAAGGGACTTGTTGTTGTTGGCCTCTTCCGTAGAATCCACTTTGGTAGTTTGAATTGTAGCCTTGATTGTAATTACTACCAAAGGTTCGGCGAGGTCCGTAATCCATAGCATTCAATTCAGCGGTGCCCTATTGAATCAAGGGACACTTATCATTCATATGAGTTGGATCTCCACAAACACCAAAAGGTCTAGGCTGATGGGATTGATTCATTTGCATAGCCATCTTCTTCACCATCTACATAAGCCTATCGATATCATCCTTGTGTCCATCTCTAGAACTATCCAACTTATGAACTCCTCTAACTCCTTGGTGTCTCCCATATTGTTGCGATGAATTAGGCAACCCTTCAAAAATTTGCATTGCTTCCTAAGGAGTTTTATCCAAAATATCTCCTCCGCTAGTAGCATTGATGAAACTCTTGTCGGTGTCAAGCAAGCCTTCATAAAGATATAGCACTAGATCATCCTCGGGTATACCGTGTTGCGGACAACTACCCTTAAGCTTCTTGAACCACTCAACATACTCATAAAGACTCTCCGTAGGTGATTGCTCAATATTGGACAACTCCTTCTTAAGTTTGTTAAGGCGAGTTGCAAGAAAGTACTTTTGCAAGAAAGTTTTCTTCAATTGCACCAAAGTAGTAATGCTTTCTGGGGGTAGGTAGTAAGCCAATCGCTTGCAGCATCTCTCAAAGTAGAGGGGAACACTCTCGGCATGAATTTGTCGTCAGACAAGCCTTTGGGTCTCAGTCTATCACACACGCTCACAAAAGTAGCAAGGTACTTGTTTGGTTCCTCCCCAGGCAATCCATGAAAGTAAGGTAAAATTGATGAACAATTCGACTTAAACTCAAATCTTGAACCCTCAAGGAGATCCGGAAGGCTAATTGCAAGTGGTTGAGCACTCAAATGATGTTCCTTCAGGTTTCTCAAGGTCCTTCTTGGTGGATTAACAACAACGTTTGCCATCTCTTCGTCCATCTCAAACACGAGCCTCTTCTTCGACTAAAAAGATCTTTCAACCTCGGGATCAAAAGACAAAAGCGGTGAATTAGAAGATCTAGTTTGAACCATACAAAGACACAACAAACTCAAAGTAAACGGTAATTGAAAAAGTTAAAGAAAAGCAAACTTCTTTCTTCTCCCCGACAATGGCGCCAAGAATTTGACATGGGACGAGCGTCGTTGGCACTTTCGCCCTCTGTCAAATAGTAATAATATCCAAACTTAAACACAAAACCAATAGGTTAGGCAATCAATCACTTGATAACCCAAATAACTACAAGTATAGCGATGAAGTCCGGTGTCGAACCCACATGGAGAAGCAATTTTCTATTCAATAACTCTTAACAAGCACTCTCAAAGCAAATCAATAATCTTGGGCGAATAGCAAATTTGTAAAAGTAACCAGATTACAAATCACAAAGCAAATTGATATCAAGATAGAAAGAACATTTCACCTGTAATTTTATGACAATGGTTGGAATTCATGGTCCTCGAATTGATCTATTAATTATTCATATTTCTAGGTCTACTTGACTAAAGTTGAGAGATCCGCAGAGATTCACTCATCTTATTCAATATCACGAAAGAATAGCATTAAGAACTCAAGTAATCAAGACTAACTGGCACATTGACTCTACACAATCAAGACAGATAGACGCATACCGAACTCAATCCTAATCGCATATCCTCAACATAGATAAATTGAAATCATCCACTACAAAGACAAAGAGACATCACTATCATCAATACCTTTGTTTGCTATCGAGAAAACAACAACGAATTCATAGCTAGAGATGCAATTCCTAACATGTTGATTAGGCATAGAAAGGAACACAAAGACAAATTAAGCACAAGATGATAACTAAGAACATGAATAATCAAATAGAATCAAATCCTCACAATCCAAACAACCATGTCTTCGAATCACAGATGAAACTATGGGTTTAGCAACTCATAGGTCAATTCTCTCTCTCTAATAGTGTTCATCGTCTCACACAATAGCCACTCTCTCAAAATAAACTAAAAAAAACCTTAAAAACTCTCTCAAGGGTCGGAAAAACCCTAGAAGAATTAATGGGAAATAATATAAAATAATAGTCTTCGGATCCAAAACCGCGTTTCCGGGATCTGGGCCAACGGCAGGCGCCGTGCGAGGGGCGGCGGGCGCTGTTCCTGCAGTGCTCGACGTTCCTCAAATTCCTTCGACAAATTCCAATAACGTGTCTCATTGATCCTCCTTAGCCTCCATTTTCTCCAAAACATGCTTCTTAAGCTCTTTCCAAAGTCCAACCATGGTCAGAATGTAAATCTGTAGAATAAACACTAAAAACGCATAAATTCCGAACTCGAGTACACCACAAGTCATAAATGGAACTAGACTTAAAACATAAGAAAACCAATACCTAAAAGCAATAAGAAACACCTACAATGCCTATATAAAATATGCATTATCAAATCTTTCCGGGATCTGGGCCAACGGCGAGCGCTGTGCAAGGGGTGGCGGGCGTCGTTCCTACAGTGCTCGACGTTCCTCCAATTCCTTCGACGAATTCCAATAGCGTGTCTCCTTGCTCCTCATTAACCTTTGTTTGCTATGAAACATGCTTCTTAAGCTCTTCCAAAAATTCATCCAAGGTCGAAATGTAAATCTGTAGAATAAATACTAAAAACGCATAGATTCCGAACTCGAATACTCCACAAGTAATAAACGGAACTAGACTCAAAACATAACAAAACCAATACCTAAAAGCAATCAGAAGCACCTTTAATAGGCATTATCAGTGCATCACCAACTTTTCAATTAATACCTATAAATGAATAACAAGTTACCAATTAAGCTTATGATTTTGAAATGGCAACAACTCAAAAAATGGTACCTTGACTAATTGAATAACAAGTTACCTATATCCTTTTAGGGTGAAGTCGTTGTATGAACTGGATTAGTCATTTAGGATTGCTGAGGGTTAAGTCAGGTGAGACAACTATCTAGTTCTCTTTCAAAGCAATTTGTTGGTTATGTTCCAAAGCCCTGATGCTACGTGTTTGCCATTCATATTGAGTGTAGAAGGTTAAGTGTCTGTAAGAAGGCCAAATGTCAATTAAAGATTCTAGTTAATTTGTGTCTTTGAACAACAAAGTATGATACAAAAGTCTCCTAATCCTACTGCTCGAAGAAGCTTGCAATTAAAACAGTTGAAAGGTAATCATATATCAAGATGAGATACTGGTATATTTTTCCAAACGGTAGCCTTTTACACATACCTTCGGCAATTACGAGGATCAAAGAGGATATTTACCTAAGACCAAAGATAAGGGAGCAAAACAAATTAATGACCAAAAAGAGGTTTTCAACATCCAGTAATCCCCATATGCAAGCAAGGTTATTTGATTAGGGGAACTTTTCCCCCTCCATGAAAACAAGCATCGAGGATTTGCCCCATTCATAAGGCTTATGAATATTTCTCTCTCCTTAAGAACCAGGGCCTCAAAATCTAATGGGCCTCAGGTGTTTTGGCCCAAGGGTATATTTGTAAAAAAAATAATCTGTGAACACACGCTCCTCTCACTCTCTCAGGGTTAATTGAAAGCGGACCGGAGATACAGAAAGAAAAAGAAGCACGCTTTTACTCCCCCTCGCCTCTTTGTCTTCTCCAACTCCATATTAATTCTCCCTCAGAGACCTTCAATGCTCTTCCCTTCTTCAAGATTTATCGAAATCTAAGCCAATAATGGTGGTTCAACGGATCTATCAAGGCTCTACAAAGGCATGGTCCGGCCTTGGGAGGTTCACGGGTTCGGTTGACACTCGACTGTCCGGCTTGGCGGTTTCATTGGTGTCCGATTTTGGCGTTTTGTAGAGTCAGTCGCCGGAGGTCTAGGCCCCATTCCGACCGCCACGCCGCCCACACTCCAGTCCGGTCGATTCAGGTTGCACTGTAGTGTTGCCGCCGCAGCCATCAAGTAATTTGGTTTAGGATTGATTAATGATTGTTAGGATTTCTATATACTGTAATTTTGTCTCTAAGTCTCTTCAAGTTTGGTTCCAAAATTTCATAGGATTTTTAGGGATTTTATGTAATTTGGTTCCGGTAATTTGGTTCCAATTCAGCCCAATCATTGATAAATATTTAGCCTAGGATTTCTCTGTAATTTGGTTCCAAACAGCCATAAGATTTTATTTTTGTTTCTAACTTATAGTTTGTCCAATTGTTTATGCAGGGTCAATGGTGTGATTTGTGTTCCGTACTTCTTTGCCCAATCAATTGTGTGATTTCTTAATACCAAGTTGTTTCACTCCTTTTAGCATGAAATTTTTTTTTATTGCATTTAGTTGTTGGAAGTTTGACAAATTTTCAATTAATCATGTCTTGTCGATTTAGAAAATTTGAATCCGACCGTTAATTAAGTCTCAAAAAGGAGCTCTTAATAAATTTGTATTGAGAGAACCACAAAATAATGTATGAAATCCTATCAATGTGGTTGAGCAAACCAATTTGGAAAATACTACTGGTGATGTGGTTAATTAAGCTAATTCAGTGTAAATTTAATTTAAAATTTTTGTCGAAAGAGGTATTGCACAGGGCCTCCAAAACCCATTGGCCGGCCCTGTTAAGAACTACTGTAATCTCTAAACTATCTATAGTATATACAACTCTAAAACTAAATCAAGTAGTTACCTAATATCTAAATTAACAGAACAACGAAGTGAGGAGATGTGAACTTACCACGAGTAAATTAGGGCTGATTGTGAACCGAGCCGACCCGAGATGGCTACGACAATAGAGGGAGACGAGAGACGAGAGTCGAAGAGAGGGCGGCAAACAGAGAGAGCTGAGATGGCCACGGATTCAAGTAGATTCGATCGAGTTTGGAAGCGATTTGAGGATTCAACTCTGGCTGCGATTTGAGGGAGCAGATTCAAGCAGATTCGATTGAGTTTGGAAGCGATTTGAGCTAGGATTCAAGTTTGGAAGCGAGACAGTGAGAGGATTCAAGTTTGGAACGATTTGAGACAGGAATGGCTGCGATACAAGCGAGATTTGGGCCAAGATGAGGAAGATAGGAGGTGAACAGTAACAAAGGCGAGACAAATATAGAGAGAGGGGACGGGTCGGCTAGGTTGAAAATAAAAGGTCTAATATCTCGCTTTATTCCGTCCAGGATTTTCTAATGTGATAATAAACCTAATATCCCGGGCGCGTTTCCCATTTTCAGATCCGGAATATTTGTTTTTATCACACTTATGTTACCTACCCCTAATATTCCGGTTTTCCTTATTTAGATCCGTGATATTTGCCTTTTACCCTTTAAATTTTTTTTCTTCCAAGCGTAAAGGGCATAATATCACGGATATATAAGATTCGTGATATTATGGTGATGTGATAAAATCAATATTTTGTACTAGTGTCTCCACCTCTTGTTTTGCCGCTTCGGATTTTTCAGCGGTCATCTTTCTCTTTCTTTGACACACTGGTTTTGTATCGCGGTTGAGCATCAAAGAATGCTATGCGATTTCTCGAGGGAGGCCTTTAAAACCCTGAGGTGACCAGGCGAAAACATCTCGCGATCTCTTTAGTATATCCTTTACATGGTCTAAAGTCAGGCCTGTCAAGCAGTGGCCGTGGTAAAGAGCTTCAGTTTTATTCAGGAATGGGAAAAAGCGATCTTTTCTTCAATTATTTTCCTGTTCCGCTTGTTGTTTTTCAGATGTGGCTTTCCGGTCACTTTCGTCATTTTCTTCTATTTTTAGCGACCTCTGACCAGGTTTGTCAATCGCGAACACTCACCAGTGTGCTTTTTTCAGTGAGGTCAAGTAACAAACTCTGCTTTCTGCCTGTTCTCCTCGGACCTGGCCTACCTTTCCATCAGCGCATGGGAACTTGATGCTAAAATGATAGATGGATCATGCTACTTGGAATTTGAATAGGCTGACCCTGCCCATGATGGCGTTGTAAATAGAAGGTAGTTAAAACATAGTGAATTCAATCATGTGAGTTTTTCTGTTAGGGGTCATTCCTAGTGTTAAAGCCAGCTCGATGGTTCCAACTACCTCAAGTCCGTCTCCTGAGAATGAGACCAACTTTCCTGAGTAGCGACACAAAGTGCTTTCTGCGATTCCAAGTTGCTCAAATGCGTTCCAGTAGAAGACATCCACTGACAATCCGGTGTCTATCATCACTCGCTTAACTGTTTTGGTCCCTAGTTGCACATGAATGGCCATTGGATCCGAATGTGGCATCCTAAGGTCGTGAGCGTCAGAAACAGAAAAATTTAGTATCGCGTGTTTAGTGGATGCTTGTCTGACGCTGGCTTCGGAGGGGGGTCGTCTGGCTTCCCTTTCATAGTTCTTCCTCTCCTAATTGCTGGTGCCAGATGAAATGGGTCCTCCGGCGGTGGTGTTAATGCATCCGTCCGGGGAGGGCGGGTTTCAGTGGTCCTTGTTTGAACGTTCAGGTCGATTTGATGAGAACCTCACTTCAGGGGCATTTCTCGTGTCCCTTGGTGGGGCCCAATACCCTCGATCCTCCTCTGTTCTCGTTTCTTCCTCCTCTTCCTTGGGGGTAATCCCCCCTTCCTCTTCTCATAGCTGCATATGGGGGATTGTATGGTCGGGGTAGAGCAAGAGGAGGTCTGTATTATCGAGGAGGGGCCACTTGAGGGTTGTATTGATGTGGTGTCGTGACCAGCTGACTAGGATTCACTGGTGGGGCGCATATTTGTAAAGGCACTTCCTTTTGGGGGAGAGGCGGTGGAACCCCGTACAGAAAGATTAAATACGTATTATTGATTAGGATAATATTCCATGAATCTCAAAATATCAGTTATCAAACTTTTTAGCATATATGCTAAACACATAGGTTAAGAAGCTCAATCGAAAATAATTATCTATCAAATAAAGAAATAACTTTAAAAAACAACTAGTTGAATACCCGCACTGTGTATAGTTTTTTTAATTTAAATAAATTTGATATTAGTACCCGTTCGATTAGCGAATTAATTTATTTCAATACTTTTGAATTGATATGTAATTAGCATAGAATTAAAAAAAATTATTATAATATATATATATATTGTTAAAATTTGAATTTAAATAAATCTAGTATTAAAACTCATTCTAGTAATTAATTTATGATTCTAAAATAAATCAAAGGTTAAATCTTAGATAATATAATTGATTATTTAATTTTATAAGCATATAATTATTATTGAGATCTTGGAAAATTTGCTAAAATCTTTCCAAAATATATCCATATCTAGAAAAATTGAAAAAACTATTATCTTAAGATTGATTAAGGTGAGGAAAGAATTTTTTTGATTGGTTAATATTACTACGATCAAGGAGAATGTGACATGTGTCACTCCTAGTTCTTCTTCTTCGCGTCTGCAACCCCCTCGTGCTCTTATGTCTTCTTTGTTCTTATGTTCTAAGTTAATATGATTTACTAATTCCTAATAAAACCCACTACTTTTTAAATATTATAAAATACTACCCTATCAAAGTTGAAAGTCTCTCATTTCTCAACCAAAACAAAAGTTTTGGGGGTGACGCAATTTTTTTTGAAAACCCTAGGGTTATCGGGCGAAAAACTTGAAACTTTTATTTACTACTTGAATTATGCTATACCACATAATCCACATTACCTCACGAAAGTCCGTTAAATAATTTTACATTGATACAAAAAAAAAAAAAAGTGTTTGGGTGGCTGCTCAAGACTTGTCCTAAAAGACACCTCTGTCAATTTTGGACCTAAGGCTTTGTTCGGCACTAGTTTTTCCAGCTTTTCAAGCTTTCAAAAAAAAACAAATCTCAGGCCATGGTGTTTGGCAGAAGATTATGAAGAAGCTTTTCAAACTTTCGGAGGGGCTTTAAGAGATTTGTTTTTGGCCAAAATGAAAGCTTGAGGGTGAGAGATTTCGGAGTTTATGTGGAGATTTCGAAAATTGATGCCCATTCCTACCCTTGCAAGCCGATTCTCCTCTCCATTGTTCCGGCTATGTTCGTTGACAATTCCGGCAGGCCCTAAAGTCTATTCCGGCTATATTCGTTGACAACACAAACCCTAATCAAATTCAATCACATTCAATTACACACCACAACCATCAAACAAGTGGCTAAAATCGATGTTCAAGGTGAAGCATTGAACAAGGGTAGAAAAGAGGGAGGAGGACGTACCAATTTTGTCTCAGTTAATTGGAGGGCCGACATCCGGCTATGTCTCAGCGCCCCTATGAAGGGCCGACGCCGAAGAGGAGGATGCTCCTTTCAAGGGCGACGTAAATGATGGTGCTACAAGTGCTCACCGTCTACTGACCGGAAAGGGAGAGCGCTGCCAATTCCCGATTGGCCACGAGCAGAGCGAGACCTCGCTGTGTGAGGTTGCAATGGTGACGAGAATTGCATCTGTGTGGATGAGGCAAAGGGGTAGGGGAGGGTAAAAGTGAAGGGCATCTTTGACATTTTCATAATAAAAACACCTTACTAATCTTACCCACACCAAACACCCAGAAAAAAACATAACCTCTAAAATTCCCTAATTTACAAAAAAAAAAAAAAAAAAAAAAAAAACTCTAACCTCCAAAATCTCATTTTCACAATCTACTCTCAAACAAACAAAGCCGCCTTGAGTCCACCCCTATCAAATTGCATCTTTCCACTTGAAGAGGTTTTTTTGGCTCGATTTGTTTATCATGGACTTGTACAATGTAATGGGCTTGCTTCATGGACCCCTTTCGTGCAGATTAACAACTTGTTCTAATAATTGACATTTCCAAAAACAATAATAGTAATAGTTTTAATGTTATAAAAAATATATTATAATCTATTATATTTGTAATCAGTGGCGGAACTAGACTCCCAACAATGAGAGGGTCAATTCTCAAGCACAATTTTTTAAAAAAATTTATAAAAACAAAAGCAATAAATTTATAATTTAAATATGCAATTTCTTTAAAAAAAAATCATCGATGCAAAATTTTTACCAAACAAAAGGTATTAAGGTTTGAATCTCTAATCTCTAAATTAAAATGGTTACCTTTTAACAACTAAATTATTTATTATTTTACTCTTTTACTACTAATATCACATATAATTACCTATATAAATAATATTAAATATATAATTACCTATACTACCTATAAGTTAAAAAAAAATTGTGGGGGCAGGGCCATCTCTGGCCCCCAAGTAGTTACGCCACTGTTTGTAATTGATCAATACGTAGTATTATAAAACTAGAAGTATAATGATTGGGGGATTAGTCCCACCCAAATCCTTATCTATATCAAAAAAAAAAAAAAGTATAATGATTGGCTTCACTAAAAACCTTCAGCTCACATATCAATTAGATAACATTGTACCTAGACCTGTCAAACGGGTCATTCGGGTCGGGTTCGGGTCGGGTCACTTCGGGTCTCGGGTAAAACGGGTTTCGGGTTTTTCGGGTTGACTCAAACTCGGGTTTGACCGGGTTTAGAGTCGATTTCGGGTTTGTCAATTTTTTCTTTTTTAAATTAAAAAAATCATGATTTGATAATTTTTTGATAAATTTTAATTATATATAAAAAAAATTAATTATATATAATTATAAATCAACCGGGTCAATCAGGTCAAAATTACCGGGTCAATCGGGTTACCGGGTCCAAACCCAGATTACCCGAAAAATTTCGGATTTTTCGGGTTCGGATCGAAAAAAAAATTCGGGTCAAAATTTCCGGGTTCGGATCGGAAATTTTTCGGGCCGACCGGATCGGGTCACCTGATCGGGTTGTGTTTTGACATGTCTAATTGTACCTCATTAATTCAAAACTAGACATGAGAAAGGGGAGCAATTATACCTGTGTTGTGTCATTTTGGATTAAAGCGGCGTGAAACCCTCTATACGGAGTATAATATAACAATTAATAACAATGTTTTAGGATTAAATGTCACCATTTTTTCAGTTAAAAAAATATAAATAAATAAATGAAATAATCGAAGGAAAAGTAACAATATATAGTGACTTTATCCCTCCTTATGCACTAAAAAAAGAAATTATCGACGAGGATAATATATATATTCGTGATTAATATACCTAAAATTTTCAAATATTCGTGACTTTTTACTCGGATTTCGGATTATGATGTACATATAAAAACGAAATTATCGACGAGGATAATATATATATGTAGTTCATCGAATGAGAAGGGAGGCACGTGCTCTTCCATACCCCTCGGCTCCGCCACTAAATGGAAACTCTTATACTATAAATAACGGAATTTTCGCCTGGCGCCCCTGAGATAAGGGCAAATTCGCCGGGTATACAAAAGTTTTGAAAAATTCGCCAAATACCCCTGAGTTTTGTATGTATTTCGTCCCGTGCCCTGGCGAGTGAAAACTAACTGTGTCGTTAGTCCATCGTTCTATCAGAACGGAAGGGAAGAGAGGAGAGGCGCCAGAGGTACGAATCGCCGGCGAGCCCGAGGCCACCGGAAGGAAAGGCGGAGAAGGAGGCGACCCGACATGGAGGAGGATTTGTTGAAGAGGGCTCGATGAAAAAAAACGAAGGTGAAGGAGATTTAATCGACGCCCGACCTGGAGAAGAAGGGGGAGGCCCGTCCTTTAATCGATGATAAACAAGGCAGTCGCCAGAGGCGTCGCTAGGGGTGGTGGAGGCGTCGCTTGACTCGCTGGAAGGGGTGGTGGAGCCGCCAGCCAGGTAAGTCGATTTAGGGTTTGCAAATTGGGGATTCGATTTGTGTTTGCAATTTGGGACTTTGAATTGGGTTTTGATTTGTCATTAGTTCGAATTAGGGTTGAGAATTTGAGATTGAGGAATTGTTGAACTTGTAAATTCATTCACTGATTGATTCATGTATGAAACTGAGTGGAGCTGAACATTTGTCCCATGGAGGAGAAGCACCCCCAATTGGATCGAATTGAGGGTGGCAACTAATCTTGCTTACTTCCATTGGAGATGGACTGCAGATATGGAGGAGAAGCAACCTAGGGTTAGTGCAGTGTTAAATTTTATCTCACTTCTCTCAATCTGTTTAAAGATCGTAACTTTGTCTGTTAATTTTGGTTATGTTTCTCTTTTTTCTTCTGATTATCATTTGATTGTCACATTACATTTTCACCAGGACCGAAATCGGGTTACTGATACTATATGGATATCAGTTCATTTTCAATTTTACTTGAATGTAGTATGGTGATAACTATTCTGAGGTTGATGGTCATTCTAACATCTGAGTTAACTTCCTATTAGCTGCGCATTTAATCATTCCAATGAATAATCCCTTCTAAATTTTGGCCTTGTCGGTACAGCTGATGTTGGTTAAGTCTAAAAATAAGACTTGTATTTTTCTGTTGGTTTGCTGTCAGAAAATCAGAAACTGATCTGTACAGATCAGTGGCTGGGGTTTTTTCATACATTTGTGGCTTGTGATGTGTCAAGATATAGAACACTTCTTTGGTTTGCATTTTGTGGATAATTTGATTTGATTCAACTCTAATATTTGAGTTAGATAGCAACTGAATGTGAGATAAAAACATAGTAGTAGCTTAAGCATATATCGTTTGAAGATTAATTGAAACCTATGACAATAAGTGTGTTGTTTTTAGCCTATTAGCTCAAACGGAAGAGCATTGTGCTCATGCACAAGGACGTGGGTTCAAATCCCACATAGGCTTATTGAATTCTCTAACCATTTAAGTAATTTGTTCACTTAATTTGAAAAAATAATTTGACATTCTTTCCCATATGATTATTAAAGAAATGATTGTGATTTAAGTTGTCATACATCTCAGATACAATATATTATATATTCCCCTATTGCACATCAATGAAAAAATGCATTGCTTGTGAATTCATTAATTTCACTTTCCATAAATTTTTACAGTCATTCAACCCTTTCTGCTAGAGTTGGAGTGGTTATTCCTACCAAGCTAAGGTATTTCCCATGGAGATAACAGCTAAATATTCAGTTTAATGCAAAATATTCAGATCCATCGATAAGAATAGAATGGAGGTTCTTAATGATTGTCAATTACAAGTATAAACAAAAGCAAACATTTGTAGCCTATGTGGGATTCGAACCCACATCGATGTGTACAACACATTGCTCTTCCATTTGAGCTAATAGGCTAATATAAACCAATATTTAAGTTGTATACATACATCTAAGTATATATAGTCATTAAACTTTGCAGACACTATATCAGGAACAACACTGAGACTAATTAGCTAGCATCAGTTTGCTTCTTCATTTCTTTTATTTACAAATAACCATCAAGTGCATGTATAAGGCTTTTAAGCCAATCTATTAGGATAAAACTGAGATTAAACTCATTAGCTAGCACTAGTCATTAAACTCAATAAGTTGTGTTTGCCTTTTTAGTCTCATTAGCTAAAAATGGAATACCTGAAAATGGAATAGCTATGCCTTTTCAGACATTAAACTCATGCTAGAGCTTGCAGTAGGACTGTAGGAGAGTCTATACTCAGATGAATTTTAATTCATTCTAACTTCAAAGTTAGAATGCTAAAAAAATGTAGAATATGTGGTTCATGTGTTCCTTTTGGACATGGACTAGAGCACTGCAGCAAAGGGAAAAGGGCTGAGGTCAAGGAAAGAGTGCAGATGGGTGAGTGGTTTCCATACTCCCCCATTGATGTGTAAAAGTGAACAAAGCAAAGGAAAGCAAGGAGAGAGTGCAGATGAGTGAACAAAGAGAACTGGTAGAAAAGCGAAAAAAGCAAATACTGATATTTATGAAGACCAAATCAACCTCCATGACAGTAGTAGCATATACAAATACTCATGTGGTGCTTCATCTTGTGATTAACATATAAAATATAATTGCTGATACTCATGTGGTGCACCATCTCCCTCCATGACAGTAGTAGCAAATCAAAAGCAAAAATACATCATCTATATGCACAATCAATGATTAAGCACGAGAACTCAAGTTTTATATGCTTTAGGCTACATTTTTATTCTATATGCAAACATTGATTAAGCACTAAAGCATGGGAACTCAAGTTTTATATCCAAACATTGATTAAGCACTAAAGCATTAAAGAAATTTGGCCCCAAGAATACCCCATTACAATCACACTTAAGCACTAAAGAATTAATCCAAATGTAGCCTAAGCAAATCAAAGCATCAAATCCTAAAGAAAAGTCATCAAAATCGAAACAGTAATTTACCCAAAATTGGTGGAGTGTGATCTTGCGACTTGCAACCACACAGTAAACGAGCAATTCATTCAAAGAACAATTCAAGACCTAAATGAAATTAGGATTTAGAACGCAAGAAAGGACGCAGGAGTATCGTGTTCAAAACACGAATTTCTTAATCGACTCAATCAAACTAAGAGCAAGCATTCAACGGAGAGAAATCGATAAATCGCATAATTCAGAAGGGACTCGAAATCATACCATGAGAGAAAATTAGATACCCTATTATCCATAAAATCATCCACCAAATCATAATTTGAAGATCTTACCACGATAATCCCAAAAAATTCCCAAATCGAAAACCCTAAGTCGTGAACTTTTGTAAATCCCTAAAGTTCAAATGGAGAGGAGGGACTTACCTCGAGAGGAAGAGGAATGGTGTCGAAGCCTCGAAGACCTCTCTCCCTTCGGTTCAAAGGTGTCGAAGCGCGCTCTGAGCACGAGTGTCTGATCTCCTTCTTTCTGTTCTTTCTTTCCAGCTTAACGCCGTTTTAACGGTTGTGGTAAAGAAACCAACCGAGGAGCACGATGCGAAAAAATCACAAACCTCAGGGGCATTTCGCGAATTATGTAAAACTTTCGTATACCTGGCAAATTTGACCTTATCTCAGGGGTACTAGGCGAAAATTCCGTATAAATAATATATAATGACTCTATCCCTCCTTCTGCACTAAAAAATTTTTAAAAAAAAATTGATGCAAAAACAAAAGTGTTTGGGTGGCTGCCCAAGACTTGTCCTAAAGGCTAAAAACACCTCTGTCAAAATTTGTTGGCAAGTCCTCCTCTGTCAAATTGCTTCTTTCCACTTGAAGAGGTTTTTTTGGATCGTTTTGTTTGGTGGGCTTCCATCATGGACTTGTACATAGACTCCTCTCATGCCCATTAACAACTTGCCCCAGTAATTCTCATTTCCAATAATAATAATAATATGTACTATCTATTAATATTACTTATTCTGCTAGCATTTTACTGATGTGTCACGCTCACAATTAAAGTTGAATTTTTTATTCAAATGAACTTTTTTTATTGGTCAATATTATTATGGAAACTTTAAAATATTTATTACCTATTTTAAATATGATTTAAATCAATTACCTTTTTCTTTATTTTCTGTTATATTGTCGTAAATATTGAGACATGTTTTCATTTTTTTTCTGATTGCAATATATTATCTATCTATCTATCTATCTATTAATATTACTAATTCTGCTAGCATTTTGCTGACGTGTCACGCTCACAATTAAAGTTTTATTCAAATGAGCTTTTCTTATTGGTCAATATTATTATGGAAACTTTAAAATATTTGTTTCCTATTTTAAATATGATTTGAATCCATTCCCTTTTTTTATTTTCGGTTATATTTTCGTAAATATTGAGATATGTTTCCATTTTTTTTTCCGATTGCAATATATTATTATATTACTAATTCTGCTGGCATTTTGTTGACGTGTCACGCCCACAATTAAAGTTGAATTTTTTATTCAAATGAGATTTTCTTATTGGTCAATATTATTATGGAAACTTTAAAATATTTGTTTCCTATTTTAAATATAATTTGAATCCATTCCCTTTTTTTTTATTTTCGGTTATATTGCCGTACATATTGAGACATGTTTCCATTTTTTTTTCCGATTGCAATATTCTCATAATTCGTCTACATACATTGAACTTAAATTTGAATCTTGGTATACTTTATTTTTGGAAATTTATACTCTACATGGACTCATATCCAATTGTCAGTTTATAAAATGCTATGGAGTATAAATTAGGGGCGTTTTGCAAAATGGCCACCAAATTGGACCTAATTTGCGAAATAGCCGCGTTTTGGGACAAATTATGGAAATAGACGCAATATAAACAATTTTCTCTCTCTCCCCTCCTAATTCTCTCTCCTCTATCCCCGCTCCCCGGACGTCTCTCCTATCTCGCTCTCTTCCGTCTCTAACGCCGGAGGTGGACAAACCGGAGTTCGCGCGGGATCTCTCCTCTCCTCGATCCGAGATCTCCTAGATCCGAGATTCGAGATCCGTCGAGGCGCAGCGGCGAGGTCCGAGATCCGATATCCGGAGGTCCGATCGAGATCCGAGATCCGTCTAGGCGCAGCGGCGAGCGCCGGAGGCGGCGCGGCCGAGCGAGGCTGAGCCAGATCTGAGCGAGATTCAGATTCGCCATATATGTCGAATTGATGGAGATCGAGAGCGCCGGAGAGCGAGAATGCCGGAGCGAAGTCGAGCAACAGCCGAGCGAGGTCGAGCGAGCCGGAGGCGGAGCGGAGGGCTGAACCGCCGGCGGTGGCGGCGAGCGCGGCTCTCTGGTTCTTCTTTGCAGAAATCGGAGGAAGGAGAAAGAAGTTTGATGAAATTACAAAATCACCCTGGAAATATGATAAATTAAAAAAAATATCTATATTTTATTATGTGATTCATAATCTATATTTTTATTTTTATTTTTGCACAAAAAAATGTTATATTTGCACAACATACGATTATATTTACACAATTTACGGTTATATTTGCACGACAAAATGTTAAAAAAATAAAAATTAAAACTAGACTTGCTTCAATTTATTTTGAATCGTTTACAGTTTATTGAGAAAGTATGAAATTATATTGAGATAAAATAAGATTCTGTTGAGAATAAATTCACAAGTCTCGATTGTTGTGCAACTCTTAAAACAGAGTCGTCCAATTCTTACAACAGAGTCGTGTAACTCTTAAAACAAGAGTTATACAACTCTTAAAACCGAGTCGTGCAACTCTTAAAACAGAGTTGTGCACCTCTTAAAACAGAGGCGTGCAACTCTTACAAGACAGTCGTGCAACTCTTAAAAAAAGAGTCGTGCAACTGTTACAACAGAGTCGTGCAACTATTAAAATAGAGTCGTGCAACTCTTAAAACATGGTCGTGCAACTTAGGGCTGTGCATGATTCGGCCCAAACCGAATTTTTGGGCCGAACCAACACAAACCGAACCGAACCTAACCGAACCGATGTTTTTCGGTTCGGCTTTCGGTTCGAGAATTCTCAATTTTCGGTTTTCGGTTCGGTTTGTGTTCGGTTTGTGTTAAACCGATTTATTTATTTATTTTTTATTTTCTATTAAAGGCTTATAATTTTATAAATTTATATAACTTATAAATTTATAATCCATATAAAATTTATTACTTTTTAAATATTTTATCACATAAAAATATAAAATTATATATGTATACAGCCCTTGTTTGTTCAACCGTAGTTCTGGGCAGTGGGCATCCAATTTCAATTTGCTAATTCCCCAAATCTAAAGTTCAAAACGGTGGAACCCTAGGCGTTGTAGGCGACCCCGACCAGCGAACCGCGACCTTGCTCCTGCAGTCCTGCTCGCCTCCTCTCCGGCGGTCCGGTGACCTTGCTCGACGAATCCAGGGAGGTGCTTCTAGGAGCAGATAGGGGTGAAGGCGCCAGGAACGACGAAGAGGATGGACTTGGTGAGGTCGGAGACGGTGGTGGTCTGGAGTTCGCCGCCTCGCCGGCGGAGTCGAAGTAAGAGAGGGTGGCGTCGGGAAGCTTGGATCTGATGTTGAGGCAGGCGGAGATTGGGGCGGATGCGGCGGTGGAGTGAGAGGATGAGAAGATACGGAGAGGCTTGAGTGCTTGACCTTCAGGAGCCGGATGAAGGAGGAGGAGAAGGAGGAAATGGGGAGCCTTGCGATAGCGGAGGTGGTGGCCGGTGGCTGCTCGCCTCCCCTCCGGCAGTCCTTGCTCGCCTCCCCTCCGATTTGCTTATGCTCTTTTCTCTTCTCTTAGATCTAGGTTTTTTTACGGGGGTGAGTTGGGGCTGATTTTGGGTTCACTTCCTGGGGCGGCGGTAGAGGATTAGGGTTTGTTCTACTTTTCTCTCTTCTCTCTTCCTGATTATGGATCATTTTAATTGAATGAGGGATTTGTTTTGTTATGAAATTATGGATTAGGTTCAATTAGGTTAAAGCCGAACCGAACACAAACCGAACCGGCGAATAACCGAACCGAACCTAATACATTCGGTTCGGCTTTCGGTTTGGATTTTTGCGAATTTCGGTTTCGGTTCGGCTCGGTTCGGCCCGGTTCGGCTCGGCTTTGAGCCGATGCACAGCCCTAGTGCAACTCTTGCAACATAGTCGTGCAACTCTTACAACATAGTCGTGCAATTCTTAAAATAATATTGAGAGAACATAAAATCATTTTGAGAACAATTTCAAAAATCTCGATTGTTTTGCAAAAAATAACCTATTGTTGAGCAAAAATAGGAGTAAGTTGTGCAAATATAAGAGGACGTTGTGCAAATTTAATCATAAGTTGTGCAAATATGATCCTAGTCTAATTTTTATTTATTTTATTTTTTAAACTTTTTATCGTGCAAATATAAGAGTACTTTGTGCAAATATAACCATAAATTGTGCAAATATGATCCAAGTAGGGTTTAGAGTTACACTTTTTTCCGTGTCAGCACTTTTTTTCCCATGTCAGCACCTATTTTAGAGGTGCACAAGCATGGATAACAATTTTACAAAGAATCGAAGAAGCACATGACAAATGAATCATAAGCCGATCAAATGATGTCGAACAATTCCATCAAGCCTGGATAACAATTTCACAAATATGATCCAAATCTAGTTTTAAGAGCCGTGCAACTCTTGCAAGAGAGCCGTGCAACTCTTACAACAGAGTCGTGCAACTCTTAACACAGAGTCGTGCAACTCTTACAGCAGAGCCGTGCAACTCTTAAAACAGAGTCGTGCAACTTTATAAATCTAAATTATTGTTCTTGCACCGTCATTTTGTTATTATTCCAATATTTTTGCGCACAAATTAATATTATTCCAGAAAATAGTGCACAAATAAATATTATACGTGCATTTTATAATATGAGAAAATAAGTATAAAAATTGTATGTTGTATGTTTTAAGAGTTGCACGACTCTTACAACAGAGTCGTGCAACTATTACAACAGCGTCGTGCAACTCTTACAACAGAGTCGTGCAACTCTTTAAACATAGTCGTGCAACTCTTAAAACAGAGTCGTGCAACTATTACAACAGCGTCGTGCAACTCTTACAACAGAGTCGTGCAACTCTATAAATCTAAATTATTATTCTTGCACCGTCATTTTATTATTATGATGCCCAAATAAAGGATCATTTTCATTTATTATTAGGTTGGATTATTTTATGATGATAAAAACTATAAAACAATATCAATTTTTTAATTAATTTTTTATATATATAATTTCATGCTTATCAGAAATAAGTATGAAATCCTATAAAAAAAAAGTTTATATTATATAGTAGCTTTTAGTTTCGTGTAGAGCAAAATTTCACCAATCCCCCATGTTGTGCAATCTTACTCTATTGATGAGCAAAAATAAGACCGTGTTGTGCAATAATCTATTAAATAAGTATAAAATTATATTTATAAAAAATAAGATTATGAGGAGACACAATTTCACAAGTCTCGATTATTGTGCAAAAATAAAGAATTGTTGAGCAAAAATAAGAGCATTATGTGCAAAAATATTTCATTTATTATTAGGTTGGATTATTTTATGATGATAAAAACTATAAAACAATATCAATTTTTTAATTATTTTTTTATATATAATTTCATGCTTATCAGCAATAAGTATGAAATCCTATAAAAAAAAGTTTATATTATATAGTAGCTTTTAGGTTCGTGTAGAGCAAAATTCACCAATCCCCCATGTTATGCAATTTTACTCTATTGATGAGCAAAAATATAACCGTGTTGTGCAATAATCTATTAAAAAAGTATAAAATTATATTTACAAAAAGTAAGATCATGTTGAGACACAATTTCACAAGTCTCGATTGTTGTGCAAAAAATAATGAATTGTTGAGCAAAAATAACCGTAAGTTGTGCAAATATGAATCAAATCTAATTTTTTGTATTTTTATTTTTTTTACATTTTGTCATGCAAATATAAGAGTACGATGTGCAAATATAACCGTAAATTATACAAATATGATCCAAGTCTAGTTTAGAGTTGCACTTTTTCCGTGTCAGCACTTTTTTTTTCCATGTCAGCACTTTTTTTAGAGTTGCACAAGCATGGATAACAATTTCACAAAGAATCGAAGAAGCACTTTTATACATGGGATGAAAATGTTTTCACTTGCACTGCATTCCATTCTCCTACTAATAAAGTACAATTAACTCTTACAAGAGAGTCGTGCAACTCTTAAAACAAGAGTCGTGCAACTCTTAAAACAGAGTCGTACAACTCTTACAATGGAGTCGTGCAACTCGTAAAACAGAGTCGTGCAACTCTTAAACATAATGTTGATCACATTTCCACCAATCCCCCCATGTTGTGCAATTTCACCAATCCCCCATGTTGTGCAATTATTGTCTATTGATGAGCAACTCTTAAAACAGAGTCGTGCAACTCTTACAACAGAGTCGTGCAACTCTTAAAACAGAGCTGTGCAACTCTTAAAACAAAGCCGTGCAACTCTTAAAACGGAGTCGTGCAACTCTTACAACGGAGTCGTGCAACTCTTAAAACAGAGTCGTGCAACTCTTAAAGATAATGTTGATCACATTTCCACCAATCCCCCATGTTGTGCAATTTCACCAATCCCACATGTTGTGCAATTATTGTCTATTGATGAGCAACTCTTAAAACAGAGTCGTGCAACTCTTCATATAGGTTGAAGTCCTCTCTAGCTATCTTGTAAAAGCTTAACATCTTCATATGGAATGGAACTATTACTAACTAGTAAGTATCTAGTATCTACCTTGCAAAATTCATATCCAAATGAAAGTGACATACTCACAACTCTTAAAAATTCAGTGATCTTGCTACAAAATTAGAATAAACCAGCTTGGCGATTTGCGTTATTTACATCTCTAGATTTCCTAAATAATCTTACAATGCATACCATAAACATCTTGAAAAAGCCTCTATTTTCGCCTGCAGCTTGTAACTTGTAAGCGCCCATACAGCTTAACTATCACATGATTAAATCTTAGTTGAAAGCCACAAAGGAACTGAACTTATTTTCTATCTGTGCTATCAGCCTTCATCTTCTTGATTGAATCCACTAGCGAGGATTTGTCCTGGTTGTTTGATGACTTTGCAAATGGATTTGATGGACGAACATCTTTTTCACCAGCTGACTTTGCAAAAGGATTAGTAGATGGACCTGTTAGCTGCACTCTATGCAAATCTGTAACGCTTTTAAGCTTTTCCGTTCCATTTGCATGAGTAACTATTTTGTCATCAAAGCTTCAAAGCTTGTCGGAATTGCCCACGCCACTCGGATCTGGCTTGTTTTTCTCGGCACTGGATCCTTCTTGCACTTTGGTTTTCCTTCTGAACATGGGTGCTACAAACTGTGGAGTCAAGGGACTGTTTCCTTCAGATGGCTTACTGCTTCCTGCTAATGTTAAGGGTTTGGTGCTCATGGAAGTGTTATTTTGAGCTACACAATCTGCTGAGAATCTGCCAGCAGAATATTTAAACCCCATCACTTCATCAAAGTTTGTGACGAGCAAAATCTCCAAAGTAATACTGAACAGGCTATTTTACTATGACAAATAGGAAATATCCAACAGGCTTATTAAGTTAACTACATATAAGAAGAGAACCTGACTCTCATAATTGTTAAAAAAAAAACACTTACGAAAATATTGTGCTGCATTTTTTAGGTGGATTATGTTATCTCACCTGCATCAAGACATCTGCAGCCTATCAATGAAAGCTCAATTAGATTTGGAAAATGGAGAAAGATCACCAATACAATAGCGGAACTCCAACGTCATCAAGTTCCTCAAGTGTTTCCAACAGCTTTCTCGCAGCATAATCCGATACTTGTTTAAAAGAGATCAAGATTTCAGATAAAATACTGAAGTATTGGAAAACAAGATAAATGACAGAGGCGGCATGCATGCACGTATCTAACAACGAATTACACAAATTAAAGTATAAATACCGAAAACCATCATAAATTGTGTGGACCAAGAGATGCTCATAAATCATAGTGCTTGATTCTACCGGTACCATAAAATAGGGCACACAACAAGAACTCAAGAAGAGCATAAAATCATTACTTTATTGCTGTGATGCCCATCATTACGAACTACATCAAAGCATATGATTGGAGAACAGAGTTTGAAAGCTTACCCTTTAAGAAAATGCATTATTCGATTATAGATTTCCAGCAGGTTGTCGGTAATGCAGATTTTCGGCAAGTTGCTCACGGCTTTCAGTTGCACAAGTGACTGTCTAGCAGTGTCATGCAATAGCTTTCCTCTTGAATCGTTGCTCGCGGCAAATATCCTTTCCACATACTCTAGTTCCTTAAACATGGTTTCAGCTGTCCATTCTGCTGCACAGGCTTTAAAAACGTCCCTCACAAAACCGAACATCTCAGATGGGTGATCACATGCAACACAGTAGAATTGCATCTCAGATATTCCCTGAGTTGAAATAACACTATGCCCGTTTCTGATGTAAGATTTCTGCACACCACAGTCAGCATGGCACCAGTGGGAACAAGAATCACATCCAATCCAACCACAAGTGTTAGATGCTGTATCAAACTTGGAACAAACAAGACACATGCACATATTGCAAAAACCATCTTTTCTTGAGCAAAATTTACACTCGCATTCATCAACAGGCAATTCACTCCCACAGTTGAATTAATCGAACACAGGTGGCATAAGACAGGCATTAAAAGCACCAGGCAATGTATCAAATCGAGACCCTGCAGTAGGCATTCAGAAAATATGTTTTATAAGAGGCAATAGCCTTCTTGTCCAGAAAGTGTCCCTCTCTTAATGGCTTAGTGGATTTCGGCCTTCAGAAATCATGTGGATCCCTGAGACTCCCTAAGATTGTGTTTTCTTTTGTGCCATTAATCAGGTTAGTTGTGATTTCTCTCTACAATATCACATTCTGATAGCCTTGGTAAAAGGGAAAAGGAACAAGTCCTTAAACAAGTAGTCCAAGCGATGTCAATTACCATCTTATCTTGTTAACTAAGAACCAGAAACATGAAGAATACAAAATTTTATAAAACATCTCCCAATAAAATAGCATAAAGAATTCTTCAAAAGTTGATTACTATCTTATTAACTAACAAGCAGAAACATCCATGCAGCAAGATACATAGAAAAGGTAGACATTGAAATCCAAAATGGAAATCTAAAGTTCTGAAGCACATACTCAATATCAACTAATCAAGCTAAGCCAATTAAAAACGTCTCACAATGAACATTCAACACTCCTTTAAAATTGCACAAGGTTAGAACTGCTAACTTAGCCCCAAGCATAGTTATAAATCCACTCATGAATCAAGATGATACAAAATTTACCAAAAAAAAAAAAATCAAGATGATACAAAATCTGTACTGAAATCTAAAGTAGAAAAC
Source organism: Persicaria tinctoria (assembly GCA_037127255.1). Taxonomy (NCBI): domain Eukaryota; kingdom Viridiplantae; phylum Streptophyta; class Magnoliopsida; order Caryophyllales; family Polygonaceae; genus Persicaria; species Persicaria tinctoria. The sequence continues at coordinate 24,746,938 of JBANSL010000010.1, forward strand.
TGAACCACATAATCAAATATTCAGAAGCAAAACATTTGAACCATAGACAACTAGTCAAATTACAAATTAATCACACAATATTTAGCATCTGAACAATCTGTTCTGAACCATAGACAACTATTTCATCAACTATTTCAAAAAGAAAAGACAAAAGTGCATAGAAAGCATTTTTGGATCCAAGTCAAACAACTAACCTCAAGTCCAGCCTTTTTAACAAGCTCTCGAACCTCATGGTTTCTACCTTCATGAACCTGAAACGCCCAATTCGGATTATTGTTCATGATATAATTCACTCATATGGACAGTTGCAACCATAACAAAAACACAATTTATAAATCAAAAGAGCTGGAGAAACATGCTATAAGCAGAATCAGGATAATGCAAACCCTGGAACAGGTTGATCACCATTCACTGAATGGAGATCAACCTTGCAGAGATAAGCTTACCCATTTCATTTCGTTGCTCAACATTCAGGGATAAATAAGAATTGAAGTATTAAAGAGTTAGGGATATCATATATACATTACATTGATAACATCAAAAACCCAAAACAGATACTTGAGCAGGAAAAAAAAAAAGAAAAACGGATGATATATGAGGAAAAAGGTATTCAAGAACGAGAAAATCTTGAAACTGTAAGTCTATAACACATGACACATCCCTCAATGAAATGATCCTCCATAAATTTCACAACGGTCAATTCTTTCTTTAAAGGTACACGAAGAAGCCTAATGACATGTGTACTCGAAATAAGAATGTATGGAAGCATAGAAAGAAATGCACGAGTAGGTTACCCTCCCTTGCTGGTGTTGTCAGGCAGAATTCTTGCTCATTCACAGATCAGAACACATCACAGATCACAGAAACTTTCTGAAATTACTAAAAACATGGGTAGGATGCAAAAATGCCCCACCACAACCATTGACAATGAGATGATGCACATATACAGGTTTATCAGAAGGCACATATGAACTCTGTCAGCACTTTTCTTAAAGCAAATCCTTTTGCTTTAAATGTGCACTCGAGGCTTCATCCCCTTGTTTTAAACAATTGTTGAAGCTCCAAACTTAAAAAGAGTTCATCCAATAACCCGTGTTTCAGATAAATTGCACCTTCATTAGATATGACCAGCACCCGATGGAATGCTTTCTTGAAGAAATAGTAAGAAAATGAATGAATGAGACATTTTGGTTTTAGGAAAAAGTACCTCTATTCCATCCTATTTTATTTTAATCAACTGCTTCTTTTGAGCAATATAAGAAACTGTGTTGAACATGAAAACGATGTCCAGTGGCATCCGTAATAAAGGAAAAAAACTTCAGTAAAGGAATTGACATCTTACCAACACCACAAGCTGCAAGGTAAAAGAGAGCTGATGAGTCTAAGCTTCCAGCGCCAACAACCAGCACTGAGGAATTCAACAGGTTTGATTGCCCTGAAAAACGAAAAAACCATAACCAACAAGTAAAAGAGGCACTGAAAAATATGATTGAATGAAGATTATAAGTGTAACAATCATAACAAAGCAAAGAAGACTGCTTACTTACAGAAAGCAACATACAAATACAATCAGGATCAAGGAGCAAGAAAATCAACATTAACTTCAAAGTAGAAGCCCTTAGAAGGTTCATAGTGTACAGGAAATGCAACAGCAAATATCTTAGGTGCAGAAACAACGTTAAAAGTAGCAATTTGCAAATCAACTGAAAACTAAACAATCAAGTATCACTTCTGATTTCTTTATATTTATCTTCACAAATCAGACATTTTGACAAACAGGTGGTGGGCTGGAAATCCTCATCAAATTCACAATCAGTACTCAAACTAGCTTCCTGATTTCATATAAATCATCAAACCAGTTTTCAATATTCCAAACAAAATCAAAGTTTATATGTTGGAATCCTACTAGTAAATAGAGAAGGGGAATGAATCATTTGATTCACATTCTGAACCTATACACAGTGAGCACAAAGACCACACAGATCAATTGAAGTAGCCAGTGGTGATGTTAAGTTGAAACTATACTGAGATCTGAGGTGATGAAGAAGAGTCGCTCCCTCGACCTCCGTCTGCTCGACCTTGCTCGCTCACTCCATCTCAGAGGATGCACTCACTCCAGCGATCGCTCGCTTCGGCTGCTCGACCTCCCTCGCTGAATCTCACTCGCTCGACCTCCGAGTTCGCTCCTCCTCCGTCCATGGCGACTCTTCAATGGCAAAAGGAAGAATTTGTCAAATTGGGGAATAAAAAACCAAATTTGTGAAATTGCCAGTGAATTGGACAGATCTGAGGCGAAAAACTCTAACGATTGATCTCCTCGCGGAGGAAGATGGACGGAGATCTCAGATCCAAAGCTGTCTCGCGCTCCTCGATCCGTCTGGCTGCTCGACCTCGCACACCGTCATGGCGGTAGATCTGAAACTTCGACGAAGCCGGAGCGCATCGCGAGGGCGATGGCGACAAACATCGAGAGGGCGCACCGACATGGCAGTTGCAGAGAGGGAGGAGACTGGAGAGCGATGGATACGGAGAGAGAAAGAGAGAGGGAGGGAGGGTGAATTAGGGTTATCTAGCGGCTATTTTTCTAAATTGTCCAAACCCGCGTCTATTCCGCAAATATGTCCAATTATTGTGCCCATTTCGCAAATTTTTTCTATAAATTAACTTTCACATAGACCCATGTCCAATTGTCAGTTTATAAAATTCTACTATCATTTTGCTGATGTGTCACGCTCACAATTAAACTTGATTTTTTTTATTCAAATGGTATTTTCTTATTGGTCAATATTATTGCTGAAATTTTAAAATATTTGTTTCTTATTTTAAACAAATTTGTTTCCTATTTTTATACTAAAATATTATTTAATTTGATATGTTGTATGTCAATTTGTGATCTATTTTAATCGTCTACGTACATTGAACATTCGTCATGTCTTGGCTGATTTTATTCTTGGATATTGAAATTGTTGATTTATCATATTTAAACAATTGCAATATTCCCCACAATGTCTACATACAACGAACATGTAATAATCAATTTGTAAATATTCGATTTTAAAAATTAATTATAAAAATCAATTAGAGCCAAAAAAGTGTTTGTTTATAATTTAATTATTTTAGACATCTTAAATGACTATCGAAAAATAAATAATATTTGAAGACTCACAAGCATTACTAATGCTTATTTTACATCTTGGATGAGGCTTCTTAGATCACTTTTCTACCTTTAAGGATCTTTTTTTTTATCATCTTACCTTTATTTTCACTATTTATTTCTCTCTCTTTCTAACCATCTTTCTCATGAAAATAATGAATAAGTTATTTACATCTACATAACTTCAAAATTATTCACATAATGATGTGCTTATGATTTTTTAATATTTGTACGGGAGCTTATATTTTACTTTTTAGATCTATGCTAATGATAATAATTATATATTTATTTCAAATTATATTAGGTGGTGTATTTGAATATTATTACTATTTTACCTTATTAAATCATTTTCAAAATTTGTATCGTATCTCTTTCCAACTAATTTATAAATTATAAAAAAATACTTTATACATATTTTTGTTGTAAACACGTATGTATATATATATATATATATATATATATATATATATATATATATATATATATATATATATATATATATATATATATATATTAATATAGTATTATATAAATATATAAAATGATGTTCAAATTAAAATGGATCAAGCTCCCGTGCCTTGAAGGCACGGGTATTACACTAGTATAAACTAATTGAATAGCCAGAATTTATATACAGAAAGATTAAATACGTATTATTGATTAGGATAATATTCCATGAATCTCAAAATATCGGTTATCAAACTTTTTAACATATATGCTAAACACATAGGTTAAGAAGCTCAATCGAAAATAATTATCTAACAAATAAAGAAAGGACTCTAAGAAAACAACTAGTTCAATACCCGCACTATCTGTAGTTTTTTTAATTTAAATAAAGTTGATATTAGTACTCGTTCAATTAGCTAATTAATTTATTTCAATACTTTTAAATTGTTACGTAATTAACATAGAATTTTCAAAAAATTATTATAATACATACATACATACATACATACATACATACATACATATATACACACACATATATATATTGATAAAAAATTAAATTTAAATAAATTTAATATTAATACTCATTCTACTAATTAATTATATGATTCTAAAATAAACCAAAGGTTAAATCTTATATAATATTATTATTTAATTTTTATAAGCATATAATTATTATCGAGATCTTACAAAATTTGCTAAAATCTTTCCAAAATATATCCATATCTAGAAAAATTGGAAGAACTATTATCTTAAGATTGATTAAGGTAAGATTTATTAAGGTAAGGAGAGAATTTTTTTTTTTGATTGGTTAATATTACTATGATCAAGGAGAATGTGACATGTGTCACATGCGACTTCTCCTTTTTAAAAATAAAATATTAATTTTATAAAATACTAATAAAATGTAGGATAAAATAAGAAAGATAGCATTGATTATGCACATAAAAAATCATAAAAATATTTACCATAAAAGTATAGTAGAAATCTTTCAAAAATATATTTTTAAAAATTATTCTCATTTAAAGCATCATATATCGATATAGATATTTAAAACCACTCCCATTGGTTTTTTAAAAAGAAGAAAAAGTGTAATATCATTGTAACATTAAAAAGATTTAAATAACATTCATTGGAAAAATATTTCTCATTTAAATAAGTATATATAGATATAGATATTTTAAAATAATCTCATTGGAAAGAAAAATAATAATATATCATTGTAACATTATTTAAATAAGTATATATAGATATAGATATAGATATATATATTTTAAAATATATTTTTGTAACAAAATTTTACTCAAAAAACTACCTTTTTTTTAACGGATGGAGTATATAACATCCACTCCAAGTAAATAACTTAATATGACTAGAAAACAGTTAATTAGTCATATAATTCGATTGAATAACTTATTATAATAGAATGAGCTTTATTTCGAAATCTTTAAATTGTCGAATAATGATAAACTAGTACGATCCCCGCACCATGGCGTGTTTTTTTAAAACTAAAATAATATATATATATATATATATATATATATATATATATATATATATATATATATCATTATTATAAAATATTAATAAATGTTAAGATAAAAATCATAAAAAAAAACTTTATAAAAATGTATCTTATAATTATATCAGAAAATTATTTTTTAAAAATATTATGTAAAGTATAATACATAAATATAGATATTTTAAATTACCCAGTAATAATAATATCATTATCATTATAACATTTTTTAAATGTGATGTGTCATAATCAATAGTTATATTCAATGTTTTGAATTAAACTCAATAGTCAGTAAATAAATTTGAGTTAAGCCCAATAGTTATATTAGATTGAATTCAATGTTTTGAATTAAGCCCAATGGTTAGTAAAATTAAAGAAAAAAAAGAATTAAAAGAAAAAGAAGAAAAAAGAAGAAATAAAGAAAATAAAAAAAATGGCAAAAAAAAATGATTGGTAAAGACTCCTAAAATGCCTCTAAGATTGACATGTCATCCTAAACTCTTCTAAATTAAGAGTTTATATAGATAGATGGTTAGTAAAATTAAAGAAAAAAACGAATTAAAAGAGAAAAAAGAAAATAGAAGAATTAAACAAAATAAAAAAATGGCAAAAAAATATGATTGGTTAAGACTTCTAAAATGCCTCTAAGATTGACATGTCATCCTAAACTCTTCTAAATTAAGAGTTTATATAGATATAGATATTTTGAATTAAGCCCAATGATTTGTAAAATTAAAGGAAAAAAAAGAATTAAAAGAAAAAGAAGAAAAAAGAAGAATTAAAGAAAATAAAAAAAATGACAAAAAAAATATGATTGGTAATTAAAGACTACTAAAATAACTCTAAGATTGACATGCCATCCTAAACTCTTCTAAATTAAGATTTATATAGATATAGATATTAAAACTCTGAAATTAAAAACAAACTAGAAAAGGGGCGAAGTTGAGTAAGGAAATGCACTGCCGGATTCTCGCCGGCCTCTTTCCATGAAACTCGATCCACTTACACGTACAGTTGGAGCTCTCTTTGTCAAACTCATCGCCCTTATGAATCAAGTTAAGATTTCAGCATATCCACGAAACTGCCAGTTCCCCAAAGACAAAAACGCCAGATGCAAATTGGAGTTAAGTTTTGTACGCACCTGAATTGATTATACAGGTTCCTAGCTTTTACTTTTTATTGGAATATCTTCTATGTATATATAGATATTAGTTTATTCAGTTGGGCCTATCTTGTAAATTGTACTATATATACTCCTTGTGAATGAGAGAAAGATCAAGCCTTTTTTCCACAATTCAATATTTCTCATGGTATCGGAGCAAGTTTAACCTAAAATCAAAATTTTTTTACCCCGAGCCGCCGCCCTAGCCGCCGCTCTATCTACCCTTCCCGTTCGTTGCTTCCGCCATGTCTGGAAACCAGACCGACGCCACTCAGCAGGCCGCCATCGCTGCCGCCGTTGAGGCTGCGAAGAAGGCCCTCGTTGACACCACCTCTCCGTACTACTTACATCCTTCTGATCATCCAGGCTTGCACGTCTGTGCCGTGACATTCAAGGGTGACAATTACCCCGAATGGGCAATCTGTTTTCGCAATACTCTCTATGCGAAAAACAAGTCCGACTTTATTGATGGCTCCTTGCAGAAACCAACCGACGCTACTGAGGTTCGAAGGTGGCGGGCTGTGAATTCCATGATCATTGGGTGGATTTTACAGTCCGTCGACGCTTCGCTTCGTCCCTCCCTTACCTACTTTGAGACTGCGAAAGACTTGTGGGATGATATTGCTCAACGGTTTTCGGTGGGCAATGGTCCGCGTATTCATCAACTTAAGGCGCAGTTGTCTCGAGCCACTCAATCCGGGCGATCTATTGCTGTGTATTTTGGCGTTCTTAAACGCAGTTGGGATGAACTTGCCAGTTTTTCTACCGTTCGTGGTTGTGCTACTTGCGGTACTTGCACCTGCAATTGGCGCACTAATTTACATAAGGAGCGCGAGGAGGAGCAGATCCATCAGTTTCTCATGGGTCTCGATGACGAATTTGCTACCGTTCGTTCCTCGCTTCTCGCCAATGACACGTTGCCCTCTCTCAACGTTGTCTATCAGACCTTGACCCGTGAGGAGGCTCAGTTAGCCGCTTCCAAGAATCGGGATGCTCGCCCCGACGGTGCTGCCTTTGCGGCTCAAGGACAGCGCCAGGGTTCTCGGCCCCGTGACCAGTCTCGTCGCGATCCGGACCCGCCTGTGCGTGATCGATCTACAGGGAATCGCGATCAGTCCTCTCGTGATCAACGATCTGGCGGGCGTGGTACCGATCGCCCTACGTGCACTCATTGTGGCCAACTCGGTCATGTTGTCAGTTCCTGCTTCAAACTCATAGGCTATCCTGAGTGGTGGCCCACTGGACCTCGCGATCGCACCACATCCGACGTCCCTGCTAGCCGTGCTCCTGACGGCGCTGGTCGTGGTCGTGGCCGTCCTCAGACCGGCCTCGCCAACGCCGCTCATACTCATCAGGATCGTGGCGGTCAGTCCTCAGCTTCTTTCGCTGGCGCCGATCGCTCTGCCTTTCCCGGATTATCCGACTCACAGTGGTCCACTCTTGTTTCTCTCTTTCATTCACCCGCCTCTGGTTCGACTGATCACTTGAATGGTAAGATCTGTTCCCCCTGGATACTTGATTCGGGCGCCTCGTTTCATATGACGGGTGATCGCTCTCTCCTTACTGATCTTGTGGATGTTACTCCGTCCTCTATTGTTCTGCCGGATGGTCTGGTTGATACTGCTACATAGGCAGGCACCCTGGTTTTGGGGACCCACTTACGGTTAACTGACGTGCTTCTTGTTCCCCGTCTCAAATGCAATCTTATATCTCTTCTGACTTTGCTTCGTCAGCATAACTGTTATCTCAGCGATACTGATAGCGTCTGTGTTTTGCAGGACCGTACTACGATGACGTTGATTGGCGTGGGTGAGGGCGCAATGGAGTTTACTGGCTTCGTTTTGCACCACCAACTGGCCTGTCTTCCCATGTCGAAGCTGACTCCCTTTCCCTCTGGCATAACCGTTTGGGTCATCCTGCACCTATTACTTTGTCGCATTTACCTCATCTTCAAGTCAATAAACATAGGTCATTGAGTCCTTGTGATGTCTGCCATCGGGCAAAGCAAACTCGTTCCCCATTTCCTTTAAGTACTTCTCATGTTTCTAGTCCTTTTGAATTAGTCCACGGAGATCTCTGGGGCCCTTATCGCTCTAAGTCTCTTACGGGTGCTTCTTATTTTCTTACTTTAGTTGATGATTGTTCAAGACATGTCTGGCTCTATTTGTTGCGAAATAAAAGTGAGGTCTCTACTATTTTTCCAAAATTTTGTGCTATGGCTAAATGTCAGTTTAATGTCTCTGTCAAACGATTTCGAAGTGACAATGGAACGGAATTCACATCCTTACGTTCTTACTTTGATCATAATGGTATTATGTTTGAATCTTCGTGTGTAGGCACTCCCCAACAGAATGGTCGGGCCGAACGGAAACATCGCCACATCCTGAATGTTGCCCGATCTCTTATGTTTCAAGCCAGCTTACCCATCAAATTTTGGGGGGAATGTATTCAGGCCGCAGGCTACCTTATCAATCGCACCCCCACCCCTATCCTTGCCCACAAAACCCCCTTCGAAGTCCTTCATGACCGCAGCCCCTCCTACTCGCACATCCGCACCATTGGTTGCCTTTGCTATGCCTCACAGATCCCTCGCACCTCCAATAAATTTGCCCCTCGTGCACGCAAATGCATCTTCCTAGGCTACCCTAAGGGACAACGGGGTTGGAGAGTGTTTGACATTGAATCCAATGACTTGTTTGTTTCTCGGGATGTTACCTTCTATGAAACCACCTTTCCGTTTCACACCTCTGCACTACCTCCGCCGCAGCAACCATTGCCGTCGGCCTCCCCTACCCATCCGGCCGAGGAGCTTCTTTCATTAGTTCCCTTTCTCCCTGAACCTGCCCCTACCCCCACCCCTCATGTGGATGTTTCCGTCGTTGCTGACCCGCCTTCAGACGCCAGGGGGAGTGCCTCGCCACAAGATGCGTCTGCGTCGCTTCCTGTTGAGCCTCTTCCCCTTCGTCGGAGCACTCGTGATCGAGCTCCACCAGCAAAACTTCATGATTACGTCTGTCATACCATACAATCACCAGTATCCTCTATTGTTCCCCCTCCTGCTCAGTCATCATCATCAGGTACGCGTTATCCTATTGAGCACTATGTCTCTTTTGACCGTTTCTCTTCTTCTCATGTGGGTTTGTTAGCTTCTATTACTGCCGGAGTTGAGCCTCGATCCTTCTCTGAGGCACTTCGCAGTCCGGAATGGCGCTCGGCTATGCAGGCTGAGATTGATGCCTTGGTTAAGAATGGCACCTGGACGGTTGTCGATCTTCCTGCAGGCAAACGCCCCATTGGTTGTAAATGGGTTTTTCGCATCAAGTATAAGTCAGATGGCACTTTGGAGCGTCATAAAGCTCGGCTTGTTGTGCTTGGTAACAATCAGCAGTCGGGTATTGATTACAATGAAACCTTCGCTCCGGTTGCGAAGATGGTCTCCGTCCGTACCTTTCTTGCTGTTGCCGTGAATCAGGGTTGGGAACTTCATCAGATGGATGTCCATAACGCCTTCCTCCACGGCGACTTGGACGAAGAGGTTTACATGCGGCCACCACCAGGTTTCCCCTTCTCAGATTCTTCCAAGGTGTGCCGCTTAAATCGGTCACTCTATGGTCTTCGTCAGGCCCCCAGAAATTGGTTCTTCAAGCTTACTGCTGCTCTTCGCCGGTTTGGATTTGTTCAGTCTAGGGCTGATTATTCGCTCTTCTCTTTCCTGCGCCCAGGTTTGTCTCTTCATGTGCTAATTTATGTGGATGACTTGATCATTGCTGGTAGTAATTCCGTCGAGATTGCTCGCCTCAAATCCAAGCTGAGCTCTGTCTTTCATATGAAGGATCTGGGTCCTCTTAAGTACTTCCTTGGCATTGAAATTGCTCGTTCTGACAAGGGTCTTTTTCTCTGTCAACGGAAGTACACGCTAGACATACTCTCAGAGGCTGGTCTCCTTGGTGCTAAGCCTTCTGAGTTTCCCATGGAACAGAATCACTCTCTTGCTAGCTCTACCGCTTCGCCATTCGCCGCTCCGGATAGGTATCGTCGTCTGATTGGTCGCTTGATATACCTCACTATCACGCGCCCAGAGCTCTGCTACTCCGTCCATACCTTGGCGCAGTTCATGCAATCACCCACTGTTGATCATTGGGATGCCGCTTTGCGTGTCCTGCGCTTCCTGAAGGGTCATCCTGGTCAGGGCCTCTTTCTTCCGGCATCCGGTCCTCTGGTTCTTACTGCTTATTGTGACTCTGACTACGCGAGTTGCCCTGTCACTCGGCGCTCTCTGACCGGCTACTATATCTCTCTCGGGTCCTCTCCGGTCTCATGGAAGACGAAGAAACAACATACTTTTTCTCGCTCTTCTGCCGAAGCCGAATATCGGGCCATGGCTTACGCCTGTTGTGAGCTGTTGTGGCTCAAGTCGTTTCTTCACTCTCTTGGAGTGGAGCATTCAGTGCCTATGCGTCTGTTCTGTGATAGTCAAGCCGCCATTCACATTGCTGCAAACCCCGTCTTCCATGATCGTACCAAACATATTGAAGTTGACTGTCACTTTATTCGGGATCTCATACTTGCAGGCACTATTCGTACTCATCATATTCGTACCGATTTCCAGCCGGCCGATCTTCTCACCAAAGCCCTCGGTCGTCAGCAGTTTCAGTTTCTTATGGGCAAGTTGGGCATTTGTGACCCGCATGCTCCAACTTGAGGTGGAGTATTGGAATATCTTCTATGTATATATAGATATTAGTTTATTAAGTTGGGCCTATCTTGTAAATTGTACTATATATACTCCTTGTGAATGAGAGAAAGATCAAGCCTTTTTTCCACAATTCAATATTTCTCACCTTTCTTCAATTGTCCTATCAATTTATTTTTGAGCCATTGATTTATCAAACATGCATGGTGATGGAGACAATCTATTTATTTTGAACCGTCGATTCATCAAACCTGGTCCATACAGTTTTACATATACATAATATATATTAATTCATCAAACCTGGTCCATACAGTTTTACATATACATAATATATATTAGATTAGTTGTGCGGATGTTTTTTATATAATAATTTTATACATATGTAAAACATTTAAATAAGTTAAAATATAATAGGATTCATATCACTTTATCTAAATTCCTTTCAGAATTTAAATAAATTGCATATTAATACCCTTTCAACTAATGATTTTCCTTTACTATAGTTTCATTAATTCAATAATATATTATAAACTCCCAGTCGACCAAAAAAAATATATTATAAACTCCTAATTAATCTATTATCTTTCACAACTAAACTAAAATAAACTAATTATTTTTATTCATAAATGTAATAAAGTAATTTATTACCTGATTGTAGATTATACTATATACACAAATATAACCTTCATTATTATCATTGAAATGAGAATAATCTATTATCTTTCCCATCCTGTTTCTTTTCAGCAGCATTTCCTCTCTTCAAAGGTGTCTTCTTCTTCGAGGTCTCTCCTTCATTATGTTTCTACAAGACATTAGCTTCTTCACCACCAACTTGTACATCCTTGTTTGAAAACCTATGTTCATATGCCCTTTAATTTTACGAAGACGACGACTGCCATACAATGTATCATCAACAAGTCCAAAAACTACTTCATCAACTGATGCATCAACTACTAGATCAACTTTTTCATCAGCAAACCTCATCCCTTCTGTGCGTGCAAACTCCCCATAAATAGGGAACAACTGAGTCTGTACAAATTGCATGTATTAGAATATTAAAAAAACCCAAAGATGCATCAAATAAAAATGTTCTTAAAGATGAAAAATATAAAATTATTACCAAATCACCATCAAACAACTTCTCAGCATCAACGTACACATGGCTATAATCACATTCCTAGTGCAATGAGTATGTATCTCTATTAGGCATCATAAAATTACAGTCAAACTTAGTAGAGAGAGTTGGGAAAGCTTATAATATCCAAGCCTGTTACAAAAGAAAACCCGTTATGACACTACAAAACAATATTAAAAAAATACTCACATAAACAATAAATTTGTGCTGACACGGACAAAAAATGATGACATAAGAGATGAAAACACTAAAACATAATACCTGGAATGCAAGGCAATACCCATACATTTGATAAGAACCCCTAACCCCATTCTGATTTACAACAGAAGAAGTCTTCAATGGCTTCAACAAACGGGTGTATGACTCTGTACCCCAAGGATATAGTTCAAACTCATTCTCGTTGCACGCAAGAGATAAGAATTCTGCACTTACAACCTCTGACCTCCTATAAACAATTAACTTCTCAATGAGAAACAACTTTGTCATAATCAACTTCTTCTTAGAGTTCTTTCTCTCAGATTTGAAACGGGCAACTAACTCTTTATGAGTCATTTTCTTCTGCCTAAAAAATTCAGATATCGACACTTTCTTTGAGATATTACAAACACGGTCTTCACAAGGGAGACCAGTAATAACATGGAACCCCACAATTGAAAAGCGTGCATGGTATCCACCAACTCTAAACCACAACTCATTCTCCTTTTTCGTTTGTACTTGACGCAGCATCATTTGATGCATAAGCTGGAAATTAGTAGCCATTTTGGTGCCCTGTGTCGATCAGCACACATCCAACACAACTTTTTCGCAGAATATAGTAATCAGAAGGAGATAGATGCTTCTCAATCATATCGCAAACAGAATGATATGAATATATGTTGGATCTACAATGAAATCGTTCAGAAATAGGAATGCCATATGCCAAGCCCTGATCAATCACAAACAAGTACCCAAAAAACCAACAACAGATTAGGAAAAAATCAAAACTTGCTCATCAACAAAAGAATTCCAAATGGAAAACCAAAATAACTTACATCAAAATAACTATGAGACGTGGATGAATCACCAGATTGACCTGTTATTAAGAACAAAATAAAGAATAATGTAAAAATAAAATAACAGAATCCATTATAAACCAAACAACTATAAACAATAACAATAAAATGTCACCAACACATGGTAAAAGAACATAAACATCACATAAACAACACAGAATACCCAATCCAAGTACACACATTTGAAACTACCATAAACTAACACAACCATATATAGAAACACACATTGTCAGCCCCCTTACTCATGAGCATACCCGCACAAACAATACAAGCATCCCAAACAGATTTACCTACACGAATAACACTAAAACAACACATATAAAGTGCCAAATCACACAATCTGAAGCAAACAAACGGTTAAAATCACCGCATTTACAAATACAAATTAGATAAACTACCTACAACACTCAAAATCGCACACATTTATGCATAACAAGCAACGATTTACACATAGATGATCAAAATTGAAAGAAAAAATCGATAAAATCCACATAAATCAACTTAATCCAAACCCTAGCACGAAACATTGAGCAAAAACATGCAAAAATCGATACCTGAAGAACTGCTAGAAGACGACATTGTGGCAGATAGCACAAAAAGGAACAACAATCAGACGAAAACTAACTACTTTCGCACGGATTGAAGGAAGAACGATGAAGAAAACCGAAGACCCCAGTCGACAACCGACAAACGATCACAGAGTGCGAAGAGAGGGTTTGGACGAAAGTGAACAGACGCGGAAGGGGCCAAAATTGAGAATTAGTATATATATATAGTGGACAATTTTCCAATTTGTCCAAAAATGTGCCTATTTCGCAAATTTTTTCTAAATAAAAATGGCAATCTAAATAGTAAATATAATTAAATAATTAGTTTTATATTACTATGATATATCTCTTGATTATTGTTAGTGTAATTCTCTTATTGATTCTAAATAAACATGGCAATCTAAATGGTATCTCTTGATTATTGATTAAACAATTTGTTTTATATTACTGCAAAAGGCGCCGAAACGAAACTGGCGCCTTTTGCAGCTATTGGACGACGACGATGGTGGAGTTGAAAGGTGATTTTAATGACCTTTGGCTTTGAAGGAACTCAATAACAAGATGTGGTAGTGAGGTGTGTTTAGAGCATGAAAATGGAGGAAGAAAGGGAGTTTCTTGGAGATGCTTGGATTCAAAATGGGAGAGTGGAGTTGTGTTTTTAGGGTTTCTGAATGTGGATGAGGGTTTAAGGGTGCGAGGGATGCCTTATATAGGGGGTGGAAGGTGGGAGAGAGAGGGGTGAGTTGTTGGTGTTGTTTGGGAATGAAGAAAGGAGACAAAGAAGGGGAGCAGCGAGAGAGAGAAGAGGGGGGAGGGGGGTCCTAAGGACCTAATGCAAATACCCGAAATTCGAATGCCGACATCCGATCACTCAACCCAATCCCGCTCAATAATTTCAATTCGAATTTTCAAAACCGAAATAATTAATCCGATAAACCCTCGTTCATATTTTCAAAATCTCAAGTCATAGTAGCGGAATTGAAATACGTCGGAAAATCCATTTAAAACCATGCCGAAACTTATTTTAGAGATTTTCAAATAATATGATAGCTTGAGGACGGAAATTCTAAAATTTCCCAAAATTTATCCATTTTAAATCATCATTCGATTAAAATATTATTTAAATATTTTTCGGTCTTTACAGCTTAGTCAATTTCAACTACCAATGGAATTTCATAAATGTTCCTAAAGGTTCGATAAAGTAAAACAAAGTAATATAGAAATACTCTAGAAGGGGGGTTGAATAGAGTATGCCGATTTTTCGCAGATAGTGTCAAGACTTTTGAAGCTCGTGCAAAACCCTTTGAGATTAGACTTAATCTTTTCTCTGAAAACCTGAATCACAAAGTTAAACAATCGAACCAAGTGTGGAAATAAAGTAAAGCAGAAAATAAAGGACTCGATGAGTTGTTTATGAGGTTCAGCACGAACTTGGCCTACGTCCCCGCATAGGGTTCTTCTACAACCCTAGGATTCAACCGACTTTTATTGATTCACAAGACTTAGGATCCTAGTAGCTCCCCGAGAAGCCTCTCTCCTATACAATTGCAATCTAGTCAACTCACGTTCCATTGGAGTCCTAGACCAATCTAGAAGAGCCCTGTTGTGAGCTGAATCTGCCATGTTTTACAGTAACTTATATCGATTTCTGCATACATTACATGCATTTGGGTTAGAATAATAAAGAATCCATGTAGTTTACACTTATTTGCAATATATGGAGGTCTACACAAGTTTTGGTTATATTTCGCAGAAATCGGACGCACTTTGGAACTTAAATTAAGGAAACTCATGGAGAAGCTAAGAATGGTGCAGCTGGAGAAAAGGCCATTTTTCACAGTTCTTCATTCTGAATCAAGCTTTGAAGTCCTCATGAGAGTTGTAGCCATCGGAAAGGTCTTTCCAACGCATGGTCATATGCGTCAATCCGACGAACGAGGACTCGGGAAAGTGCGATTCAAGAACAGAGCAGAAAGCTGAGAGAACTCTACTCGATCTCGAGTACATCTACTCGATCTCGACGAGGGCTGTCCGAGCACACCTGGTCGAGCAGAGCTGATCGAGGACACTGAGTCAGAGACAACCCGACTCCGGAACCCTACTCGATCTCGAGTACCACCTAGTCGAGATCGACGACACTGAGAGGCCATGTCCGGAGTCGATGAGTTGAGACAAGTCGAGAAGCCGAAGACGGAGACGCCGAGCCAACCCTACTCGATCTCGAGTACAGCTTGTCGAGATCGAGGACCACCATGCGCTAGTCCGAGTCCATGTCGAGGAGGAGTCCTCGACCACACCAGGCCACACATCCTCGACTACACCCAACTCGATCTCGAGGAGAGTTAGTCGAGATCGAGGAGCCCGGAGCCAAGATCCGAGCTTGTCGAGCAGAGCCACCCGAGAAGCCCAACCAGATCCAGTCGACAAACCAATCCTACTCGATCTCGACGAGCCTTGGTCGAGATCGACGAGCCGTGTCCGGGAGCGCGTTACGCGGTTTGACGAATCCTACTCGGTTTGGGAATCCTTGGGGCCGAAGGAAGCCAAGTCTATCCGATTCCATCAAGTTCTATTTATGGAAGACAAGATCTATCAACATGAAGAGATCTTACCTATTTTAGATTTATCTTTTCCTTTTAGATTTAATTCCTAAATTGCTTTTATTTATCTTTTAAAGTTTTAGATATAATTTTAGATAAAGATAGATATTTCTATCTTTGAATAGCAAGGAATAGAAGGCTATAAATAAAGCCCTTTGGGCTGGTTTTTCATTCATTCAATTTCAGTCAGAGACAAGTAGTTCCACAGAGAAGTTTTAGGAGTTCAAAGGTTTTAGGGTTTTGGCATTCTGCGAAAGTTTGATTGCCGGGATTGTAAAGGCTTTGAATATAGTTTAATGCAAGTTTCGTTTCATCAATCAATGTCTGCGATTGCGATGAGGCGTGAGTAGTCCACCCACTTATGGGGCTGGGGTGAGCCCGACGGTGGCCATGTGAGGTGATGCGGTAAAGGTCAGATCTTGTTATGCAATTCGTATTCTATCCCTATGAGCATGATTCTTTTGCGAGAGTTGAAGGTGATCCTTGTTTGTGTTATTGAAGCAAAAGTGATCTTAATGCAACTTGGGTTAATTATGTGAAAAGGGTTAGTAAAAATTAGGGTTTATGCGAAAGCCTCTATATGCCTATTTGTTAGTAACGAAAGTTATTTTGATGGAAAGCATGATCTTTTATGCCTTTATGTGTTACTTTACATGGTTATCGTTGTGGTGTTGATACCCTGGCTTTGGAAGTTCTTTATATATTGAGTTTATTTCTGTCGAATTTCTGAGTTCTGTGTTCGAATCTACAAATTTACAACTTTCTGTGTTTTAGTCGATACAGAGTAAAGTTTAGTCGATACAGAGGAGAGGCTTGTCGAGATCGAGTAGGCCTTAGTCGATCTCGAGTTGGCTTTTGTCTACGTCGAGTTGAGTTTCTGTTTCTGTTTTCGATTCTGCAATTTCTATTTTTACTATTTCTAGTCGATCTCGAGTAGCATCTTGTCGAGATCGAGTACTGTCTTGTCTAGGTCGAGTTGTGTTTCTGCTTTCTGTCGTCGATTTTCAGTTTCTGTCTTTACTGTCCCTTGTCAGTCTCGAGGTACTGCTTGTCGAGATCGAGTAAAGTTGCTGCCTTGCTTTTATTCCTTGCTTTCTTTTGTTATTTATGTTATTTCTTTCTTTGTTCCTTTGTTTCTGTCTTCTGTTGCTTTTCTGTGAGATTTACAGCTGCCTAGGATCTGCTGACACGCTTCCTCGTGGATTCGATCCTGACTTTCTCTTACTGCATTGGAGGAGTCTTGTAATTATTTGCGTGGGCCTAAATCTGGTTTGATCTATTTTGTAATATTTCATACTTGATTTCCTCCTCACAACAAATTGGCGCCGTTGCCGGGGAAGCTATCATTCGCGCCTTAGGTAGTCATATCTTACTTTTTTCTTTGAGTTACTTTACAGGTGTATGCGCCGTGCTGGTCAACCACCTGAGTTTGATGGGTTAGACGAACCAGAGCGCCTTTTGCACTTCAGAGCTAAACTACAAAGAGTCATGGCACCTGCGGAGACACAGGAACAGCTGATCGAGAGGCTCACAAGGGATCTAGCCGCCAGGGATGCTGCTCTCGCCGCTGAGAGAGCAGGAAGGGAACCAGAAGCTGAACATGCGAGGCAGCTGGCAGATGAGCTTGCCCTCTACCCAACCACTGCAGAGGATTATATGCACCCGACTCTCGTCATGCCTGAATCAACGATTCTAATCCCTGAAAACAACTATGAAATTTGCACTCAATTTCTTATTGAAATTAAAAATCATGCATTTCATGGTAGATTTAATGAATGCCCTTTGCGCCATATTACCAACTTTACTGACATGTGTCGTACTCTTTCTGAAGGTACCACCTTGGAGTACATCCTGATGAAAGCTTTCCGTTGGTCTCTGGATGGGCCTGCACTGAAATGGTTGGAAGGGCTGAAACCACGATCTCTCACGACATGGGCTCAGGTGAAGCAGGAATTTCTGAATAAGTTCTTTCCTCCTGCAAAGACAGCACTCCTACGCCAAAAGATCACATCTTTCAAACAGCAGCACGGGGAGACGTTAGCAAAGGCCTGGGAACGCTATAAGGATCTACTGCACTCATGCCCTACACATGGACAGCAACCCCGCGTAGTTCAAGAGATCTTCTTCAACTCTCTGGACTTGGCTGCAAAGGACAGAATCAACACATATACTCACTATGAGTATCTGACAATGCCGCCTCCTGACGCATGGGCTGCTCTAGACAAGCTGACCAACTATGACAACAAGTATGGGACTCCAGTCAACTATGAGGAGAACCCCTACGCTAGGCCAGCACCATCCATGCCCCTATATGAGCCCCCAAGGAGATTGATCCAGATGTTAGGGAGCAGTACTACAGAGATCAGAATAAGAAGCTCCTCAAACAAGTAAAGTACCTTTTTGTCAACTAGCCTTGTATTGAATGCGGATCGCAGAGGCACACCACTACTGAGTGCCCACACACTGAGCAAGTCAGGCTGGTAGAATACCACGAAGAGGCAGCTTACGCAGGGGGTCCCAATCGCTACATGGGGGACCAAAGGTTTCAACAACCACAATGGAACCAAGGTGCCCCTAGGAACCCTCCGCCCTACAGAGCTCCAGGACATCCAGAAAGGGACCAGAAAATGGATGATCTACAGACTGTCTTAGAGGAAATAAGGAGGAATCATACAGAAACCAGGCAATCCTTCAATTCAGTCTACACTCAGATTCAGGGCGTCAACTCTAGGCTTGGGGAGATTGATATATGGAGGAAAACAGTTGATACACAGATTGGTCAGCTAGCCGCAGGAATCCCCAGACAGACAGGGTCACTCCCAGGATCTTCAGAACCAAATTCCAAGGGAAAGACTGGACACATCGCTGCTATAAAACTCAGAAGCGGCCATCAACTGCAAGAGCCGGAAGTCGGAAAGCAGCAGCAAGTCGACCAGTAGCAAGTCGACGTCGACAAAACCCTAGTCGATCTCGAGGAGGGTCTGCTCGATCTCGAGGAGAAAATACAGAAGCCCTCGTCTGCACTGCACAACAACTCAACACCACCCAATCTAGTCGAGATGGACAAGGACGTAGGCCACATCGAGGACACCCAACCCGAGATCGAGAAAAATGCAGCACCTCCGACGTCTGTTCTGGCTCCGAATCAGAAAAAGAAGCTGCCTTTCCCCACAAAATCTCCAAAGGACCCAACAGAGAAGAAATTTCAGCGCTTCATCAAGATGCTTCAGAAGCTCAACGTCACCATCCCCTTCACACAAGCTCTCAATGAAATGCCATCCTATGTCAAGTTCCTTAAGGAGATTCTGAGCAAAAAGCGATCGATGGCTGAGATTACAGAGGAGTGCAGCCATTTGGACATACTGGAGAAGAGGCCAGATCCAGGTAAGTTTGCTATAACCATTGGATTTGGTCCATATAAAATTAATGCTTTATGTTAGAGCTAGTGTAAGTATAATGCCTTTAACAATTTGGTCCAAGATTAAGATAGGAGCCCTAGAGCCTGTGGATGCTAGACTTTACATGGCCAACAACACAGTGGTCATTCCAACAGGCATGGTGGATAATGTGCCAGTACAAGTAGGTAAATTCTTTGTCCCTGCTGATTTCTTAGTTGTTGATATGCAAGAAGATCCTGCTTGTCCAATTATTCTAGGAAGACCCTTCTTGGCGACGGTGGATGCCAACATAAGCGTAAGGAAAGGAGTGCTCACTTTCAACATCAGCGATGAGGTAATTGAGTATTCCTTTAATAAAACTGAATGGCATACATGTCCAATGGAAGAGGTAAAATCTATCTCAGCTGGCTACATCACCTGCGGGGAACCCAAGGTAAGAAATATGACCCCTTAGGAGCTGGAAAAGAGGGATATGGAAGCCCAGGTGGAGGAGATCATGGCAATCCTAAAGGAGGACACGGAAAATCCAATCGACACAAACCAAGGTACGTCGTTATGGACTAACTATTTTTCGGATGCCTTGACATGAACCAAGTATGGGGTCAAGGTCGACCAAGACTCCTCGACATCGAGGACCCTAGTCGACCTCGACCAAAATCAGGAGCCTTCACCAGCACCAGCGTCGTCGAGCAGCCAGACAAAAGCCAAGCCCTACTCGAGATCGAGTACCCTACTCGAGATCGACCACCACTGTACCACCTCGACTTCACCTTCCTCGACGCTGAAGCCACCAGAACCTGAACCCTACTCGAGATCGACAAAGCTAGTCGAGATCGACCAAGCTCCCCTGGCACCTGCTTCCTCGACACTGATTCCACCAGACCAGCCAGGCTACTCGAGATCGAGTAGCCCACTCGATGTCGACCAGACCTCCCCTCCACCAGCTTCTGCATCCTCGAGCAGCACACCACCAGAATCTGAAACCTCGTCGAGATCGAGTAGCCCTGCTTGAGATCGACTAAACATTGTGGTCCCCGATTCCGTTTCTGCAAAGGTAAGCCAAGGTATGGATCTTTCTTCTCCTATTTCCATTAAAGATCTATCTATACATGGGAGAGGTTTGCCTTGGTATGTACGCTTATGTAGGGTTTCCAATGACGAGCCTAAGGAGTATGAAGTTGGAGACAAGCTCTATGTCTCCAAATCAAAGGATCATTGGTTCCCTAACAAATTCAACAAAAAGCGAATGGGGCCTTTCGTGGTGAACAAGATCCATTCTGGAGGATTGCAGCTGATGGACAAGAATGGAGTCCTATTTGAAGCCCAAGCTAAATGGGCCCTGCAGATGCCACCTTGAGCATAAATGGAAAGTCGGCCTAGCGACTATAAAATCTAGAGCTTGTACATAGACTTTTTGGGACGTTTTGGGACATTGTTTTGTTTGTTTTTGGTTTTTGAACACTTTTAGTTTTTCTATTATGGGTATATGTCTTCTGCACTTTTCAGGTCCATGGATGAGCCATATTCATACTCGTCCCATGCGATTCTTTTATTCAACATTTTGAGGCACTGCACACCTGTCTAGTGAGTTTCTTTCTTTACCCTTATTGTGTGCATATTTGATCATATTTGACATATATGTGCATTATTTCTTTGAATTGCTACATGGCTATTTTTGAATGCATTATTGATTTATGTGCTTACATGCATGTTTTCCAAAAGTTTGAAAAACGACCCCCATTGAAATTTTTGATAATGTCATGGAAGCTTTATTGAACTCGACGATGCAAAATTAGATTCATTAGAGATATAGCATGAAATTGCCTAGTAAAGGGAAGTCACAATAAAATGCATATTTTCTGGAAAACCATGAAAGGAGGTAAAATTTGAAGTTGCTTTTGACATGTTGCATGATAAGATGATGGAGGACTTTATATTTCCATATATAATGCTCATTATCCTAGCCTTACCTATGCTTATATGCGTCACAAAAGCCATAATATGCCTTATTTCATACATTGCTCCACATGATCAAAATATTGCCATTCTTTACCTTATTTCCTATCCGGGGATTATGTTGAGAATGATGTTACATTATGGAGACATTATATTGTTGGTTGTGTTGTTATTATCATATTTGGAGTTTGGAAGGAAATTGTTTGAAATATATGGAAAATTTAATGAGTGAGAAAAAATCCAATCATCTCAGGAGATAAAGGTAGATTGACCCTGCTCTCTGAGATAATAGTTTGGAGAGATGGGACACATTGTGAGGAGTCCAAAGCACTAAGTATCCGGGGCCATTCATGACACCCATGTTTGCGACTCGCGAGAAGGCAGTGATGAGGTTAGAGAGGTAAAAGCATTATTATTGATAAAAGCATTATGAAAGGTGATGAATCTTATGAGAAGGAATGTGGAAATTCAATTTGGAAATACTCCATTTCCCCGGATCATTAGCACCACATTGCCAAATATAGCCCATCTTTAGCCTTTTACCAATCTACTCCTTATTTGAGCTTAAATTAAAGTCCTCTTGATTATTGATGCTTTGTCACTTATGAATTGTTTTGCATAACCCTCCTTTTATGAGTAGATGTTGCTCTTTAAATTGCACATGCATGGATCTGTAACACTAGTACCTTTTCGAGGATGGTAATTGACTGTAGGGTTATATGAGAATGAATCTAAGATGTTGAGAGTTTGAATTCTTCCCTTGAATGACAATTAAAAGTATTGCTTGAGGACAAGCAAGCTTAAGTATGGGGTGTTTGTTGTGAGCTGAATCTGCTATGTTTTACAGTAACTTTTATATCGATTTTGCATACATTACATGCATTTGGGTTAGAATAATACAGAATCTGTGTAGTTTACACTTATTTGCAATATATGGAGGTCTACACAAGTTTTGGTTATATTTCGCAAAAATCGGACGCACTTTGGAGCTTAAAGGAAACTCATGGAAAAGCTAAGAATGGTGCAGCTGGAGAAAAGGCCATTTTTCACAATTCTTCGTTCTGAATCAAGCTTTGAAGTCTTCATGAGAGTTGTAGCCCTCGGAAAGATCTTTCCAACGCATGGTCATATGCATCAATCCGACGAACGAGGACTCGGGAAAGTGCGATTCAAGAACAGAGCAGAAAGCTGAGAGAACTCTACTCGATCTCGAGTACATCTACTCGATCTCGACGAGGGCTGTCCGAGCACACCTGGTCGAGCAGAGCTGATCGAGGACACTGAGTCAGAGACAACCCGACTCCGGAACCCTACTCGATCTCGAGTACCACCTAGTCGAGATCGACGACACTGAGAGGCCATGTCCGGAGTCGATGAGTTGAGACAAGTCGAGAAGCCGAAGACGGAGACGCCGAGCCAACCCTACTCGATCTCGAGTATAGCTTGTCGAGATCGAGGACCACCATGCGCCAGTCCGAGTCCATGTCGAGGAGGAGTCCTCGACCACACCAGGCCACACATCCTCGACTACACCCAACTCGATCTCGAGGAGAGTTAGTCGAGATCGAGGAGCCCGGAGCCAAGATCCGCGCTTGTCGAGCAGAGCCACCCGAGAAGCCCAACCAGATCCAGTCGACAAACCAATCCTACTCGATCTCGACGAGCCTTGGTCGAGATCGACGAGCCGTGTCCGGGAGCGCGTTACGCGGTTTGACGAATCCTACTCGGTTTGGGAATCCTTGGGGCCGAAGGAAGCCAAGTCTATCCGATTCCATCAAGTTCTATTTATGGAAGACAAGATCTATCAACATGAAGAGATCTTACCTATTTTAGATTTATCTTTTCCTTTTAGATTTAATTCCTAAATTGCTTTTATTTATCTTTTAAAGTTTTAGATATAATTTTAGATAAAGATAGATATTTCTATCTTTGAATAGAAAGGAATAGAAGGCTATAAATAAAGCCCTTTGGGCTGGTTTTTCATTCATTCAATTTCAGTCAGAGACAAGTAGTTCCACAGAGAAGTTTTAGGAGTTCAAAGGTTTTAGGGTTTTGGCAATCTGCGAAAGTTTGATTGCCGAGATTGTAAAGGCTTTGAATATAGTTTAATGCAAGTTTCTTTTCATCAATCAATGTCTGCGATTGCGATGAGGCGTGAGTAGTCCACCCACTTCTGGGGCTGGGGTGAGCCCGACGGTGGCCATGTGAGGTGATGCGGTAAAGGTCAGATCTTGTTATGCAATTCGTATTCTATCCCTATGAGCATGATTCTTTTGCGAGAGTTGAAGGTGATCCTTGTTTGTGTTATTGAAGCGAAAGTGATCTTAATGCAACTTGGGTTAATTATGTGTAAAGGGTTAGTAACAATTAGGGTTTATGCGAAAGCCTCTATATTCCTATTTGTTAGTAACGAAAGTTATTTTGATGGAAAACATGATCTTTTATGCCTTTATTTGTTACATTACATGGTTATCGTTGTGGTGTTGATACCCTGGCTTTGAAAGTTCTTTATATATTGAGTTTATTTCTGTCGAATTTCTGAGTTCAGTGTTCGAATCTACAAATTTACAACTTTCTGTGTTTTAGTCGATACAGAGTAAAGTTTAGTCGATACAGAGGAGAGGCTTGTCGAGATCGAGTAAGCCTTAGTCGATCTCGAGTTGGCTTTTGTCTATGTCGAGTTGAGTTTCTATTTCTGTTTTCGATTATGCAATTTCTATTTTTACCATTTCTAGTCGATCTCGAGTAGCATCTTGTCTAGATCGAGTACTGTCTTGTCTAGGTCGAGTTGTGTTTCTGCTTTCTGTCGTCGATTTTCAGTTTCTGTCTTTACCGTCCCTTGTCAATCTCGAGTTACTGCTTATCGAGATCGAGTAAAGTTGCTGTCTTGCTTTTATTCCTTGCTTTCGTTTGTTATTTCTGTTATTTCTTTCTTTGTTCCTTTGTTTCTGTCTTTTGTTGCTTTTCTGTGAGATTTACAGCTGCCTAGTAGGGGTGGCCACGGGTTACGGGTCAACCCGTGACCCGACGGGTCGTACGGGTCAATGACCTGGCGGGTCATTGACCCGGCGGGTCCGGGTCAACGGGTGGGGGCGGGTTGCGGGTTAGGGTTAGACCTGGGCAAACGCGAGCGCGGGCCGGGCTTGGGCCGGGCTTTACCCGAAATTTTATCCCGTTGTTGCGGGCGCGGGCCGGGCTAAGCCCGCTTAACGGGTTGAAAGTCGTGTCCAAGCCCGTCCGCAAATACGGGTGCGGGTAGCCCGCGGGTAGTCGCAAACCTAATTAATTTTTCTTATTAAAGTTATACTAAACCTATTGTAATTAATTTTATAATATATAATATAATATTTTACCTATATATATATACATACATACATACTTACTGTTTGTTTTTAAATGAATACTACTCCCTCCGTTTCCTTTTAAATGACTTTTTCAAGTCATGCACGTAGTTTTATAACGATAAAAACTATATTAAATATTAATATTTTAAAAATATTTTTTTAATAATATTATACTTATCATCAATAAGTATGAGATTGTCGAAAAAAATATTTAAAAAAATTATTATTTCATATAGTTTTTCACACCTTAAAAAACGTGCATGAATAGTAAAAAGTCAATTAAAAGGAAACGGAGGGAGTACATAATTACAGTAATCAATTCTAAATACATACTTACTGTTTTTATTTGTATACATAGTCAAAAAGTGGCAATAGTTGCTGTTAATGGCTGTGGATACTTGTTAGGCATTTAGCTTTAGGAATTACTACTGAATTACTGTAGGATTTAGCCTTCAGGGTATACCACAGTATACATATTTTGTCTGTTTTTCTTCTTATAATTAATAATAATATATATATATTATTTATATATTTTAATATATATATATTATTTATATATTTTAATATATATATATATATATTTGTAAAATAGCGGGTACCCGTTACGGGTCTAGCGGCCCGTAACGGGTAGATTGACCTACCCAATCCCATACCCGCTGCGGGCGCGGGCCGGGCTTAGTGGCCCGCTTGGGCTTTTCCCTCTACCCAAGCCTGTCCAACAAAGCGGGCGGGCGGGACGGGACGGGCGGGCCGGCCCGCATTTGCCCAGGTCTAGTTAGGGTTAGGGTCAGGGGTTTTGAACCCGATGACCCGGCGGGTCATGACCCGGCGGGTCGACCCGCCATCCCAATTTTTTTTTTTGAAAAAAATATTTTTTTTTATATTTATAATAATTATTATGTATATTATTCTTAGAATAATTCATAACATATAAATATAAATTAGTTTGCAATGTGCAATGTGGGTCAAAAGCACTATCACCCTTCCCTTTTTATAGATTTGGAAGACATCCCCTATTCTCTCAACTTTCAACGTGGGACAAGACTCTTGTCCCACATTGAAAGTTGAGAGATAGAATGAGAAAGGATGGATGTATATATATGTGTACTCCATCCTCCCTTAACCCTCACTCTTCACTCTAAGTTTTATTTCTTATAATGAAATGAACTAAAGTTTGAGAAGTTTTATATCCCTACATTTATATTGTAGTGGATGAAGGAAATTTTATAAAAATATAAAATTTCTCATATTTTTTTCCACTTCATATTAAAATGAAATGGATATAAAAAGTGTTATGTATAAAAATTCTTTACCTATCATTTTTTTAAAAAAATTTTTAGTCAAAAATATAACAAAAATTAAATTTTTTTTTTTAATTTGGGAATCCGGCGGGTCAACGGGTCGACCCGGCGGGTCAACGGGTCGACCCGAACCCGTCAACCCGTGGAATTCCCGGGTTAGGGTTCGGGTCGCCCTTCCCCGACCCTTGACCCGGCGGGTCGAACCCGTTGACCCGCCGGGTCCGACCCGTGGCCACGCCTACTTCCTAGTATCCGCTGACACGCTTCCTCGTGGATTCGATCCTGACCTTCTCTTACTGCATTGGAGGAGTCTTGTAATTATTTGCGTGAGCCTAAATCTGGTTTGATCTATTTTGTTATATTTCATACTTGATTTCCTCCTCACAACAAGCCCCACCTCTCTATGCTATCTAGTACAATCCTCTTACACTTAGTGAATCAATCGCCTAGTGTTCACTTCCTGAGTTTCAAACTCTCGAGTATAACACTATAACTGAATATATCCTATAAGCTCACTGTGTAACTCTCAAATGCTTTGAAATAAAATAACAGACTCTTAGGACAAGCAGAGAGCACACGAAGATAGATTTCTCTGTCTTCATCTTCCTTTTCCTTATATTGAGACAAATCGGCGCCTCAGGATCTTCACCAACGGCTAGTCTAGATCATGGCTTGAGCTGGATCTTCTATCTTTGGAAACTTCAAAGGCCACAATCTTTCCGATTTGAATCTTCTCAAATTGTACCATAAGGAAGGAAATAATATTCGAAAATACTTCCTGAAAGGTTTAGTTATGTATAATAATATAATGGAAGCATATAATAACATAAAATAATATTTCGAACATAATATCATATCGAACAGGTTTTGTATTTCATTAACACTGTTAAAGCTTCAAGACCTTTGACAGAAGCAAACCGTCAAGACTTTTGAAACTTATTCCGATTTTCATCAAGGGAGGGAGTTATCAATCTCCCCCTTGATGAAAGACAAAACATGTGCATCCCTTCAACTTAGTCAAGCATATATAATGTAAATGAAATCGGACTAAGTACCTGCATGGGTTAGACAAATGTTGGATCAAATTTTTAAAGCATGAAAAGCCATCCAACCGAAAACCAAAAATCAAAAACCAAGGTCTTCCAAGACCTTCACAACAAAAAGTTTTCAAGTCTAAACCAATAGATCATCTCCCCCTTTTTGTCTTTCAACAAAGGGAGGAGGTAAAACAGTCACCAAATGTTTTGAAATAGTTTCCAAAAACCAGCAATGTATTAGATTTCAGGGATGGGGTAGGGTAGGGTAGGGTTAAGTTTCGTCGTCCGGAGCATCATCAGTGAGCCTCGTCCACAGACCTTGCAGCATCTTGGTTATCCCGCTCATCTCCGTCATGAACTCCTTGTGCAGCTCCTTGATATCCAGGCGAACTTCCTCCAAGCCCAACTCCAGGTTGTCCATGCGTCATCAACAGCTGAGGCAGTGGGAAGAGCTTTTGAAGGAGAGGCAAGACTCAAAGTCCCTTGGGGAGACCGAGTGATGCCTATCTTTTCAAGGCTCTTGGAGTCGAACTTAACCATATGACGCTGTTGTTCTTCATTTTTTAAATCAATTCCAGAAGCTTTGAAGATTTGGGTCAAAAGGGTGGCAAAGGGGAGGGGAGTTCCTTTCCTGGCTTTTCTTGTGTGAGCCATGGATCCTAAAATGGTGTTGGCTAGATCAAGATCAAGGCCATTGAGGATTCGGTAAAGTAGGACCATGGCATTGTCGGTAAGGAGCGAGCCAGAGTTAAGACGGGGTAAGAGGCAACAAACAATGATGTTAAATATAATTTTTGCCTCTAGGGTAAGAGATGAGTGGGTGAGCTGTTTTGAGGTGATGTTAGATGCTTCGGGTAGGAGGTATTTGGATCGGGCAAGGATAACACAATTTTCTTTAGAGGGGTGTACTTCAGAGGGTGGACAGGGGCTAGGTAGGCCAAGGAAATCTGCAAAGTCATTAGAGTTAAAAGAGATTCTCACTCCCTTGACAACAGATTCCAAAGAGCAACCATTGGCATCGTGTTTGGCTTTTAGGTTTATGTAGAACAGGCGGGTTAGCTGAGGATAATAGACGGTTTCAAGATTGAGAAGGGTCCAGGCTGGGGATTTTTTGAGAAGTGCAATGCAAGGTAACTTCAAAGCTTCAAAGAACTCGATATCCAAAAAATCAGAACAGCAGATCCTACGAGTTCGAAACTCATCTACCCACTTTCCAGCCGTTTCAGCATTTTCAAACCATGAAGAGGGTAAGGATTGGTTTACCTGGATGTAGGCGGGTGGATCAGCATTCTTCCTTCGAGCCTATGTTGGAGCAGTCCTCTTGACAGGCGCCTCAAGACCTCTGAGGGTGCCCTTCCTGGTACGCTTGGGAGATGGAGGCTTGACAACAGTTGGGGCTTTCCGCTTCTTTGGAGACGGTGGAGGAGGAGAAAGAGAAGGAGAGGCAATGGGTTCTGGCTCCTCTTCCTCCCCATCCTCAGACCCCGAGTCCTCACCGAACCCTGCGTCGTCTCCATCAGCTTCCTCGTCCTCTCCAGATCCGTCTTGCTCCTCGTCCTCTTCCTCAGGCTCCTCTTCAGAAGGAACCTCCTTGGCCTCGGCTTTCTTCCGGATTCTCTCAGCCTCCTCCTCGACAAGCTTCCTTGCTTGCTCGGCCTTCTTATTCTTTAAAGCTTCCTCTTCGGCTTCCTTTGCTGCATCTCTTTCCAGAATGGCGTCGAGATCATCTTCCTCCTCTTCCTCGTCCACCTCCTCAGTGATGACCTTCTTTTTCCCTTTCTGCTTCGCACTGAGAGGCTTCTTAGCAGAGCGTTTTTTAGAGCCCTTGGTAACAGTAGTCGTGCTCTCAGCGATGGTGCTCTGGACAACAGCAGGGACAATGGCTTGAGGAGTGGGTTCAGGTGTAGGGGAGGTGGCAGTGGCCTGGCGTCCCTTGGGGGTGGGGCCAAGTCTTTTGGGTGTGGAAGCTTTCTTTGATTTGGGAGCCATGGAGGAAATCGGCTAGGGTTTTTTTTTTGAACGGTTTGAGAGGTTGAAGAAAGAGAAGTTGGAAGGGTTTGGATAAGTCTGAAATTGTGAGGGAGTCGGGTACAGATTTGGGGCTTAAGTAGAGAGAAATGATATAGTTGATGGGACGGGTTTAGAGTTCCAAGGCTAGTAATCATAACATTGCCATTTTGAAAATTTTCCAATTCAAAATTCAAATTAATCCATTAAAATAGGAGGGAAATAACCGAAATATTTTATTCCAAAAATAAAATATCTCAACGGAATAAAAATATAACATAAATAAAAGATTTTGAAATCCGATAGAAATATACTTGATTAAATATCTAATAAGATATTAACCAAATATATGTGATCCGATATATGTATTATACCATTTAGTTCACAAACCTTGACATAATTCTCAAAGGTCTTGACACTAAGTAGAGTTTATCTTTCGTAAAGGGAAGGCTCCCCCTACGAAATTGCATCCTTGTTAAGCATCCCAATCTCTCGTCTAATGAAGGTGAACCTGTCCTCTGCCAAAGGCTTAGTAAAAATGTCATCCCATTGATAATCAGTTGAGATAAAGGAAATAGACACATCACCTTTTTCGACATGGTCTCTAATGAAATGATGCCTTACATCAATATGTTTGGTCCTTGAATGCTGAATAGGATTCTTTGTAATGGAGATGACACTTGTATTGTCACATTTAATGGGAATGCCTTTGAGGTTGATGCCAAGATCTCGCATTTGTTGAGCTATCCAAAGGATTTGGGGGCAACAGGCTCCAGCGGCTATGTATTCGGCTTCTACAGTGGATAGAGCACCTGAGTTTTGTTTCTTTGAGTGCCAACTGATCAAGGATGCTCCTAAGAATTGGAAACATCCTGATGTGCTCTTCCTATCCACCTTATAGCCTGCAAAATCAACATCGTAATACCCAATTAATGTGAAATCATTTTGCTTTGGGTACCATAGTCCAAGCTCCTTAGTGCCATTGAGATATCGAAAGATCCTCTTCACATCCACGAGGTGAGATTCTTTAGGATCAGCTTGAAACCTAGCACACATGCAAACACTAAACATGATGTCAGGTCTACTAGCTGTAAGATGTAGTAAAGATCCAATCATTCCTTGATACTCCTTTTGATTGACACTTTTCCCAGTCTTGTCTTGATCTAGAGATAATGTTGAGCTCATGGAAGTTTTGGCTGCTTTGGATTGATCCATCTTGAACTTCTTCAAGAGATCCTTAGTGTACTTGCTTTGGTTGACAAAGATCCCTTTCTTGGATTGATGAACTTGTAATCCCAAAAAGAAGTTGAGTTCACCCATCAAGCTCATCTAAAATTCGCTGCACATAATGTCAGAAAATTCCTTGCACAAAGATGTGTTAGTAGCACCAAATAATATATCATCAACATAAATTTGAATAACCAAGATGTCCTTTCCTTTGGTCTTGATAAAAAGAGTCTTGTCGATCAACCCCCTTTTAAAATCATTTTCTAAAAGATATTTTGACAAACGCTCATACCAAGCTCTTGGGGCTTGTTTCAAACCATAAAGCGCTTTGTCAAGTTTATAAACATGATTAGAAAATTCCAAACTTTCAAAACCTGGGGGTTGAGCCACATATACTTCTTCCTCTAAGAAACCATTAAGAAAAGCACACTTGACATCCATTTGATATAACTTTATGCTCATAAAAGATGCAAATGCTAATAAAATGCGAATGACTTCAAGCCTGGATACGGGAGAAAAAGTCTCCTCGTAGTCAATACCTTCCTCTTGATTGTAGCCTTGAGCAACAAGCCTTGCTTTGTTCCTCACGATCTTACCATTCTCATCTAGCTTGTTTCGAAATACCCATCGTGTGCCAATGACAGATTGATGCTTTGGCCTAGGCTTCAAGGTCCAGACTTTGTTCCTTTCAAATTCGTTAGGCTCACTTTGCATAGCAATGATCCAATCTGGCTCTTGAAGGGCCTCATCTACCTTCTTTGGTTCAATAAGAAAAACAAACGCGTGAAAAGCACAAAGATCTTTAAGTTTAGAACGAGTTTGAACACTAGAGGTAGGGTCAGAAATGATATCCTTTAATGAGTGTGATGAGGAGTATTTGAATTTCCTTTTGCTAGTCTAAGGTCCTTGATTTGTCACACCAGTAGGATTGATTTGTGATACATCTGACTCCGTGGTCTTGTTAGGTTCATTTACAGCAGTTTCTGACGTTTCAACACCGTTGGATTGGACACCAAGGGCTTTGGACGAATCTTCAACACCTTGGGCCAATTCTTCAGTGTTGAGAATCTGTTCCTGCATGTTCCTCTTCTCTGTGTTCTTGGTAGCAGCATCATCACCTTCCTCGTTCTCTGCATGGATGTTAAGATCTATATCTGCAACACTTTCACTCAAAGAACCGTCATTGCATTCATCAAATATAACATGTATACTTTCTTCAACTAACTGGGTCCTTTTATTGAAGATTCTATAAGCTTTGCTACTTGTGGAGTAGCCAAGACATATACCTTCATCACTACGCGCATTTGAATTTCCCAAGGTTATCTTTTCCATTGTTATGAACAAAACAAGTACATCCAAAGGGTTTAAAATAAGATATAAGTGGTTTGCGGCCTTTGAAAAGTTCATAAGGAGTTTTCTTTAAGATAGAACGAATAAGACAACGATTCAAAATATAGTTAGCTGTGTTAACAGCTTCAGCCCAATAGGTTTTAGGTAATGCATTTTCTAAAAGCATAGTCCTGGCCATATCCTCTAAGGTGCGGTTCTTTCTTTCCACAACCCTGTTTTGTTGAGGTGTCCTAGGAGAAGAAAAGTTATGGGAGATGCCATATTTAGCACAAAACAAATCAAACTGAAGTTGATCAAATTCCCTACCATGATCACTTCGAATTGACACTATGGGCTCGTTTCTTAAAGTTTGCAACTCCTTACAAAGTTTTGAAAACTCAAATAAGGCCTCTGATTTTTTTTTTTAAAATGCAACCCAGGTATATCTAGAAAAATCATCAACAACGACAAGCATGTACTTTTTACCATTGGGAGATTTGACTCGCATAGGACCACATAAATCCATATATAAAAGTTCAAGGGGGTCTAGAAGAACTTACAACCTTTTTGGGTTTGAAAGAGCTACGTGTTTGTTTACCTCGTGTGCATGCATTGCACATATCAATACATTTGAAGTCCATCTCAGGAAGCCCTCTTACAAGCCCTTTGGACACAAGCTTCTGTAGTGTATGTGGACTCACATGACCGAGTCTCCTGTGCTAGAGCTTTGGATCGTCCGTCAAAGCCTTTAGACAGGTTAAGCTTCCTTGTGCCACTTGATCAACATTTACAGCGTATATATTGTTGTAGCGATATGTAGTCAGTATAACTTCACATGTATCTTCTCTGCACACTAGACATCTTTTCTTGTCAAATCTGACATTGTTGCCACTATCACATAACTGAGAAACACTAAGCAAATTATACTTTAAACCGTTAACAAGATAGACATTTTTAATACTATGGTTGAAATCACTTCCAACGCTACCAATACCAATGATGTCGCATTTTTCTTTGTCACCAAGAGTGATTGTTCCTTTGGATTGCTCCTTTAGATCATGAAAGAGAGAACTCTTCCCGCTCATATGCCTCGAGCATCCACTATCAATAATCCATTTGTGCTCCTTCACCTTGGTGATCTCCTGCAAAACAAACATCAACCTTTGTGGTTAGACCAATAAGCAAATTTGGATCCATTGTTGGGATAAACCATATTTGGTAAAATAGTGCCTTTTGGGACCCAAACTTGTGTTATCCGTTCTTTTCTCAAATGAACAAGAAATGTATTGCAAATGATATATGAATCCTTTCTTCTATAGGGGCAGGTCTCTTTTACATGTCCCTTTCGAGCACAGTGGTGACATATAGGAGAGGTTCTGCTTCCTTTTGCCTTCACAAAGGTGGTAATGTGCTGCTTTTTTAAAAACCTTGGATTGTAACCAATACCACTTTTGTTTAGAGAACTTTGTTGCTCACCCAACATTCTATCAAGAGTGCCTTTGGATTTGGTAAAACTTATGAGGGCTGTCTGTTGGTCTTGAATCTTATTATTCAGGGAGATCTTCTCGTTCTCTAAGTCATGATGCTCATTTCTTAGAGAGGAGAGATCTTGCTTGAGTTCAGATTTCTCTGAGTCAAGCGTCTTGACTTTAATGTCAAGACCTAAATAAGAAGCTTCAAGACTTTTGACCCTCATAGACAGATCCTCAATAGTTCTTTCCTGGTCCACAGTTCTCTTGATAAGAATGTTAGTATGGGCAATAAGTTTCTCTTCATTGGCAATCATATTAGAAAGGAATTCCGATAATACCTCTTTTGGACTTGCCATAAGTTCTCTTACAGTTGCTTCAAGCTTCTCATCGTGGGATTCATCTTCTGAGGCCATAAGACAAATATTGGCCTTCTCATCATCGGAGTCAGTCAGAATCGCTCCAAGTTGCCACCATGGCTTTCTTTTTCCATTTATCACCCTTCTTGGACTGGCTCTTTGTCTTTTGAGGGCAATCCTTCACAAGATGATCTGTTTCACCACATTCAAAACAAGACAAAGGTTTAGTCTTCTTATCATACTTGTTGTATTGAGGCTTACCTCAAAATTTCGAAGACTCTGATCCGTCCTTGTTGTTGAATTATTTCTTCATTTTGAGGATTCGAGCAAGCCCTCTTGTGATAAGAGCAAAAGGATCATCCTCATCGTCGTCCTCATCTTCGGAATCAGATCCATCTTTGGGCTCATCCTTCTTAGACTTGAGCGCCAAGTTCTTAGTGCTTGTTGGAAGTTCTCCATCGTCTTCATTAAGGATCATCTCATGCGTGATTAGTTTCCCAAGCAGGTCATCAAGGGGCAGAGTAGTGAGGTCTTGGGCTTCCTCTATAGCTGTTACTTTAGGACCCCATTTTTCTTTTGGGAGACACCTCAGTATCTTCCTTACTTTCTCAACGTTTGTAAAGCTCTTGCCGAGAGAGTCAAGGTTGTTGGTGATTTCTGTGAATCGTGTGAACATGGCCTTGATTGACTCATCAGACTTCATTTTGAAAAGCTCATACTTTCGAAGGAAGATGCTGATCTTGGTGTCTTTCACTTGGCTAGTTCCCTCATAGGTGACGACCAGCTTGTTCCAAATCTCTTTAGCTGACCTACAAGATGAAATACGGTTAAACTCATCAGTGCTAAGACCACAATAAAGTAAGTTAATAGCCCTATAGTTTTTGGAGACGAGTTCAAGATCCGCTTGGATGTATTCAAACTCCTTCTTTGCGACTTTGGTTCCATTTGGTCCGTCTTTCTCTGGAATCTTCGGACCATTTTCTATAATGTTCCAAACTTCCAGATCTTGATCTATAATGAACATCTTCATCAAAGATCTCCAGTGAACAAAATTGTTTCCTACAAAGAGTGGTGGTCTGCTGGTAGACCTTCCCTGTGCAAATCCTCCGCTTGCTTCACCAGACATGATCGAAAACTCACAAGATTGTTAGATCAAAAGTAGTGCGTAAAGCTCTGATACCAATTGAAGGTTCGATAAAGTAAAACAAAGTAATATAGAAATAGTCTAGAAGGGGGGTTGAATAGAGTATGCCGGTTTTTCGCAGATAGTCTCAAGACTTTTGAAGCTCGTGCAAAACCCTTTGAGATTAGACTTAGTCTTTTCTCTGAAAACCTGAATCACAAAGTTAAACAATCGAACCAAGTGTGGAAATAAGGTAAAGCAGAAAATAAAGGACTCGATGAGTTGTTTACGAGGTTCGGCACGAACTTGGCCTACGTCCTTGCCTAGGGTTCTTCCACGACCCTAGGATTCAACCGGCTTTTATTGATTCACAAGACTTAGGATCCTAGTAGCTCCCCGAGAAGCCTCTCTCATATACAATTGCAATCTAGTCAACTCACGTTCCCTTGGAGTCCTAGACCAATCTAGAAGAGCCCCACCTCTCTATGCTATCTAGTACAATCCTCTTACACTAAGTGAATCAATCGCCTAGTGTTCACTTCCTGGGTTACAAACTCTCGAGTATAACACTATAACTGAATATATCATATAAGCTCACTGTGTAACTCTCAAATGCTTTGAAATAAAATAACAGACTCTTAGGACAAGCAGAGAGCACACGAAGATAGATTTCTCTGTCTTCATCTTCCTTTTCCTTATATTGAGACAAATCGGCGCCTCAGGATCTTCACCAACGGCTAGTCTAGATCATGGCTTGAGCTGGATCTTCTATCTTTGGAAACTTCGAAGGCCACAATCTTTCCGATTTGAATCTTCTCAAATTGTACCATAAGGAAGGAAATAATATTCGAAAATACTTCCTGAAAGGTTTAGTTATATATAATAATATAATGGAAGCATATAATAACCTAAAATAATATTTCGAACATAATATCATATCGAACAGGTTTTGTATTTCATCAACACTGTTAAAGCTTCAAGACCTTTGACAGAAGCAAACTGTCAAGGCTTTTGAAACTTATTCCGATTTTCAACAAGGGAGGGAGTTATCAGTTCCTCAGGTGATGAACTAATGTGCTTTCTTCATCGCCTGAATGGTAGTTATGACAGGAGTGGTCGAGCTCTATGTTCGAGCGACCGTATTTCTTCCTTTGTTCGTCACCTAAATATGTCTATCGCGTAAAGTTAATTTAAGCCACGAAATTTGTATAGGATTGGTCGGCCAAATGTGATTTAGGTTGGATATATACAAGCCTTGGACACCCCGACAACGAACTATTATAAGTTCGTCGCCGAAAGTTTACTCAGGCGACAGAAGCTCATGAGTTCGTCGTCGAAGCTAGAATCTGGCATAGTGCTTGTGAATAAAAAAAATGATTAAGTTTGTCATAATGATTTAGTGTGTTAAAAAATTGGAAAAAAAGATTGGTAAGTAATGAAGTAAATTATAATTTTGAATTTATCGGTAACAAAAATAATAATTGTAACAACAATAAAAAATCTATATATACATATACTAAAATGGATGCATTGTTGCCTACATGGCGGCGTGTGAGTGCATCTGCTTACATGGCAACGTAGGAGTGCATCTCGCAAAACTTTCTCCCGTCAAAAAGGAAATCTAATTAAAAAAGTAATTGCATTGTTCTAATCTATATAATTAAAAAACATCTCTATCCATCTATATATTTTAGTTGATTGAAAAAAATATAAATATAAAATATTTCATAGTCATACTTACCAAAAATATTAATAGATAAATATGTAGTATTTGATAAGTGCTATTTTAAATTAATAAAATAATATGTTGTCATAATTTATAGAAAGTTATATAAGCCACCATCTATCTATCTATATATTTTAGTTGATTGACAAAATATAAATATAAAATATTTCATAGTCATACTTACCAAAAATATTAATAAATAAATGTGTAGTATTTGATAAGTGCTTTTTTTATTTATATCTAGATTATTTTTTGGTGAAAAAAATTATTTATAAAAAAATTATGTAGCCACAATCCATCTATGCATAGCTATTTTAGTAAATTAACATAATAAATATATCATATATATTTTATAAAAAAAAATTAAAAATCATTTATCTATTAAATTAGTTAAGATTCAATTAATGGTAGATTAGAAAAAAAAAACCTTTTACCTTATAAATGTGAAATCAATCAATCAATATCATTATATATATATATATATATATATATATATATATATATATATATATATATATATATATAGAATACTAAAACAGAGACCGCTGGAGCGACCTCGCTGCCACGGAATTTTCTGGATTAAACAGGATTATTTTTGCTTGCATGTCATTTTCTGGATTAAAGTGGTATTATATTTATGGGCTACATCAATTAATATGTCAATATAGTTGGGTAAAATTTTTATCTTTTTAGATCAAATAATCTATCAAATATAACCTTATATTTAGATTAAAGTAGAGTCTTATTTTAAATTATATTTATTATGATTTGTACCATATCCAATTTTTATATATATATAAAAATAGTGGAAATATATTTAACAATTTTTATATTTAGATTTGGCACAACTTATCTTCATTTAATGTCAAATACATTAATATATACCCGTACAATCTTCAACATATATTTACAAAGGTAAAATTAATATTTGTAGGTTGAATATACAAATTAGGCAAAAAAACTTATCTTTTTAGATCACTAAAAATTAATTATGACTATATTAATTTAGTCAAATTAATATATTACGTAAATATTCTATCTTTTTAGATGAAATTAAATATATTTGTATAAATATTCAATATTATATCTTAATTGGTGAAAATTTTATCTTTTTAAATTAAATAATCTATCTAATATATTGTAGTTTCTATATAAACATAGTCTATCTACGAGTCATCGCCAAACACGAAACCTTTAATATCGATCATTAGCCGGTTCAAGTGTTAAACCGCTTGCAAATCCAAATTTGCCGCACCGCTGTGGTTCCTATCTACTTTGTTCAATCTTTGCAAATCACACACAACTTTGTCGCCGCTTCAATAGTATCATATTGGAGATGGTAGGCACCCGGTTCAAATGTTCATTATTAGTCATCTAATATCGCCGCTTCAACAGAAAGTTGCAATCAAGCATTTTGATTATTTTGAGTTATAGTTTTGACTTTATTCATCATATATAGATCCTGCTACGTATATATATCCCTAAAATAGAAAACGGAGAAAAAAGATATAGGAATGGTTCTCTTAGATGAAGAGGTAAGTCCTTATATTAATTACCCCTTATTTTAACTTAATGTATTTGATGTTGTTTTAATTAAAGTATTAATTTTTCCTTCTTTGAACTGTACATGCATGATTCTGTAAAGGCCCGGATTTTTAAATAATAAAATTCAAAAATAAATAATAATAATAATAATTCGGATTGAAAATTTAAAATTTATTTGTGAACGAGTCGAGATAAGATCGAAAAGCGGGCTTAGAAGTGTAATTCCGGGTATTTGAAATTCGATCGAGACTACACGTCTTGTCCCCCTTTAAGATTCCAGCTCCCCCTACCTATCTTGGGTTAACAATTCCCACGCCACATCTCCTTGCTTCTCCATTTTGAGCAAAGATGTCACAATTCTTGACCTCCCCTGCCTGTAGCCCTTGGTCCTTGCAGCAGCAGCAGACCACCCTTTTTGATTTCAAACAGGGGATCCCAAACCCACACCTCTTACTTGTCTTTTTCCTCTCCATCCTATCCGAATTTTCAGAAGCCCTAATTTACTACCAATTGATTTCATTTTGTACCAAAATCCCACCCCCCCTTGATTCAATCCTGCAGCTTTGAACCCTTCTCTTCCTTCTTTAAAAGTGAAACCCCAAGTACCCCTCAAGCAAGATCTTCAAACACAAAAGCCATTCCCCTTCACTACTCCTCCACCACCCTCCGAGCTCCGGCGTCCGACGAACCGAGCCAAGCAGCCGCCCAGGAGCCGGATTCACCGACGCCGACGCCGTCTCGCCTCCTTCTCCGACGTCCATCCGAATCCGAGCTACACCCGGGCACCCGCCCCTGCTTCTCCAGGAGCTGAGCTCAGCGGCTTCATTCCCTCCGCTCTCTCCTCCGAATCAGGCCAGCAGCCGAGCCCCATCACCCCCGACGTCCGAGGTAGCCCAGAGCAGCCGCCGGCGTCGCCATTCCTTCTTCTCCTCCCCTGTCTCCGTCCAAGATCCGGTAAGGGTTCGATTCTCCCTCCTTTTCTCTTCCTTTCACCTCCAAACACAATAAAAGAGGAGCTTTGACCCCCTCCCACTCCCCCTAGGCCACCTCCGATGAGATCCCGTCTCCGGCGAAGCGAGTCGAGGCGATTCGAGCGTTGTTTCGGCGAAACAAACACCTCGGTGAGCACTCCTCTCTCTTCCCTTTCTTATTTTTTTCTTCTGGGTTCTGGGTTGCCGGACTGGGGTGGTCGGAGCTCGACCTCGTCTCCGGCGAGCCTCCTCCCCTCCCTCTCCTTCTCTTCGCTTCGAACAGCCGCCGCCCGCCGGTTGCTCTCTGTCTTCTTTCAGGCAGAATTGGGAAGGAGATGGGTCCGGTTCAGCTTTTTCTTTTCAGTGAACCGGTTCCCTTAAATTCCCGGTTCATTTAATGACAGATGGGTTCCGGGCCGGGTTTCAGCTTGGGCCTATTTTGCTGGGCTGTTGGATCCGGGTTCTGAATGGGTTTGAATTGCATTGGGCCTATTCCTTCCTTTGGGCCTAATTTTGTCATGGATTGTGTTTATAAAATGTGTATTAAATATAAGACTTGATTTCGGGTAATTTTCGGAAATTGTTAAATTATTAACTAATTGGATTATATATATATTATCAAATTATGGATCTTAAAATATAAAGGGATTTAAAATATATTATTTGGACTTGGATTTGAAAAAGAATTTGGGAAAAGGTTTTCAAGGTTGGAAATTGATTTGATGAATGGAAAAGAATTTAATAGAAATTAAGAAGAGGATTTTTGGAAATGATCTAACCTTGTCGGAGTTGGTTGATAAAATAATAATAGTAAGTGGATTTAAAGAATAATATTTTATTAATGGATTTTGACCAGATAGGATTTGGGAAATTATTTTGAAAGTGAGTTGATCTAATTTGAGATTTAAGAGTTTGAGAAATAATTTCGTGAGATTTATCGATTGTTTTGATTAAATGGTTTTGGTTGAAGTTGATCGCATCGAAAAGATTTTGGAAAATGGTTTAGTATCGATTGGTTTTGGGAATGTTGAGAACATGGGTTATGTGTGTATGGATGTCGGTCTGGTAGCTTATGGAATTGACTTGATGATAGGTGTGCATTGCTTTTGGACTTGCATTTGGGCCCTTGCTTGTGTTATATTGCTGTTCTGCATCTTCAGGTAAGTTCCCTAGGGGGCTTACTCAGGTTGGACATTCAGGCCTGTTGTTGCATTTTATGTTAGGTGTTGCATTCATGATCAGCATGCCATGTAGTACCATGCTAGGTTGCATCGATCGTTGAGCATTCTCTTTCTTTGTGCGTATGTAAACAGAACGGCCGTTATCTGTGATAGTCCTAGAAGTCTTTGCTAGGGTCATAGGGTAGCCCAGCCTCATCGGGTACCCTGAGTCAATCGAGTACTTCCTTATATTATGATATGCCTGCGGGCTTTATTGTGGAGCGGGTTAGGCATGCGTGCCGCCCTATTATGAATGAATGCATTCACGAGCTGGCCAGTCTCCGCCTGTCGGAAGAGGTGGAGGTAGGAGAGGGATATGCCACTTGGCATTGTCTTGGGCCCTTTACAGTATTTCTGCACATTATTATGAACTAGG
Organism: Persicaria tinctoria; assembly: GCA_037127255.1. Lineage (NCBI taxonomy): Eukaryota > Viridiplantae > Streptophyta > Magnoliopsida > Caryophyllales > Polygonaceae > Persicaria > Persicaria tinctoria. The sequence goes on from JBANSL010000010.1 coordinate 24,787,636, forward strand.
AGCATGCTAGTGTGTTTGAATTCCGTACTGCATTAGAGCATCTTTATTAGGTATAGCACATACTATGTGGCCTCAGAGAGGACTGCCGGTCCCGCGTGCGTGGCTCGATCTGATTCCTTTCCCCGTTCTTCTTTTAAAGGTATTATCTGCAGATTGAGTGCTCGATGTCTATATGATGGGGTTCCCTTTTGGCGATTCGAAGAATCTGGCTAACATTCTAATTTAATAAAATGGTAACCACCCACTCATGATTTGGTTTTGATCCGGCTCTGCCGTGACACTTGTATCTTTACCTTGCTTCCGCTTTACTTCCGTTTGAAATGGATTCCGCGACATAGTCTTAGGACAGATTAAGGGTACCCAACGGCCCTTCGAGGTTTTTAGGGTTTGAAATCCCTCTTTATACTAATCATAAAAGTGTTTGAAACCTCGACCCGTACCTGGATTGCAAGATCCGAACAAGGGGTTTTATCCCTTGAAACGTAACCCGGAAATTATAATTCTGGGCCGTTACAAAGATGGTATCAGAGCCGAGGTTGTGCAATTCGGGTACAAAAGGGTCGAGTGTATGATTTGGAAAACTGCCCATGAATTTCAAAGGTTTTGAACGTGTTTTAAAGGGGCAAAATGAACTTAAGACGTCTAACCTAAATTGGACTAAGTAATGAACTCGACTTGTAATAAAAGAGGAACACCGACCAACGGGGACACGAGTGGGTAATAAAGGCGCTAGACCACCCCTATTGGGTGTAGTTGGGAACGGTAGTCGAAATATCAGCTTGTTCTTTACAGATGGGTTGGGAAACTCCAAAGAGGTCATTATGCGTGTCACTAACTGATTCTGTGTTGAGTGCTTGCTATGCCAGATATCTGATTGATATGCCTAACAATTAAATGTGTATTGACTGATCTGTGAAAATGGGATAGTGGGAGTACCCTTGTTTCTGTGTAGTCAAACCCATCTTGTGTGGAACGAGCCCTTCCACTATGTCTGTTAACCCTTTGACGGTGCTATCGAGTCTTCCTCCCGGATGTCAGTGTCTCCCACGGGGAAATCGGGTTGGTAAACACATTGTGTCGGAATCATGTATGGATGTGAAGGTTCTCTGAGTGAGATTTAGAAGGTGGTTCTTGATGGCATTTTGAGTCAAGAGTAAGGTGTCATGAGGTTGTCCTTCTTGATTCATTTTATGACCAACCTTTATTTTCTTACCACAAGGAGTTGTACCAAAGTACCACGGGAAAGAGGGGTGATGAGTCGGTTAGGAAAGTCAATGGTTGCCCTTAGGGATCTCTGTCCGGTTGTAATTGTGACTCTCTCTGAATTGCATACCTAATTTTGTAATCTTTGGCATGTACCCTGCGAATGACCATTGGTCAAAAGCTACTCATGTTGTTGCATCTATGACTGGGTACCTTGCTTAGGTCTTGTGTTATGTCTTGGCTTCTACCATGATTATATGTTGTTATAGCATGTTTACTTGGCCTATTGATCGTATGATTGAATGGATGGGTGAGTTGCATGGAATGAATCTGCATGATTTTACTCTACTAGGTTCATGGTAGTGTGATCGTTAAATTTTGATACCCTGATGAAGCAAGTTCCTTATTTGATACGTGCTATACAACTTGATGTCACCATGCCTTATATGATACGTAACTTCCAATACATGTTATGATGATGATCCTTAATGTAAGATTCATGGTTGTATGGCATTATTTATCCATGTTGGTCACACTGCTTAGGTCTCCTATTGCATCCCGCTTCTTATCATGATTACGTGTCGTCTTTGCATTTTAACTGAACTGTGATAATGATCGTACTACTGATTGATTAGAAGCATGAGTGACATGATATGAGCCTATGTGGTTATTGCTCCTCCCGGATTAGGTCCATGGTAGTGTGATGAACTGCCTTTGTATGAATGTCATAGGATGATCTCCTCAGCATGAATGGTTGATGTACCCATGGCTTGTTGGCTAAATTAGTAGTTTTGATTGTGATCCTGCTATTTGAAGCGATATTTGGGTAAATGCATTGCTAGATTCCTCTCATGCTTATACATCGATGGACCATGCTAACGTGATTTCCTACACATCGTTGTGTTAGTCAATCAAGTGCATGTATGTATCAATTGTCATGTTATGTCATTAGCATCATGTAGGATCCTTGGTGATGATGTGTGCGGATTTATACCATGTCTGTATTATTGATGATTCTCTCTCGAGATAGGTCCCTGATAGTGTGACACTCTCCTCCTGCTGATATCTTAAAAGATTGTGTTCATCCTGGTTAGATTAATGTTGAATTCGATAATTGACTTGCTTTCCGTGATGGTGAACCCTATATGCTTACCTGTTATCGCTCGGTAGCGTTCCCCTATTAATCTAGGATAGCCTCTTGTGCTGCATGAATGTATGATTTGGCACCTCGCATGATCACACACCACATTATATTATGATTTCGCACACGTATGACACCTGAATGTTATGATGAATCTAATCACATTATCTTAATTGTCTTCATGTTCAATATGTGCCAGTAGTATTCTGTAGGGCTTATGATTCCCAATATAATTCGCTAAATGATCCCGTGTTGTACTTGTTGTATGATGTGATGACTATTGTACCATATACATGCTCTACGACAGTTCATTCTTAGCATGATTATGATCTATCGCCGTGATGTTCTTTTCGCTACCATGTGATGATCCCTCTTATTTTCATGGACATTATGATGAACTCCTTTGAATGACTCTTGACTATACTTACATCACATCATGTATCGCTAGCATCATGTAGGACCCACGCTTCCTAAATGTACCTCGTCGTATAATTACGTGTCATGCTTGACCTATTATATGACCAGTGTGGTGAGATGAGATAGTTACTATGATGCTCTTATATGTTCTCGTATGATGCTTAATCTGCTTGCTATGATATACCTCGGCATGTTATATTTGAACTCAATTGTTGATGTGTGTACCATGCTCGTGCATTGTTCATATACATGATATTGGTCATCCTTATTAAATACCGCATGACTTTGAATCTTGCATGATCATTACTGGTTCCACATATCCTGCTTGAAGTTACTAGGCATATCTGGTTTCCTGAAATAATAGACTGCTAGCTTGTCTCACATGCATCAGTGTAGGACTTGATTGTGCCTTTTGGAATGAATATGCATGTCGTTCCCTTTGAGATAGGTACATGTTAGTGTGGATTAGTATGATTGATATGCCCCATGATGAATTTGCGTCTGATTGTCACAATTGCAACCTAATAGACTTTCATAAGGGCGTTGTTGCTATTCTCGGGTCAGAGTCTTGCCTCTAGTACTGTCGTCTTTAGTTGTGGTCCGTGTTTGTCCCCGAAAGAAATTTGGGTTGTCTTCTCTCCTCACTCCCCTATCTCTGCTAACTTGAACTCCTACGCGATACATTGAACGAGCGACCGCACATGAAAGAGAAAGGAAGTTGCATAACGGTAGAGTTGTGTGGCGGAAGCGTAGGCCCATAACCCACGGGCCTCAGGATCAACAATGTCGGTAGGACGAGCACATTTTGAGAATGACGGTTACTGATTACGATATGACTTGCAAGCGAGAGTGTTTTCTGTTCGAATTGCTAACCCTTTTGAAATTGTTGACGACGATATTGCACTGACATGACGATGAGATTTATGTGCTGATGTGTTGACCTTGTGATGAACGTTGCCTGATTGACTGTTGTTATGATAATATGATTTGATGCCTTATAGTTCTGGTATGTCATGATGCCTTGATGAGTTGTCACTCTGAATTGCTAAGCATGATCTAAATTCCGTTACTTGTAAACGTGAACCACAAACGCTGAGAAACTTGAATTGTTTATTTGATAAGGCTTTGGTGAAACTTGCTAGCCTAATTTGAATATGTTCATATATGATGTTTTGCAATGATTATTGAGCATGATGATAAATTGAGAGTTGTTGAACCCATGATGTTATGTTATAAATGCTGGTTGACCTGGTGTAGATCTTATGTGTGATGATTTCATGATTGTTCTTCTTTAAACACGTGGGTGAGATCATTGGGTAGTGTGGTTGGGGAAATGGTGAAAGGATTTGAGTCGTTAAGATGATCAATGGTGTTATGAGATAAGTCGCAAGAGAGATGTAGGCTTGGGAGAGACAGAGTGAGTCTTGGGATTTATGAGAGGCAATGCTCGGGTGATCCTATTAAGCTTTTGGGTAAATCTTCGGTGGGAGTATGGTTAGCTGGGCATGACGTTGAGATGTCTTGTGAGGTGTGAGAGTGTAAGAAATGACCCTTGAGAGTATTCAGTACATAGTATAAGGGGGTACTCGGGCGTGAGGTTAGAGATTGGAGCGAGTTCTTAGAGGTGGATGGTGTGTGAGAGTGCTTGATGGAATGAGGGGTGAGATTGGAGTGTCGAAATGGATTGGGATTTGTTGGAGAATTTTTGTCTGGGTTGACGTTGGCGAGTTTAGAAGAGGATTAGTCTTGGCTTGAGAGTTGAGATGGGCGAGTGGTTGTGTTTTATTTTGAACTGGTATGATGTGAGGATGTTCTTGATTATGTGATTTATTTATATTTGATGACATGATGTTAGATAACAACTACGATGAATCTGATACAGAATGATATTACATGTCACGAATATTGAAATCTAGTTGGTAGTGACAAATGTTATCATAATATATTGTTGCTTTGTTATGTTGCTTAGGAGCATGTTGGGATGTGTTGTGATATGATATACTAGATAATGATGTGTTATTATGTGAAAGTGCGATGCTATACTATGTGGTAGTAAACATGATGTTGTATTATATGTTTAGCAAGCATGCTTATGGATAGGTTACATCACGAATATGGCTTTCAAAATGAATGTGATTGTATATGTGAGATAATGATGTCGGATTACTAAATGATCGTTATATGACATTGTGATGAGTTAAGATGATTTCTAGAGAGCATGTTGACATTTTGATGGTGATATACTTCTTGATCTTTCATTTTTATTGAATCTCAATAGCATGACTTTGACTGTATTGATAAGTAGTTTTGCTCTGTTGACTTAGGATGAAATTTCGCTATGGCTAACCTTGCAAGTACCAATGATTGATATGATAAATCTGTTATGCTAATGCTGGATAGAAATTGGATAGGATAACTATGTGGGTTTATGGGTTAAATGATATCCCTTGTTGTGACTAACCTTACTATGATTGCGATGATGATATGCGATAGTGAGATATCCTTTATGACTTTTGGTGTGATATCGAGCCATGTGTTATGATTTTGGCATATATGCGTATTATGACCTTTAGTATGATGTGGAGACGTTGATGTGATCTTGTGGCAGTGTGCTGGCATATGTTTGAGACTTGTCATATGATGTACTCGTTGAGGACCGATTGGTTATGTGATTATGCATTGCTTATGACTTGTGAAACTTGCTTGAATTGAGATTCATAGATTGATTTGATTATTGAAACTAGGAAGAGAATATGGGATTAGCCTTTAGAGGTGGATGATTCCACCTCCCAAGTTCTGAATTTGGTTGTTTGGTATGTGAGAAATTGATCTGGTGGTTGGAATATTTTGACGAAATCTTGATTTGAAAGGATTTGACTTGTTTTGATGTAAGGTTGCTTGATTAGACGTTGGATTTGAAGATTTTGAACGATTTTGAAAAAGGACCAACTTGGGTTGTAAAAGAATGAGCGTTACCGAGGATTTCAATGATTTTGAGGCCAATCTTTTTCAATTGTAGAACCCCCTTTGAAACTTTTCAAACCCGGGCAGCTCTATAATACGTCACGAAGTGGATACAAGCATTTTATGAGGGCGCTTGTAGGGTGCTTGCTAAGACCTAGTGATGATGTTGTAGAACTTTTAGAGTTGTGGTACTTCCAAAAAGTCGAAGCGAGTATGTGATAAGGGCGCTTATCGCATATTTGTCAAGGCCAATTGGAGATGTCACGACTGTGACTAGGATGTTGTGAGAATCCCGGAAGACGCAACCGAGATGATTACAAGGTTCCTTGACATGGTCCTAGGACTCATCAATTTCAAACTTCATCCTCTACTTTATTTTTGGTTTTAGTCTCGGGGACGAGACTGGTTTTTAGAGGTGGATGATGTAAAGGCCCGGATTTTTAAATAATAAAATTCAAAAATAAATAATAATAATAATAATTCGGATTGAAAATTTAAAATTTATTTGTGAACGAGTCGAGATAAGATCGAAAAGCGGGCTTAGAAGTGTAATTCCGGGTATTTGAAATTCGATCGAGACTACACGTCTTGTCCCCCTTTAAGATTCCAGCTCCCCCTACCTATCTTGGGTTAACAATTCCCACGCCACATCTCCTTGCTTCTCCATTTTGAGCAAAGATGTCACAATTCTTGACCTCCCCTGCCTGTAGCCCTTGGTCCTTGCAGCAGCAGCAGACCACCCTTTTTGATTTCAAACAGGGGATCCCAAACCCACACCTCTTACTTGTCTTTTTCCTCTCCATCCTATCCGAATTTTCAGAAGCCCTAATTTACTACCAATTGATTTCATTTTGTACCAAAATCCCACCCCCCCTTGATTCAATCCTGCAGCTTTGAACCCTTCTCTTCCTTCTTTAAAAGTGAAACCCCAAGTACCCCTCAAGCAAGATCTTCAAACACAAAAGCCATTCCCCTTCACTACTCCTCCACCACCCTCCGAGCTCCGGCGTCCGACGAACCGAGCCAAGCAGCCGCCCAGGAGCCGGATTCACCGACGCCGACGCCGTCTCGCCTCCTTCTCCGACGTCCATCCGAATCCGAGCTACACCCGGGCACCCGCCCCTGCTTCTCCAGGAGCTGAGCTCAGCGGCTTCATTCCCTCCGCTCTCTCCTCCGAATCAGGCCAGCAGCCGAGCCCCATCACCCCCGACGTCCGAGGTAGCCCAGAGCAGCCGCCGGCGTCGCCATTCCTTCTTCTCCTCCCCTGTCTCCGTCCAAGATCCGGTAAGGGTTCGATTCTCCCTCCTTTTCTCTTCCTTTCACCTCCAAACACAATAAAAGAGGAGCTTTGACCCCCTCCCACTCCCCCTAGGCCACCTCCGATGAGATCCCGTCTCCGGCGAAGCGAGTCGAGGCGATTCGAGCGTTGTTTCGGCGAAACAAACACCTCGGTGAGCACTCCTCTCTCTTCCCTTTCTTATTTTTTTCTTCTGGGTTCTGGGTTGCCGGACTGGGGTGGTCGGAGCTCGACCTCGTCTCCGGCGAGCCTCCTCCCCTCCCTCTCCTTCTCTTCGCTTCGAACAGCCGCCGCCCGCCGGTTGCTCTCTGTCTTCTTTCAGGCAGAATTGGGAAGGAGATGGGTCCGGTTCAGCTTTTTCTTTTCAGTGAACCGGTTCCCTTAAATTCCCGGTTCATTTAATGACAGATGGGTTCCGGGCCGGGTTTCAGCTTGGGCCTATTTTGCTGGGCTGTTGGATCCGGGTTCTGAATGGGTTTGAATTGCATTGGGCATATTCCTTCCTTTGGGCCTAATTTTGTCATGGATTGTGTTTATAAAATGTGTATTAAATATAAGACTTGATTTCGGGTAATTTTCGGAAATTGTTAAATTATTAACTAATTGGATTATATATATATTATCAAATTATGGATCTTAAAATATAAAGGGATTTAAAATATATTATTTGGACTTGGATTTGAAAAAGAATTTGGGAAAAGGTTTTCAAGGTTGGAAATTGATTTGATGAATGGAAAAGAATTTAATAGAAATTAAGAAGAGGATTTTTGGAAATGATCTAACCTTGTCGGAGTTGGTTGATAAAATAATAATAGTAAGTGGATTTAAAGAATAATATTTTATTAATGGATTTTGACCAGATAGGATTTGGGAAATTATTTTGAAAGTGAGTTGATCTAATTTGAGATTTAAGAGTTTGAGAAATAATTTCGTGAGATTTATCGATTGTTTTGATTAAATGGTTTTGGTTGAAGTTGATCGCATCGAAAAGATTTTGGAAAATGGTTTAGTATCGATTGGTTTTGGGAATGTTGAGAACATGGGTTATGTGTGTATGGATGTCGGTCTGGTAGCTTATGGAATTGACTTGATGATAGGTGTGCATTGCTTTTGGACTTGCATTTGGGCCCTTGCTTGTGTTATATTGCTGTTCTGCATCTTCAGGTAAGTTCCCTAGGGGGCTTACTCAGGTTGGACATTCAGGCCTGTTGTTGCATTTTATGTTAGGTGTTGCATTCATGATCAGCATGCCATGTAGTACCATGCTAGGTTGCATCGATCGTTGAGCATTCTCTTTCTTTGTGCGTATGTAAACAGAACGGCCGTTATCTGTGATAGTCCTAGAAGTCTTTGCTAGGGTCATAGGGTAGCCCAGCCTCATCGGGTACCCTGAGTCAATCGAGTACTTCCTTATATTATGATATGCCTGCGGGCTTTATTGTGGAGCGGGTTAGGCATGCGTGCCGCCCTATTATGAATGAATGCATTCACGAGCTGGCCAGTCTCCGCCTGTCGGAAGAGGTGGAGGTAGGAGAGGGATATGCCACTTGGCATTGTCTTGGGCCCTTTACAGTATTTCTGCACATTATTATGAACTAGGAGCATGCTAGTGTGTTTGAATTCCGTACTGCATTAGAGCATCTTTATTAGGTATAGCACATACTATGTGGCCTCAGAGAGGACTGCCGGTCCCGCGTGCGTGGCTCGATCTGATTCCTTTCCCCGTTCTTCTTTTAAAGGTATTATCTGCAGATTGAGTGCTCGATGTCTATATGATGGGGTTCCCTTTTGGCGATTCGAAGAATCTGGCTAACATTCTAATTTAATAAAATGGTAACCACCCACTCATGATTTGGTTTTGATCCGGCTCTGCCGTGACACTTGTATCTTTACCTTGCTTCCGCTTTACTTCCGTTTGAAATGGATTCCGCGACATAGTCTTAGGACAGATTAAGGGTACCCAACGGCCCTTCGAGGTTTTTAGGGTTTGAAATCCCTCTTTATACTAATCATAAAAGTGTTTGAAACCTCGACCCGTACCTGGATTGCAAGATCCGAACAAGGGGTTTTATCCCTTGAAACGTAACCCGGAAATTATAATTCTGGGCCGTTACAGATTCGATGATTGAAGCTATGGTTCCATTCTTTATATCGAATAAAATTTCTCCGATCTTGAAGGAATATTCAGTTTATAAACTTTCAAATTATTTTGATCTTCGTTTTAAAAACTAATATTAGTAGTATATATATAATAGTATAGTTTTTATATATACACCAGTCATATTCTGAATGAAAATGGTATTATATTTTTGAACCATCTCAATTAATAAATCAATATAGTTAGGATCTTTTAATACTTCATATCTTATTTAAGATTCTTGCTAATATAACAATAATATAATAACTTAGTTAAGATATTACTGTATAAATAATAATTTAGTTATTATCTTTATTCAATCCTTTTTTTTTAATACATTCGTTCTCACAAAGGCTATCAATTTTATTTTTTAGGCATTTTATAAGTGTGTCTCTAATAGAAATTCTATCAATATCTAATAAATAGAGGGATTCTATGCCTTAAGTAATTTTTACCGTAATATCAAAAAGATAAGTTTTTTTTATACCTATACGGCTATACATATGCCTTAAGTATCTTTTTGCAAAACATTACTTATTTTTTATCAAAATGTTACCGTAACTTATACCTATGCAAAAAAAAAAAGATAAGTATAATTTTGCAAAATATTTTAACTAACTTTTTTTCATATATGCCCACATAATAACCAAAAAAAATATTTAACTAATTAATACTCCCTCCGTTAAGCAAAACATGTCATTTTGTGTACCTTTTATTTTTATCTTAAAAAATTTCAAGGTTTTGATTTATTTATTTAAGAAAATTTTAAGTATATTAATTTTAATCAAACATAATTTATTTATCTATTATATATGTATACTTTTTTATTTTTCTATATATATAATGTATATTGATATGAACTAAACATACTCTTAGTTTAGTTTATTGTTATTAAAAATCCAAAGCTTTCAACCAAACTATATACTATAACCTTTATTTTTTTAAAAAAAATAAATAAATTAAATATTATTTTATTTATTAAGAAACCGCACAACGGGCGGGTACCGAATACTAGTATAATACTAAAACAGAGACGTGAAAATCTTATGTGGCGGTTTTTGGTGCGATTCGCTTACGTGTCGTACTCTGGTGCAATCTGACTCGGGTATTTGACACGTCAATTAATGATCATCCGATATATTTAAGCCACATTGAACAATGAATCTATATATCCACGTGTCATCTTATGCGTCTACTTTAGTTGATTATTATAATTAATATTTATATCTTAAGTGGTTATAAATTCTATCATTTAAATTATTAAACTTATCAATATGATTTGTTACAATAATAAAATGGTGGAAAATTTTAGTTTTTTAGCTTGAAAATCAAACGTGCAATTCTCTAATAAATTAATTTCATCACATATAAAGATATATAAAACTCATAAACTTTTTTTAAGTGCTAATTCTCTAATAATTGATTTTATAAAGATTCAAAGCTTTTGTGTTTCTAATAAAAAATATATTAGATAGAACTCATAATTATTTTTTGAATTTCATCTCATAGAACTCATAAACGTGCACCTAAGTTATCAACTTTTTAATATAATTTCATCTCATAAACTAAAGGGCCATACAAAATTATAAATTGAAAAATATTTACAAAATAGCCATACCTAACTAATATATTTTAAATTAATTTATCTTATCATTTTAGAACTACTCATAATTATAAAAAATAATTGTTTTTTTAAATAAACATATTTTTTTTATAAAGGAACCGGGGAAATTTTGTTTAATTTATATTTTCTTTTTGAAATTTGAAGGTTATAATAGTTCATTTCAACTACCTTAAATTGTACTTATATGTGAATTAAATAAAAAAAGCGTGCAAGAATAGAATATCAATCAAGTGCAAGTGTAAGTCCACGGTGGAGAGTGATTGGGTGAGGAGGCTCATGTATTAGTTGGGGCTTGGTGAGTCTAAGAGGATGGATGTATAGGGGTTTTTGGGTCGATAGTCTTTTTGGTAAGGAGGTTTTTGGGGATTTTTTTGTGAGATATACTGCACATGTATTTTTCCATGAGACCCTTTGTTTGGTCTGCGTGTTTTTGTAACTTGGTTACACCCATTTTATATATATTTACAAGTTCAAATAAAAAAATTGTATTATGATTTACAATCTTATCATTTATACATAAATATTGGATAAGGGTGATCACAATGATAAAAAAAAATTATGATCTCATATTTATTAGTAATAACTATGATAACAAAAATATATAATAAAATAATATATATATATATATATATATATATATATAATTTATTAAATAAGAAACCGCGAAACGCGCGGGTAATAAAACTAGTTTGTTTATATTTTGGGAGAATCTAAAAGATACAGAGTATTTAGATTATATTAAACTATCGAACTAATTTTAGTTATATCTATATTATTTTTTGGTGGAAAAAATTATTTATATTTAGATTATTATTATTTTAATTTATTGGAATCTATCTAAATTATTGTTGTATTAATGTATTTTACGCCTGGGACGGGGCCTACACTAATTGTATATATAATTGATAAATAAAAATGGAAATTTAAATAGTAAATATAATTAAATAATTAGTTTTATATTATTAGATATTTTAGTATTTAAAAAAAAAAACCTCCATCCAATATTGAATATTCTGCGTATATATCTATCTATAAATAGGTGAAGCAGCAGCTTAATTAATCTAAATCATCCGATCCCTGATCAGTATTCACTCTAAATTAATATTAATTGTGAGCCTTGGATCAATTATCCCGGCCAAAACCCAGTCCAACTCCAACAAAAAATGAAGCCTTCTACTCCGAGTACTCTCCTTGCCGCCGGCGCCGTGTGTGCGATCCTTCTGGCTGTACTGCCCACCACGTGCACGGCCGGCTTAAACTTTGAATTTCGTTGGGACAAACCTGTGTACAGCGCCGCAGGCATACCGGGTCTGCTAGAGAAATCTAGGGTCATCGAGACAAAGTTTGCCAATTGGCTTCAGATTGACGCTGCGCGTAGGGCTTCCACTAGGCTTAAGAATTTCCTTGTGCCTACGCGTGCCACTAGGCTTGCGTACCAAGGGCTTCAGAAAGTCGTTCAACTTGAGGATGTCGATAAACTTGAAAATGCCGCTGAAAAGTGCCGGAAGGCTGTGCTGTCCACCGACACTAAAATCGCCTATACATCATGCATGTCGGACCTGCGCAGTTCCATCAACAACGGTGAAGACTGTTGCAACTACCAACTTGATCTTATTGAGGCCTGCTTTCCCATCGATTACGGCACAATCACCAAAGCCCTCGCCGTACTCAAGGTTGTCGATATCTGCAGCTATCTAGCTAAACTTCCAGATAAATAAACTCACTGGTTAGGAGTGCGCGCTGTACTTGTTTAAGCATGTCATATTTTCAATTGTATGTGGAACGTACTTAATTAATTAAAGGGGCGCAAAAGCTGTTGGTTTGTACGCAAGTTTCCTTCCTAGTAATAAAATGGATCTTACTCTTACAATTATGCTTTGTGCATGATTTCTTTTTCTTATTGGGCCGGTCGCTCGCTAGTTTATAATTAAAGATGCATATATGTACGTTTATTTACCCTATTAAGATGCATTTTGAATTGTTGATCCCTATCCAAAAAAAATGAAGATGGATATTGATTTTACAAAGTAGCTAGGTCTATCTCGGTAATTAAATTTGATCCGAATCTTGATATTATATATACAAAATTTGCCTACAATTAAATTCGAGTTTTATCCAAACGTTAAGTTCAACTCATTATAATTCCTTGTCATTAATTAATTTTGTGATTACGAATGGAGCTAGCTAGACATTGTTTCAAATGCATCTTTGATCTCATTCGAAAAACTTCTACAATAGGAACCGTACGTACTTTAATTTGCGAAGAGGTTTTTGATGGAATATAGGGTGTGTATGGGTGTGCAAATAAATATCTCAAAATTAAGTAGAAACATGTATTTATTTTATAAACAATTAAAATGATTGTATGGGAGCAATAAACATGAAAAAAGTGTTTAAAAAAAAAGCTCCAACATGGTGCCATTTTTAGGTGTTTATTTTCCAAAAGACGTTTTTACCCTTTCTTTTTATCTTATTTGGTTTGAAAGCTCTACAATATCCCTAATAACAACCAACTAAATTCCACTTTTTACAAATAAACTGTTTTTCACCCCATGCGGAGATTATCTTGTTGTTTAAATTTTTAACTACTTTTACCAACGGTTTATAAATTTTACCCTGGTTATAATTTTAGTCAGTTTATTAACCCCGTTTCATACAAACTCATAGTATTTGTTATGAAAAAATTAAGAAGACGATGAGCTTAAAAGAACGTCACTCTGACTTAGAGGGAAAACAAATTTGGCAAAAATTGGAGTTGTGTCGTTTCACACCTAAAGGTGTCATCCACCCATAATACTTATAAAATTAGAAGCAACCTCTTCACAAAAAGTTGTACCACGTGGTATTATTAGAGCAAAATTTGACTATGGCCAAATTTGTCCATCTACTTATATTTTGCAACACTAACCCACGTTTTATCTTTCTCTCGCAGTCCTAAAACTGCTTGGACTAGCACAATGCTTGAGAGCAGGGGAAGAGCATAAGACGGTTTTCTAGACAACGACGGATGACGAGGGCACCCACGGTGGGTGGTGACTACAATTAACTGTGCTATTCACTTTCTGTTATGCTGTTGTGGAGAGGGGTCCAAATTAGGCACCAACCAGTTTACTTTCTGCTACGGTGGTTGGTGGCGACAATCAATGGCTGGAGGCATTGCACAATCGGTGGCGGGCAGAGGAGGGCGAGTCGGTGGAGGCGACAATCGATGGTTGGAAGCGTGGCGCAATCAGGTGGCGGGTAAACGAGGGCGAGTCACGGGAGGCGGCCCAATCGACAACGGCAATCGACGGCCGGAGGTGGCAATAAACAGCTTGATGTGTGAGATGGAGGTATAAAACTCCTTTTTTTCACTGTTAATTGTCAGAGTGAATAATCCCCGTTGGGGTTGCCTTCGCTATCATTAGAATATATATAGGAGTACAAAATAGTTAACCCTAATTACAAATGGGTAATTGGGCTTATACATATATTCTATCTAACATACCCCCTCAGTCGAAACAGGAGGGCAACGAATAGTGAGACTGTATCTAAAATCAAGAAATAAATGGCGAGGCAATCCCTTGGTGAAGATGTCTGCATACTGGTACGGGGAGGGAACATGTAGGACACGCACATGTCCGATAGCGACCTTCTCACGAACAAAGTGGATGCCAATCTCCACATGCTTGGTTCGCTGATGGTGAACCGGGTTGCGAGCAAGGTAAGTAGCGCTGACATTGTCAGTATACACAACAAACGCTTGACTGAGCGGACAGTGGAGCTCAAGCAATAGGTTGCGAAGCCAGGCAAACTCACCGACAACATTGGCAACACCGTGATATTCCGCTTCAGCACTAGACCAAGAAACCACATGTTGGCGCTTAGAAGACCAAGAGACGAGAGAGTCGTTGAGGAACACACAATATCCTGACGTAGACCGTCTAGTGCCGGACAACCAGCCCAATCAGCATCCGTGTAAGCAACCATGGAGAGAGGTGAAGGTGATGGGGGTAATAGTGATGCCAAGAGAAGTAGTACCCTGAACATACCTGATAATGCGCTTAAGAGCCGCAAAGTGAGACTCTCTGGGGTCATGCATGAATAGACAGACTTGCTGAACAACATAGCTAATATATGTATAGGCCTAATTACTCATTTGTAATTAGGGTTAACTATTTTGTATCTAACATTAATTACTTGATTTGAGTATATAGTTTCATTCTTAAATCTTGAATTTGATCATAGATAGAGTTGAGAAAAGAGAGGGATGGAGAGTGTTGTACCTAAGCACCTTCTCATGAGCACTGTAAATTGGAGTTTCTTTTATGATGAACAAATGATTGTTTGTTAGGTTTTCGAACGAAATTTATGAGTTTTCACTTTGTCGAAGGTTGAACACTTGGCGGGCCACCTTCGTGTCCCTAAATTAGGCAGCTTTGTGGATGTGAAATGCGAATGCCTTTAATCTAACCATTGAGTATTGGTTTGTTTGTCTTTGGGATGGAATAAGGATGTATACATCTTACACATGCCCCTTTGCTCAGCGAGTTTGGATCACTCGCAACTACAAGTTTAGTTTCATGGACTTTTGTGGTTTGATCTGTTAACTTATGTTGTAATTATGATGAAATGTGATATGATTTAAAAAAGGTGAAACTAATTAAAATAATCCAACCTTTGGAGGAGTGTTAAAAAAATATCCCCACCTTTAAATGGTAAGAAAAATAACCCATCCTTTGGGGGATATGGTAACAAAATATCCCGAGTTATTTTTTCAACCATAAATTGGGTCAAAACAATGATATAAAATTGGTTAAATGATCGCATTCTTATTAAAATAAGTCAATATCATCCAAATTTTACCAAAATCTTAATTTCGTCAATTATATGTCATCATTGTTGCTCATATTTATAGTCGTAAAAATAATTGGGATACTTTGTTACACCATCTCCCAAAGATTGGGTTATTTTTCTTACTCTTGAAAGGTGGATATATTTTTTTAACACCCCTCCAAAGGTTGAATTATTTTAATTAGTTTTGCCTTATAAAATTGATGTATGTTTGTTTGTAATTCAAGGTCTGCAAGAAAATATTAAGCAGGTCAGGATCAACCTTCAAATTATGGAATGTGTGTTTGCTTGTAATTCAGGGTATGTTACAGTAGGGTAGGATATGATGAAATATGCTTTTGTTTGTCAAGGAAAAGAAAAATGAAAAAAAAAAATCTTTCTTTCTACTTTCTTTGATCTTATCACTGCGTTTGGTTTTTTTGTTATTGTAGTTCCTCTTATTCTTAATTGATTTAGACATTTTATGACTTCTAATTTTTGGAACCATTGGGTGTTCAGACTCAATTTTACGGAGATCGACGTTCCTTTAGAGTTGGCTAAAAAGACTGAGTAAATTATTGACATGTTGAGGAAGATCTCAAACCATCAGCCGCTTGTCATAATTATTAAGCAGCAGCCTTGCACACTCTCACCATTTAATTACCCCACAAGTTGTTAAAGATACATGGATAAATCCTGTATCATTAGCCATTATACATATACATTGCGAAAAACTTTGCAAGGGGTACTAGAAAAAAATATTGCAGTTAGACTCTTCACCATTTAATTACCTTTATTTTTTTAATCAGATTTTAGTTGTTGTCATTAGGTCTAGGAAATAAATAACGTGGAGTGAGAACTCCACATGCTTTCTTATGTGATGGCTTTGCATACATTCTACAGTCTACACCATGGATCCCAAACTCGGTGGCTGCATATAATTCATCGCAGTTTATCATCACTTTGCAACCGTACGTACCTCAAAATTCATGTGACATGTAGTTATGTTTTGTTATGCAATGCTATTCGTTTACTAAAGTTGTTTTATAATTGTTGTGGTCTTCTAAAGATGATCATAACAATAATCATGATTGATTTTTTATTTGTTTTTACTTTAATTTTAGGCAAACTTTGACATATATCCTTGTATGGGCAATGTACAAATCTGGATTATCTCTCGATGATATTGAGATCATAGTTAGAGAGGTTGGGTGGCCAACGGATGGCGATAAGAACGCCAACATTACAAACGCGAAGTGGTTCAACCAGGAGCTCATACATGTCTTGAGTGAGGTCGTGACCCCTCCTCTTAAACCATGCTTGCTGCTAAAGGTCTATCTCTCCAACCTGATTGAAGAGAATGCAAAGAGTATTGTTCCTGATAACTTTGAGAGGTAACTTTGAGAGGCACTGAGGCCTTTTCACTTTTGATGGGAATCCAAAATACGAGCTTCTTCTTTCTATATTGCAAGAGAACAAGGGTCTAATCTATGCTAAAGGTGTAAGATATATGCCTGAGAAATGGTGTGTCTTGGGGTCAAGAGAAGACTAGGCAGGCATAGCACACAACATAGTTTACGCCTGCAGTCGGTCGGATTGCACATCCTTGGGAAACAGATACTCTTGCAATCACTTGCTGGCTCAAAGGAATGCGTCCTAAATCAGTAGAGCTGGGCTTGCAACTTCTCTGGGCGGGTTGATTGATCAACAAGAATCTGTCTGATAGAGAGTGTCCATTCCTAAGTCCAAGGAGATTAAATTGCATTGTTTTTTTACTTTTGGGTCAGTAATAAATAATTATTGTTATATATGTATGTTATTGAACCAGTTATCAAAATTTGATCATACATCAAGTTGATCATTCTGATTGATTCCTTGCCAGTTCCATTCAATTGACAGAGTATGTCATTATCAGGTCAAAGAATATTGCTAGACATAGATCATTCCATTTCCCAACTTCAACTTAAACTAGTTTGTAACAATAGACCAAGAAAATAGAAAGTACCAAATGGATTGGATCCCTGGTTATACACAATCCTATCTCAATATTTTTCCAAAAAAAAAAGCAAATGTCGGAACCAACACCTCTCAAGCCAAGCATTTGTAGGTATAGGAGTCGGATTACTGAAATTATTTTTTGGGTTCTAAAATTCCAATTTGGACTAAGAGCTCGTTTGGTTGAACGTGGGAAGTACAATTCCCGGAAACTTACTGCTCATGAATTGAATTCCTGTGAAATGCACTTCCCATGAATTGAAAAAAAGTAGTTTGGTTGAATTTTGGTTTTTAGTAATACAAATAGGAAAATAAATAAATTCACATTAAAAAATGGTGATGGTTGAACTTACCTAGTCCCCCTAGGTAAGTGAAGTTCCTACGATTTGGAGGAATTGAAATTCCTGGGAAGTTGAATTCTTGTATCATTCTATCAACCAAACACAGAAATATAATCTACTTCCTGGGTTTTTTAACTTTTTGGGTTTTTAATTGACTAACCAAACGAGGCCTAAATATTTTAATTGTCAACCGAAACCACACTTATCCAATGCAACATTATGAATTCTTCATCCAATCAGTCGTGAAATTAGAGGTTAAACTTGTAAAAATTTTGGGTTTAATTCTTACTCATTAGCTATTTGATGAAATGTCTCTAAGTGAAATGAGCTGCTTGTGTTTGATCAAAAAAATGAAATTGAATTTAAAGCCACCTTTTAAAATTAGACGGATTGAAGTTGATTTATAATTTAGACTAATTTGGGACGTGTAATATATTTTTTAAAAACTATTTTGGCCTTTTAGAATTTATACTTTCAAACATCGAATATCTTTTTCTAATTAAGGGACTAAAACATTATAAAAAACACTTATTAAATATCATTTTTTAATACTTTAGCTCTATAGGGTTTAGACATTTAAACACATATGTACTCTTTTTTCCTTAGTCCTAATTTTTGTCCCATTGGGTTTTTCTAGGCAAGGTTTTTAACGAGACAATTTGTAATGTTAGATGTGCACATCAAAGAGGAGTATTATAATACTAGCTAGTTATTACTTTGTGATGTTACACCTCCCTGTAACCCCCACCATTATTCCTCTCTATAACACCCACATGGTGGAAAATCAAGGATCCCAATTTATGGTATTTTTATCCTTTGTAAGAGCATCTACATTAGTTCGGGTTTCTTGAGTTTCTTTATCACACCCAACTTATTTTTTTACCCACATCCATAAAACCCTCATTTGTTATTTATACACTTATAAATAATAGCATAAGGTCTCACATTCCCTTTTGTCCCACCAATTAATTCCCACCCACTCTCTCTCTCCTCCCTTCTCTCTCTATCTCTCTCTTCAATTTGGATTTCTTGGGGTTTTAGTGTAGTTGCTACCCCAAGCAACTCAAAATTGGGATTTTAAACTTTCTCTGATATTATAATATTTTCTTGCCACTAAAAACTCACTAAACACTACCAATGTGGGTGCTCTAACCCTAGTCTCTCCATCTATGCCTATATAAGATCTTGTACTTCTCCTTTGTGAGAGACACAAAATGTCTCTAATTGTTTCTTATCTTATTTCTTAACATGACTCAAATTAAATTATTAGTTTAGTTATATACTGTATTACAAGATTTATTGATCGAATTCTAGATTATAGTTTTTGCTACCTCCAATAAGCCAAAACATTCATCCGGACTTTTCTACGAAGAAGCAAGTTGGAGTTATGTTTGGTAGTTTTGAATCGATATCTAAGTTTCTATATATGTCACATCACATTTGCGAGCCTTTCCTTCAATTTTCCTACCTGTCCACTTATTTTGACCCCTAGATTTATCAAACCTCGCCCAAAGCAATTTTGCTAGTCAATTTTGGTTATACACTCCAACTCCAAATTGAATAAACAGATGTTTATTACTAGATCTCATATCAACTCCAAATAGAATTCACTCAAAAAAAAATGGGGCAATTTGTAAAATACCCATAAAAGTTGCATAAATTAGAGGAGTGTCCATAAATTTTAAAAATTTGACAAAGTGTCCATCTTCTATACCTTAGCTCTCTATCCTCCTCCATCGTCCTTCCTCGTCGATCTTAAACAGTCCTCCTCGTTCCTACTCAATCGCCGCCAGATCTACTCTTCTCCAGTGCATCTCGAAGTCGGCAAACGTCAGATCTACGTTGTTCTCGCAAGTCGAATGTATGGAATTGCACAACAATCTACTGAACTATGCAAATATAATCGAATTGACGTTTTTGAAATAATGCCCTTTCAGTAGCAATTAATAAACAGAAACAATAGAAAACCTTTAAAAGATTACATATGCATACTCATTGCAGCAATTTAACTATATCGAATTGAAATACTCATTGCAACAAAATTTGTGCCGAAGGAACAGATTTTGATTGAAATTGATCAAGTTCCTAATATTTGAAATCAAACTGACACAAAAACAATAGTAATTCCACCAAACAAAGCACAATTGTGCATGTAAGATGTAATTACACCAAAACACACGAAATCTGGTGTTGCTGAAATATAATGACTAAGCTAAATCTAAGGTGTTGGGTTTGAGGCACATAATGCTAAAATGCACTGAGATGTGTGTTGCTAGATTGTAATGATTATGCGCATTCAAACTGTGCTTTTGGTTTAGTATGAATTGAATTAATATAGAAATCTGTTACAGTGCTGACATGTGATGTAATTAAATAAAATTTGTGCCGAAGGCACAAATTTAGATTGAAATTGATGAAGTTCATGCTCTTTGAAATCAATATTAAAAGAAATTAGTAGTGATCACTCTAAAATAAAGAACAGTTGTGCTACTAATATGTAATACTTATGTAAAATTCTGGTGCTGCTGACATGTAATAATTAAGCTCAATCTGTGTTGGTTTAGTGGCTTCTAATGCTAAAATGCATTGAGATGTTGTGTTACTACCTTATAGTGATTATGCACATCCAAACCTTGCTTTTCTTTTAGAATAAATTGAACTAATATAGCAATTAGTTACTACGCTGACATGTGAGTTCCTAATGAGTTCTTGCAAGAGCATTATATTTTCATTCATGATCCTACTCTCAATAAAGCCTATTTGGGAAGGAGAGGTAATATTCTTTAGCAAAGGGGAGAGACGACTAGCAAGGATTTTTGTGATGATCTTATAGGTGATGTTACAACAAGAAATGGGTCTGAAATCCCCTACACTTTTAGCATTAGTTTTCTTTGCAATTAGAGCAATTGAGGTGTGATTTGTTTGTTTAAGTAAATTGCCTGAATTCTACATCCATAAAGGATGACTACCGCATAGTCTCTACTCCACGAGATTGCCTTCCTAACTGATCGGTTTAGGGTTAGGTCCAATTAAATTCATTTTGCCCCTTTGAAAACCATTTGAAAACCTTGGGCCATTTTCAAAACCACTTCAACCTATCATACTCAGTTTGCAAAACTTGGCTCTGATACCACCTTTGAACGGTCCGGGATTATGATTTACGGGTTACGTTTCGAGGGATGAAACCCCTCGTTAGGATCTTGCGCCCTGAGTACAGGTTGAATGTTTGAAATTCTAATTAACACTCCCAAAGTGGGATTTCGTACCCAAATTCGAATGGATCGTTTGAATCCCGGGGGAAGTCCCAAAAACTCCAAAGCTCACTCTCCGCCGAACAAGAAGATCGGCGCAATAATAAACAACACCAATAGAACGGACATAAATAATACCTAAAAACATTAATGGTGAGCGGGATCAGAATGATGCCCACCTGCTGCATCTGCTGCCCTAAGCACACATATACGTTATTCCTAATAAAGATGCTTCTAGATGCAAGACGGAACATTAACACACTAACATGCACCTAAGATCAAGTGCATAATAATAATAAGGCCTTAACACATAATACCAAGTGGTATATTCCGCTACCTAACCACTGCCCCCCTTTCCGAGGCCCGTTGTGGTACCTGTTGTGAGCTGAATCTGCCATGTTTTACAATAACTTTTATATCGATTTCTGTATACATTGCATTCATTTGGGTTTAGATAGTACAGAATCTATGTAGTTTATGTTTATTTGCCAAAATTATGGAATCTACACCAGTTTCTGTTTAATTCGCAGAAATCGAGGCATTTTACATCAATTCTACAGAAGGTCGGAAAAGCTCGAAAAACCACTACAGAAGTCCAAGGTCAAAGCAGCGGAATCAAGCTGAAGATCAAGGCTACTCGATCTCGAGTAGGCTTACTCGACATAGACGAGCCTGTCCGAGCACAGCTTGGTCGAGCAGAGCCTGATCGAGAGCCAGACCAACCTGAGCTCCGGGCCCTACTCGATCTCGAGGACCACTAGTCGAGATCGACGAAGCCTCAGCGCCATGCCCGGAGTCGACAAGGAGAGTAGCCGAGGACGATCAGGCGAGACTCGCTGCCAGCGACTCCACTCGCTGCAGCGGACCACTCGCTGCCGCGGAAGAGGCCACTCGCTGCCAGCGGATGAAGCAACTCGCGGGAGCGGAAGCGGAAGGGAAGAGCCCTACTCGATCTCGACAAAGCTTGGTCGAGATCGACGAGCCCTTGAGCCATGTCCGAGCTTGCCGAGGAGAGTCACTCGAGGAGACCTAGTCGACGATCATCCCTACTCGAGGTCGACTAAGGTTACTCGAGGTCGACAAGCGCCTGAGTCCAGATCCGAGCTTGTCGAGCACGCCAACCCGAGGAAGCCCAGTCGAGGGAGCCGTCCTGATCGAGATCGACAAGAGCTACTCGAGGTCGACGAGCACCAGTGAGCCAAGTCCGAGCCACATCGAGCATCAGCTAGCCGAGACGACGAACTCTACTCGAGGTCGACAAGCCGTACTCGAGGTCGACCAGTTTCCAGAAACTTCTCGACTTGATCAATCCGAGTAGAATTGGAGTTGCTTGGGCGTGAAGGAAGACAACTTGTCCGAAGATCTATCCAAAGTTGATCAAGTTCTATCCAAGGAGACAAGATCTATCAACATCATGAAGACCTAACTTAATTAGTTTTATCTTTTCTTTAAAGATTTATTTCCTTTAAACATTTATTTATCCTTTCAAGTTTTAGATATAATTTTAGATAGAGATAGATATCTTCTTTACTAGAATAGCTAGGGAATGAAGGCTATAAATAAGGCCCTAGGGGCTCAGCTTTATTCATTCAATTTCAAAGAAAATTAGTTAGTTCCAGTAGAGTAGTTTAGGAGTTCTACGGTTTTTAGGGTTTTGGCTTTCTGCGAAAGTTGATTGCCAGGATTGTAAAGGCTTTGAATATAGTTTTATGCAAGTTTCTTTTCATCAATCAATGTCTGCAATTGCGATGAGGCGTGAGTAGTCCACCCACTTCTGGGGCTGGGGTGAGCCCGACGGTGGCCATGTGAGGCGATGCGATAAAGGTCAGATCTTTTTGTGCGATTCATCTTCTATCCCTATGAGCATGATTCTTTTGCGAGAGTTGAAGGTGATCCTTGTTTGTATTATTGAAGCGAAAGTGATCTTAATGCAACTTGGATTAATTATGTGAAAAGGGTTAGTAACAATTAGGGTTTATGCGAAAGCCTCTATATGCCTATTTGTTAATAACGAAAGTTATTTGATGGAAAGCATGATCTTTTATGCCTTTATGTGTTACTTTGCATGGTTATCGTTGTGGTATTGAAACCCTGGCCTTGGAGGTATTTAATTATATTGAAGTTAATTTCTGAATTTTGTCGAGAATCTGCAAGTTTGTCTTTTACTGTTTCTTGTCGACATAGAGGAGCCTTGGTCGAGATCGAGTACCATCTTGTCGATCTCGAGTAGGGACTTGTCTTAGTCGAGTTGGTTTTCTGTTTTCTGTTGTCGATTTTCACTTCCTGTTGATCACTGCTTGTCGATCTCGAGTTGTGTTTGTCGAGGTCGAGTACGTTCTTGCTTGTCGAGTTGATTGCCTTTGTTTTCTGTTTCTGTTTTCATTACTGTTCTTGTCGAGATAGAGGACAGCTACTCGAGATCGAGTAGCTTCTGTGTCCTTGCTTTTAGTTTCTGCTTTGCTTCTGTTTTGCTTTGTTCTTTACTTCCTTTGCTTTACTTTCTGTCTTTAGTTTATTCTTTTATTTTGTTTGCCCTTGCCGGGTTTATTTGTTTCTTTCCTTTCTTTGTTTCTGTCTTTCTGCTCTGCTTCTGTGAGAATCTACAGCTACCTGAGAACTGCTGACGTGCTTCCTCGTGGATTCGATCCTGACTATTCTCTTACTACAACGGGAGGAAGTCTTTTATTTATTTGCTGAGACAGGGAAGTCAATCTGAACTTGATTTTATATTTATTTCAATACTCGACATACTCCTGCCTAGTCAACAGTACCCGACCCCATGTTTGCATGCTTTTGATTAGACATATTAATGCATATACAAACACATATAAATACCTATTACAATGTATATATATATACACATATTAATGCATATACAAACACATATAAATACATTAGGGTATATATCAGTGTATATATACATATATTACTGCAGGTACCCGTAGGTAGCGCGCCCACGTCTGCAATTTTGGACGGGCTTGGACACGACATCCAACCCGTTAAGCGGACTTAGTCCGTCCCGCATCCGCAACACCGGGATAAAATCTTGAGTAAAACACGTCCCAAGCCTGGCCCGCGCTCGCATTTGCCCGGGTTTACTTTTGATCAATTCATGAATATGGACTTAAAAGAGAAAAATAAAATAATATAATGCAAAAGGTAAAATAAATTAGAGTGGTAAGTAAAGTGGTAATTATGACTCGAACGACTTAGATGAACCTGATGAGACCGGGTCATCCTATGACTAGACCTGAACATGGGCGGGCTTGGGCTTGGCCTACGACTATTTTTCAGCCCACTATACCGGGTCGTGCTTGGGTCAAACCCGGTGATTAGGCCATTTACCTCGCCTAAGCCCGCCCTCATTGGCAGGCCAGGCTGCCCACCGGGCCAAATGGGCCAAAACATTAAAAATTGTGCGGGCAGAGAGTTCTTGTCTCGCAAATCTGGTCCCGCACCGCATATATATTTCTTTATTTATATTCATATCTATAACTAGAATTAAAATTAATAAAAAACATTAAAAATATATTTATATTATATATTAACATGTATTTTATCTCGTCATTAAAATAAATAAAAATATTATGAAGAATACAGTAGCATAAGCGTCTGTGTACTCAATTCTGGAGTACATGAATGTAGTACTGCATGTGTGTGTATATACATTGTAATGGTGTAATATACAAATAGTATGTATATATACACACTCGGTATATTATATATTAAAAAACATTATATATATATATATATATATATATATATATATATATATATATATATATATATATATATATATAGGGATTACTTCAAATGTAAAAACTCCTTATTGCGTAAAATCCGCTTAACGTGTAAAATTTAGTATTTTAATCCTATCCCACACGCGCCTCAATTAAAAAAAAAAGTTAATTTGGCCGCTCCTCTGTTCCTCGCCCAGCAGAGCCCTCCCGAAGGCGAAGGAAGACGCCGACCATGGTGGCTGCCCCTCCGTTCCTCTCTCACTCTCCTCCGCACCATCGATGTCGGGTAGCTGTTCCTCACCCTCTTCAAATCCGGCGACGACGCCGACCTCGGAGCTCCTGCCACCCTCCCAATCTCTCGTTTTCCCTCTCTCGGTTGAGCTATGCCTCGTCCCGCTTCCTACGCCACAAAGAAGTGTCGTGAAGGCTTTCAAGCTCAACAAGCCGCTGCTCCTCTCCAAATCTGTCTCCGGCCAATGGTGCTCTCGATTCAAACGAGCGGGAAGAGGTAGCAAAGTTTATGTTGTTTCCAATTTCTAGGGTTTACAACCTTCGAATCTCCCCCTGACTCCTCCTCAGCCATCGGAATCTCAAATTAACCCCTCCCCACCCCTCTATCTGTTTTGAAAACACCATACCTTTGTGGAATTGAAGCCTGGAAGGACTGTACCCTTACCAATTTGAAGCTTCAAGGCTGGATTGAAAAAAAAAAACCAAATTTCTAGGGCTTGAAAAGCCTGTTTGAGCTCGGGAAGGAATCCCAGGTTGAGAAACGAGAAATGAGTAAGGAAAAGGGCCCAGCGCTAGGACGTCGGGCAAAATGCCTTACTCTTATCCCAATCACAACAGCAAGCAGTGCCAACTCAGGTTCGAAGATGACAGTGTTAGGATTCCTGCCTAAAGGTACATCCATACACCCCCAACAAATGGATCCAGGTGGTCAAGAAGCGACAAAGGACCCTCCAGGTTCCTCCCCTTCGTCTGTTTTTAAGCCATTTTGATCTTCAGAGGTATGCAACACTCCTCCCCTTCCCCCAGATCTGGCCGGGTCTTTTAGGATAGACATTGATGTGCAAAAGATGCCAAAGGAGGGACAATTTGAATGTTTAAATGCTGAAAAGATCCCTATGGAGGGACAAAATACCTATTTAATTTCGAATATAGATTTACAATGTAGAGATGAAAGGATTCCAATGAAGGGACAACAAGGTGACTTACATGTTTCCCATTCTTCTACTGTTAATGTGTATGTAATCAGAAATTGTGAAACCAATCCTTCCAAAGCAATGCGGGATTATCAATAGATTAAAAGAACAATTTGCTTCATTCGCTTATTTTCGTGACGAGCTGGCCACGAAGCTCTTGGTTCTCTGCTACCAGACGCTCATACTCGAGAAGCAGTCCATCCGAATTCCTTTTGAGATCCTACATCCTAGTTGCTGCTTCATCCACCTCTTTGGTTTTACTCTCAAGTTTAGATTGGAGTTCCTTTCTGATGGCTTCCATCTACGCTTTTGCTTCATCTGCCTCTTTGGTTTTACTCTCAAGCTCAGATTGGAGTTGCCTGACAAAGTCCTTGAAGGAACCAACCTGCTCCTCTCGGGCTTTGAGATCCTCCAGTCCACCGAACTTATCCTGGTTCTCCTCTGCAACCTCCACCGTCTTCCTTGTTAACCAAAGCTCTCTGATATAGTAGTGCAGCCGATCTGTCAGTAGCGCGAGGAACAGAAAGAACCCTGGATTTAAGCACAACATTGTCAGATTTACATACATTTAGTAGTCACAGCAGGCGAAGAAAACTAATGATGGTGCATTATCATGTATTTGGTTTGGCAACTGTGATGTTTTTTGTTACTTGTATGTCTAGTATTCATAGAAATTGAGGTTGCTTACTGTTGTTGATTAAGAAGAACAAACTTATCTTAGATTTCTTGTGGAGCTTCGATGAGGAAATGGCACCTCAGTCTTTGATTAATGGACATTTCTCTATTAGGATAAGAGTAAAGAAACCATTTGTCAATGAAATTTCACTTATTCTTGAAGTGTACTGTGTTTTCAAGGCAAGCCAAGTTTTCCTAGGAACCTTCTATTTGAGTTCTCATATTGCATATAAATCCCTGATATTTGCTGAGTTTTACAAATATATTTTGTAGGTAATGTTGGTGACAACAAAGCACTGGCAGAAGTTGTAAAAACTTGGGCTCGTCCAAGCAGACTTGCATCAACAAAGATATTTTACTTGTAAGAATTCTTCAGCACTATCCACAGAGCATCTTCTTGCTTAATCAATAGTACTGACAAGGTCTTCTTTAACAATGAAGGAGGCAAAAAATGGTGGATATGCAGTTGGAGCTTTTAATGTTTATAATTTGGAAGGGGTTGAGGCTGTTGATTATGCAGCAGAAGAGCAACAAAGCCCTGCCATCTTACAGGTGCGTAATCTCCTGTTCATTATGTTGTCTTACAGCTTAGTGCGTCATGAGATACACAGATTCTATGAGATATTAGAAGGGGGTGCATGATGACTGATGAGGGGAGTATATAAAAGGAAGAAAAACAAGCACACAATGTGCAATCATTTTAATCTTATAAATGATAAGCAAATTAACCATCTATTTACTGTACTTCCTTTTTTTTGTTTTTTTTTTGGTGGCAGCTCTACTGATCAGTTGCTAAATTCCTACCTTCTTCCTTTTGGCAGATCCACCCTAGTGCCCGGAAGTTGGGAGGTTTACCTTTGGTTGCATGTTGCATGTCAGCTGCACAGCATGCCAGTGTAAGTCGCATTTTAATAGATATCAAAATCAATAAAACAGAAAGAGAATCGAGCAGTCTGAGTAATAATATTTTATTCACTTTATCAATGATCCAAATATGTGTTGTCAGCACAAATTACCCAAACCATTGATCTCTCAACCTAGACAAGTCAATAAAGATGAAACTTTTTATCCTATTTTCTTTCTTGGCTTTTTATTAACAGTTAACGGGGTTGCAGAAAAAGGGCTAAAAGATAAAGTTCATATGCTTTAGAATGGCTAGAGATCTTGGCTTCCCAAAATTGATTTTCGAAACAGATTCCATCATTGTGTGTGAGCTTCTCAATAGGAAAAGGAATGATGCTGCAGGGGAGTTCACCTAGTCGCACAATGCAGGCGATGGCTAGATGAAGGAAACTGGGAAGTGCTTCACTCCCAAATTCTAAAGCTTTTACTGAATTTGCTACTATTCCCCCTTTCTTATGTAATTTCTTTGACTCCACCACTTATCTAATAAACAACTAATGGCAGTAGCCACTTTCGGATAAAAAAAAAGATGAAACTATTTACTAGTGTAAATGTTTATGTGGGTCAATATTGATTGTTGTTTGAAGTTTTTGCACTAAAGCCTATTATCTCAAAATGGAAGAGCAATGTGCCTACGCACAAAGATGCGGGTTCAAATCCCGTATAGGCTATCTATGTTTATCGCTTACAAGTACTATGTTTCTCTTCATGAATAAGAGTGTAAAGTGCAAAAATAAAATTGTAATGTGCAAATATAAGAACATAAAGTGCAAAAATAAAATTGAAATGTGCAAATTTAGAATACAAGTGTGCAAAAGTAAGATACACTTGTGCAACTGTGAAGTGCATTTGTGCAACTGTGAAGTGCATTTGTGCAACTTTAAAGTGCAAATATAAGAACATAAACTGCAAAAATAAAATTGTAATGTGCACATTTAGAATACAAGTGTGTAAAAGTAAGATACAATTGTGCAGATTTAGAATACAATTGTGCAAAAGTAAGATACACTTGTGCAACTGTGAAGTGCATTTGTGCAACTGTGAAGTGCATTTGTGCAACTTTAAAGTGCAAATATAAGAACATAAACTGCAAAAATAAAATTGTAATGTGCACATTTAGAATACAAGTGTGTAAAAGTAAGATACAATTGTGCAGATTTAGAATACAATTGTGCAAAAGTAAGATACTTATGTGCAGATTTAGAATACAATTGTACACATTCAAATTAAAGTGCATAAATAAGATTAAAATGTGCAGAATTAAGGTTAAAAGGTGCATAACTAAGATTATAATGTACATGATTCACAAAATAGACTTATCGTGCATTTGTTTTTTTACGTATAAAAATTTCAAATTAAAGTGCATAAATAAGATTAAAATGTGCAAAATTATGGTTAAAAAGTGCATAACTAAGATTATAATGTGCATTATTAACTAAACGGACTTATCGTATATCTATTTTTTTTACGTATAATAATTTAAAATTAAACTGCATAAATAAGATTAAAATGTGCAGAATTAAGGTTAAAAAGTACATAACTAAGATTATAATGTGCATGATTAACAAAACAGCCTTATCGTGTCGTATAACAATTTCAAATTAAAGTGCATAAATAAGATTAAAATGTGCAGAATTAAGGTTAAAAAGTGCATAACTAAGATTATAATGTGCATGATTAACAAAACGGACTTATCGTATATGTGTATTTTTTTTCTTCCGTTTTCAGCACTTTTTGTTGTGCAAATATAACAATTGTGCAGATTTAGAATATAATTGTGCACATTTAGAATGCAAGTGTGCATACACCAATTACTAATATTATAACGTGTAAAAGTAATATACAATTGTGCATATTTAGAATACAAGTGTGCATACAACAATTACTAAAAAAGAGTGAATGAATGTGACATATCTTATCCCAATCAATTGTGCAAAAGTAAGATTCAATTGTGCAGATTTAGAATACAATTGTGCACATTTAGAATACAAATGTGCAAAAGTAAGATACAATTGTGCAGATTTAGAATACAATTGTGCAAAAGTAAGATGCAATTATGCAGATTTAGGATACATTCAGAGAAGATTTGAATAATCTCCTAACTACTGATAAGGTAACTATTGTTGATCTTACTTAAAATTGCATTTCAAAAAATTACTTTTTCATTCAATTTGGGGAAATTAATCAATTTAATCAACCAAATATTAAGAATTGCATTTCAGAATTTTTAGAA
Organism: Persicaria tinctoria; assembly: GCA_037127255.1. NCBI lineage: Eukaryota > Viridiplantae > Streptophyta > Magnoliopsida > Caryophyllales > Polygonaceae > Persicaria > Persicaria tinctoria. Next base: position 24,817,574 of record JBANSL010000010.1, read on the forward strand.
TCAATCAAACTTATTGTTATTATTATTATTATTATTTTAAGGGATAAAATTGTATTAATAAAAGTATTTTACATAGGAAGAAACTAAAAGGAAAAGAAGGATCACCCCTAATTGAGTCCAAAGACTTAATTATAGGAACCAATGATGGGTCCTACTCCGAAGATGCAACTCCGAAGTAAGGACCAAGGCCATAAATCAAGGCATGCAAGCCCCAAAGACAAACTACCATAAACCGAGGCGTGCGAGCCCCATACAATCACATATCCAAATAAACCATAAAACCAGGCATAAAAGCCTCCATCTACCCAGCTACAACCTTAAACTTGCGTGAAACACCAACATTAGCTAGAGCAAAATCCTAATACCAAGGGTTGTATATATACGAGACATTCAGCAGGTCATGTGCATCATCACCATCAACTGATAACGAAGTCAGTATCCGAGCATAGAGATGGCCAGCAGCTTCAGCGAGCAAAAAAGAGGGACCACAATCAGTCTTTTTGAGGGAGAGTGTCTTCAAGCATAATCAATCGTTACTTAAAAAGTGCATCCTGTGAGGTAATAATCTATGCCCGTGCTATAAGGAATATAAATCCACAAAGTGCAGCTAATTAAACCCAATCAATCACGAAGCCAGCAGATGTGCAATAACATGGACAACAACTTCGAACAAACTCGAGTCAACACAGGACAACAGCAATCAAACTCAGAAGCAAGGAAAAAGAGACCCTAACATAATGCAATTTTTGGCATATGATTTAAGCTCAAGTACAAAAACAAAAAGAGACTCTAACAGTTTATACATAAATAAAAAGATACCCTAACAGTTTAGACATAAACCAAAAGAGACCCTAATAGTTTAGACCAATGCCAAATAGGCAAATATTAAGCTTAAGTAAGCAAAATATATAAACCTTCCGAGCTGCTAATCTTGAATGATCTTCACTCTTTGCTCCTGTACACACCTAATGAAGAAAACAACCAAGAATCCTTAGGAAACGAAGCCTAGTTCACCAAGCCTCGACCAACATAAATTTTCAATATTAAGTGGCTTGAACCTCACCATTTTGCCAGAAGCAAATATCAAAGTTGTGGGCTTTGGTTCTCTTATCCTCATAATGACAGCAACATCTTGCAGAGCATATCTAAGAGCATATCAGATACAAGAAAGGTTGCTGAAGTATACCAATTAATCCATTCTCAGCAGAAGCATCAAAACACCAATCTATATATCCAATCTGTCGCAAGTAACTGCTTGTTTCTTGAATGGTTTTTGCTTTCAAAGGGGTTGAGCTTCATCAATTAATCCATTCCACAAACACTTTGTTGGTTTTGAGATTACCAGTAAATGTTGATTTGAGCTATGGTTGGATTGATTGGGAAATATTACACAGACAGAAAAATAAGATGGCCAGAGTACATTATGAAATGAAGCAGGCAAGGATGGATCTCCCCGGAGGAAAATGGGGACAGGGAAGATCGAGATCAAGCGGATCGAAAACCATTAGAAACTTCCTCGCTCAATCGCAATCGATAAATGTCAGTCCCATTAGAACATTGGAGTCTCCCCGAACCAAAATCACTAGATCTGATATAAAGCAACACCTTCGAAAGAAGAAGAAGAAACAAATAGATAGAATCTCACCTGAGATTGCAGGAGGCAAAAATCGAGTTTAAGAAGAAGCGATCAAGTATACGATCTGCACAGTGTTGTTCGTAGTCGCACCCCTCGTTTCTCCTCCCGAGCCTCCACCATAAGTCGAGGATGAGGAGTAGCCCTCCGCCTCGACCTTCAGCTCGGCCGCAACCGCCTTCGTCACTGACATCATCAACCAAATCCAGAATCAGCAAATTGGAACCCTAATGGCTGAAAAGCTGAGCTCGGCAATTCCGCATTGACCTTGGGAGAGCTCGCGAGAAACAAAGCACATAGAAGAACGATTGGAAGGATGAAAAGAGACCTTACCTTGTTTAATTGGTCGATTGTTCGCCTCGAATCTTCCTTCTTCACCACCTTCCTCTCTTCCAACGCCCCCTTTTTCAGTCTGATCCAACCCTAGAAATTGCGAACCGAGGAGAAGAGACAACAACATTAGAGAGATCGGATGGAACAAGAATGGGAACGATGGATCATGGATGGCAGGGGATAATCTCGGCCTTCAAAGCGGGCAAAGCGTTGAGTTCTGCCATGAGAGCGGGTTTGTGCTTCTGAGAAACCTTCGAATTCAGCCTCTTTTGTGTTTCACAGCTGGTTCGGTTCTTTTTGTTTTAACGGACCGGCTCATTAAAAAAAATCCTACCCGCGTTCCGGTTTTCCACTAAACCCAAAATTTTACACGTTAAGCAAATTTTACACGTTAAGGATGTTTTACATTTTAAAGCTTCCCTATATATATATAACCGGGCGGGCCATTTTGTCGGACGGGCTGGGCGGGCTGAGCGGGTTGGCCCAGGTATGCTCAGGTCTACCTAGTGTTCTAAATATCGGATATATCGGTGATATATCGGGGATATTTAGAACTTGCTACAATATTGGCTTATCGGTTGAGAAATATCGGTCAACGGGTTATATCGAGTCAACGGCCGATATCTCGATCAATATCGGATTGACCGATATATCATTGCCTTGAAACTACGTCGTTTTAATATTTTTTTATTTTTTATTTTTTTGGAAAAAATCAGAAATGGGGCTAATTGCCCAAGCACAACCTGTACACGAGAACTAGGCTTGGTCTAGGGTTGCAATTTGCGAAGTTTCCCCTTGCTGCGACCCTGCCAGAGGCGACTGCTTCTTCTCCGACTACCCTTACTTCTCTTCGGCCACCCCTTCTTCTTCTCCGGCCCGGCAGCACCTAACTGGTTCAGACGTCTACATTCAGCAAATCAGTACCGAGCGGTGCCTGGCTGCTTCTTCTCCGGTTGCCCGACTCATCCCTGTTTCTTCTCTGATCGCCGGCTATAGAAACCGGCTGCCAGCTTTGGAAACCGGCCGCCTGTGTTTGGTTCTTCTCCGGTCGCCCTTGCTTCTTCTCCGACCACCCCTGATCAACAACCATTCTCTCCCTCCGCAGGTTTCAATTTTAGGGTAATTGAAATGAATTGTTTGAAGGGTTTCAATTTTAGGATACTTGAATGGGTTTCAAAATTTGAGTCTGAACGAATTTTAGTCCCTCTGTGTGCTTCAATTTGTGTTATTGGACTTAATGCAGACTATTTGAATAGGCAATTGAAATGAATTGTTTGAAGGGGTTTCAAGAACGAATTGTTTATTTTTTCAAAGTGCAATTGGTAATTTTATAATTTAAATATTGTTTTTTCATCTATATTTTTTTAAATTTTGAAGTATAAATATAATATTTATGGTTAAAAATTAGCGAATTCGATATATCCCGATATGTCCCCGATATATCCTTTTTACCCTCAACCGATAAGACCCCGATACACGATATTTAGGCCATTGGGTCTACCTATGACCCTAGCAAAGACTCTAGATACTTCACATATAACGGTCGTTCTGTTTACATACGCATAAGGAAATAGAATGCTCAACGGTCAATGCAACCTAGCATGGTACTACATGTCATGCTGATCATGAATGCAATCACCTAGTATATCATGCACATAAAGGAGGGAATATCTCTCTATCAATCTGAGTAAGCTCCGAAGAGACTTACCTGGCTATACAGAACAGCATAACGGAAAGTCCGGCACACATCAATCATATCACAAAGTATTACCTAGATACACATCAGAACACACACACACACACACACACACACACACACACACACACACACACACACACACACACACACACACACACACACACACACACACACACACACACACACACACACACACACACACACACACACACACACACACACACACACACACACACACACACACACACACACACACACACACACACACACACACACACACACACACACACACACACACACACACACACACACACACACACACACACACACACACACACACACACACACACACACACACACACACACACACACACACACACACACACACACACACACACACACACACACACATATATATATATATAATTAAGTCTACATCTAATCATCCAAGCGCTCAAGCATATCATTCAACGAGAATAGCAACCATATCGCAATCGTCATTCCATTAAGTTCAACCATTCATCATATTGCCACATTCCAAACGACCATATCATTCTCATCATTCCATTCAGTCACATTCATGTATTCATAATAATATATCCGCGCTAATAATCCGCATATCACATATATCAAGTTCATCATATTCATCATATCTCGAAAGCATAAGTTAACGATACATAGGCTTAACATTTCATCATGCTATTAGTCAAGCAATCATGTCATTAGTCCACACAAATCATGGTATGAGGAAATTAGTCACATCAACATGCTAGTTAGTCATTGATCACATAATTCCCAAGTTAGTCCCAAAAACCGCTCCAAAATAAGAGTCAATTAGGTAGAAGTTCCGACCTTGGAAAATGCTCGTCAAATTCTTTTTTCAAGTTAAATTTGATAATACCTTTTTAAATCTTCAAGTCTCGTAATATTATATTTGTTTTAAATCACCCTAATATTATATCTTTATTCTCAAAATGATATTTTATATTTTAATCTCAATAATATTATACAATATTTCAAATACAATTTTCTTTTAAACATTTTCATAAAATATTTCTAAATCCTTTAAAATCCCAACCATTTTATTTTATAAAACCCATCCCTTAGTTAAATTACCGAAAACCACCCTTATATTTATAAACTCCAAAACTGAGCTCCCTTTATAATTTAGGCCCAATGTCTCATTTTCTTTTTAAAATCAATAACCCGGCCCAAAACACTTGTTTCCTTAAAACAACAATTCCGACCCAAAAAATTAGGCCCACAAAGCCAGCCAAATTTCACTCTCCCATTCACATAGTAAGAAAAAAAAAGGAGGGAGGGGCTTAGACCCAGGCAAACGCGGGCGCGGGCCGGGCTTGGAACGGGCTTTACCCGAGATTTTGTCCCGTTGTTGCGGGCGCAGGCCGGGCTAAGCCCGCTTAACGGGTTGAAAGTCGTGTCCAAGCCCGTCCGCGAATGCGGGTGCGGGTAGCCCGCGGGTACCCGCAAACCTATTCAATTTTTCTTATCAAAGTTACAATAATTAGGTTTTTATTACATATATATGTAATATATAGGTAATTACTAATTAGCTGTTTTTATATATTTAATCACACAATCAACTATGTAATTAGCCATATAGTTACTGTTTTTATAAATGTAATTAGCTATTAGTTACTGTACATGTAAGCTATATATATATATATATATATATATATATATATGTAATTAGCTATATATACTTATTGTTTATATATATATAGTTACTGTTTTAAAAATAAATAAATAATTAATATTATATAGTTACTGTTTTTATAGTCATTGTTTTTATAGTTATTATATAGTTACTGTTTTAAAACTAAATAATTAGCTATATATATAGTTATTGTTTATATAGTTAATGTTTTTATTTTATTTTAAAAATAAATAATTAATATTATTTATTACATATATATATATATATATATATATATATATTAATTTTAATAAAAAAGGCGGGTACCCGTTACGGGCCTAGCGCCCGTAACGGGTAGATTGCCATACCTAATCCCGTGTCCGCTGCGGGCGCGGGCCGGGCTTAGCGGCCCGCTTGGGCTTTTCCCTCTACCCAAGCCTGTCCAATAAAGCGGGCGGGCGGGACGGGCCGGGCGGGCCGGCCCGCGTTTGCCCAGGTCTAGAGGGGCTCAACTGATGTGGCAAATGGGAGTGGAACCCACGACTTAAGGAAATGGGAGAGCTTACTGTTCATCCCCTACCTTTCGGCCTACTGGTTTCGAACAGAAGAAGGGAAAAGGAGGGCTTCCGCCGGCGGTGTTTTCGCTCACTCTCCGACCACACTCTCACCGACTCACCTTAACCCAAAGACGAGGAAGGACCCAACCCGAAGAGAAGAGGAGAGAGAGAGGCTCATCGGGGAGGTCGGTGAGCTGCGTTCGGCTTCACCGGAGTTGTTCGAGCTCGACGAGGAAATGGGAAGCTTCGGGAGTCCTGGGTTGAAGAAAATGGGTTATAAAGGGGGGACCTTTACGGCCTTATCGGGCGAAAGGAGGAGGAGTGGCTTACCGGGTTTGTTACGCGAAGACAGGGGAGGAGGCTCGACGGCGGTCGGCGCCGACTGCTATGGCGGCTACTGGCTCGGACGGACATCAGAGGATGCCGTTGCTGCTCGGATTCGAAGGAGGAATTGACGGAATTGTTGCTGCTCGGAGAACCGGGGCAAGGACTTCGATGGTGCTCAAAATAGAGGAAGAGGAGATGGTGTACGTGGTGCAGGTGCTCTGGTGGCGGAAGAGGAAGGGGAGGTGTTGTTTGCCCAAAAATGGGGAAGGAAGACAGTCTTCATTTGTTTGAAATCAGACTGGGGAAGGGAGTGTAGTGGATCGAAATGGGGAGGAAAGGGGGGAAATAAGACCCGAAATATATCTCGAAACTCGCTTACTCGATCTTATCCTGGTTTGGTCAAATTAGATTTTAAATTTTTCAATCCGAATTTAATTATTAAATCCGAACATCATTTTTCAGTTCTTGTCATATGAAAGCGGGAAGAAAAAACTATTTTGCATAGATTTTAAAATTTGGCCGGAATCCGCTTTAAGAGTTTTGAGTTCGATTTATGAAATTGAGGACGAGTTTTCCTTAAAATATCTAATTTAAATTCATTTTTTTTTCCCGAAATCAAATTTGAAAATCCGAGCCTTTACAGAAGTCAAATGAGCCGGATGAGATGGAAAAAATACTCATCAAATTCCTGCAAAGGTTCTACGGTATTGCCCATTCAAGAAAAGGTTACAGAGTTGTACAAGTGTCCAGAGACAACCCGTTATATGACATGGCACACAAATGGATGCCCAAAGGATGGGTTACTAAGGCATCCCACAGATGGTAAATCGTGGAAGGGCTAGCCAACTTTGAAGGAATAGGAATTAGGTAGGAAGCAAGGACCTATTGGACAGCGAAAGCTAAGCGAGAAAGAGTAGGAAGAGGTTTCTGCACTCCGATGCCTATGATAAAGTAGGAAAATTCTTTCAATCTTGTTTATCCTGCTATAGTCCCCAAAATGAGACATTCCGACGAATTCCTATTCCTGTATGAATGGCTTCAATGCCTGTGACAGAGCACACCGTCAGAGAGGTCTATTCCAGAACTTTCCAAAATTCCACCCTTGAGAAGTCTACCCTGGATGGAAGTAAAGGCCGTGATCAACTATACTAAGCGATTGATTCCACCCACTTTCAGCTATATCAACAAGGGATCCCTTTAGTCACGGACTTTGACTTATCATTTCCAAATTTCTCAAAAGAGCCTCACAATGTTAGATTAGCATTGGCAACTGATGGGTTTAATCCTTTCTGCACGATGAGTAATGTTCATAGCACACGACCAGTTATGTTAATCAATTATAACCTGCCACCATGGATGTGCATGAAGCCCGAATTCATCATGTTAGCACTTGTAATACCAGGCCCTCGGTCTCCTGGAAATGACATTGACATATACTTGCAACCTTTGGTTAAAGATTTAAAGGAGTTATGGGATGTTAGGGTAGAAACTTATGATTCCTCAAGTAATGTAATGTTCAATATGCATTGTTGTCTACAATTAGTGATTTTCCCGGTTATGCAATGTTGTCTCGATGGAGCACAAAAGGGAAATTTGCATGCCCGTGTTGTCACTGTGAAACTTATAAGAGATGTAATTACAATTAGTGATTTTCCCATAGTAATTAAAAAGATGTGTTACATGGGTCATCGTAGATTTCTGGATTCATGTCATCCTTATAAGAGATGTAAAAGGAAATTCAATGGGAAGAAAGAGAGTGGAGTTGCACCGGTTTGCTTGTCAGGGATCGAAAAATTAGAATTATTGTCTGATTTTCAGAATGAGTTTGGAAAATGCAAGAAAGGAAAGAAAGAAAATTCGAATAATTAGAATTATTGTCTGATTTTCAGAAGCAATATCTCATATGTCTATGGTCGAGTTTGCTAGATCAAGATCGATCACAAAAATTGCAACGTTCTCCCCATGTGCAGCCGCATCAGTAACCACAAGGGCAACATCAGAGGCAATCACAATGCAATATCAATTAGCACCACTTGGTGAATTCCTTTTTTTTTTTTTCTGTCATGACCTACCTTTGCGAAATTCCTTGAGGATAGCTTTCACTTTTATTCGCTTCATGGCATATATGTACATCTAATATAAAGTGTGAACCTATTTTTTAGGTTGTATTGAGTGAAGCAAATTTGAAAAGAGACGGGAAGAAAACTAGTGCGGGACGAAGGTCGTTGGCACTTTCGCCCTTTGCCAAATAGTAATAAAAATCCAAACTTAAAACACACAACCAATAGATTAGGCAACCAATCACTTGATAAACCAAATAACTACTAGTATAGCGATGAAGTCCGGTGTCGAACTCACAGGGAGAAAGCGATTTGCTATTCAATAACTCAGACAAGACTCTTAAAGCAAAACAATAATCTTTTGAACAAATAACAAATATAAAAGTAACCAGATTGCAAATCACAAAGCAAATTGATATCAAAGTAGAAAGAACATTTCACCTGTAATTCTCTGATAGTTGTTGGAATTCATGGTCCACGGATTGATTTATCAATTATTCATATTCCTAGGTCTACTTGACTAAAGTTGAGAGATCTGTAGAGATTCACTCATCTTATTCAATATCACTAAAGAATAGCATTAAGAACTCAAGTAATCAAGACCAATTGGCACATTGACTTTATTCAATCAAGACAGATAAGTGCATGCCGAACTCAATCTCAACCAAATATCCTCAACATAGATCAATTAATCAAATCATCCAATACAAAGACAAAGAGACATCACTATCATCATTACCTTTGTTTGCTATCGAGAAAACAACAACGAATTCAGAGCTAAAGATGCAATTCCTAATATGTTGATCAGGCATAGAAAGGAATACAAATATAAATGAAGCACAAGATGATGACTAAGAACACTTACTCTATTCAATCAAGACAGATAGGTGCATACCGAACTCAATCTCAACCAAATATCCTCAACATAGATCACTACTAGAAAATTGCAATTAGACATCTGTTGTGAACAGATGTCTTTCAAAAAAATTTCCGATCTATATGTGCGTGTAGTAAAAGATCAAAACTTCTCACATTGGTTTTAAGCAGATGTCTTTTCCGAGTTAAAACATCTATATTCTTTTAAATATAGATATAAATCAATCCCTCAAATTTATTTTTGACATGTTTACTTGTTGTTAAAACCTCATTATTTTTCATTTATAAGCTTTTGAAGATGTCTCCACCAAGCCTAAATTTTACATTTACATCACTTGTTTTAAAATATTCAATGTATCAAAACAAAATAGACATCTTTTTTATTATATTGATTTTGTGTATATTATTTTCATATATATAATTTGTGATTTTTTATTCTTTTAAAATGATCCATCGCATAAAATATGTATATAACTGATGTATTAATATGAAATGGACATCATTTTAAATTTTTATAAAGATGTTATTGTTAACAATATATATCAATTCATATTAACATTGTGATGTAAAAATATATGTTATACATTGATTCAGATTATTTAAACGATATGTATAATGATACTAACATCCATTTTTACGTAATAGTTCGATCTTATAGCTATTAAAACACATCACTTTTCATTTATAATCCGATGTCTTTTCGTTTGATACACAACACACTTAGCTCATAAAATAAGATTATGCAAATGATGGGTACTTTAATCAACATATACATTAAGATAAATGTGAAATCAACATTTACAAATGTTTTACAAATGTTTTACAGGATAGGTACTTGAAAGATACACTTTTACAAATGATGGGTACTTGAAGCCCATTCTTGATACTCATCTTTCTCCAGCTCACGAGTCACGCCAAGGAAAGCAGGGAGTTCTCAGTCCCAATTGTGCATATTGCTCAACAACCTCAATAAACACTCTTATCAGCTGACTCGAGATAACAAGATTGCTACCGGTAAGTTCAGTGGAAAAAAAAAAGACAAACATAAAAAAGCATCAAGGTCCTGAAAGGCATACATTTCACTATCATTTCCATCCAACATGAAATATTAAAGAATGATAGGGCGCAGATGGGAGCCAGATTGAAAAACTAAGCAACTTCTAACCAAATCAATTAAAAGCAAAAAAAAATGGGAAAATATATACGATTTTCCTTAAAAAGAATAAAGCAAAAAGAAAAACGTACATGTAGTTGCATAAGGTAGAACAGCTTGATTCAACAGCACCTGTAGACAAAAGAAAAGAGTTATCGTAGTGCCCTTCTATTGGTTCCCATGTATCTTCATTAGAATCATAACCTTTCCACTACACCTATTGAGTAGAAAATGATGAGGGGAGATTTTTAAAAATTAAGAAAACTATAAACATGTTTTCCCATAGACTGGGGAGATAGAATCAACTGTTAAAGTCAAGGAGAACTACTTACACACCTTAAATTTTAATCCTTGCTTTCCTGATTCATCGGAGTCTCCATAGCAAATGTCGACTCAAGTGGGAAACTGTCTTTTCTGGCCACCATCCACCACATTTCTTTTGCATAGTTTCTCCCAGTGCTTGAGTAACTCAAGGAAATCCTCGGCATTTTCATTTCTAACCTATCCAAAGATTAAAAAAAAATCACACCAATGGAAAATATCTTTGATGTTCTTTGACCAACTTTCAAATCATTTGACAAGTCAAATTTACTCACTTTTGATTTTGGATGATTCATTTGTAAGCTGTCACAAGCACTCTTGTCAAAATTCACAACCCACCTCTAGATTTTATGAGCGAAAGATTAGTTTCATTACACTACAATAACTCCCAAGATTTTGTACAAGAACCATATTTAAGCGAGTTTAAAGATAAATAAGAAGAAAGACTTACCTTTGAATCGGGATAATTGTATTGGATAAATCGTCTTTTTCTTTTTCGTTTTTCTTTCCCTTAAATGATTTAGTCCTAGTTATCTAACCAAAATCTTTTCAGACATCATTCTTCACTACCTTCCACAGAAGGGACATAACATATATTTATACTATTATAGTGCATGTTTTGAAAGTTTGCATTAACTCACGTGGCTTAATTATCATGAACGTAGCATTAAAAGAAACGAACTGAATATTTCAGAGATGAGCTATAATGTGGCAATTACCTCATTCAGGCGCTCAGCATCCTGCATTTTCTGCAACATCCAACGATCAATTAAGATCTTATTTTCATCTTCAGCTGTCTTAGCTTTCAACAATGTCTCTTCAATCTGTATCTTCAGTTCATCGTTTTCACTCACAACCAGCTCTAAGCCCTTTGTCTTCTCTTCTAAACGAGACTTTAACTGAGTACACTCATCCCTGCATCAGAAATAAGCATATAAACTGCATTTAATTCAGCTTCCCATGCAAAATATTATGGCATCAGAAAACATTCTTGAATTGAATAGTATTTGTTACAATCAATATCTCAATGTGGAGCAATAATTATGGGCTAACCTTAGCTCAGCAACCTCATTTTGCAAAGTAGCTATCAAAGATTCCTTCTCTTGTACTTCACCTCTCATAGTTCTCAAATCTTTAACTTCTACTGCAAGCTGCTCAGAGAGCAGTGATTGAGCTTTATAACATTGTTGTAGTTCAAGGTCAAATTTTTCTGCTTTCTCCTTCCATTCTGAGCCCTAAAATGCACATAAGTAGGGGATCACATAATAAATCACAAACTAAATTAACATGGATAAGCAAAAGCGTAGATTGGAGACAAGCCATTAGTTCACAGAAGCACCAAAAAAGCTGGAGCAGACTTTTGAAGTGTAAGCAGGCTATTTTTTCTCCATTAGAAAATCAATGGTAACATTTTGGTTCGACAATAAATGTATCTAAACAGGGCACCAATCAAGGCATTATCCTAATATCAGGATCGAATAACATCAGGTCAACAAGGCGAAAAAAAAAAGAAGAAATTGAAATAAGAGCATCAATATGATTATGCAAAAAATGAACTACTGCTAAGCTTAATATGATTATGCTCAAGTATCAACTATCCATATGCATTTTAAACATTAAAAAGAACACTGAAATTTAGGTCGAGCACAACTGTGATCCACAAAAAGGATCCTAATATCAGGATTAAGCCTTGGATTCTTGCAAATCTAGTGCTACCAATTCAAGTTGTAAACAAGAATACCTAAACAGTTTAAATAAATAAGCCTAACTTTTCATTATCTACATTGGGTCATATAGATAGACTAGTAACATTTATGCAAGAGCAATAACACTAAATCAGTGCACCAATTTTTGTAAGCAACAAATCCATATTCTATAAAGGTTAAAGACCATCCCATTCCAAACTTATTGACATCATTATATTTACTAGTACCAACCAACAACATTTGCATCAACAAAAAATCATAACATAATATAATAATTATGGATTACAAGATATTATAAGTTGTCTAGTAAAGGAACATTAAGAGAACTGCTGAATACCTAACATTGGTCAGAGTTAGAAGCAGTGTTTTCTCCTTGAATAGGTTTTTATTGAATGTGGAGAATATCTTCAAGTCATTCATAAGAATATGTACTGCTTTAGCAGAGATCTCAGATCTACAATAGCACAATCATCAAAATCGGCCATTTCAAGATCAGAACCAAAACAAAATCCATGTTAAACAAAATAATAGCAACAATAACTACAAAGTGAAAAATGAAAATACAATTGAATCAACCTGAAATGAGAAACTCCACCAATTAAACTTCGTCTTACCTGTCTAATGCTTCCAAATACTTTTGCTTCCTAATCCAAGGCATTTAGGGATGTCCCTCTTTTTGAGAATCCGAGGGCGTTTTCTTTTGAGATTTGGGGCATCATCATGGATTTTTGGAGATTTGAGGGATTAGGGTTTTGGTATTGTTTGGATTTTGAGGATGAAGAAGGAATATGAGATACCGGCGTCGGCGCTAAGGCAGGGGAGTAGGCCGGGACAGAGGATGTCAGTGGAGAAGAAGAAGAAACCCCGGATGGTCAGGGGCGGCCGAGATGGACGATGCTGGTGAGGGTCGGCCAGGATCTGGGGGACGCAGTTGCGGGTGCGAGTCAGGGCAGTGGCGGGGAGGCAGCCACGTATGCCTACAGGAAGGGCTAGAGTATGAAGGTTAGAGGAGAGAAGGATGACGTCTAGGTTTTATCAGATGGAAAGAGGAGCTCTCAGATCTCTAGAGGATGAGGATGAAAGTCAGGAGAAAGAAGAGAGGTGGTGGTAGTGGTGGCGGTGGCAGTGGAGGGCAGTAGTGGCGGCGGCGGCGGTAGGGGGTGGTGGTGACATTCAGGCGAGGTGAGCCAGAGAGATTTGGGAGAAAGGGTCAAGAGGTATTCTCAATCTGTTCAGAGAAGTCCGAAAAGGAAATAGCCTATTTTCACTATGGGCGGGTGTTTAAAAAAATATTCTAAGTATGGGCGGGCATTCAAACTTCAAACCCTTACAAAATTTCATCGACCGCGCGTTTATTTGGTTTTTTGAATTAACAATTTAATATCTGTTAAAAAATTCAACAGTTGTTTTAAGCTTTTTTAACATCACAAATTTATTATCCGATGTAATAGCTTAATTCAACATCGGTTGCTTTTTTGACAGATTTAAATCATATGATGTCTAATTGCAGTATTCTAGTAGTGGATCAACTAATCAAATCATCCAATACAAAGACAAAGAGACATCACTATCATCAATACCTTTGTTTGCTATCGAGAAAACAACAACGAATTTATAGCTAAAGATGCAATTTCTAATATGTTGATCAGGCATAGAAAGGAATACAAATATAAATTAAGCACAAGATGATGACTAAGAACATTGACTCTATTCAATCAAGACAGATAGGTTCATACCGAACTCAATCTCAACCAAATATCCTCAACATAGATCAACTAATCAAATCATCCAATACAAAGACAAAGAGACATCACTATCATCAATACCTTTGTTTGCTATCGAGAAAACAACAACAAATTCATAGTTAAAGATGCAATTCCTAATATGTTGATCAGACATAGAAAGGAATACAAATATGAATTAAGCACAAGATGATGACTAAGAACATGAATAATCAACTAAACTCAAATCCTCACAATCCAAACAACCATGTCTTCGAATCACAAGTGAAACTATGAGTTTAGCAACTCATAGGCCAATTCTCTCTCTCTCTAATTGAGTTCATAGTTTCTCTCTAATGTCGTACGTATGTCTAAAGAACTGAAAAACAACTAAATAAAGTCTCCTAAGGTCGGCAAAAACCCTAGAGGAACTAATAGGAAATAATATAAAATAATAGTCTTCGGATCCAAAATCGCGTATCCGGGATCTGGGGCAACGACGGGCGCCGTGCAAGGGGCGGTGGGTGTCGTTCCTACATTGCTCAACGTTCCTCATTTTCCTTCAACGAATTCCAATGTCGTGCCTCATTGCTCCTCCTTAGCCCTTTCTCAGCCTCCATATGCTCCAAAACATGCTTCTTAAGCTCTTTCCATAGTCCATCCAAGGTCGGAATGTAATTCTGTAGAATAAACACTAAAAACGCATAGATTCTGAACTCGAATACTTCACAAGTAATAAACGGAACTAGACTCAAAACATAACAAAACCAATACTTAATAGCAATAAGAAATACCTATAATGCCTATGTGAAATATGCATTATCAAAACCACATTATCTCAAATGCCTATGGATAAGTATGCCAGATCAAGATCTCAAAAAGTCCAACACTCTTCACAAGTGCATTCGCATCAACAACGAAATCAAAGACAATCAAAGAGTAAAAACCGTGAGTTTCCTCCACAAAAGGAACAAGTACCTTCATTGCAGCAACCACAACAAAAAAGGCAACAAAAATGTTAGAAAGTGCTCAGAAGAAATCTTAAAAAGTTCAGTTTTGCTCTCTGGGGCTCACTAAGTATGTTTAGAAAGATGCGACAAAGGCAACAACAACAAAGACAAGTTGCAGATGTTCAAGGTAATGAGCCACCCAATGGGGAAGAAGAGGAAGACAATTCATCAAGGGGACAAGAGGATGACATTGATTTTGAACATATTACATAGGAAAATGATGAGATGCTCTCGAATGAGAATGATGCACGAGCTAATATAAATGACGTGTCGCTTGAACCTCAGATTGTCACAAATCAGAGTGCTTCTCTTTCAGGTCATTGTTATTATACAAAAAGCAACATATTTAATTAGAGGTAATAGTTTTTTTAATCTTCTCTCATTATTATTATAGAAAAAAAAAAGCATCGAGGGACAACTACTATGATGGAGGTGCATCGACGCAAACCTAATGAGCGTGAGGCTATCATCCTAAATACACATGGGTAACCTATTGGACCTACTAAAGGATGTGTCATCAAGTTTAGGAATTTCTTGGGAACAATTGCTAAATTTCCTCATTTAGCACCTCTTAATTATGTTAGTTGGAAATATGTGCTTACAAAGGAGAAGATATGGGATTATGTTCAGGTATGAAGTCTCTTTCATTCTTTTTAAAGTCATCATATATATATATTTTAAATAGCATGCTTATATATTTATGATATAGGTGAGATATGACATTCCTGCTGGGGGGAAAGGATATGTACTGGACTCTATAAATGTTTTATGGCGTGTCTACAAATCAAGGGTGAAAAAGAAGCACTACACAACATATACCACTGACGAAGAAAGATTGATGAATCGTCCGAAAAATATTCCATTACAACATTTTCAGGAACTCTTAGGGGTCGTTTGGTATTGATATCTAGATATCAAGATATCAGATATCGATATCGGTATCAAGTATATCGGTATCAAGTATATCGATATCGGTATCAAGTATATCGATATCGATATCAGTATATCGATATCGATATCAGTATATCGATATCAGCTGATATCTTGATATCCTTGTTTGGTAGGCTTGATATCAAATCTGATTTCAACTAGAAAAATCATACAAACTCTACAGATTTCAGATTCTACCGCTTCCGATTATTCAAAGGGCTCTGCTGATTTTGACGTTAAAGCCATACAAATTTCGATTGTACAAGGATGCATATCGATTTCAGATTTCAGGCCAAGAACACCAAACATATATCTACAAATCAATTTCAGATTGTACAAGCCAAAAATCGCCCCAAATAATGCACAAACCCTAATCCATAAATCTCACAGCCCTAACCCTAGATTTCCCAAATTGGATTGCCCATAGATTCCAACAAAGGGCAAAGAAAGAGGAGAGAAGAGAAAGAAGAAGGGAAAAAGAGAGCTTATTTGAGACTGAGAGCGCCAGAGAGAGAGAGAGAGAGAGCGAACAGACGGAGGGAGGAGAGAGAGATATCGCCTAATACCGCCCAAATAATCGGTATATCAGTTTGGGCTTTCTCTAGTTATAGCTGATATCAAGTATATCAGCTGATATCGATATACTTCCCATACCAAACACCGATATCAGATATCAAGGGTTGATATCTGATATACTTCCCGTACCAAACACCGATATCAGATATCAAGGGTTGATATCTGATATCTGATATACTGATATCGATACCAAACGACCCCTTAAAGTATTGGAATTCCGAGTTGGCAAAGGTATCCACTAACATTACTGGAATAAATATAACTATTTAATAATGTCTCTTAACCCCCATTTTATTATACCAAAAATGTTGTATAAGTTTGTACAATGGATGACCTTTATAGTAAATAAATTGCAACAATCAAAAGAGATGTGGATTGCGAGTTGATGCCCACACAATGGGTCCTTCTCCTTCCTTTTATGCATTATTACGTCATCAGCTAGTAAGTATAAATTTTCATAACAAATTGCATATTAGGATTGTTTGTAAATCCTTTGCAGCATCAACAAGACCCTAAAAAACAACCCCCCTCTCAAGCAACTGTTTACAAAGAATCTAGAAAAAGAGTTCCTGGACACAAGTACATGACAAACAACGAGAGAACATTGAAAAATATTGTGAGTTTTATTTATTTTTTAGTGCACAAGTTGTAGAAATTGTTGACTATTTTAATACAATAAATTGATATTAATCTTTTGTTATTTATATATATATATATCAAATAGGAAAAAATGGATACGTTGGAATCTAAAAAAGCTGAAAATGGAGAACATTTCACTGATCCTTATTACGAAGTTGTATCCAAAGATGAGCGTAATCATCGTTTGCATCTTTATGGAAGAAGTGTGACGAATTCTAAGTTGATGGAAAAGGGAAAGGATAAAATGACTGCCTTCATGTTTCCTCCAGAATTCCTACAACACATCAAAGCAGAATTGATTCGTGAAGTGGCTCCAGATTTAGCATCCACAATCGTATCTCTGTTACAAGCTGCAAACCCTGGTGTACGTACAACTTCAAATTCCTGACCTTTTAGGTGATACAAGGGATACTTCTAGTGCTAATGATTGTCCGTCTATTGACCAAGCACATGAACTTGTGAACGGGGTAAGTGATAGATTACATAGGTCTTATATTGTATAGTGGGCCCAAAGGCTCAAAAGGCTCAATACCTTTGTAACCTATATATATATGTTTATCAATGAATGGAAACCCTTAAGGAGGACATTACAATCAATCTCGTGATCTCACATGGTATCACAGTCTAAAATCCTCACACCCTAATTCTTCTTTTTCTCTTAACCCTAAACCCTAGCCGCCACCCCCCCCCCCTTTTTGCCGTCGTCACCCCCCTCTTGCCGCCACCCTCCGGCGTCGCCCTCCTCCCCCTCTCGGCCTCCCTTTGCCACCGGCACCCCCCCATCTCGCCCCTCTCTCTCTCCCTCTCGTTGCAATGGCCGACCCACCCACCACCAAACCGCCCTTCCACTCCGCTCTCACAATCTCCAATATCAAACACTGCTTCCCCATCATCCTTGATCATGAATCCAGTACCTACACCATGTGGTCGCACCTCTTCACGACCCATGTTAAGGCTCATAAAGTCCTCCGCCACATCGACTCCTCCGTCAATCGCCCTAAAAGTGAAGACAACGATCTCTTCGCTCAACTCGACACCATTGTCCTTCAATGGATCTTCAACACCATCTCAAAAGATCTATTGAACACCATCCTCAACCCCAAAGACACCGCCTTGGATGCTTGGAAGAAACTCTAGAATCTCTTTCAAGAAAACTAGTCCACCCGTGCTGTCTATCTTGAGCACGAATTTTCAAGTTGCATGCTTTCCTCTTTTCCGTCGATATCCGCCTATTGTCAGCACATCAAAACCCTGGCTGATCAACTAGACTCCGTCGACTCCAAACCTAGCACCACCCGCCTTGTCCTCCAGGTACTTTCGGCTCTTCCCTCTGAATACAATGCTGCTGCTACTCATATCCAGCAGACGGAACCTCTCCCTACATTCGAAAAGACCAGGTCTCAATTGATCCTGGAGGAGACTCGCCTTCACCATCAGACCACCGAATCCGCCAAGGACAAGACGGCATTGGTCTCGTCAAGCGACATCGATGAGACCTATGCCCCGCAGCACAACCGCAGCAACGACCAACCAGGATCGAGAGGCGGCGGCGGCATCAATGGGCAGCGGCCGCAGCAGCACGAGTCCTCTCACCCCTCTTGGTACCCCAACCCCGACTATCCGCCTTGGATGCTCTTTGGCTAACCAGGGGCGTCGTATCACCCACCAGCCCCGTATCCCAACCGTCAGCAGGGAGCGGGCTTGTTGGGTCCTTCTCCTCGACCCGCAGGTCATCAGGCCTACCCGTCGTCGTCTGATCCGGCATACACTCCGACTCATGTGCATCACGCCTTCTCCTCCATGCAGCTGGCACTTCCTGACTCCGCTTGGTACATAGACACTGGCGCCACCTCTCATATGACGAACTCCTCGGGTACTCTCTCTTCTCTTTCTTTTAAGGGTCCTGCACATTCTATTATTGTCGGCAACAGTGGTCGCTTTGCTACTTTGGGCATTGGCGACACCACATTACCAACCCCAACCAAGCCATTACACCTCAACAACGTCCTCGTTGCCCCCAAACTTGTCAAAAACCTTATCTATGTCCGCCGGTTTGCCACTTACAATAATGTTTCTCTTGTGTTTGATCCGTTTGGTTTCTCTGTGAAGGATTTTACTATGGGGGTTACTCGCCTGAGATGTAATAGCACCGGGGAGCTCTATCCTGTGTCGTCGTCCTCACCATCCAGCCCGTCAACTCCTGTCGCCCTCTCGGCATCATCATCCAGTCTTTGGCATGCACGCCTTGGTCATCCCAGTCCTGCAGTTTTAGATTTGCTTCATTCTAAGAGTCTAGTCAAATGTAATAAAGAGCTTCGCTCTAGTTTATGTTCTTCTTGTCAGTTAGGAAAGCATGTCAGACTTCCTTTTCAACAGTCTTTAAACACTACTTTTTCCCCATTTGATATTATTCATAGTGATATTTGGACATCTCATGTGCCTAGCAAGGAGGGTCATAAGTATTACCTTTTGTTTCTGGATGATTACACACATTTCTTATGGGTTTTCCCTTTGCACTTTAAATCTCAAGTATTTCCTATCTTTGCCAAATTCCATTCTTATATCAAAACACAATTTCACACCTCTATCAAGTGTTTCGAATGTGACAATGACCGTGAATTTGACAACAAAGACTTTCACACTTTCTTAAACACCAATGGGATCTCTTATCGCTTGTCTTGCCCCTATACCTCCCAACAAAATGGCAAGGCCGAACGAATCATCAGAACCATCACCAATATGATGCGCTCTCTCATCTTCCACGCATCCATTCCCCTTCTATATTGGCCTTACGCCTTAGCCACCACCTGCTACCTCCTAAACATTCTCCCTTCCACTACCCTCCACCATCGCTCACCAAGTTAGGCACTTTATTGCACTTTGCCCAGGTATGATCACCTTCGTACCTTTGGGTGCTTGTGCTTCCCAAATCAGTCGTCCACCGCCCCACACAAACTTCACCCACGCTCCACTCCTTGTGTCTTTCTTGGCTATCCGTCCGATCATCGCGGTTACCTCTGCCTCGATATCAAAACCCACAAGATCATCCTATCCCGTCATGTCACCTTTGATAAATCTCGCTTCCCCTTTACATCTCCTACACCTCCTGTGTCTCAGTCAGAGTCAGAGTCATCGCTCCCTCACTTTCTTCTTCCCCATAGCTCTCCCGGTGCTCCTGCCTCTCCCCCTCCACCACCACCCCCACCCCCTACCACGAGACCTCACACCCGCAGCGTCTCCGGTGTCTTCCGACCCCTTCAGATCGTCTCCATGAACACCACACATCGCCCTGCTTTCCACAACCATACATACGCCCCGCCGCCCCCTCCCCAAGAGACCACCTTTCGTCCAACATACTAGCGGCGGCCGCAGCATCATGCCGCGGCCGCGGCCAATCAATCTCCTAGCCCTCAGCCATCATCCTACCTACTGGCGGCGGTCGCAACATCATGTCACAGCCGCGGCCAATCAATTACTTGCGGGCTTGCTGCGCCCGCAGCCTTCCCCGCAGCCGCCTCCCCTGCCTCCACCCCCCTTGCATCCGTCCTTCCCGACTCCCAATCCCCCTGCCTCCACCACGACCTCCCTTTCCCCCATTCCCACCTCCCACAAAACAGCCCCCCTCGACCCGAATTGGCAGACGACTATGCTCAACGAATACAGGGCCCTTACAAAGAATGATACTTGGGGTTCTTGTCCCTCGCCCTCCTGAGGCGAACGTCATCCGCTGTATGTGGCTCTTCTGTCACAAGTTCCGCTCTGATGGAACGTTGGAGCGCTACAAAGCCCGTCTTGTGGTCAACGGTCGCTCTCAGCAGGTCGGTACTGATTGTGATGAGATGTTCAACCCTGTGGTCAAGCCTGCAACTATCCGAGTAGTAATTAGTTTAGCTCTATCGCGCAATTGGGCCATCCATCAGTTAGATGTCAAGAACGCTTTTCTGCATGGCCATCTGAATGAGACAGTCTACATGTTTCAGCCGCCGGGGTTTGTTGATGTCGATCGTCCCAAGCACGTCTGTCTCCTGAAGCGCTCTTTGTATGGTCTGAAACAGGCTCTGCGGGCTTGGTTCCAGCGCTTTGCTTCTCACTTGCTCCGCTTGGGTTTTGTTGGTAGCCGTTCGGATACATCTCTGTTCATCTATCGCAGAGGATCAGACTTGGCCTTCTTGTTACTGTATGTCGACGACATCATTCTCACCGCCCCTCTGATGCTCTTCGGATGTCTATTATTTCGCAGTTGAGTGCGGAGTTCGCCATGTCTGATCTGGGTCAGTTGTCCTACTTCTTGGGAGTTGTTGTTCAGCGCCATGCGTCTGGTCTGTTTCTTTCACAGAGTAAGTATGCTGCTGAGATTGTTGCTCGGGCTAAGATGGTTAACTGTAATCCTGTCGCCACCCCTGTCGATACATCTAACAAGCTCAGTGCTCATTCTGGTCCTTTGGTTGATGATCCGACATTGTACAAGAGCCTCGCTGGTGCTCTTCAGTATCTCACCTTCACCAGGCCTGATATTAGTTACGCAGTTCAGTAGATCTGCTTGTTCATGCATGCACCCAGGGAACCCCACTTTCAGGCCTTGAAGCGGATCATTCGGTACATCAGCGGCACCCTCGAGCTAGGCACCACAATCACTCCTTCCTCTAAGCTTGACCTTGTTGCTTACACTGATGTGCACTAAAAAAAAAATGAAATTCGCCACGCTAGTTAGCTTCAGCAGGGGACTTGTCGTGGCAATTGATACCTTTTGCCACCAGTGGTAGCTTCGGAGTGGCTTGCCGTGGCAATTGATACCACTTTACCACCAATGCTAGCTTCGGCAAGGGTTGTCGTAGCTACACTATAAAAATAAAAGAACATTGCCATGCTTGCTAGCAACGGCAAATCCCTGTCGTGGCTAAAGCGTCTATTTTTTTTATATAAAAAATGAATTTGAAAATCCCTAACCCTAGCGTATAACCTACCAGGCTACCCATCTCCTCATCCCTCGCCCCGCTCATTTTCAGATCTGAAAACCTAAACCCCTAACCCTCGCTTCTCTGTTCGTCCATCTCCTCTCTATTTCAGATCCGTCCGCCCTTCCTCCTTCCTCATCCTTGTTCATCTTCGTCCGCCAGCCATTGGTGACCAGTGGAAGCTCTCCAAACTCTTCAAACTCTCGATCTATCGTCCTTCCTTGCTCTCCGTCTCAATGAAGGAAGTTCGATGTGGACTGTAGTGCCTCGGTGGAGAGAGGGTTTCGGTTCCTCAACCAGGTCCAGGGTCCCGAGAGCCTCGCCTTCGACCCCCTCAGTCGGGGCCCCTACACAGGCGTCGTCAAAGGCCGGTTTTCTTCTGAAAAGGTCGTGATTGGACCGATTTCGCTTCCAATCGGTAACCTTTCTTCATTTCTAGGTTTTTTCGTCCTCCAGTTTTCCCTGTTTCTTTGCTCTCTTTGTTTAATCAATCACTTTTTTCACTTATTTTGTTAAGCAACTTCTGATTGGGAGTGAATTCAACTGCATAGCTGTGCAATTACACTTTTAGGATCGATTTATCAACTGAATTAAATGTTT
This sequence comes from Persicaria tinctoria, assembly GCA_037127255.1. Taxonomy (NCBI): domain Eukaryota; kingdom Viridiplantae; phylum Streptophyta; class Magnoliopsida; order Caryophyllales; family Polygonaceae; genus Persicaria; species Persicaria tinctoria. The sequence continues at coordinate 24,840,327 of JBANSL010000010.1, forward strand.
ATGTATAGCGTAGTCGAACTAGACTTGTAAAATGAATAATATATTGGTGGAAGCGAAAATATTTAGAAGCGAAAGTGTAGCTTGACGTCGTTAAACTTGCAAAGTAGAGAGAACCCATGCTTAATTTGTTGAGCTCGACATAAAGACCTTATATGACAATATTGTGCAAGTGTGTTACTTGTTTGCTCGAGACATAATGTTGCCTTCATGTTACTTGTTTGCTCTCCGTTTCATATAGTATTGGAGTAAAATCTTGTGAGAGTCTTGTATTATATGTGTTTTCATATTCACAGTTAGTGATTGTAGGGTTTAACTCTTTTTACGACTAATATTGTGCAAGTGTGTTTGCTCAAAGTGTCATTGCAACTTGTCTAGTTATAGCATTGTCAGAACATATGTTGCTATGCTAAAAAGGAAAAAGAAATGTCTATTATTTGAATTGGAAGTCATTTTAATAGGGAAAAGTTAAAGAGGGAACATATGCTAAAAAGGAACATATGTCAGAACATATATGAATCTCAAGTCATTTTAATAGGGAAAAGTTAAAGAGGTAGAAAAAATCCAGCACCTGAAACGACCATGAGAGAGCGGTTAACAAGCCGGTGGTAGTGTTTCCTACTCCTCTCAGCTTCAGTCTCTGGGATGCTGAGATGAGGATTTTCTGCTGCTTGAACAATCTTGCAGAAGACGTTACTAAAGTCTCCTAACTTGGCCTAATGGGTATTGGGGCATCAACTCCCATATATTGGCTAACCTATGCAACTGTGTGACACAAACCTTGAATTAGATTTGAGAAATGAAAACACAAATACACATGGTAAATCCTTTTAGATAAACTGTGAGCACGAAACAAATAAAAATTCCACATAAAACATGAACCTCAGAATGCAATGACTGAGGTGTGATATTTCAAATGTATAGAAACCACAATCTATTTTTCGAACAGCTAGTCCATGATATTTCAAATGTATAGAAACCAGCATTAAGTGCTTGTGTTTGAGAGATGTAACTCATGTGAGATAAAGAGGATTTGATTTTTATTAAATAAAAGAAAACATGTTTTTGTAAGCTTCATAGCTCCAAAGTTCACAATAGATCTCCCTTCCTTCCCCCCTTTTTACTTAATTTGGCCTGCTAGAGTTCAAAAGTATCCGGTGCGTCGGCCAAACACATTTTAGCACAAATTTACTCATACTATCTCAAGCTGGCTATAGAAAAGAAGAAGTAAGAGGGAACAATTTAATTGAACCTTAGGCATAATTTACAACAAATTTCAGCATAATGTGAAAATAATCTAAATAAGTATCTCAAACAAAAGAAACTAAATTTGTCTTAGTTATATACTGTTGACATGGGTTAATGGCTCAAGTGACTGAAACATTGTATTAAATGTCTTAAATGGTAAGCTAGATGATGCTTATATCATTTAACTATTTTTTTAACCAAGTATTTTTTTTTTAATTCAGCCATTTCAACAATTAATACTTTTTTTTGATATGGAAATTTTGTAATTTGGAATGAACAGTGGCAGAATTAGGGGCAAATTGGTAACGCAACTTTTGACATGCTTGCTTGAAGCTTCCCTTTTTATATACTCCCTCCGTTCGGCAAAACTTGTCATTTTAGCTTATTTCACAAGTTTTAAGGCAATTAACAAATGTACTAATTTACCCTCAATTATTACCCTCCTTTTTTACTTTATCGAAAACTACAACTAACAAACCATCAATCACATCACATCAAGGGCGTTTTTGTAAAGTGAAGGGCAAAATACCTAAAATGACAAGTTTTTTTGAACAAAACTAACACCCTAAAATGACAAGTTTTGCCGAACGGATGGAGTATATAAGATGTCTAAATGACATGAAAGATCCACTGGTACAAAATTTGGTTGATGTGGCTATTAATGTATGTTGGTGTTGATTTTGTTGCCTTGTGCAGGACTACTGCTATAGGTGTTGGCTCTTTCCTCTCTGTCTCCATGGTAACTACCATAGTTGTTGGCCTTCCCTCTCTGTCTCCATTGTGAGTAATGATGTCATTATGTAGCTTTGTGGTTTGCAGGCTTATAGTGTCGAGATGAGTGAGAATGGGGCAGCTTAGGAGAAGTACTTCACTAACTGCAACGACTCCTTAACATCTCCTAGATTTAAAAAAAAAAGGCCTTAACATCTCTTCATTTAACCTTAATGTTTGTTGTTGATTACTCTGTCGAACTGGTGGACAAAATATATCTGAGCATTCCAACTAAGATTACAATTCTAGACTAGATTATGAAAGGAAGAAGACATTTGTTCTTCAAAAAGATCAACTCCTAAATTTTGGCACAATTTTTCACTCATCTACCATATACAGTAGTAGTTTTCACCTAGCTAGGTCATTCAAATGTTTGTTGATGATGCATCCGATTAATCTTAATTACCATGGATACCCTTTAAAATGTTGTGGTTTGGTGCCTCATCTCTTTTAAATTAACAAACTGATGATGAGTTCCCACGTACCTAGGCCCTGGAAGCCAAATGAAAGTGAGATCAAGAGAGGGAGATCTAAAATCTCCCTAAAATTAAAGGCGGCACTCAATCCTCTCTCCAAAGATCAGTATTTCCTTGACAAAAAAAAAATGAAGTAATTCAAGGCATGATAATTACAAAATATCTCACAAATTTATAAATTTACAAAAATTTAATCAAAAAGGCATCGCACATGGAATATCACTAGTGGATTTAAAAACAAGGAGGTTCTAGACTTATAGTTCCTTTTATTTTTCTGCATAATTTTTTTTTTTAAAATTTGAAACCAAATTTATGCTTCATTTCCCTTGTAGAATTGTATTGAATGTCTTTTCTTCTTCTTCCTAACATTTTTTAAATCATGCATTATTTTATTTAGGCCATTTCTCACTCTTTTCAAGGCCGAAGCTTGTATATGTATTGACTTTGACAGGTTGATCAGCTGATTGGTAAACACAATCTCTTCTAAATGTAGTATAATCTCAATCAAAGCATGGATATATATCAACCATCTTTTATCATAAAGTCATTTTAAATTATATAGTTTTTGTAGTTAATTTCACCTGAATGTCAAATTTAGCAGCCATATTTGATGCTGATCTTAGCAGATAAAAAAGAAAGTCATCTTGTAATTAGTTGTAGTTTTTGCCATTTTATTGTATATACAAATTTTGTATAATTAATGAAATTTTATTATATAGTTCAATTATGTGTATGATTTTATTTTTATTTTTTTTAAAATATTGGACTTTTTAGCCCGGGTATGAAGAATCCGGGCTAGAAAGCAGTTTTTTTTTTTAATTTTCCACCCACACTTTAGCTACAGCAGCTTGCCGTGGCAAATGGGTTGTTTTTTCATCAGGGGTTGCTAGCCGTAGCGTTGCCGTGGCTAAATTCCTAGCTACGGCTCATTGCCGAAGCTACAAAATTTTGCCACCCCAAAAATCGCCACGCCCCCATATGCCGTCGCTAAGCCGAAGCTAAATGCCATTTGCCACCCCATTCTTCCCTTTTGCCACGGTTATTTGCCGATGCAAATTTCATTTTTTTTTGTAGTGGTAGATTGGGGTGGTTGTCCTAACACACGTCCCTCCATGTCTGGTTACTGTGTCTTCCTCAATGACACCCTTGTGTCGTGGTCAGCCAAGCGTCAGTCTGTCGTGTCTCACTCTAGCGCTGAGGCCGAATACATGGGTGTTGCCAACGTTGTCTCTGAGTGCTCTTGACTCCGCAATCTCCTTCTTGAGCTCCGTTGCTCTCTTCAGATGGTCACTCTGGTCTACACTAACAACGTCTCCGCCATCGATATGGCTAGCAACCCAGTCCAGCATCAACGCACAAAGCACATTGAGCTCGATCTCCACTTCGTCCGGGACAAGGTTGCCATTGGACATGTCCGCGTTCTCCATGTCCCGTCCTCCTATCAGTACGCTGATATATTCACCAAGGGTTTACCTCGACAGTTGTTCATTGATTTTCGGTCCAGTCTCATTGTACTGTATAGTGGGCCCAAAGGCCCAAAACCTTTGTAACCTATATATATGTTTATCAATGAATGGAAACCCTCAAGGAGGACATTATAATCAATCTCATGATCTCACAGTAAGTTCTTAGTTCATGCCTTTGTTCTTTTCTAGTGCTAATGATAGATGCATCTATCTCATATTAGGTAGTACAAATAGGATTTTTTGAATTTATGAAAATCTTCCAGATCCATAAAATATGAAATTTGAAAGCAAGTTAGCTATATTTGAAATTTCAAGATATGTTTAGCAATCTTTAAAATCTAAAAATCCTAGGTATATATGAAATCTTAAAATATAAAAGCAAGTTAGTTATCTTTGAATATGAAAATCCTAGCTATCTCTAACTCTAAAATATGAAGGCAATTAAATATCTATTCATTACAGCCGTTGAAGGCAATTAAATATCTGTCATTACAATTGCTAACTTAATGCTTAGTAAACCTGTGTAAGTTCGGTGTCACTTCCCTTACGCTTGCATATTATGTTAATAATGACCCATAAAATTATAATTTTGTAACAATTATGGGCCTGTATGGTGGGCATTTCAATCGGTTGAAAATAAAATTTTCAACCGGTTAAAAGCTTATATGCTGTATGGGGTAAAAAAATTTAGGGGATTTTGGTTTAAATGGGGGGTTATTTTAAAAGCTTGTTTTGGAAGCTTTTTTGTGGTTTTAGTAGTTTATTTGGTTTGAAAGTACCACAATACCCCTAATAACAACCAAATAAACTCCACTTTTTACAAATAAACTGTTTTTCGTCCCATACGGAGTTTATATTTTTTCATAAATTTTTAACTACTTTTACCAACAGTTTATAAATTTTTACCCTGTTTATAATTTTAGTCGGTTTATCAACCCCGTCCCATACGAACCCTATATCTACTAAGTATGTTCAATATTGCAACTCCCCCCCCCCACCCCATTTTGTTTGTTTCTTCCTTTTTTTGTTTTGTCTCTACATCAATTCTTAGACCATTTATTTCTTGTAATTGCAGAGTATGAAGATGGTTTATCATCTGTAGGTGATATTGAGATGAATAAGGTACAATAACCTTTACAACTTCACACTATATCATATGTTTTTTTTATGCGCTAGATTATTTTTTTCATTGTCAATGGAATGGCTATAGAGTGAAATTTCAAATGTTTTTCTTCATTTTTTTTGTCATTGTAGTTTAATGGGGTTTCTTAGCTAGAAATAAATTCGGTTTCATTGATTTGATCGTATCTTTTAATGTGTTCATCTGATGTGTGATCTCAGATGACACCCATCTCCAATCGTAAAATGGACTTTGAAGAGTTCTGTGCAGCAGCAATCAATACTCACTAGACCTGTCAAACGGGTCATTCCGGTCGGGTTCGGGTCGGGTCACTTCGGGTCTCGGGTAAAACGGGTCCCGGGTAAAACGGGTTCCGGGTTTTTCGGGTTGACTAGAACTCGGGTTTGACCGGGTTGCGGGCGGGTTCGGGTCGATTTCGGGTTTGTCAATTTTTTCTTTATTAAATTAAAAAAATCTTAATTTGATAATTTTGCGATAAATTTTAATTAAATATAAAAAAAATTAATTATATTTAATTATAAATCAACCGGGTCAACCGGGTCAATCGGGTAAATCGGGTCAAAATTACCGGGTCAATCGGGTCACCGGGTCGAAACCCAGATTACCCGGAAAATTTCCGGATTTTCGGGTTCGGGTCGAAAAAAATTTCCGGATCAAAATTTCCGGGTCTTGACCCAAAAAATTTCGGTCGGTCGGGTCGAGTCACCGGGTCGGGTTGTGTTTTGACAGGTCTAATACTCACCCATTGGAGGCTCTGGGATGTTGGAAATAGATTGCCCAACTACTTTCACGCATTTTGATCAATAAAGGAATCGAGTAGTCAATGTGAAGGAAATTGCATGAGTATATTAATCTACACCCGTGACATTTTTCCTTGAATTGGTAAATAAAGAGCGGCCATTCCGGGGTTCGAACCGGGGACCTATGGGTACTACCCACAAGTCCTTTCCGGTGAGCCATTCCGGAATGGTTCTGTGACATTTTTCCTTGAATAGGTAAATAAAGAGCGGCCATTCCGGGGTTCGAACCGGGGACCTATGGGTACTACCCACAAGTCCTTTCCGGTGAGCCATTCCGGAATGGTTAAAAATCAATTATAAATAGATACACGTGACTACAAAACTTTGGTAGGGTAAACTTTTTATAGTGACTGACCCTACCGCTTCGCGGCCCCATACTCCAGAAACCCCTTGCGTGATTTTTTGAGGAGGCTCAGTACCACTTACGCAAAGTGCGATCAGCGGTCGCAACCTCACCTACCTGCACACGGACCACTTCACCACTTCACCACTTCGGCTTGGCCCTACGGATTAGTATACACCGCTTGACCGTACGCGCTTGTGGGAATTAATATGGCCTAAATGTACCAAGTGAGATTCGAACCCGAGACCTCTCCGTGACATTTTTCCTCTTGCAAGCACTTTCATCTTACTAAATTTGTTTATTGGTGAACAAAAGAGTTGAATCTTGAACCAAGTGCTTATATGAGGCTCAAGGATTGGATTAGGAGCTCTGATTGTGAAATTGAGTTTACTTGGTGTGAGACTTTGAGGCATCTCTGGAGTTCTTGATGCGAATTGACCACTGTATTTTGTACTCAAATCACCTTTTGCAACTTTATTATTTCATTGTTTACACTATAAAAGTCACATTATATATTAGAATTTTATGTTTTTCTTTCGCACTTTCAGTATGGTTTAACTAAAGTATTAGTAGATGATTTAAGCTAATCGGAAGTTTAGCTGGCTTTAAAAAATATGTTTTTCATTAAAATTTTGATCATGGAAAAATAAGTATTTATGTAACTTACAAAACTACTTTTAATTGTTTTATTACCAAATTTTGACGTTTTACATATGAGTGCTGAACAAAATCAAACTGTTAAGAACAAAAGATCAACAGGAATATATTTGAACATTCTACATTCGAAAATCATATATAATAAGGTTATATAATATTTTATAAATCATGTGCGTGCCGCATGGATACTGGACTAGTATTTATTACTACCTCCGTTCCATAATACATGGGCTTTTCCTTTTTGACACGTTTTTTAAGGAGCGAAAAACTCTATGAAATATTATTTTTTTAATCAAATTTTTTATATCATTTGATACTTATTAGTAATAAGTATCAAATTATATAAAAAATTTAATTAAAAAAATAATATTTCATATAGTTTTTCGCTCCTTAAAAAACGTGCCGAAAACTAAAAACCCATGTATTTTGGAACGGAGGGAGTATAGTGGGACTGGATTGTGAAGTGAAAAATGGGTTATTTAGTGGGTGATTTTATGTAATTTTCCCTAGTTTTTATTTAGGAAAGCGGCCTACACTGCCCAACGGAAATTGGATGCGATTTGAATTCCGAAGGGGCACCAAGAAAGCAGCAGGGTGCGCACCTTGGCGCACGTTAGCCCACGCAGTTGCTTGCGACATGATTGCTTCCCAAGTGACAAAGCAGTCCCTTTGTTCAGTTGTTCAACTTCAACGTTCATCCTCAGCCAGTTAGCCCTCCAACCCAACCTTCTCTCTCCTCCCTCTACAACACGCTGTCTCAATCAATTTGAAAGCGTCACTGTTAATCTCAATTATTTGTTCTTCCTATCCCAAATTCCTCATGCTTTATTATAAAACGGAACTAGTAAATCATCATTTTTGATCCGGATCTTGGAATTTTGGTTGAGTCCAATCGGCTAACGTCTCCTTCTACAGCAATCATCTTCTTCTTCCTCCTCCACCTCGTTTGCAACAGGGAGTTTGGGAGGAGTTGCTTGCCGTGAAGTATCGTCCGTGATTAGGGTTTCGGAATCGGAATCGCCGGAGGAGATGGAGCAATCGACGGGTAGAGGAGGAGGAGGAGGTAGAGTGATCGGGGAGTATTCCGTTGGGAGGCAACTCGGCTCGGGTTCGTTCTCTGTGGTCTGGCATGGGAGGCACCGAGTTCATGGCACCGAGGTTGCTATAAAGGAAATTGCCATGGATCGGTTGAATAAGAAGCTCCAAGAGAGTCTTCGGTCGGAGATTTTCATTCTTAAGCAGATTGTTCATCCTAATATTATACGACTGCATGATATCATTGAGGTTCGTGTCGCTTTGATTCAATTTCTTTTTTTACTTCAAAATTTCTCTCTTTATAATATACGCGTTTTAATATAGTGGAATCTGGATATTCAAGAACTGAATTTCGTGGTTTAGTTGGGGGCTGGAAATGTATAATTGAGCTTTCTTTTTGTGTTTTTTGAGGGTGAATATGGCCGAGAGACAAATAATGTTGCTGTTTAGAAACTGGATGACTATCTGGAGACCTATGGTGGACTGGAAACATCAATATCAGAGAGTGGTCAATTTGGACTGCATTTCGCTCTGAGAACTAGAATGAAGTTTATGTTTGATATCTAATTTAGTTATTAGTTCTTGTAATTGAATTTGCAGTGGTTGAAGTTTTGAATGCTTGATGGAAATTCCATATCTTTTATTTGAGATGAAGAGAACTACTCCGTACTACTTAATTTTCTCGTCTGTTGTTTTTAGTAGAGGGTTTCGGCAAGACATTCTTAAATTGGTGCATCATCTTTCTTAAAATCACATCCTATTGGAATTCACTTAAATGTTTTGTGCTCTGCTGCTTTAATTATATAGGCTACTGATGAGTTCTGGATGATGAATGTGGAATTGTGGATACTATTTACTAGTTACGTCCTGTTTATTATTAGTCAATTATCATTTGTGAAACTACTTGTAACCATGGTTCACATTCTTCTTCTTAGTCATATTGTTGATTGGCACTTCTAGGATCGTGCTACAACTGTTTCACTGTCTTCTACTCTGATAGTTTGTTAGTTACATGAGTATTTCATGCCATGGTTTTTGGCAATTGCTTGGTAAAATTGTCTCTTCAATCTAGTTTGTGTTCATTCCCTTTGAGGTTGCTGATATCAAATTCTCATAGCTTGCTGTTAGTTATGCTTTGCAGGATTCTGGAAGGATCCATCTTGTATTGGAGTATTGCCGTGGTGGCGATCTATACATGTATATACAACGACAGAAAAGAGTTCCTGAGGTTACTGCAAAGCACTTCATGCAACAGTTAGGTACATGTTCACATTTTTTTGTTTCATCCAATAGCTAGATTCAACCCATTTACAAGTTGCCTGATGATATTGATTATAACTATCTAACAGCGGCTGGTTTGAAAGTCCTTCGTGAGAATAATCTTATTCATCGAGACTTGAAACCGCAGGTATGTTTTGACTTTCTTTAAAGTGATCAACTTATCTTATTTTAGCACATTTTATGTATCTTGAAATTAACATTATGATTTTGAAATATAGCACATGTTATCTATCTTAAAATTAATCTCCACTGCAAACTGCAACAGAAGTTCCGAAATTAGCTCCAATCCAAATACAGATTAATACTTCTTATTCTTGAGAGGGGAACAAGGGCCAGTGTCGGGACCATAAGGTTATCCTGTTAAGTGCTCTATTCACCCCCACATGGCCACATCATCTTTTTGGTTCTGGATTTTGAGGTTCCATGTGATAGAATGGGTGGGTGGGTACAGAACCTCTGACCTTACTGGGGAATGGATATGTACATCTTGGCCACTAGGCCCTGCCCTAGGTGGGATCTCACTGGGATGTAGTTGTATTTGAAAGCTAAAGTCCAAAACTAGGTGTTACATGGTAGTTGCTAGTTCTTGATCATATCATATGATTTAAGTTCTTTTTGAAGCATATAGTTTAATCTGCAATCTCCTACCTCGAGCTGTAATCTAGAATTCACTTCCTATCACTCTACATCATCGGTTACGTCTGGTTGCTTTACTTTCTGACTAGTCTTGTTTAGTCGGAAGATTAGGTTGCAAGTTCCTCCACAAAATTTGTGCAAACTATAAACTGGTGTGTGAATAAGGAATGTTGAATGCAGTAGAATCATTGGGCGAGTTATCTTTGATGTGCTATAATATTATATGATCTAGTTGGCAGTCTCATCATTCGTAGAGTTAATTTTGAAAAAGTTTGCCAATGAGAGTTCAGCTTTCTATGGATGGCTAAAGTCTTTGGAATTAATTAATTTTACTCAGCCACCTCTACTATTGATGGTTATAATATTCTAGATGAACTAGTTTTAGTTGGCCACCTTCCATTATATTCGATTAAATATCAAGGAATCCTTTTTTTTAGTTGTCTTTACATTTAGTGTAATTTTTTAGGCAAAATTACAGAAAACCACCCTTTAAATATGGGTGTTTTCACTTAACCACCCCTTAAATTCAAAATTACATAAAACCACCCTTTAAATGATATTTGTTTACAACTCACCACCCATTCAACTATTTTCGTTACTTTATTATTAAATATATTATATTTTAATAATTTTAAACTCAAATTTGATTGCAAATATATTTAAATTTTGAATTTAAGGGTCCAATTATATTTTAGGGATCATTGTATTTATTTTTAAAAATAATAATCAATAAATCCTAGAATTATTATCTTAATTGATGATTGAAAATGTTTAAAACATTATGTAAATTACTCTTATTTAAAATATAAACAAATAAGAGTAATTTCCATAATATTTTAAAATTTTATAAACATTTTCAACCATAAATCAAGATAATAGTTATAGGCTATATTTATTATTATTATTTTTAAATAAATAAAATAATCCCTAAAATATGATTGAGCCCTTAAATTCAAAATATGAATATATTTACAATCAAATTTGAGTTTAAAAATATTAAATTATAATATATTTAATGATAAATTAAAGAAAATAGTTGAATGGGTGGTGAGTTGTAAACAAGTACCATTTAAAGGGTGGTTTTCTGTAATTTTGAATTTAAGGGGTGGTTAAGTGAAAACACCCATATTTAATGGGTGGTTTTCTGTAATTTTCCCAATTTTTTATTATTAATTATTTTTTCTCTATTTATGACAGAATCTTCTGCTTTCCTCAAATGATGAGAATTCAGTTCTGAAGATTGCCGATTTTGGATTTGCCAGGTAACGTTGTTATATAGTCAATTTACTATGTCTATTTGCATTGACTTTCCTGGTAAAATTACCATTTTCTTTGACGAAGGTAGAAATTACCAGTTTTCAGATAGAGGAAGTTTAATATATTTGTTTTGGTTTACCATGAAACAAATTCTACACTATTGGCAATCAATATATATTGTCTGATCCCCAGCCTTCCAGTAGAACTTTTTAAATTATAATTTATAGTCTAACTATTTACCAACAGTTCACTGACTAATCTTATTTTGTTTTTATAATTGAAATGTTGTCTCCTAGATCTCTCCAGCCTAGGAATCTTGCTGAAACAATGTGTGGTTCTCCACTTTATATGGCTCCTGAAATCATGCAACTGCAGAAGTATGATGCAAAGGTGAAAACTTCTCTTAACCCCCCACCCCCCCCACCCAAACAAATTGGCTCATTTTAGCCTGCTGTTGCTTACTCTCAACTGATTATGCAGGCAGATCTCTGGAGTGTTGGTGCGATTCTGTTTCAGCTAGTGACTGGGATAACTCCATTCACAGGAAACAGCCAATTTCAGGTTTTACTTTGGTTATGTCTCTGGACTAAGTATTTCTGTTGTTGGAAAGGCCTTTACCACTTCCTTGGGCTCTACAAAGCTGAGATATTTCTGGAATTGCTGGCAGAAACCAAAAATTGTATAACTGGCAGAAACCAACTTTAAATAGATGGCAAGTTTTCAATGGTCCTTTTTTTGTCACCAAATTGGATGACTTGGTGATATTTGCTTCAAACACATGTATATATCGGAGGGTACTCAATGTGGAGTAAAAAAGTGCATGATTTCATAGATACAAGTGTATAATGATATACTGAAAATTTTCGCACTAACTATGCATACTTCAGATAAAAAAAGTGCATATTTACTGCAATAGTGCATAGTTAACAGTGCACTTTTCAGTATATAAATATGCACTTTTGTGTATTTGTGCACGTTTTGTGCCTCACTTGAACCCATCCCTATATATATAATATAATATTTATTTTAAAATTTCAAGGAAAACTATAAAGTTTAAGGCTTGTTCACCAGTAAACATAAGCTGGAATGTTTACAGTATCATGATTGATGCTAGGGTAAGAAGGTGAATTGGCAGAAAAAGGATGAACACACATAATAAAACGGGATACTCTGTATAGATTGATAATTCCAATAGGATATAAACCCTAAAGGGCCACTCAAGTGAGATGGAACTCACGAGCTACCATTGATGAGCAAAAGCTCTCAAGGCCAAAGAGGCAATGCTTAATGTTTCTTAGGTAATTGGATATCCCTAACTAAGAAGTGTAATCCGAGGGAGAAGGATAATGAAGACTTTTAGTAAGCACATCAGCGAGCTGTTCTTGAGTTGGTATGTAGGCTATCTTGATGATTCCAGCCTCAATTTTCTCTTTAATGAAGTGTCTGTCTACCTCAACATGTTTGGTTCTATCATGTTGAATTGGATCATGGGCTATGCTGATGGCAGATTTGTTGTCACAAAACAATTTCATAGGATCCTCCCACTTCACCTTCAAATCACGGAGAATAATTCTCAGCCATAGTAACTCGCAAATCCCATGAGCAAGAGCTCTGAATTCTGATTCAGCACTAGATCGTGCTACAACTCCTTGTTTCTTGCTTCTCCATGCAATCAAATTTCCAGCTAAAAAAATGCAATATCCTGTTGTAGATCGCCTATCTACAACACATCCAGCATAGTCCGCATCAGTGTAAGCTTCCAAGGACATCTTTCCATTTCTCCTGAATAAGATACCTTTACCTGGGCTTCCCTTCAGATAGTGTAAAATTCTGAGAGCAGCATGCAGATGTGGCTCTCTCGGATCATGCATAAACTGGCTGATAACACTCACAGAAAAAGCAATATCTGGTCGAGTGTGCGCAAGATATATTAGTTTTCCACACAAACGTTGATATATACCTTTATCAACAGGTTTAGCATCTCTTGCCTCATCTAATTTACAATTTGGATCCATTGGAGTAGTGGCTGGTTTGCATCCACTCTTTCCGGTTTCTTCTAGCAGATCAGTGATATACTTTTGTTGGGATATAAAGATGCCTTCTTTTGAATGAGCAACTTCAATCCCAAGGAAGTATTTCAACCTTCCAAGCTCTTTTATTTCAAATTCACTTGCAAGTTTCTTCTTCAATCTTCCCTGTTCTTGGATATCATTTCCTGAAATAATAATATCATCAACATACACAAGTAGCATTGTGACTCCCCCTGACTTGGAATGACGAACGAATAATGTGTGGTCGCCCTTACTTTGACAATATCCAACAGCTTTCATGACGCTAGTAAGTCTGCCAAACCATGCCCTAGGGGACTGTTTGAGGCCATAGAGGGCCTTCTTTAGTTTGCACACCTTATTTGGGGATGAAGCTGAGAAACCAGGGGGCAAGTGCATGTAGATGTCTTCATTAAGGCATCCATTAAGGAAAGCATTTTTGACATCAAATTGAAGTAAGTTCCATCCAAAATGAGCAGCCAAGGAAAGCAAGATTCTGACTGTATTCATCTTTGCAACCGGGGCAAAAGTCTCCTGATAGTCAATTCCATAGGTTTGTGTGAAACCCTTGGCTACCAGCCGAGCTTTATATCTTTCAAGAGAGCCATCAGCTTTGTATTTTAGTGTAAATACCCATTTACAATCGACAATATTTGTCCTTTGAGGGCGATCAACAAGGACCCAAGTTTCATTCTTTTTCAATGCACACATTTCCTCCTCCATTGCCTTACGCCACTCAGGTTGACTAATGGCCTCCTTAGCATTCTTTGGAATAGAAACTTGGTGAAGGTTAGCAACAAATTGCTGATGTGTAGGTGAGAACCGTTGCAAGGATACAAAATTAGAAAGGGGATAAAGAGGTCTAGATCTACGGTCTCTAGTACCTTTCCTTAGAGCAATCGGTTGGTCAATCTCAGGTGTGGGAGTTGTTGTATCATCAGTCACAAGTCTCGGATCAGATGCGTGGACTTGCTGAAATTCAGAGATGGGGTTCCTTCTAGTGTACACTTCAGAGAAACGCCGAAAAGAGGATGGTTGTGATGGTGGCTGATCAGAAGTAGCTGCGGAAGTTGGTGGTTTGACACTGATTTGAGGTGATGTGCCTGGTTCAGCAGGTGAGATGTCGAGGGCTGGAATGGGTGTAGGTTCATACGAGTCAGCACACCCTATCTCCTCAAACACTGCACTAGAATGGTCTGGAAAATATGCAGAATTTTCCAAAAAGGTGACATCAGCTGAGATGTAGGTTCTTTTAGTGGCAGGATTGTAGCACTTGTACCCCTTTTGTGTACTAGAATAGCCAATGAAAATGCATTTAAGGGCCTTAGGATCAAGTTTTCCTCTCAAATGCTCATGAATATGAACAAAGGCAGTACAACCAAACACTTTTAGAGCAGGACCACGACTAAGACTAAGATGAGGGAAAAAAGTATTAAGGTATGCAGTTGGGCTTTGAAAGTTTAGGACTTTGGAAGGTAAACGATTTGTTAGGTATGTAGCAACAAGAACAGCCTCCCCCAAAAGTGTTTAGGAACATTGTGATGAAATAGCAAAGCACGACAAACATTTAGGAGGTGACCATTTTTTCTTTCGGCAAGGCCATTTTGTTGTGGAGTATAAACACATGAAGATTCATGTATAATGCCTTTATCAGAGAAGAATGATCCTAAGGATTGGTTGAAGTAATCCTTAGCATTATCCGTTCTAAAGCATTTGATGGACGTGCCAAACTGTGTTTGTATCATAGAGACGAAAGAAGGGATGATTGCACTAACTTCAGATTTGTGTTTCAAGAGATAAACCCAGGTGACTCTGGTGCAATCATCAATAATGGTTAGAAACCAACGCGACCCATTGATATTAGCAATAGAAGATGGTCCCCAAATGTCACTATGTAGTATTTGGAAGGGAAATTGACTTCTTGTATTACTAATAGGAAATGAAACACGAGATTGTTTTGCTTTCTCACAAATTTCACAATGAAAATCAGTGACAGCGAAACCTTGAAAAAGGGAAGGGTACAAGTGCTTAAGAACCGAAAAAGATGGATGGCCTAATCGGTGGTGGTGTAACCAGATGGTGGTCTTGTTTGTGGTGCTAAAAAAGGCAGAAGTGGTAGGTGAGGTCCCTCTTGGTGCAGCTAGGAAGTAAAGCCCATCTCTTTCTTTAGCAACTCCAATCATCCTCCCCGATCCCTGTTCCAAAATAATACCACAAGAAGCACAGAATATAACAATGCAATTAAGGTCATTAATCAACCTTTTAATAGAAATAAGGTCAGCTGATAATGTGGGAACATGAAGGACTTTAGTGAGCCTTAAATCTGAAGAGAAAGATATGTTTCCTTCTCCTATAATATCAGCTGCAGAACCGTTGGCAGTCAATAGTTTCTTAGGAGTGGTGCAAGGGGAATAGGTGTTAAACCCATTAGATGATGAAGTCATGTGATTTGTGGCACCTGAATCAAGTATCCAACAAGAGTTTGTGGGCTTTATGGGCTGCTTAAATGAGTTAAGGCATGTAGAACTACCTGAGATGTGTAAGGCTTGGGAGGAGGAATTATCAGCAGATGTTGAAGATGACCCGAGAGCCTGGATCAAGTGTTGAAGCCTGGTGATATCTTCTGAGCTGAAATTTGGAACGATTGTCTTTGAATCCTTCTTATGCTCCGCCAAATGAGATTGAGACCGAGGCTGATCCTTGGTACCCCATTCTTGACTAGGAGGTTTGCCATGTAGTTTCCAACATTTCTCCTTGGTATGCCTTGGTTTCCTGCAGTAGGTGCACCACAAATCTGCTTTGTGATCCTTCTTCTCAGAAGCAGCAGCAAGGGCAATGCTTTCAGTAGGCTTTGGTTCCAACATAACACCCCTGCGGCTTTCTTCAGCCCTCATCAAGAAGATAATTTCCTCAAGAGAGGGAAATTCGCTCCTGCCCAACACTTGAACTCGAATTGGGTCAAATTCAGGTTTGAGCCCAGCCAAGAAAATATACGATCTATTTTTCTCAACGGACTTCTTGAACGCAGCAGCATCAGCAACGCATTGCATCTCTAAAGTTTGGTACTGATCGAGCTCTTGCCACAAATTCTGTAGGGAAGTAGCATATTGAGCAATGGAAGAATTCTCACCTTGTTTCGTAGAATAGGACTTGACGGTGAGATCAAAGACAAGTGCTTCATCCTTGGCTTTAGAATAGGATCTGTGCAGAAACTCCCAAATTTCCTTGGATGTACCAAAGAACATGCATGTCAGGCTAATCGAGGGATCCATTGAGTCCCAAAGCCACGACATAATCATAGAGTCTGCTGCCTCCCAAGAAGAAAATTGAGGATCTGTCACTGCTGGAGGAGAATCAGTGAGATGTTTGAATTTCTCTTTGCCCTTGAGGTAGGTTTTTACAACCTGGGACCATGCAAGGTAGTTCTTCCCACTAAACTTGTAAGCTGGCTGAATATTCATAAGATCAGTCTTTTGAGGAGTAGAACCATGTGAGGTAACCTCCGAATTTTGAGGAGTAGAACCATGTGAGGTAACCTCCGAATTAGACATGATGGGAATAAAGAAAAACAGCAACAAAGGCTATGTAGCAATGAAGGCTACAAGAAAAAGCGTAGCAATGAAGGCTACAGCTTGAAAGGCAACAATGAAGGTTGCTGGAGCAACAATGAAGGTTGCTGGAGTAAGAAAGAGTTTTTCAGAAGAGATAAAACCCTAAAGCTCTGATGCCATGTGAGTAACCAGAGGAAGAAGGATAATTTTGGTTGTATTCCAAAGGGAGAATATCCCAGAATAAATACAGAAAAAAGCTGAAAAGACATAATAACTACGCCTAGGAAATATACACCAACAGCTAGAGAATTAAACCTAAAGCTGCAGAGACCTAACACAATAAATACAACACCCAACTAACTAGGACAGAATATTAATACTAATTTATCCAACAAATTCCAATAGGATATAAACCCTAAAGGGCCACTCAAGTGAGATGGAACTCACGAGCTACCATTGATGAGCAAAAGCTCTCAAGGCCAAAGAGGCAATGCTTAATGTTTCTTAGGTAATTGGATATCCCTAACTAAGAAGTGTAATCCGTTATTTATACTAGCTAGGGCAACCACTAACATTCCTTACACCCTAACAACTTTTAGAATTCCCTTATTTATATTTACTAGGTTGTTACTTATATGTCTTACAGCCAGTAATCCCTCATTAATACTAGCTAGGTGATTTAGGAAAAGTGCGCGTATCAATTGCATGCCAATCTGACATTAATCTAACTGCAGATTGTATTTAAAAATTCTTGTCAGCACTTCTTTCAAAATGACGTCGTAATTGACATTCAAGTAGTTAGGTTGTTAGTGTTGCGGATAATGAAAAGTTACATTGCAAGTAGTTATTCCACCAAGCAATCAAGCATATTGATAACTTCTGCATACTGTTGTAGTCCTGCATGTACTAAAAGGTTAAACCAATAGCAGATATGCAAAGTGGTAGATCCATGGATGGGAGTGTTCAACTTGTCATACATGCCTGTGTCTATACTCCATTCCCCCCACCCCCTCCCCCAATTTGTACTTTCACGGAACACATGGAAGATATAGCCATGTCTACCCCTCCCCTTCCCTTGTAAATCGGAATTTTATATTATAAACTTGTATAAATTACAGAGTTTGTGGCATATGACTGAAACAGGGAGAAGTTTGTTTCTCAACCTGATGCCCAAGTCTGGAACCTTTTTTAATTGCTAGTAGACCTTTTTAGTTACCTAACGTCTGAACAGCTAAAAGTATTGTTCTTTAGGTGTAATTTATTTTTGGTTCTGTTTTTGTCTCCCAGTTGCTTCAAAACATCATCAGATCTACAGAGTTGCGTTTCCCTACAGATATTGTGGAATTGAGTCCTCAATGCATGGACTTATGCAAGAAACTGTTGCGGCGAAATCCAGGTATTCTGGCCTGTTGCTGGTGTATATAAGAAGAAATTGTACGGTTTTCTCAGCAGGTGATAAGAGCATAAGTCAGTAAGCACACACAGTATCAGATTGAAACAAACTTAAGACACATGACCACATAATTCTTGGGCAGTGGGAACAACCCCATGGCCAAACTTTTACTAAGCCACCTGATGAACACTCAAACTGACCAAGAGGCAAATGCCTTTACACTGAGATTTTCTGGAGGCCTAATTCATGTGGCTAGTCCCTTGTTCATACTAACAATCCTCAACCCTTGCTAAAGTCATCCATAGTACGGATAGCAAATCCGTAAACCCAGTTCACAAACTAATGGTTGTCAACAATAAGTTCTGGAAATGTTGTCATGGAATGCGCCAATCAAACTAGTTGCCATTTGAATCTCGAGTTTTCTGATAAATTTTATGCACAAAACTGCAAACGTTTTGATTTGTCAATTATCAAGGACTTGATCAGTACTTGACTTTGTACTTAGCAGGGATATTGTAATACTGTACTTTCCTCGGTGGACAATTAAAATTGTTCAGTAATCAGTATTGACTTTGCCACATCTTTGTATCTTGCAATAATTGAGTTTCTTCCAAGCCAACTCAGGATATATTATTTGTGGCTTATGGGAATGTTGGTGCACTTGTTGATGTTCATTAATGAAGTATGAGACCATTCAGTGTTTTTCTCTGCATCTAATGCACATATAGATTTGTTATATGCTATGGGTGCTGTAACAAACTGATATTGGCACACTTGACTGATGTGATTTTTGTGCAATGGTTGTATCATTGTATCTCTTCTGATATGTATTATTTTCTTGTGCCTGTAGTGGAACGGCTAACTTTTGACGAGTTCTTCAATCATCCTTTTCTTTCTAACATTCAACCAGATGAAACATACAGGTATATAGAATTGAGTTTACTCCCTTTTCCCATTTTCTTGTGTTATGCAGATTGATGAACACTTTATTGCTTGCAGTAGCAGCAACTTGTCAATGCCAATTGATCATTTTCCTCTGCCTGAATGCAATCCGTCAAAGAGCATTGAAGGAAGTTCTCCTGATGACTGTTTACCCTTCCTATTAGATGATGATTCAAGTGGCCCCGATGGAAGCCCATCATATTTTAGACGGTCGTCCCTAAAGTCTTCTGGATACTCTCCTGAAGCCAGAAGGGAGGCAATTTTTAACGCTTCAAAAAATGTTGGGATAAGCTCTAGATCTAGCACCATGGCAGCTAATGTGAAAAAGAGTGGGTTTAGGATAGACAACAGTTCTGTGGACGTAAATACTAAAGGTCCTGCAGGACAAATGGAACAGAGAACAATGGGTCCTCTTTCAAGAGGTAATGAAATTCCATCCTTACATGCAGCTTATTTTGTATAACGTATTTTATGGTTTTTTTTCCAGAACATAGATCGTCTGCATAGCTTTGAAGCTTCCTCATGTGATCTTTTCTTCACGTTATACAGCTGGGGAAGCATTAGAGATGATTGATCAAGATTATGTTCTGGTACCTGAACCTATTGCGGATATGATATCTCCTTTGGGTGGTATTTCTGTGACAAAGCAATCTCCTAGTAGTAAGCCACAATTTACCAGTATACGATATTCAATTTCTAACTCAAAAGCCAGTGCCCCAATGCCGATTGTTGGTGCATCAACTAGAGATCCATGTCCCATGGGAAGCTTGGAAAGTCAATGCTCAGATCCTCCTGGAACTTCACAAGGGTCTACAGACTTCATGGACACCTCAGAGCAGCAATCAGCTAACCCCTTGACAAGGATTAAGTCATTCCAGAAGTGTGCTGCCACTATTAAAGAATTGGTTGAGGAGAAGGTATCACTTGTGTACTCTAGAAAGAATTCGGTTTGGACTATGGTATGTAAGTTTCTGAACTTGGTTTTGGTTGTGTTCTTTTGGCATGGGCTTTTTACTTCCATAGATGGAGGGAGGCCGACATCTAGAAGCATTCTCCATTCAGCTTGTCATCCTAGCAATTTGGAAGCAGGCACTGCATATTTGCCATGCACAGGCTGTCTCATCTATGGAAGGAAGTCCCTCTGCTGGACCCACTAAGCTAAAAGTTAGCGCTGAAAACAAGCATGGCACCCCTGATAGCCATGAGTGTCTTGATATTGGCAGCTCTGGAGATTTGGAGGATGTGTCATCTGAGATCAAGGGGGAATTTTTAAAAGAAGTTGGGCATGCTGAAGAACTGTCCAAGTGCATAGAACCAGGTATGTGTTCATCGTGACCTTGCTATGGCCGTGATTATTATTCCTGTTCACATTCCTTTATAATGCAAACTAGTGACATTATTTTTAGTTGCTTGTTTCAAGTTTAATGGTTAAAACAAAAACACAATGTGCAAAGTATTGTTTCCTTACAATAGTGTACCTAAAATATAGAAATCCCGTTGCAAGTAAATGAATTCTCAATTTCATATGTTCCTCTTCCTCCTTTACACCATATTCTTCCTTCTTTAGTTATAAGCTAGTCAGGAGTTTATGGAATAGTTAAATGGGAAATACAATTTGGTTAAATGCATTTTTTTCCTGGTGGTTCTTTCTTCTGCCCTTTTTTACTTCTTTGCTTGTCCTGAAACTCTTTCTTTTTTCTATCCTTTTCTTCTTTTATTTCCTCCGATATTTGATGCTTTTCAGTATTGTCTTTTTCTCTTACCTACTGCTTCTCTTTTGCACTTAATCTACCTGTGAAAAGTGTGAAACTATATTCATGAACTATGTTTATAACATAAATATCCCATTTTCTTAGTTTTCTGAATGAACATCTGATCACCTAATAGATTTTTTAGTGCTTCCCTTTAAATATCAACTTTATTGCTCTTGCAGAATATTTTTGCTGCTACATATCTCTTGTTGTTGGTCAAGTATAGCAGTGATCATCTTTGAGTTTTCCATATTGATCCTGTTTTACAAGCTCACAAGTGAACCAACAATTTGAAGCATCTCCTTTGTAAACGCAGCTTCATTTAACATGTACATCTTGTAACTTGGAGAGTCTTAAAATGTGGATATATTTTTTAGCCCGATTGAAATATGCTTCGCCAAATCCAATTATGTAATTTTGCAGGAAGTACTGAAATGCCTGATGCAATGGAGACAATATATCAAGCTGCTCTTGCTCTTGGAAAAAATGGTGCAGTAAGTGCCTTTGTGAAATGCCCCCCTTTAGCATTATCTACATATATTCAAAGATATTCTGGTTCAACAATCTGTATTTTTTACTCGGTTTCTTATGCATGTGTAGAATCAACACAACAGATTAGCAAAATTATATATTTGCTCTAAAACTGTTAGTCTGTTGTGACCTGTCAGGTTGATGAGCTCATGGGCGACATGGAAAACGCAACACTGTCCTATTCTAAAGCAACGCAGCTCTTAGCGTTCCTGTTAGTTGAAGCCCCATCATTACTCCTAAATCCTCCCTTCTCTCTGACCAATTCAGATCGGCACAGGCTCCGAACATACATCAATATCCTGAGTGATAGGCAGGGCCATTCAAGGTCCCGAAGAATGGCATTTCTCAAGGCGGAAGAACAGCCAGGAAGCTCCTGAACACAAATCGGCCCGTAATACCACCCCCTCTTATACAATGTACAATACTTAATTTGTTATGTACAGTTCATTCTTTTCCAGGTGATTGTTTCAGTAGACCTCAGTGTTTTGGGATGGTATTAGTGCTCTTTAATTAGGGCTGATCTAATTGGGGTGGAAATGGGTTTGTTCTTGGCATTTGTTGTATTTCATCCACGGGTTTTAGATCATTCTTTTAGGTTGGATTTATTTTTCTTGCCCATGATCAGCTCTGTTTGTAACATTTTCATTTCTTCAACTCCAGGAAATTAGGGGAAATTTTATTGTCTGTTCTGATCCATTTGTTGTCTGGCAACGCATTGGATGTGTTAATTTTTATTTATTTCTGGCAATGGTCTTTTTTCAAAAATAAAAATTATATAAAAATGATGGACTTTGGTTGAGCAAAAAATGTTTTGTTGTGGAGGCATTTTTTTTAAACAACATAAAAAATTTATGCATTTTTATTTGATAACACTGGTTTCGTATTTGTTACTGTCTGTTGAATTTTAAGCAAGTATCACAGGGAATTAAATTGACTGTAAGAGCTAAATCTTAAATTTAGATTTATCACCATATTTTTCTTTATAAAATGCATGAAGGCGAAATATTTAGAAATTTGTTTCCATGAAATAAAAGGCAAAATTTAAATCCACAAAAATGAACAGTCTCATCAAGAGCAATATTATTTTCACAGCGAAATAAAAATCGAACGGTATATAACACAGTAAATATAGGAAACTAATCCATACAATAAGGGTCTTGAAATTGCGAGAGCAATTTTACGGTTTCCCCAAATCACCTAAACTAGTATTTTTCCCGTACCTTGTACGGGTGAGTATTTTTATTGAAATTTACCGTTTTAGTTCCCCCTCGTACTATGAATATATTTCATTTCATTTGAATTGTTGTCGATCATGTTATCAATTATAACCCTCGTTATAATACAATAACACTTACAATCACAAACAAAAGTCTCATAATTACGGTCAAGTTTGATATCTTAAACAAAATATTCGACACATTAATTTTCTACTAACATATTGCTCTTGCTTCTTGTCGTGTTGTTCTTCAAAATCTTTGATTATCATGATGAAATACTTTTTTATTGAGACAATCGATACTTCAAATTTGACAAAAAAATAGTAAATCACCCGCTTCTACGCTTCTCCTAGTATATCCATCCTAATTGAAGACAAAGAAAAGAAACCTTATAGTTTTTAGCTTAAGAAAGCCGAATTCGGATTCTTTATGATATTTTATCTATTACACATCATTCTACACTTTTAAAATTGATCTAAATTATAAACCAATTTGATAAAGATACCCTAAGTTTAAATGTATAAACCCTATATAGCTAAAGAATTTTAAAAATGATATTTAGTGTGTGTTTTTATAATCGGAAACGATATCTCCACCGCTAATTTTTACTATTTCCACCGCTAATCACCGCATAGGTATGCGGTGGGTTTAATAACGGTCAACGATCCCACCGCATAGTATTGCGGTGGGTCGAGAAGTATACAAGTTTAAAACCGTCGCCATAACAGTCCAAAACCGTCGCTATAACCCACCGTAGAGGTATACGGTGAGTTTGAACCGTCGCCATAACAGTCAAAACCGTCGCTATAACAGTCCAAAACCGTCGCTATAACCCACCGCATACCTATGCAATGGGTTATAGCGACGGTTTTGGACCACTTCTACAAACCATTTTCAATTGCCCAAAAACTGACTGCATGTATACTGTCAGCATAACCCACCGCATACCTATGCGGTGTGTTTGTATACGGTCAACGGATCCACCGTATTTATATGCGGTGGGTCTGAAAAAAAGTGGATTAAGACCACCGCATACCTATGCGGTGATTAGCGGTGGAAATAGTAAAAATTAGCGGTGAAGATATCATCACCCTTTTATAATACTTAGACCCTTAATTAGAAAAAAAAGAACTCTATTTGTAAGTGTATATAAACATTAAGAGGCCAAAACATTAAGGGAAATTTATAGATATCAAGAATCAAGGCTCCAATTATTGATCGGAAGAAATATAGTTTTAATTTATAGATATTTTTAATTTTAAATTTCTGTAATTGTAATCTTAGAAATTTTTTCTTTTTTTACTGGCGACCCTCTGTGTAGGGTCATTCAAGCCATCTTTTGATGGCTTCAAGATCGATGGGTCGATCTTCTAGATCGCCGAGTCGTTCTACTTCTTGCCTACTGTAAAAAATAAAAAAAAAAGAGGCTAAAACATTAAAAAAATGTTATACCTCTCAAATTGATGGAATGTGAAAATTAGTTGGGCATGACTTGTGTATGTAGAAAAAAAATTATGAGTACTCGGTTAGGTTTTAGATGCAAGAAATTGATAGATCGTAAATGATAACTAATCAAAATAACATTCTTATAGTTGGTGTTTTGTATGAAAGATTTAAAAATGTACAATTGTCTAATACGTACAAATGTCTAAAACGACATTTTTTGTTTCCTTTTATTTGCTTTCTTAAAAATGTACAAATGTCTAAAGCTACATTCTTTAATTAACGGAGTGAGTATTGAAGAGGACGATGAGCAAGTTTCAACAAAATCAAAAATTGTACAACTTAACAACACTAAAGATAGGCGTAAGAGAAAACAAAATTACCCCTCTCCACAAGAAAAGGCTACAAAACCGGAATAAGCTATATTGTGAAATTGGCCTCAGATTTGTCCTGTCTTATAAAATTCCACAAGCTATAAAAAAAAAAAAAGCAAATTGCACACAAAATACTAAACCCGAATGGGAACAACGGGTTGTAATGGCTCAAATTTGCCTTGTCTTCTAAAATACTGAACTACAACCACCCCAATAGCAAACATATATCATTTGTTCCTTAAAAAATATCATTTTTGCGGACCAATATACCAGCCCCCTCTGCTGCTCCAGCCTAATAAGTGTGTACCTCATCAATAAAGAGAATAATCTCAACACTCTGCTTGATTTCTTCCATCAACTTCTTTAGTCTTTCCTCAAACTCTCCATGGTATTTAGTTCCAGCCACAAGAAGACCTGTGTCAAGGGTTATAACCTACAACAATAGAAGTTGGGGTTATAACCTACAACAATAGAAGTTGAATAGAAAATAGCTTATCAATATCAAGACAAAAGTCACAAAAATGAATATCAAATCCTAGAGAGAAAAAAGAATGGCAAATTGGGCATTCTAATCTTGAAGTTGCATAATTTTAAAGAGACACGAAAGCGAAAGCCTATGGGGTCGTTTTTGTAACTGGATAACCAGCACAGAAATCCGTCTTTTACTAAGCCAATGCCTAGTCAAAAAGATTTGGCATCAGAAAGCACATTGACATCGTTAACAGAAAAAAACAAAAAACAAATCAGACATCTTGTTTTCTATGTATCGTCCCAATAAGTACCGTGAGCACACTTTATCAAACTGTATAGTCTGTATGCATACAGGCGGAAAGTCCTACCATAACAATTTGGTATCAAGTCTTCCTATGGCCTATTCATGAATCAATTTCTTGCACAAAGGCACCTTTATTTGGATATATAAAGAGGGATCCAACTTGTTTCATGTCCTGGTACTAAAGGAAATGAATCTGCTCAAATTGTATTTTCAGTTTCAAAGATACAAGTACAACAAAGGGGGAGAATAAAAGGCAATATAAGGAAGTGATCATCACTTAATCACTATGAAGAGAAATGATGTTCAAAGTCAAACCTGACTCAAAAACAATACTCGAAAAGAACATGCAACATGCTAAAATCTTATCGTATGGACTGGAGACCAGCGCTCACTTGCCAACTCATATCCATTTGGGTCATCACCAGGTGGATGAAGAATTGAATTGCAAACCTTTCCATCAGAATAAACGGGCAACAAAGAAAAATGTGTTTAGAAGACATTATTATGTTCATATACAGCCATTAGAAATGTCCATAAACCAAGTAACACGTGAAGGGAGATATTCAACAATGGAATTGAAACTGAATAGGTCTCACATTACTCCAGAAAAATGACCAAAACAATCCTATAGCTATCAAATGTCTGAGTTAAGCTTCTGAAATGTCAGAACAGTGCTAAAGACACATATGGACATATTTTTATAACTAAGAAAGGAAAGATAACACACCATTAACAGAGGGTAAGGACTCGGTAGCCATCAATAGAGGTGGAACTTTGTACAAAGGCATCACAGATGCCCCACAAATTGCAATAACTGTACCCAAAGATTTTGTCTGACTGATATATTTCCTTAGATCAAGCTTCTCCATCCTAATCAATCACATTAAGACATGATCCAAATCACCTATCACCAACTGCCAAATACAAGGCTTAAAGCATCGATTTCAACACTTGAAATGCATCCAAAGATCAAAACTTGAAACATTGAAACATACCTAATGCAAGCACTCCACAACTATTGCAATTGATTAATTATATGTCACAATCACCGATTACGAACCTAATTTTGTCACCTTTAACACCCCACCCCCAACCAACCTAACCAGAAATGAGAAAATCACCAAGAACCTTGAAACAACATGAAATTGATGGTATCGTAACCTAAAAACAGACAACATATGTTTACGTCTGCTGTGCAGCTTTTGCCTCCTCCACGAGCAACTTCTGGTACCTCAAAGATTATGTGCATCCTTATCAGCATGCCATGCTTTTAACCTTTAATCTACATTGAAAAACTCACATAAGTTCACTAATCACCACATAGCAATGCGGCAAAAAAAAAAAAAAAGACTACTTGACAGAATTGCGATATTAAAATCTATGCAAAGCCGCATGCCAATTTTTGTTCAAAAAGCTTGTACAAGCAACCACGTTTCTCATCTCAAGCCTGAATTTTCTGGCTTCCCTGTCAAAAACATATTTCTGCAAACTTTCAGCTTTTCCGGCGCATAGGAAACCACTTGCATCATCAAGTATATTGAATAATTTCTGAGAAGTCACAGGAAACCTAGAAGGTCTTGCTTGAATTACATCCTGCCAAAGTACAAATCCAGTGAATTTAGCTAGTTGCTTAAAGCCAAATGACATGTTTTCATTCATTTTTTTTAAGATGGAGAACAAAAGAGAGTAACAACGACTATGCATTGACATAAGGAAGAAAGTAGCCTCCTTTTCACAATAGTGCAGCACCGACCTTCATATAAGATGGAGGAAGAGATGACAATCCAGGTTTTCGGATAAACAATGTCAACGATTTTATAATAGAAGGACAGGGAACTTCCTGAAATATAAGAAATACAAATGGGTATTGGGTACAAAGTAATCAACAATAGAATTCGCCATAAAAAAAGAAAAGGGAAAGAAGCTTCAAAGTACCTAAGGCAAACCCACTCATGATAACAACATTAGATAAATTGTCTAGAAGTTAAAAATAAATTTATGAGTGAATAATTCGTTGGGAGAGTCGAAGTAAAAGAACAATGAAGATTTTTACATTACCTACCATAGATTCTTGATTCCATCAGTGAGAATACTATAAATTTTACATTGTCACTTTCTCAAAAGCGACAAATGCTACACCACACAAAGTCTCCACAAAGCTGTTGTTCATCACCTGGCTCCAGAAATTCCCTATAATGTCATAGAAAGTCACAAGGGTGAATGACAACTGACGAATCATAGACTCCTAGTCTCCAAAAAATATTTATATTTCTTTTTAAATAAATATAAAAAAACGCTATCTAGAAGCCAAAAGAAATGGAAAGAGACAGGAGGTAGTGGCTTTGATTCCATGAAGTAACCATCTTATTGTCTAAAATCAACCTAAATCAATTGGAATTTGCAAGTAGCGAGTCTAAAATCAAAATCCTCATCACCTCTACCTCTCTAAAGTGGAAACCAAAATAGAAAATATGAAAATGAAAATCAAACAACTAATAAACAAAAATATGACAACTGATAAACGAAAATCAAAATCTCTATTCCTAATTCAAAGTACAAAATTATCAATTTCACGCATCAAAATGATACTTTCACTCGATTTTACCACTATCAATTATATCAAAGAATAGAGAGAGATAGACGAATTCAGTGTGCATAGGAGGGTGATACCGTTGGAGAGTTCAATTAGCAGCAAAGTATATTTCAGAATCTACTAACAATGTAATCATCTACTCCAGAACCTAGCCCAGAACTGCCAGGTGAAGAGTTGGGAGTGCTTGAAACACGGAGTCGTTGCATATTCGCTTCCTTAGACCCAAGATCTAAGCATGAAACATGATTTGATAGATATTCAAGTGGAAGATGGCTCTAGAAATGCACAACTTGGAAAGTAATCAACTGCATCACCAAACTAAATAAAACAAAGTAAGCATTCATCAGATTTTTTTTTACAAGTTAACAGCTTTATTGATCACATTTGAGGGGGCAAACCAATCCTCCTTTTCATTGTTCGTTGATTTTATTGATCTAGTGTCTCTTCCTCCTTTTCATTCTTTTTCAGCATCAATTCAAAAAAAATTCATAGACTCTAAAAATTAATTCTTAAACATCACTCAAGTAACTTCCCCTAAAAAAATCCACCTCTTCAGAATTCATGATTGTGAATCCAAATTAATGCTGATAAGAGCTTAAGAAAGTGGGAAAATGAGATGAAATACACTGGACAGATATAAAACAAAAATCATAAGGGATGTTGCTACAAGAGCAGTTGCAGCACTCTTTCAAGCCACCTACCCTGCTGTCCGATATCCTACAAGAGCAGTTTCAAAGGGTGGTGCAACTGCTCGCTGTAGGCTAGCTCGTATTCTCTTAAATCACATAGGTTGATCAGTGAGGAAGTATACCAAAACAATATAGTGAGCACCTCAAACAGATTTAGGATTGGAGGCATAGGATTCTCGATGATAGCATTGTATCACCTGTGATTGCAGGGCAAGGATAAAAAAAAGTCTAAGAATATTCAGTTACATGTGAATATGAAATGCCGCAAACATCAAGGAAAAAATCTAGATTTTAGAAGATGGACATTGTCCACAAAGATAAATACCAGTTTCATAACTGCCTGATTTCATTTGTCAATCCTTGCAATGCGAGATCTTTGTCCTTCTCCCTTCTAAATTCTCCGATAAGAGTAGCTTCATATTCCTATTTGTGAAAGGACATATTCGTGAGCAAATCAAAGACAATAACCTCAATAAAGCCAATTACTGGAGAAAAAGGCAAAACCTAAGACATTCTCTTACCAGATAAAAGTGGGCTAAATGCACCACTATTTAGTCCTTCCCATTTAAATGCCCCCGATGATCCTAGAAGCCCCATGGATAAAGCATCTCCAGTGACAATCCTTAATGAAACGTTGGTAACTTCAATAAGATATGCCAGCAATGCAGCTGCAAACTCCTACATCAATCATGAGTACCATGAGCCAATTTCACACCGTCATGAAAGCAAAATTAATATCAAAACTCATTTCACAAATCAATTCAGTTCAACCTCCCAGATTCAACAACATTCATATAACCGCAATTAACCAAACCATTAAATAATGTGACTACTTTCGTCACCCGACCCACCACCCAATATCTTTCACCCTACCCGACCCATCACCCACCAAATATTTGAACCGTCCCGTTCACCCATCACCCATCACCCATCAGGTGGATCGGGTGATGATTAATTTTTCACCCTGAAAAATGACAACAGCTTGTCAAAAGCTGATGGTTTTTATTAAATTTATGTGGTAAACAACATACAATGGTCAAAGTTGCAGACCACAAAAACACCCCTAACATATTACTTAAATTAATTGATTGAAATGCAGGTTGTTTCATAGGGGTACAATGAAATATTTCATGGCTGTGAATCAATCATGACATGGACCTTTAATTTTTCATTGTGAAAAATGATCTAGTCTTGGCAAAAGTTGATTTTTTTTTATTAAAACCATGCGATCAAACTCAATTAATTATAAAGAAATCACACAAAGATAGCACAATTTGGGTAAGGTGAAATGAAAAGAATTAAGAACATATTTAACTCACTTGCCACCTCAGTACTTAAACAGAAGCAAACATAGACTTGTAAGATGAAACATAATATCATCCTACCACTTACTCGAGTTCTAGTTCACTCTAGCTGTCAAAATAAATCCAATTTTTCAGGACAAAAATTGTCAGAAATTGGAGATGAATTGGTAATAGAAAACCCCTAATTGACACATCATGGAAGTGAACTCGAAAATTCACAATAGAAAAATATAATGCATAACAATAACGCATAATATTAGAATCGACGAAGAACAGTAAGCCCAAATGTAAACCAATGAAATAAACCACACCTTATAAAAAAGAACAAAAACTGGAACAATATTGCAATCCTCTCACGAAAAATAGCAAAAATAACTTGACATAATCCACAAAAGAAAGAACAGAAAGATAAAAGTTGTGAGTCTATACTGTCTTCATACTTGAAGCAAGTTAATTTTACCAATATACTCTATAGTTCAAACTTCAAACATATCCACTAACATACCCCACTTGATCATCCCAATTTGAGCACACAAGCTGAACGCAATAGAATAGCTAAACTTGGCAAGAATTACACCAGACACTCTTGCTTCACTTAGTGTATTCATGGATTCGTAGTAAAGTCCAATCTCTGAATACCTTGAAATAAGCAAGTTCCATGATATAAGCAAGCCCAATATGAGAGGATTTGAATGGTCTAAGCCTCAATAAAAGTTATATACTTGCTGCTATAAAAAACCAACCTTATGAAGCACTGCAAGTCTGATAACAAAATTAACATGTGCCCCAACACACAATTGAAAATGACAGTAGTCATCTTCAGTTTGTCGAAATAACAAAGTATGGAGAAAATAATTTTTTTTTTAAATACAAAAATCAGTCTTACCACATTCATGATACTTATACACGAAATCACTCAGTAATCTATACAATTCAAAAGATAGACAAACAAATACATTGATCATGATACAAAACTCAAAGGCAACTACAACACTCTTATTCATGAGAAACAAATACATGCCAGATTCAATAACACAAATAAGATAAAACCACAATTCCAAATCACAAAGCACAAATTCTAATACCAATTTCTCAGAATTTATTATCAAAATCACAAACCCTAATCGAAATTTACCCCAAATTGATTCTCAAATCCACAAATTATAATTCAAATTGATTATCATCTCAATGAATTTAAACTTAAAAACAAATAAATTAAAAGGTAGAGGAAGTGAGGAGCAAAACTAACCCTTTTCAGGAACTACGGGAGTGCGAGGGTTGGCCGGGGGGCTGGGGTCTGGTGCGCTAGTGCCGGGGACAGCCAGAGGTGGCTCCTACGGCGGTAGCTGGCTCGGGGACTCTCCATCTCGCTCGACGGCGCAATGTTTACCCAAATTCGGAAATTCCGGCGTCCCCATCAGAAATATATCGAAGGAAGCGATTCCCTGATCCGGCGATGGAGGAGGGAGGATGGGAGAGGCGAAGAGAGATATGGGGGAACCGGAGATCCGGAATGGGGAAGAAGAAGACGGAGTCTTTCTCTTCCCGTCAAATCCCTTGACTTCTCCCGTTCTCTCTCTTTTTGTCGGAGGAAATCGATCGATGCATTAATGGGAGAACGTGGGTTTGGAGGAAAGGGGAATGCAGTTTCTTAATTTTGTGAAGAGGGGGACACGTGGCATAAATTTTTACAAAGAAGCTGCTTCTGAAATAATAAGTATAAGGGGTGGATTCATTGACTGCTCAATATAATCCTCAATTTTCAATGTCATCCAATCCTACCTCTCCCAAATTTCTAATTTGGTGGTTCTTTTGTAATCTTACTCCGTAATTATTGTCTGTGAGATCATGAAGTGAGGCAATGGTGTGGGAGACGACACAGGGGGTGTGGGAGACGCGAAGGGAAATCGCGACTCATCAAAGGTGACATGACGAGAGAGAATGATCATGTGAGTCATGATATCGAGACAAATGTAACCGCGATGATCAGACGGGTAGCCAAGAAAGACACAAAGGGTAGAGCGTGGGTGAAGCTTGGGGGTGGGGGGAGCGGGGGCGGTGGATGACTGATTAGGAAAGCACAAGCAACCAAAGGTACAAAGGTGATCATATATGGGCAAAGTGCAATACAGTGCCTGAAACGGTGAGCGATGGTTGAGGGTGGTGGAAGGGAGAATGTTGAGGAGGTAGCATGTGGTGGCCAAGGCGTAAGGCCAATAAAGGAGGGGAATAGATTCGTGGAAGAGGAGAGTGCGCATCATATTGGTAATGGTTCGGATGATTCGTTTGGCCTTGCCATTTTGTTGAGAGGTGTAGAGGCAGGACAAGCGATAGGAGATCCCATTGGTATTAAAGAAAGTGTGAAAATCTTTGTTGTGAAATTCGCGGTCATTGTCGCATTGGAAACACTTGACAGAAGTGTGAAACTGTGTTTTGATGTAAGCGTGGAATTTGGCAAAGATAGGGAACACTTGAGATTTAAAGCGCAGAGGGAAAACCCATAAGAAATGTGTATAATCATCCAGGAACAAGAGGTAATACTTATGACCCTCCATGCTAGGCACAGGAGATGTCCAAATATCACTATGAATAATATCAAAAGGTGCAAATGTAGTGTTTAAAGATCGCTGAAAAGGAAGTCTGGCATGCTTGCCTAACTGACAAGACGAACATAAACTAGAGCGATGCTCTTTATTACATTGGACAAGACTCTTAGAACGAAGTAAATCTAAAACTGCAGGACTGGGATGACCAAGGCGTGCATGCCAAAGACTGGATGATGATGCCGAGAGGGCGACTGGACTTGAAGGGCTGGATGGTGAGGGCGACGACACAGGATAGAGCTCCCCGGTGCTATTACATCTCAAGCGAGTAACCCCCGTAGTAAGATCCTTCACAGAGAAACCAAACGGATCAAACACAAGAGAAACATTATTGTCAGTGGTGAACCGACGGACAGAGATAAGGTTTTTGACAAGTTTGGGGGCAACAAGGACGTTGTTGAGGTGCAAAGGGTTGGTAGGGGTTAGTAGTGTGGTGTGGCCAATGCTCGAAGTAGCAAGGCGACCACCGTTGCCGACGATAATAGAATGAGCAGGACCCTTAAAAGAAAGAGAGGAGAGAGTATCTGAGGAGTTCGTCATATGAGAGGTAGCGCCAGTGTCCATGTACCAAGCGGCGCCAGGGGGTGTCATCTGCATCGAGGAGAAGGCATTGTGCACATCAGTCGGGTATGCCTGATCAGACGACGGGTATGCCTGATGACTGACAGGGCGGGGAGCAATACGGGGCTGGTCCATGAAACGACGCACCGGGGTAGCCATAGGGCATCCAAGGAGGGTAGCCAGGGTTGGGGTACCAAGAGGGGTGGCGGGGATCATACTGCTGCGGGCGGCCATTGCTGCGACCATTGCCGCGGCAGCCGCCTCTTGGTCCCTGCTGGTCGTTGCTGCGGCCAGGTTGGAGGGCAAGCTGCTCGATGATGTCACTGGATGAGACCAACGCCGTCTTGTCTTTGGCGGCGTCGGTTGTCTGACGTTGAAGGCGAGTCTCCTCTAGGATCAGTTGAGACCGGGTCTTCTCGAACGTAGGGAGAGGTTCCGTCAGCTGTATATGAGTAGCAGCAACATTGTATTCAGAAGGGAGGCCCGAGAGTACTTGGAGGACGAGACGGGTGGCACTGGGTTTGGAGTCGACGGCGTCGAGCTGATCAGCCAGGGTCTTGATGTGCTGACAGTAGGTAGATATCGACGGGAAAGAAGAAAGCTTGCAACTTGAGAATTCGTGTTCGAGATAGACAACACGGGTGGACTTGTTGTCTTAAAAGATATCCTGAAGTTTCTTCCAAGCATTCAAGGCGGAGTCTTTGGGGTCGAGTATGGTGGTCAATATATATTTTGAGATGGTGTTGAAGATCCATTGAAGGACAATGGTGTCAAGTTGAGCGAAGAGATCGTCGTCTTTGCTTTCAGGGCGTTTGGCGGAGGAGTCAATGTGGTGGGGGACTTTATGAGCCTTAACATGGGTCGTGAAGAGGTGCGACCACATGGTGTAGGTACTGGATTCATGATAAAAAAAGGATAGGGATGCAATTTTTGATATTGGAGATGGTTAGGGCGGAATGGAAGGGTGATTTGGTGGCGGTGGGTTCGGTGGTCATTGTGACGAGAAGGATGGAGAGAGAAAGGAGTCGGCGGCTAGGTGGCGGCGAGGAGAGAGAGAGAGAGGCGGCGGCTAGGGCTAGGGTTAGAGAAAAAGAAATTTAGGGTCTTTGGATCTTAGGCTGTGATACCATGTGAGATCATGAGATTGATTGTAATGTCCTCCTTGAGGGTTTCCATTCATTGATATAACATATATATAGGTTACAAAGGTATTGGGCCTTAATGGGCTTTTAGCCCACTATACAATATGAGACCTATGTAATCTATCATCGTCCATCTTCATATGTCAAGGCGATGTGTGTTTAGAAGCTACAAGAGCGCAAGTCAGCGGAGGCGATTGCTTCAGCTCCACAAGCTTCACTGCAGCGATCCTCGATTTCGTGCTTCCAACTTGCAATACGTAGGCGATTGGAGCTAAGCAGTGGCAGTCCCTGTTGAAGATTAGTTTATGAACTTGTTCTCTGGATTTGTCTGAATCGCATGAAACAAGATCTAGTGCCATCACAATGAACTCCAAAAACTCAACCTTGCTAAAATTCGGCCCGAATTCACATATCAAATCAACAAGAGATGCAAGAAATCTATCAGAATCAGCCAAAATGCTTCGACTTTCCATTGAATCCTTTGCTAGATGAAGAATTATCGACAGCTGCAGCTACAACTCCTTGAAGCTAGCGATGTTGGCGGCGGAGGCGGATGTAAAGCTATTGATGAGGAGAGAGAGGCGGTGGCGAGGGGAAGGGGAGCGCGGGGAGGGGCGAGAGAGGGACCAGAGGTGAATGGAGGTGGGGGAGGGAGAGGTTGAGTATCAAGTCAGCCAAGGGAGAGGTCGCACACTCGTGATGCGTAGTCACATTTCTGCGTACACGTGATGCACGGGCGGCGAATCCCTTGGTGTACTTTGCAGTCAATTTTCCCTTTGTTAATTGCCGAGATATTCATGCCCCTATTCACTGAAACCCATTTTAGTAATTTTGAATTGGTTATAATTAAAGTAATGAATGAAATAGTTTACCTGGATTATTAGCTTGGAATCTGATGGCAGCCAGCCTCCGACGGGAATTTCAATGGTTCCGAGCATGTGGGTTCACGAGATTGAACTTCTTCCAATCCATCAACGAGTTATAGTTCCCGAACCCCTGAGCCAGCACATACAAATTGAACCCAAGGTTTTGAATTGGGTGGTTCTCTTCTCTAACCAACAGAGTGCTTTGGAATACGATCTCCACCATGGTGTTAAATTTAAGCTTTTTCACAATCTTCAACTTCTTCGTGACCACCAAGCTTGTGTTAAATGATTTGCTGACATTTGTGAAGTCCAACGCCAATAGTTGTGCATTGGGTAACATGACATTTTACACCCCCTTGACACAATCGATGAAACGCTTCCAGCACACAAACGTCATGGAGAGAAGCTAGAACGAGAAATTATTCATGTTGAGGGTTAACCTGAGACCTAATGAGCCGACGCAGTTGGCTTTGGACCCTCACGAGATCAGGCCCAGACCAAATGTCATAAACATGTGCTCGTCCACTTTCAATGGGACATCGCCCCAAAATAGACCATTTACAATCCTAGTTATGTTTGGTGGAGGCGGATGTAAAGCTATTGATGAGGAGAAAGAGGCAGTGACGAGGGAAAAGAGAGCGCGAGGAGGGGGTGAGAGAGGGACCAGAGGTGGATGAGGTGGTGGAGGGAGAGGTTGAGTATGATGTCAACTGAGGGAGAGGTCACGCACTCGTGATGCGCAGTCACATTTTCGCATACCCGTGATGCACTGTTGGCAAATCCCTTGGCGTACTCGTACTATGCAATCAATTTTCCCTCCCTGTAATTGCCGAGATATTCACTGCGAATATCAATTCCATACAATAATCATCCATGCCCCTATTAATTCAAACTCGTTTTAGTAATTGTGAATTGGTTATAATTAAAGTAGTGAATGAAATAGCTTACTTGGATTATTAGTTTGGAATCTGATGGTAGCTAGCCTCCGATGGGAATTCCAATGGTTTCGAGCCTATGAGTCATGAGATTGAACTTCTTTCGACCCGTCAACGGGTTATAGTTTCTGAACCCTTGAGCCAACACATGGAAATTGAACCCATGGATTTGAATTGGGTGGTTCTCCACCCTAACCAACAAAGTGCCTTGGAATACGATCTCTACCATGGTGTTATAAACTTGAGCTTCTTCACAATCGTCGACTTCTTCATGACCATAAAGCTTGTGTTGAGTTATTTGCTGACATTTGTGAAGTCAAACGCCACTAGTGGTGCATTGGGTAACATGACATTTTACACACCCTTGACACAACCGATGAATGCTTCGAGCGCACACAGATGTCATGAAGAGAAGCTAGAATGAGAAATTATTCATGATGGCGGCTAACCTGAGGCCTAATGAGCCGACGCAGTTGGCTTTGGACTCTCACGAGATCAAGCCCAAACCAACTGTCATTAGCATGTGCTTGTCCATTTTCAATGGGACATCACCTCAAAATAGACCATTTACAATCCTGGTTATGTTGATGCTGAACTAGCTTGTGGGTTATGGGAGTGTCATTGAAAGTTGACCGCTCCGACATGTGCAAGGTAGACGAGGCTGAGGTGTTGTGCTATGTCATAATACCAGTGGTGGTAGTGTGGTCGAAGGGTGCACAAGGGCACTTGCATAGGGGTAGGGCTGATATTCAAGCCGAGTAGCTCGAGCTCGGCTCGGGTTCGGCTCGGGAAAAGCTCGGCTCGAGATCGTTCGAATCCAAAAACGAGCCGAGTTCGAGCTCATAGTCGAGCTCGTCACGAGTTCGAGCCGAGCTCGAGTATACTCGGTTGCTCGCTTTTTAGGGGGATTTACATTTTTACCCCTAGGGTTAATGTAAATATGTTCCTCCGTTCCTCCCCTGGCCTCCATTTCTCATTTTCATTTTTCCATTTGCGTCACTCTCAGTCTCAAATCCGGTGAATCCCTCGTCTCTCATTCTCAGATCCGACCTATCTCGCTCATTCTCAGGCCACCGCACCGTCGCTTCAATCGTCCCTCATTCTCAGGCCGCGTTCCCCCCGGCCTCCATTCCCGTTTTCATTTTTCCATTTGCGTCACTCTCAGTCTCAGATCTGGCGAATCCCTCGTCTCTCATTCTCGGATCCGACCTATCTCGCTCATTCTCAGGCCGGCGTATTGTCGCTTCAGTCTTCCCTCATTCTCAGGTCGTGCCTCCCTCCTTTCTCATTCTCAGGCCACCGCCTCCGCTCTAATGGTTCATGGTTGTCGTCTCCTTCCTCCTCGGGTAAGTGGTTCTCGATCTCGAGCACTAATCTCGCCGAGTCTCTCCTCCGACCACCGACCGCCGCCCTAATCTCTCATCTCTCCATTGCAGGTGCTCTAATTTCTCATGGTTGTTGCTCCATCAGTCCATCTGTTGCTCGCACTACCCCGGACCCCTTTTCTCTCGATCTACTCTGTCTCCGTCGTCACTCGCCAACAGATCTGGTCGTGCTCTCCGCTCTCGTCAGACGTCGAACACTCCGCACCCTCCTCTCGTTTCTCTCTCTCTGTCTCGCTTGATTTACAGTGATTTTTTTGGTCAAATTGGATTACAACAATTAATTTGTGAATTGTGAATTTGTGAATTGGATTACCTTGGATATGTGATTAATCTTTCATTTTCATTTATGTTTGATTACAGTGGAATGGATATGTGATTAAACTTGCAAACAGGGATAAATTTGTTTGATTATAGTGGTTAACACAATTTATGCAATCGAGCAAACGAGCTCACGAGCTTATGAGCTCGAGCTCGACTCGAGTATAAACGAGCTTACGAGCTCGAGCTCGAGCACCCTTCCCAGCTCGCGAGCCGAGCTCGAGTGCCTGTTTGGGCTCGTTTTCATATGGAGCTCGAGCTCGGCTCGTTTGTAAACGAGCCGAGTTTGAACACTAGGTACTCGAGCTCGTGAGCTCGTATATCACCCCTACATAGGGGCTTGGGGCAATGTAGTAGGAGACGGTGGTTTGACATATTTTGTGATAAGGACCACGTTGGTTCAATAGGGTTTTGTGTAAAGTGGTGAGCAACTTTGAAGAAGAGTTGGTTATTGATAGCAACAATAATTCCCCCTAATCATCTCCATCTTGTACAAGTCTCGTAAAAAAAATGCCAGATTAATAGGTTAATTACATTAACCAATGGAAATTATGTGTTGGAAGTTAAAGCTTAAAGTGTGAAGTGTCAAAACTGGAAATATAAAGGAAGAAAATGGAAGAGAGAACTGAGATACATTCTCATTGATTGATCGAGCAGAGGTGGAAAACCCTCTTTTATACATGAACTGAGTGGAAAACTGTTACTACAACGCTAAACGATGTCATCCCTATATCAATATGATGTCGTCCTTCTTATGTCATCAAAACAAAACAAAATATATAGTACGACATCATTATGATCGTATCAAAATATAACAACAATAACAACTCTATCCTTGATCACCATATATAGCCCCAATTCCTCAAGTGGTAGGTGGTAAAACAGTTGCAAATTGCAAATCATAGAAGTATTACGGGCAATGTGATTGGAGGCTTGATTGTCTCATTGTGTCATGAAGGAGATGAGAAAGCTAAGAAAGTTATGTAGTTAGGTGATCAAGGTACCGATACTCAACTTCAGCTGAGGAAAATGACACAATGGATGGCTTCTTAGCTTTCCATTATATTGGGCAACCACCAAAGGAGATGAATAAACCACAATGACGAATCGTCAAGTGTGGGAACAAGCAACGCAATCAGAATCGATGTATCCAACCAAGTCCATAGCATGAGAGAAATTCAAAAGAATTCCTAAATCAAGCTTGGTACAAAGATACTTAAGGATGTGAGTTTCTGCATTCATGTGATCAGTCATCGAGGATTGCATGAATTGGCTTAAATATTGAACTACAAAATTCACATCAAGAAGTTTCTAAGTAAAAAAATATCAACTTACCCACTAATCTCTTACATATAGTGGGATCAGATAGCAAGGGATTCTGTGTTTTTTATAGATCGATACCCACTTCAAAGGGTGCAAAAACTGAGCCAAAAGTGCAACCAAATTCAGTGAGTAGCTTAGAGACAAACTTATTCATACTTAATACTAGGCCTTAACAAAATAATGCAATTCTCCCAAACCGTTAATCGTAAATTGATCATCCAAAAAAGCATTCATACAACCAAGTCATTGCCAAACAAAAGTATGTCATCCACATAAATGGCTAGAAAGATAACTAAATCCCTAACGGTGTGAGTGAATAAGGAATGATCATTCTAAGATTAGAGTTTGACATTCCAATGTCTAGAAGCTTGTTTAAGACCATAAAGAGATTTGCTCAATCTACAAACCATAGAAGGATCAGGAACAAAGAGACCCAAAGGAGGCTTTATGTAAACTTCTTCATAGAGATCACCATGAAGAAATGTGTTGTTAAGATTATGATAAAAAAAAAAAAGGGCCAATTCCTCTTTAAAGCAACAAAAACAAAGACTCTAATTGAGGTAATTTTGATGACAGGAGAAAAAGTCTCAGTGAAATCCACTCCGGCCTTTTAATTACAACTCTTTATAACAAATCTAGCTTTGTATATGCCAATAGTGCCATCAAGTGTCAGTTTGATTTTAAATACCTACTTGCAAATGATGGTCGTTTTCCATTTAGAAGGGGAACCAAATCCCAAGCTATATTGAGCTCAAGTATAACAAATTCTTTCTCTATTGCATCTTGCCAAG
This sequence comes from Persicaria tinctoria, assembly GCA_037127255.1. Classification (NCBI taxonomy): domain Eukaryota; kingdom Viridiplantae; phylum Streptophyta; class Magnoliopsida; order Caryophyllales; family Polygonaceae; genus Persicaria; species Persicaria tinctoria. The sequence goes on from JBANSL010000010.1 coordinate 24,879,970, forward strand.
TAGGAAAAGAAGTATCATTTGCATAAGTATTAGGCTCATGTGTTGTAGAAAAAATTGAGAGAAAACGGTAATCATTTAGGGACAGAACACTAGCATATATTGTAGGTGTGTTGAAATACGACGAGGCAACTGTGTTTGGGCAATCTGTTTGCATGGATAAAGAGGTGTTGTAAATGTAATCTTGTAAATGAATGGAAGGAACCCACATTCTAGATGACCTTCTAACAATTGGTAAATAAGGAACATGCTCAATGGACGGAGAATCAATCGGGGAAGGAACGTGTTCCTCATGATCAAAAGATATCTCAAGTGTTGGCAAGGGCAAAGAAAAAGAAAAATGTTCTTTTATGGTGTTATGAAAAGGAAACGTAGTTTCATAGAAAATAACAATACATGAAATGATTACTTCTCTAGTGCTGATGGTTAGCAACATATAAGCCTTTTCGCCAAAAGGAAACTCTGGGTATATACAAGCCTGAGCACGAGGTTAGAACTTGTCCCTATATTTATCTTATGCTGTGGCATAACACAAGCAACCAAAAAGTTTCAAATGAGAGTATGTGGGTTGACTTTTCCTGGAGTTTGGATGGAAATATGTTGATAACATAAGGTAGCTATAAGGACACACTTGCCACAATATTTCAAAGGAAGATTGGGTTAGAAGAGACTAGCTCTGTAGGTCTCAAGAAGGTGCTTGTATTAATGCTCAACCACCCCATTTTGCTATAGAGTATAGGCACACCTAGTTTGGTATAAGACCCCTTGGGAGGCAAAGAAAGAAATCCCTTGTTGGCTTAGGCCAAACTCAAAAGCATTATCGGTTCTAATAATTTTTTAAGAGGTAGAGCATTATGTCTACACCATTGAAACAAATGATTGGATGATAGAAAAAACAGTAGCTTTATATATTAGACAATAAATGTGTACATGTGTACCGTGTAAAGTCATCGACAATGGTCAAGAAATATTTGTGAGCATTATAGGTAGGTGTGTGGTATGGTCCCATCACAGGTCAGAGTGTAAAGCAATAACAACAAGAACTAGCAACAAATAGAACAATTAAAAACAAACAAAAGAACAAAGTGAATCAATAACAACAAATAGAATGTTACAGAAGAAACAAAAGTGGTTTTCGACACTCATACATGAAAACATAAACACCATCAGCAAGGAAAATCTTAAAATGTGTAATTTAAAAAGAATGAAGAAGAAAATTTATATAGAAGTACTCCGTCGGGTCTCAGTGTTATCGATGTCGTTCTTCGAGTCTTCCACCATCTTTAAAGTACTGACCCAGACATGTTACAAACCTACAATGGTCAATGGGATATCATTCAATTGCAAAATAAAAAACCTAATTACAACTGCAATTGTAGAAAAACAAATACCAAACCTACCATTGAATTTCGGATTGTTGGAGCAAAGGTCTTTCTCGAGTGAAGGTCGTCAGGGTATCAGACTTTCCAAGACTGCCAACTATAGAAGACAAATGGAGACATTGATCGTCGGGGTCCAAACTCCAAGATCTGAAGGATGAGAGATGAGGAGAGAGTACAACAATGTATCAAAAAGGTCTCGAACAGAGATGAGGACTTCAACGCGGAGAGAGAAAAGATATAAAGATGTAGTCCATTGGGGTATCTGACCAATCAAATACGCCAACAGGAAGGAGTCGAAGATATAGAAAGTAGAGATGAGGCAACCGCTTGCTTGACTGGAATAATTTGATTAACAACGATGCTTCAACACTTCTTCAAGTTATTTTTCCCTAGGGGCAATTTCATAAAAAAAAACAATGAGCTTTCGATCTTGGCTCGAGCTTAAAATCTTATTCAGACTCGACTTGTTTAGGTAATTGAACATCTCGGGCCGAGCTTGAGCTATTGAGCTTACATAACATCTCTATCCCTTATGGACAAGATAGCTACATGCTCGGTGACTAAGTGAGAAGAGTGACACCATGTTTGATTGTTTGATGGGGTCCAAAACATATTTTCAATATGTATTCTTGTAAGATTATATACAAGCCATATTTGGAAGAAATGAACGATATCGTTGTGCATGAAAAGTATCCATATACATGGATATATATTATTGAAATATTTTATGGAACATAAAATATTTTGTTTCCGTATTTGAAGAAGATATTTGCGTGGAGATAAAATAACTTCTATGGCTATATACGATAACTGATTTCATGGGAAAAGTCGTCTTCTTCATTTAGAAAAATAGAGAGAATAAATTGAAGAGTTCGGATAAGCTAGACTCTTGAAGAAGGGAGGTCGAAGTCGTCAGTGTGCTGAACAAGAAACTATGTTACGTTCATGAGGGGTAAAGAGGACAACTTACTTTGTACTTGATTTGGATCTTATGTCTTCGAGTTTGTATATGTTTTTTCTAAGATCTCAGTAGGTTTAACGTGTTTTATTGAAGTTATATATATATAAGTAGGGTTAAAGGTTGATTTTAAGGTGATTTATCTTGATTGGTATATATAACTGGATAGTTCGAATTCATAGAGTTTACTTTATAACGGTAAAAAACCATTCAATAGGATAGTAGACAAGTTTTGGATTTGGGTAGGGTAAGTTTACTTTGAGATTTTATTATAAGAGTACGATCAGTAACTGCTGGAAGATTAGGTTGTGTTAGTAAAATCTCAAGTATCTTTATTAGTAATTAAAGAAGTAAACATATTCGAAATCCTCCAAAAGGCAAAAAAGATGCGATGATTTTTATCTCGTACTGCATCTTGTGAATTAAGGATTTTCGTACATCACGTTTTTCCTCCTTTTCGTCCTTCAATGCTTTTCCCCCTAAATTTATTTAATTAGTACCTCCACGAGGTCTAATACAAGTGCAACAGAAGTTAACAACAACATATTATTTTGACACTGAAATAAAAATGGAACTTACATGATATACACACTAAATGAATAATGGAAACCCATACATGAAATGCAATCTTATGCTATACTCACTCAAATAAAGAAGCAAAACAACAAAACTTAATGAATACAAGAATCATTATGAAACATGCATATACCAATGCAACAAATTTAAAATATAAAATCGCAATGTGCGATTGTGATGCATTATTCTTGCTTTATGGCTTTGTGCGTATATTAATAAATGGACACTTAACACTTGGGCAGATCTTCAGGTGGTGGAGGAAGCGTAGACGACGGAGTTCCACCGTCCTCCACCAAGAACACGGTGGCTAGACCCCATGCCAAATGTACATCCAGATGACAATGCATTATCCATGCCCCTGTTAATTCACAACAATTTAGCAACTTCTATACCTTAATAATTTGTAACAAGTGGTTTGTTGCTTCTTAGTACGAGACTTATTTTTAAATTACCAATAAAAAAATTACCCTGGTTTTGTGCAAATAAGATTTTTTGCGTAATATCTGAAGAAGTTCAGGGGAATTGGGACATGCGTCCTCATTTTCAATGAATTATTCTATTTTAGTAAGTATTTATGTATTTAGTTAAAAAAAAAATTCAAAAAAATGGAGTTAAACAAATTCAAACTCATGACTTTATAGAACGTTAATGGGCAGATTACATGTTTCATCCCTAATCTTTGCAAAATTTTATAAATGCATAAATGATTAGCTTGTGCTATATAATGTATGTCTTTAACTATATAACTATATATATTTCAGTACCCATGCATAATTTGTTTTATTTTTTTTTAAAATATTAACATAATTTAAGACTCATATATAATATGTATGTCTTAGAAAGTATTTTTCCATATGTGCATGAATAATCAATTTATAACATTTATAGTACATACTAACAATTTATGCATTTACAAAATTCATCTTTTGTATATAATATAATACAACATTATAGAGAGAGAGAGAGAGAGAGGGTTAGTTCCGATATATGTACACAACTCTTATCGTATATGCAGAAATTATTCATCTTTTTAATCTCATCCGTCGATCTTATTAATTCAATGACCCAGATTTGTTAAACAATAGTGATGGTGATTAATGAAAGTAATTATGATTCCATTCTTCTTATTAGATTTAATCCCATACTCCAATATGCGAAGTAATCATATAGAAAAAATGTTATTTATTATTCAAACTCATAAAATAAAACCTATATGAAATAATATTTAAAAAAAAATCTAGTATTGTAGTTTAGATATACTAGACATGCAATTTATCCTAGTTTAATTACACATCTAGTTTTTTTTTTTTTTTTTTTTTTTTTTTTTTTTTGATTAGGAAATAATTCGAGACCGGACAGGCCCGAACCTCGAGAGGCCGACAAAGTCGGCAGACGGCAAGCCGTCTAAACATACAACATAGCAAAAGAAAATACAACATGGAAACAGAAAACAGTCACCTAATACAACAAAATAACTACACAAAATAAACCCGGAAAACCCATAACCCTAAGCACACCAGCGGACACAGCAGCGAGAAGAGGGAGACCCGGCATGGAGAAGTTGTAAATAACTAATCATCCCAACTAAAATAACTCTATAAATAAACAAAAGACATGTATATCAGTGTGTCCGCATATATCACAATAAGTTATTAACCTTGTCTTCGTGGGATCCAACGTCTCTATGTATTGTAGTTTACAAAGCTTTAATAAAAGCACTTGCTATGCTTAAGGCCGGCCTTGGGGGATAGAGGCGGAGGACAAACTAGAGAACAAGGGATTTGGAGCCATTAAAAAGACCTTTTTGATTAAGTATGCTGATTTGGAGAACATATCACTCGATTTATTAATTTAATGTATTTTTAAATATTTTTTTGGAGTTTTCTTTAATTAGTCGAATATATATTCTTTTGACTTGTATCTTAAACCAATTCAGTCTGATAAGGGAAATAAATAGTTTACCTGGATTATTAGCTTTGAACCTGATGGCAGCCCATCCTCCAACGGGAACTCCGATGGTATTCCGAACTTGCGGATTCACGAGATTGAACTTCTTCCTATCCGTCGACGGGTTATACTTCCCGAACCCCTGAGCTAGAACGTGGAAGTTGAATGCATGGATGTGGATCGGGTGGTTCTCCACCCCAACCAGCGCAGTATCCTGGAACACCATCTCCACTGTGGTGTTAAACTTGAGCTTCTTCACCGTTGTCGACTTCTGTGTGACCACCAAACTCGTGTTGAACGCGTTGCTGGCGTTCGTGTAGTCGAACGCCATCAGCGGTGTGTCAGGGAAGGTGGCATTGTACACCCCCGTGACGTCGCCGACGAACGCCTCCAACACGGACGTGGTGGTGGGTAGCTGGAATGAGAAGTTGCTCATACTGGCCGCTAATCTCAGGCCCAATGGGCCGGCACAGGTAGCATTGGACCCACATGCGACTAGGCCCAGCCCAATTGTCATGAACATGTGCTCGTCCACTTTCAAGGGGACATCGGTCCAAAACGGCCCATTTACAAGCCCAGTTATATTGCTGCTAAACTTGTACGCCGTGGGGGTGTCATTGAAGGCCGGCAGCGCTGGCATGTGCGGGGCGGACGAGGCGGAGGTGCCATGGTAGGTGATAATACCGGTAGTGGTGGTGTTGTCGAAGGGTACGCCAGGAGCGCTAGCGTATGGGGTTGCGGCAATGTAGTAGGAGCCACCAGCCCGGTTGGCGGTGAGGAGGACGTCCGTGGTTTGGCCAGGGGCGACGAGGACGATGTCGGTTCGGTAGGGTTTTGTGTAGGAGGCGTCGATGGCGACAACAGTTAGCTTGTGGTGGGCCACCTTGAAGAAGAGTTGGTTATTGAGTGCAGCGTTGATTATGCGGAGGAGGTACGTTTTTCCCCTAATCACCTCCATCTTGTACGAGTCTTGTTAAAAAAATAAAAATTAATAGGTTAATTATAATAATCAGTTGAAATTACAAGAGTGAACAATATGTAAAAAAATATTATTAACACTTTATGTAAAAAAAAAAAAGTGTGTTTTTTTATAAATTATTTTGTTAATGGGTTTCATTTTAATTGATGGAGGGATTCATGTAAAGGACAGCTCTACAAAATAAATGAGTAATTGTACGTGTAATAATGTGTTGAAATTGTAAATGAAAAAGAAGATACCGTTGTTGGAGCAATTGTAAAGATGGCCGGGGTGGCCGTTGATCAAATAGGCATCAGAGTTGTTAGGGGCGCCACCACTTCGGAGCCCTTCATTTTCAACATCCACCACATTTGCATTCCACCACTCTCCTGCATTATTTATTTATTTATTTATTTCCAAATCAACGACTTCCATGTTATATCAAAACAACTTCATAATTACCTAGCTATTAGAAGAGAAGCATTTTTAATGAAGATAACGTACCTAGAATGATGGGAAATTCTTGGTACGGCTTAGGGAATGGGTAAGAACGGCCCTTCCTAGGGTGAATGATGAGACCACCGTAGACAGTGGCACGGAGCCACTGGACGTGGGCGTGCCACCAGAGGGTGCCCTCCTGACCGGTGATACTAAAGTTGTAGGTGTACTTTTGGCCGGGTCTTATTGGGCATTGTGTTATGTATGATGGTCCGTCTGCCCATGCACTTAGTATCTGAAATACTCCATGCCTGTTCATCAATAATTAAATTAAAACATGATATGATATGATAACCTTTAGTAAATGAAGGTCTGTTTTATCATAATTGAGTCAATTTTATTTTATTCAACCTTTTTTTTATATATATATATATAGATTTTAGTTTTACCTTTAGTAAACGATCGAGTTTGATTATCTTATAAAAATTAATGATCGAGGAGTTTGAATCTTGATATCCAATCACATAAAATATCATAAACTAGTGTAGGTGATCATGTCTCGTATACGAAGAATACATTAATACAATATTATAAATAATTTAGATAGATTCCAATAAATAGTAAAATAATAATTTAAATATGAATTATTTTTCCACCAAAAAATAAAATAGATATAAATAAAATAGCACTTATCAAATACTACATATTTATCTATTAATATTTTTGGTAAGTATGACTATGAAATATTTTTTATTTATATTTATGTCAATTAACTAAAATCTAATATTTTTGTTTTTGGTTCATTCATTTATTTGCTTACATCAGTTTTAATTAATTTGTTAACGCAATAGATGGTAGTGTTTGTATTTATGGTACTTTAAACCTGAATGTAAATTTTCCGACGTCGGAAATTTTAATTATATGTCTACAATTTCTTTGATAATATTAATTAGAAAGCAATTTGTTGTAACTACTAACAGTGTCAATATCAACAACGTTGAAGTTAGCATCATCGACAACAACAACGTTGATGTCAACATCGTCAGCAACTTCGGTGTTAGTAACTTCAGTTTCAGTAACTTCAGTGTCAACAAAGTCTGCGTCAGCAATGGAAGGAAGGAAGGGAAGAAAAAGTGGGGAAAGTGGTGGACTTTTTATTTGGTGGATAGAGTGTTAACAACGATGGAAAATATGGAGGTTAATTTAAAAAAAGGAAAATGGTTAAATGAATTTTTCTCAATCTAGTGTCGTCAGTTAATTTACTAGAGCAAGCCCAACATCTCTTGTAAAAGTTCTCCAAAATAGAGATCAAAACACCAAAATCTCTAAAAAAAATTATCCCCCAACTCCAACAGTTTCTCTATTATACAGATTTTTACATTTATTATATATTATAATAAATGCAGAATTTCATAATATAATAAATGATTTTTTTTTATTACTTTAGGTAACTAGTATAGTTTTCGTACCTTGTAACGAGATTTATCCCATAAAATAAATAAATTATATATTATAATAAATGCAAAATTTCATAATATAATAAATGAATTTTTTTAAACTTTAGGTAACTAGTATAGTTTTCGTACCTTGTACGAGATTTATCCCATAAAATAAATAAATTTGATTTATTTATTATTATAATTTATTTTGTTGAAAATATCAATGTCTTCATTTTATTATTTTTCATTTACTATTACAAATCATGTATGGTTTTTAAGGATGATAAAAACTTTATAAAATATCAACCTTTTTTTTTTTTTTATAATTTCATACAATATAATATTTATAATATATATTAAATTATATAAGGAAATTATGAATCAAACAAAGCTTTATATTTTGAATCCCATTTTAGTTTCATATATTATATAATATTTATAAGTCCAACTAAGCTTTATATTTTGAATCTCATTTAAATCTTATTTATGACTTAAATGGTTGGCATGGGGCTTGATGAAGACATTTAATTTTAGAGGTTTTTCTTTTGCTCTAAATATAGAGAAATTTTTACTCTCTCCTCATTTCTCTATTTTACAAAACAATACCGTATAGAGGAGTTGTTGGACCATGAAATCCATCTTTTTCTCTAAATTTTCCAATTTTCTCTATTTTGGAGCTTCTCTTGGGGTTGCTCTTAGGATCATAAAAACACCAAACTACGTTCTTATCGACTTCATATCATTTTTTTTAATAAAAAATACAAATAAAATATCAGTTAAGTTGTTGTATTAGTTTTAAATTTGCCTCTAATAATTACTCCGTAATACACAACAATGCATCAGCATAAACAATTCACACATGCCTCCAAAAATATCATTTTCAGAAACTTTTTAAAATAGATACCATACACCATTTAATCGACAATAATCACATATATACGTACAAAGGCTGACCAATTAATCGATCGATCATAAGAAAATAGTTTATATCTATATATCTTATACAGTCAGCGACGGGGTTAGGATTCCGGGTAGGCGGTGCTAAAAAAATTTCATGAAATATTTTTTTTGGTGTATACTTGATAAGGAGATTTTGTAAAAAAATATTGAAAAAACACTAAAATTGTTATTTTTAATGATTTTTTTTTGTATTTAAATAGTTGAGAGTAAAAAAAAATAGAAGAGAAACAAAAAAATATAGATATAATTTAAACATAAATAATGAAAGAAATGGTTTAATATATAATTTAAACATAAATATGACATTTTTTAATGAAATGGTTGATAGAAACAAAAAATATAAAGAGAAATTAAAAAAGATAACGATAGAGTAAAACAAATAAAAAGTTAAGGAGGTGAAATTTGAACCCAACAAAAAAAAAATTATATTTTTTTGTATTTTTTTTCCGAGCCAGGGGTACTCAGTTTTTTTATTTTAATTTTGGACTGTTTTATATACTTTGTTTAATGACTTTCTTATCTCAAATCTCTTCGGAGACTTTTGATAAAATTGGTACATAACTTTCCTATTTCATTCTTCAAAATAGAAAAAGAATTATAAAAAACAAAAGCTTTTCCTAAATTTAGAATATTCTCTAAATTTTTGAAAAAAAACCTTTATTTGTTTAATATATATATATATCAAAATAAAAATAATGTAATTGACTAGATTTAGAGAAAAAGATAATTTAGACTAATTTTTACTTTTTTATTCTGAAAAAAAAAAACAGATTAATGTTGCTCTTACAACCAACGTTCTAAAAGACATTAGGTGAGTGCTTAGGTGGCAGGCCGGTGGTCGCCTAGCTAGTGTCTAGGCGGGTGCCTAGGCGGAGTTATGAAAAACTTTATTTTCTTATATTTGAACGTATAACACATCTCAGTAACGTTCCGGCTATATACACCGCAAATCATGCACGTCCTTAAGGACGTGCATGATTAAAAGGCTTGCACCTCCTTAAGAACGTGCAATATTAGACACAAGGCTTGCACGTCCTTAAGGACGTGCAATATTAACCTTGTGATTTGCGGTGTATATAGCAACACCCCTCAGTAATTCATATAATGTAATAATAATCCATAATATCATTCATAAATCCACATTTGTGGTGCTTAACTCACATATTAAAGTAAATAAACGCAAAAGTATGCATCAAAATAGCGACTCTAAACCTTATAAAATCCAAACCAATAGGTTTGACTCAAAAGCAAATACCTCTAGACTCGGGCCATTAAAAACCTTAAGTCGACTAATCACTTGACTAAACGCTAAAACTGAATAATTGACGACCTGGACGAGCCTAGTCGATACTTATTCGGGCTTAGGCAGTGCCTAGACAGGACTAGGCGAGGTCTAGGTTGGGTCTAGGCGGCACCGAGACGGATTTGCGCCTAGAGACTTGCCTACACATAAAAATTCCTAGGTGCGCGCACTGCCTCCTACCGCCTAGACATCGTCTAGGCGCGATTTTTAGAACACTACTTACAACATATTCTATATATTATTAAAGACTTACAAATGGATATACACTGACGTATTTTTGTAAAGATTTTTCTATCCTAGGCCCTTGGGACATAAGATAAGAACACTAATTTGGAAATGTTTTTTAAATTGTAATTAGTTTAGTTTTTTTTTTAAATTAGGTTTCTAGAGTCGCTAGTTTTTTTTTTGTTTTTGTTTTTGTAGAGAATCATTTAGTATCTTAGAGCATGCGCATCAGTTTGCCTTTAGGCCCTTATACTTGCCACGTTGGATTAAAAAAAAAGGAAATGGTTAAAGGGGTAAGGGACTGGAGTTGAGGCCCATATTTAAGTGCCCAGAATTTGTGAGCTCATAGTGTTCAAATCGAGAAGAAAAGGGGCCCGCATGCACTGTGCCATTTTTAAACCATTTTGTTGTCATTTTTTTTAAATAAAAAATTTAAAAAAAATTATTTTTAAGTGTGAAATAATTTTATCTACCCATAGACACACATTTTACATATGTTTTTTTTAAAAACAAATTTATATTAATAATACTCATATACTATTATTTTTACCATATAAAAATCCAATTTTCCCACTTTTTTTCTCCATTTCACACTATAATAATAATAATAAATAACAACAATAATAAATACTCCGTAATAATAATAATAATAATAATAATAATAATAATAATAATAATAATATGGAGCATAGCTTATGGTCTTATCGGGGAGTTCAACAAGGAGATCCTTTAGGTCCTCTGCTTTTTGCCTTGGTGTTGCATCCTTTGGTGTGCAAGATTAGAGACTCTTTTGACTTGAGTATGCAGGCTTGGTACTTAGATGATGGCACTGTTATTGGGGACACTTTGGTTGTGGGGAAGGTATTGGATCTGATTATGGAGGATGGTCCCCGCTTTGGCCTTCATCTTAATGTGGATAAGACCGAGGTTTTTTGGCCGACAGAAGACCCCAGGAGTCGGATGCCTGGGGTTTTCCCCCCTTCTATTGCTCGGCCTTCGCGCGGTGTCAAAGTGCTGGGTGGGCCTGTTAGCGCATGCCCTGTTTTCGGCAGTGACCTTGTGGCGAAGAGAGTGGCTAAGACCATAGAGCTTATGGATTCTGTCGCAAGGATTGATGATCCACAGTGTGAGCTGCTTCTGCTTCGGGCCTGTACGGGTATTTCTAAGCTTTACTTTGCTTTGCGTACTTGTTCCCCGCATGTCTTTGGGTCGGCCCAACTCTCATTTGATGTGGCACTCCGTGCTAGTTTAAAGCGTATTGTCACTGCATCTGGTCCTGGGTTTGGAGATTGGCAGTGGCGGCTTGCCACCTTCCCTTTTCATTTTGGTGGGCTCGGAGTGTATGCTGCTGGAGATGTCCTACATTATGCTTTTTTGGCGTCCCGTTTGCAGTCTGCTGAGTTGCAAGCTAAGTTTTTACGTCCTTCTGGTATCATTGCTACCGGTCCCACTTTTGATGATGCATGCCGTGCTTTTAGTGAGACTACGGGTTCTGATGTTCTACGCGATCCTAGTGAAATCGCTGCCCCTAAACTTATGAAGAAATTGGCAGATATATATTTCGCGAAGGTTGCTGCTACATCGGACTCTGCTTTCTCGTTGACTCCGCGACAGATAGCATTATGGAAGTCTCAGCAGAGTGCTCACTCCTCCGATTGGTTGCGTGCCGTTCCTATTTCTGGGCTGGGCCAGACTATGAATGGAAGGACCTACCGTAGTGTGCTTAGTTATCGACTGGGTGTTCCGTTGTTCACGGTGTCTAGGCCTTGTCCCGCTTGTTCTCGGACTTTTGATGGTGATGTATATGGTGATCATGCCGTGTCTTGTGCTGGTACAGTGGGCATTAAACATCGTCATAACCTCGTTCGCGACACCTTATTGGATATCTGCTACAGGTCAGGGATTTCTGCCGGTAAGGAGGTTGATATCGATTTGGTTGATGGGCATGATAGGCCCATTCGTCCGGCGGATTTGCTCCTTTATTCCTGGGATAGGGGGAGGGATGTGTGTGTCGATCTGACGGGATCCTCCCCATTGACTTAGTCTGGGATTTCTGACTTTACGCCGGGTCGTGCTGTTGTTGATGCTGCTCGACGTAAGTGTGTCAAGTATCGAGAATTGTGCACGACGACTGGTTATGGTTTCCTACCCTTCTCCTTCTCTTCATTGGGGGAGTTGGATACAGATGCGGTTACCTTGCTGAAGCGTATTCAGAAATTCTCGGTATCTCAGGATGCTGGGGCTCGTGCTGCACCTTATATTTTTACTAGACTTAGCTTTGTTATCGCTAAAGGAGTTGGGGCTCAGATAGTATCTCGGTTGCCCACTAATTTCTTGTAATCTGTTTTTTTAATTATAATAATAATAATAATAATAATAATAATAATAATAAAATAATAATAATACTCCCTCCGTTCGGCAAAACTTGTCATTTTAGGGTGTTAGTTTTGTTCAAAAAAACTTGTCATTTTAGATATTTTGCCCTTCACTTTACAATAACACCCTTGATGTGATTGATGGTTTGTTAGTTGTAGTTTTCGATAAAGTAAAAAATGAGGGTAATAATTGAGGGTAAATTAGTACATTTGTTAATTGCCTTAAAACTTGTGAAATAAGCTAAAATGACAAGTTTTGCCGAACGGAGGTAGTAATAATTAAGTAATTGAAAAAGATAAATAGTAAAAAGTAACTTAAGGGCCAGAGTTCGGGCTCACGAATGGGAGTGCAAATAATTAAAAACTGAAATGGGACTCTTAAGCTGATGTGGCAGGAAAAAAGTAAGTTAAGAGACCGAATGTTAAGGGTCTTAAGTCCCACGAATGTTCATGCACGAATGTTCATGCTCTTAGGATAGAAAACTCTCTTTATAATTGAGAAAATGAGATTAAAGTATTGACTAAGATATATTAAGGGCGTACCAATGAATAGTCATATTATAAGGCGAATTGTTGATGACGTGTACAACAAGGGTATCCCCTTCATGGATATGGATTAACGGCCCCGGGCTGCTGCTATTCACCGCGGTAATTACTCTTGATTGGCATAGCTTTGTAACGGTCAAATTTTGCACCTGTACGTTTATACATTCAAATTACGCGCGCATATATATTAGACATTTATAAATTATAACTAACTCATTATTAGGGGTGGACACAAATCCCGCAAATCCCGGTCCCGTCCCGGGCCCGTCCTGGTCCCGTCCCGATCCCGGTGGGATTTGGAAAAAAAAAATGTGAATCCCGTCCCGGTCCCGTCCCGCAAAAAATTCGTGGGACGGGACGCGGGACGAGGTTTTCAAATCCCGCAAATCCCGTCCCGTCCCGCATATATATTATTTTTAATATATATACGGTCAGAAATTTATCATTGATAATATTAATAACAACTATTAATACTTATATTTATATTTATTTCTATTACTATTATTTCACTTATCAGTATCACTTATCTCATATATAGGAAATAACTTGCTGATGTTGTTACTTTTGCCCAACCCTCGTGCCATATTGCCATCGCCCATCATCAAAATAATAAAAAAAACTATGAAGTATGTCGACCTACTGTTTTTTTTTTTTGACATGTATGCATTTAACTATTTAGTATGAACTTTAATTAATTATGAAACTTGGGTCTTGTATGAAACTATGAATGAATATGAGCTTTCAGCAAGGTACTGTTTTTTTTTGTAATGTATATCTTTGGATTTTAGAAACTATTTAGTATGAATTTTAAGTATGAAACTTTAGTTTTGTGTAAATGAATTTTACAGAAGGTGGTTAAAGGTTGATTTTATTCAACTTTTAATAATATATTTTATTTGAGGGACAAGGCCCGTCCCGTCCCGGGCCCGTCCTGTCCCGGGCCCGTCCCGTCCCGTGAGGGACAAGGCCCGCGCGGGATTAAAAAAAAATATGTGAATCCCGTCCCGGGCCCGTCCCGCAAAAATAACGCAGGACGGGACGCGGGACGACCCCCGTCCCGTCCCGCGCCCACCCCTACTCATTATACTCAAATTAAATAGACAAAAACTAATTAAAATAACTCAATATTTGGAAGAGCTATAAAAAAAATATCCCGACCTTTCGATAGTAAGAAAAATAACATAATATGTGAGGAGCTAGGTAGTAACAAAGCATCCCGATTTTTTAATTTTCCAACTATAAATTGGGGAAAAACAATGACATATAATTTCCAAAATTAAGATTTTTGTGAATTTTGGATGATATTGACTTATTTTAATGAGAATGATCCTACCTCCTTTAAAAATAGTCGTCATTTGACTTTTTGGCACGTTTTTGAAGGAGCTAAAAACTATATAAAATATCATTTTTAGTAATTTTTTAAAATAGTATAAAGACTTATTAATAATAAGTGTCATATTATTCAAAAAAACTGTTTAAAGTTTTAATATTTTATATAATTTTTAGCTCATTAAAAAACGTGTCAAAAGTCAAATGACATCTATTTATGAAAGGAGTTAGTATTAATTGACCAATTTTATGTCATTTTGTTTCCAAATTTATGGTAAACAAATGACCCAGGATACTCTGTTTCCACCCCCAAAGGTTGGATTATTTTTTAATTAGTTTATCCAATTAAATACTACGAGATTAGAAATGTTAATTTGTTTTGTATTTCCATGAAAGTAAAAAACACTATAATTATCAACAATTTAATTAATTTACGACTTGCCAGTCTGATCACATGTAAGTATGTAACACCGGGTGTTACACTTAATTATAATATATGGGTATAAATTCATATTTAAAAAATTATATTTATATTCTACACACTTACATTAACATATTTATAAAATTTTATTATGAAAAACTATTATTTAATAATTTGGATAGTTAAAAGATTTATTATTTTAGAAAATATTTTTTTTATTTTTCTAAAACATATATTTTCAAAAATAAAAGTTTATAAACATTTTAATATAAGTATATAGAGTAGAAATATTTTTTAAAATATTTAATATGAAATTGTACTTGAAATAATTAAGTGTAATAACAAGTGTAACACACAGTTTCATAGGGGATCCAAACTGACAACTAGCTCGCTCTCATAATAATCTTCATCTAAACTTTATTTTTCAACCTAGTTAAAATTTGTCAAATGACTTAATTAGTCCTTTTCTGATTTTCTCCTATTTGTAATAATAAAAAAATGTATAGCTAGGTTTGAATCTATTCAATTAATTAAATATGTATTAATGTATTAATTGTCGTTATTAGGACCAATATATCATTTAGTTGTTTATATATACAAATGGACTGATTAGTTAACTGGGAAATGACTAGTCAAATATATGTTGAAACTTAAACAATTGAATCTGTTGAATTACGTATATGTATGTGAACATGTGCTTGGAAATCAAACTGGCGTTTGGGACTTATATGTAGGATTTGGATTTCTTATATAATTAATGTACGTGGAAATGTTCAATCGACGGCCGGGTACGTGGGTTGGTAGCTATTCAAATTATGTATTTGCAGACAGGCTAGCTATATATTCAAATTATGTATTTGCATTTGTTTCTTCCTTTAGTATTAGTATATATATAGGTAGTTACTAATCACCTAATCAACAGAAGTAAGGATAGATAGTCGATAGATCCATTGATCAAGATCAACAGAAGTGAGGATAGCTAGTAGCCTAGTATGCGCGCATGGAGGTCTTCAGGCGGATGGATTAAGAGAATCAATATATATATATATATATAAAAGTATGGGGATTGGGGAGGAAGCTAAGATTAATTAAAAGATGGAATACTCACAACGAAGGTGTGCTCCACGGTAGAACCAGAAGCCAAGGCGGCTGAAGCAAGAAGCGCCCAAACGCATGCCAGTAAGACCATAGCGACCGCCATATATACCTGGATGGATCTCCGATATATATATATCCTCTCACAGCTGATCCAAGAACTAACCACACAGCTAGCTAGACTCTGTATGTAGCGCGCTTCAATTAATAAGCAGCGCAACTGATGTACACAAACGTATACGTACAGTCTTGTATGTTTATGAAAGCTGTTGTACGTGTTTGCATTGATGCCTCCTGTTCCTGTTGGATGCAAATACAACGTACCTCTTTTTATATCCGAATTTATGGTATATAATATGAGGAGAGGGCCGGTAACGAATCGATTCCCCCATCATATCGATCATATATATTTGTTAAATGAATCATTTTTCGTTATTAAACAAGCTATATATACATATATATATATATATATATATATATATATATATATATATATATATATATATATATATATATATATATATATAAAAGAAACGGTTGACGTCAAATATATATGTATTTGCTGGAGATGATGGTTACTTTCGATCTATCGCTCCAGCTACCTTTTACTCTTTTTTTAAAAATAAAAATAAAAAAATAAGTTGGCTATCAACTTCTTCCTACTGGCTTTGAATGATACCATGCATTGTCTCTGTATTATTTCGTATACGATCAACAAGTTTCAGTGTACGTACGTACGGTACGTACACTAGCTTAATTAGAGTAGATCAAGGAACGTACGTACGTTTTCCTTCCTGTAATTGTCTTTGTATTATTTTCTAGGCAACCTGCCCGGCCCCGTTGATGTATTAATTCATGATCAGTTAGGGATGAAATGTAGGGGCCAGACCCATCAACAGGTTCCATCTCTTGATTACTCAACCACATGCATGAGTTATATATATGGCAACATTAGGATGTGTTTGACTGAGCAAATATCTTTTTTTTTTTTTGGTAACGATTGAGCAAAGATCATCCATGATCGATCAACCCATATATAGGGATGTTACAAAAATCCCTATTCAAAGAGAGAGGGTGATCGATCCTGGTTCAAATATAACTTACTTTTGTAATGTAATCAACACCATGATTAGATTTTCTATATCAATGTCTGAATTGGCTACACTTGAAGCTACTTCTCAAAGTGTGAATCCTCTATATATGTACCGTCCTAAGGATCTCCCATGAAACGATAACTGTCACCTTCTACTATGATATTCCTTATTGATCCTTTCCCGAGCGCTACCATTAAACCAATACAAATCGCAAAAACTTTTGTTTGTAAGACCGATCCCAACGGGATCACAAACTGGAAAATATTAATAATCTAACCACTCATTGTTTCCTTCATTATTTAATCTTAGCTCTTTTTTTCTGTGCATGATTCCAGTTATTTATATCAATAATTAATTATTTAATTATTTGTGTTGTAGAATTTATTTTTGGATTTGTTAAAAATAATATTATTTCTAGTTCTCAAACGACATGTCATAAGAAACATAGTTCAATAAAGTTGCATGGCCCTTACTTTTCATCAAGTGGAGGTTTTCAAGAAAAGTTTAGTTTGTTGGTGTCATAATATGCTTTTTTGTTGTTGATTCACATTGACATATGAGTGATCTTGTTATAGTAATTACTAGTTGGCTACCTCGTGCATAGCATGGGATTATCAATTTTCGACTATTGAAGAGTTTTATATATTCATCATTCGGTTTGAGGAATAAAGTCAATCAAAAGTAAAATTAATAAAATCAAACTATTATGTACTTAATTTAATTAGCTTTTTATAATTGGATTTTTATGTAAGAAGCTTTATGTCTCTTGCTAATTATGGGGGTTTTGTTAAAATGTTGAAATTGCACAGTGCACACAAGTTGCTCAGCACCTAATCACACTAGCTTGCAAACGATCTCTTCGAGGTACTCTTTGGTATTGTCCTGTGTATGCTGTACTGATTTTTTCCCCTTTAGAAAACTAAGAAATTCCACCT
Source organism: Persicaria tinctoria (assembly GCA_037127255.1). Classification (NCBI taxonomy): domain Eukaryota; kingdom Viridiplantae; phylum Streptophyta; class Magnoliopsida; order Caryophyllales; family Polygonaceae; genus Persicaria; species Persicaria tinctoria. The sequence goes on from JBANSL010000010.1 coordinate 24,897,948, forward strand.
CCAGCCGCTATTTCACCTCCTCCGGTCCGCTTGAGACTACCCCATCGACATTTGGAACCCCCCCCCCCTCCCCTTAGAGGCATCTTACACAAGTAACTAAGATATGATCTAAATTTATGCTTAATTTTTTCTTTGGAGTTAGGTATCGATGTAGATGGCGTTTTTTCAATTGAAAAATAGGAAGCATGTGATAAAGCATCTACAATTTAAGTCACCTCTTCAAAACAACAAAAAAATAAAATAAAATCAAAATACTTCTTAGTTTTTGTTTTAGATAGGCAAAAATTATATCATCTTTCTGATTTATACTCTAAAGGTACATAAATTATGAATTTAAATAAGAAAAAAAAAATTATCATATAGGCACGTTAATTATTAATTAAAGAAAGTAACCTGACACGATTAGAAATGCAATTGTCTGGGTCTATATAATTAGGTATATCCGGCCATTTTTAATACTTGTGATTAGGTGGATGATCGAAACTGGTAGCTTGCCTTGCTAACAAGCTACCTATATGCAAATATTGTTTGAACATTAATAATTAATATGGTCAACATCTGAAAAATAGGCAAAATTTGATATTATGCTTTAATTATATAATCTTGGCGTACAACCAACAACAATAATATACTCCCTCCGTAACGCAATATTTGTTCATTTGGCCACTTTTATTTGTAATAAAATATTTGTCCATTTGAACCTAATTAATGACAAAATTTTCTATTTTTATCCATTCATCTCATTAATTGTATTTGATTTCCAAGAAATTCTATTAATACTCCAACTTCCCATACTATTCTTTTTTTTTCATTGGTCCATTTTTTTCCACATTATTTATTTGCAAAATTTTTAATTATTCTACTTTCTAATTGTAGCTTTCTTAAGAAGTGTGAAAACCCCCAAATGGACAAATATTGCGTTACGGAGGGAGTATAATTCAGTACTATATATACATATGTAAGATTTAGGAAATCGGTAGAGGCTAGAAATTTCCAAAATTAATTGTTCGTTATACGACCAATTCAACCTAAACAAGCTTGGTGTGCATCTATTATCGGATCTAACATGTTTCAACTCGTGTATAAAACTAGACTTCTTAAAAGTAAAGCAAAAGACTTGAACAAAAAAAGCTTTTGGGAATATCTTCAGGCAACTACAAGAGGTCGATGACATCCTGATTAACATTCAATCCCAGCTTCTCCCAGATCTTGATCCTACTCTTATACAGAAAGAACTAAATCTGTTGAGGAAAATAGATAAGCTTCTGACCTTCCAAAAGCAGTTTTGGAATCAGCGAGCTAAAACTAGGCACCTCAAATTATCTGACTCAAACACTAGCTACTTCCACAAAGTAGCTACGGGACGACGCAATCGTAAGATTATTAGAACTATTACTGTGCGCAACAGATGGGACTCTCATTGTGGGGGATGACAACATCAAAAAAGAAATTATGCATGATTTTGAATTACATTTCAAACATGAAACCCTCTCCAATCCTCTCTTGGAAGAATTTCTGCATCTTGTCTCTCAGGAAATTACGGATGAAGACAATTCTATGCTCATTCAGATCCCATCAAATGGTGATATTAAACAAGCGGTTTTTGCTCTAGGTAACAACAAATCGCCAGGCCCGGATGGGATGTCTGCATAATTTTATAAACATTGTTGGAGCATCGTAGGGGTGTCTGTCATCCGCGCCGTGAAAAGTTTTTTTTTATCAGGGAAACTTTTAAAACAAATCAACCATACTTTCATTTCCTTACTTCCTAAATGCGATAATCCCACGATGACTGCACACTATCGTCCCATTAGTCTTTGCTCTACTATTTACAAAATTATCTCCAAAATCCTTGCTGAGAGGCTTAAGAAGGTCATTGGCAAGCTCATCCATCATCTTCAAGGGGCTTTCGTATCCGATAGGGCTATCCAAGATAATGTTCTAATTGCACATGAAATTTTTCACTCTTTCAGACAGCGCCAAGGTAAAGAGGGATGGCTTGCTATTAAGCTTGACATGGAAAAAGCTTATGATAGGGTCGACTGGGGCTTTACTAAAAAGGTTATGACTAAATTTGGATTCCACCCCACTTTTGTTATTTGGATATCAAAGTGCATCTCGAATGTGTCATTCTCGATACTCGTTAACAATGGCATGACGGAAATCTTCCAACCATCTAGGGGGCTCTGTCAGGGAGACCCACTCTCACCATTTCTCTTTATTTGGGCTCCGAGATGTTGGCTAGAAAACTCTCTTACTCTTCAACGACTTCTCGATCTCCTATCGGTTTTCGCTTCGGGATTGACGAGCCCCATATCCCCTTTCTGGCTTTTGCAGATGATATTATAATATTCTCTAAAGGATCTGCTACTTCTTGTAGAACGATTAAAAATATTATTGATAGTTACTGCAAAATCTCTGGGCAAAAAGTGAACTTCCAAAACTCTGCCTTTCAAACCACGTTCGATATCGCTCATTCCCGCATCGCCGAAATTCAGAGTACCCTATAGGCATATCTAATGACAAATATCTGGAAAAGTACTTAGGTTTCCCTATCATTAATGGTAGGGTAAATAAAGAAACAACATTCGAGGAAGTGATTGGCAAGGCTAAGGACCAACTTAGTAAATGGAGGGCGAATGCCCTTTCTCAGGGGTGAGCTACTTTAATTGCATCAAACGTGACTGCCAAACCGTTATATATCATGCAAAATTTTATGCTCCCCTCCTCGATTCATAAGGATCTCGACCAAATTAATCGCATATTTTTCTGGAATAAAGATGCACAACATAGACCTTTAATTGGGTGGGATAAAATTTGTAGAACGAAGAGCAAAGGTGGTCTAGACATTCGTAAAACGCAATTCATGAATGAAGCCCTCCAAATGAAACTCATATGGAAAATTCTTGTCGAACCGTCCAACCCTTGGGTGAAAATCATCCAACATAAATATATTAAAACAACACATATTTTATCATATGAGAGGAGGGGTGGAGCTTCATGGCAATGGTCCAAGCCTACCCCTCTCATAAGTAGATTTAAAAAAAGGTTTAATCTGGTTGGTAGGAAATGTTAAATCTATCAAATTTTGGACTGATAACTGGGTCTCCCTAGAACCATTGATTAACACTAGCGGTAATCACCCCTCTCGCAACCTAGATGAAAAGGTATGTGATTACATTATGTGGGGAAAATGGTGGGAAGAAAAACTAATGGAAAACCTATCACTAGCAAGGGTTAGAGAGATCATGAGTATCCCGCTTCCTTCAAACTGTTTTGAGGATAGACTATATTGGTGGCCAGATAAGAATGGTTGGTTCACAACCACTAATGCATACAAATTGGCTACAAACCACCATCAACAATCCAATGACGCAAACTACTAGATATGGAAACTTGACGTCCCACCAAAAGTTAAAAACTTTCTCTGGAAACAACATCACAATGGTCTCGCGACAAAAGTACGGCTTAGTAAAAAAAGGGGTCTCCATTCCTTCAACATGTACCCTCTGTAACCACGCTGATGAAGACGCCATCCATATTTTTCTGGACTGCCCGTTTCACTCTATCAAATCCATCATCGATGCTGACTTGGTAAAACGTATCCTCCACATAACATCCGGGGCCACTAATTTTAATCAAGTCCTTAACACACTAGGATCAGCCCTGAAATCTAAGGATTTACAACGCCCTGCCTTTACCTAGTGGTCTACATGGAATCTACGTAATAATATGATTTTCAGAAATGAAGCTGCCCCAACAACGGCATCCATGAAAATAAGAATCTAAAATACTATCAAAACATGTCGATCTTCTCAGGAAGAGGCCTTACACCCGCATGTGACAAATAAAGCCTGCAGAAGCCATCCAATGACTACTCAGACTCACCCCATAAACAAAAGTAACAAAAAATCGTCTTGGAACAAACCACCCTTTGGTGTTCTAAAGTTGAATTTCGATGGTTCCACCCTATCTAATGGAGACAGTACAATAGGGTTCATTATTCGAGACTGGAATGGTTGTCCGGTTCATATTAGATATGAAAAGGTTGGGATTCAATTCCCAATTATGACAGAAGCTCTATCTCTTAAACATGGGGTTTTAAAATGCCTCGACCTACACATCCCAAGGATTCATATAGAAGGGGATTCGCTAATAATCATTAATCACCTGAAAGTTAACAGTTCCTGCCCCTAAGAAATTGAACTAATTATGTCTGACATTAAACTCATGCTACAAAATCTGAGAGATGTTTCTTTCTCTCATGTGCCCCGTTGTAGGAATAGAGTGGCTGATAAGGTTGCACACCTTTGCCGCTCATTCCTCGGGGACGATGTCTTGTGCGATTCAGGTCTTCTAGACCTCATCCGTTAGGATGCTATTGGTTAGGTGATCCCTAACTGAATTCTTTCCAAATGAAAAAAATATCAAACTCATGATTTATAGATGTGAATTGTATCTGTATTTATCGGTGTTCAGCTCTTAGTTATACAACCAATCTTATACAATAATAAAATAGAAGTTGTTTTTCTATATATCACAGATATATTGAAAATTTTTTCTCCAAAACCTTTGTCCAATGATCGGTCCGTTTGAATTCCCTATGTATTTTAAGTAAAACACATGTATTAAATTGATAAGTAACTTATAAACATAATTGATTTTATTTACTTGTTAAAATAAAAATAAGAAAATCAAGAGCTCTTTTCTCTTCAAAGCTTTCCCCTTCCTCTTAACCCTTGCCCTTTCTCACCGATCACTAGTTCTTGCCACCCTCCTGCCGTTCACCGGTCACCGCTGGTGTAGCAGAGCCATTGACACCAACGTGACCACCACTGCCCTTGCCTTTCTCTGTCGGGCATCGGTCCACTTTCGATCTCCACCTTCCTCCCTCACCTTCGGGAACCAGTCCCCTCGTTGGAACTCTAAAGATGACGATCACTCCTCCTCCGACCACCACCTCGTTGGATCCCTAAACCGGAGCTACACCACCTCTCTCTCACATCGGATTTCAGATCAAGTTTCTGTACTCGGGTCTTATTGTTGAAGGCTGAAATTTCTCCCTGCAATAGATGTTTAGCCACAAATAAACACTCATCAACCTCCAGATATATAAAATCCGAGTGCAAATTCCACTCTTCACATAAAAACTGGGTGGAAGTCATTGATGAACTCTCAAATAATAATAATAGCTTTGGTAATAAAATTATCATAATTAATTCATTTTAGGAAGTATCTTCCAAACACTACTTATTTTTAAATGTATTATAAACTAAATACATGTATTATAAACATAATACATGGGAATCCAAACAGACCATATATATTGCCACAATATTGATTTAATTTTGGATTATGACTAATATAAACTTGTCATTGACAATAGGTTGAATTACCAAATTTATATAGTTTGTAATCATCTTTTAATATCTTTCAAATGTAATTAATTTAAATTTAAATTTATATAGTTGCCAAATTTTTTTTTTACATTTATATTGTTGTAATTACAGTATTGGAATTATGAGTAATGTAATAGTCTTAATTATATATTTATTGAAGGGAATTTCATACCATATTTAAATAAATGTTGTAAGGTTATATTTTAAATTTATTTCAATTAACTTCCTTTACTTAGGTGAATTATATTCAAAATAATTAGTTGTATATTTTTAAAGAGTGATTTTAATAAATTAAAAACTATAAACACTAATTTTTTTGACATTATTTAGTATTTTCTCAAGATTTGAATATAAGTAAGTCATAGTTTACTATATGCATTTTTTCTCAGCTTAAAATCATCGATATTTTTAACATATGCTCTAAGGACATTGGTTAAGAAACCATATTGGAAAAAATTTCTTAAATCTAATGTACTGACACTAAGAAATCTATTTAAAATAGTATTAAATGTTTAATATTTAAAAATTATTTCTAAATATGGATATTCAACATATGCCCCAAAGGTCTAGGTTAGAAAAACTATAAAATTAGAACTATGATTTATATTGATTTATTTTTATTATTGTATTCGTATCAAAACACTTATTTTTCTACATATATTTAATGTCCAAAAAATATAATTTTATTCTCTATCATATTTATTAGTTTTAAGTTGAAAGCAGTGGCGGCTGGAAGATTGGCTAGAGGAGGGGCGAAATTTATGCTTCAATTTTTTTTTTCACAGTATATATATATAATGAAGAAATTTAAAAAAATTGAAATAAAACAATAAATTGTGGTATAAATACGATATTTTATTACACAAATTTACATAATAAAATTTAATATTATATATATATATATGTAGCATTATAAATACTTTTTAAAAATATTAAAAGAAAATTATAATCTTTTTCAAAAATATGTCATTTGTAAATGGGAAAAAATTGATAGGATTGAAAAGTAAGTAAAAAAAACTTATAAATTATAGTTTAAGCATGACATTGATAGTAAAAAAAATTCATAGGAATACAAATTAGAAGATTTTTTAAAATATATTTGTAGCATAATGAATACTCTTATTTACAAATATTAAAAGAAAACTATAAAATTGGTTTAAATATTACAATTATAATTGGAAAAAATTGATAAAAGTAATCAATGAGATTTGAACTGGTGACCTCTTGCATTAAAGAAGTTTCTTTTCCCTTTCTTTACCAACTAGACTAGACAACATATGCACAAACACCCCCCCCCCCCCCCCCCGCGCGACTGTCATTGGTTAAAACTTAAATGAAGTTCTCTTACAAGAATTTGAAAATGAAGTTATAAAGAATAACGAGTGTTGTTTTTAATACATTTTTATACAAGACTTTTTATTTTATTTTTAATGATATAATATTTTTCACAAAACATAATATTTCACTAATGAAATTAAATATTGACACACTTTATAACAAAAAAATAAAAAATAAAATTTATTTGAATGATTATTGAACGTATTTTGTTTTAATAAGTATATTTTCAAACCCATTGAGTTTGATTTTGTCGAAAACACAAAGTTTTTTTCAAGGAAGTTAATTTTTTCGCGTATTAGGATACGATTTTATGGATAACTTTTTTCTTCAAACATTTGGTATTTTAATAGTATAAGATAATATTATAATGATTTTTATACACATAATTTTTAAAAATTCGAGCTCAGGGAACTAAATTTCTTCATCATCAAGAAACTCATCAATAATAAAAGGGAACTAAATTGCATTAAATAAACTAAAAGAAAGCTTACAACCGAATAAAGCCAACTCCGCTCTCGCTTCACAAACTCCACTCGGCTCCAAGACTCTCTTCTTTCTCCTACTCGACTTTCTCTTTCTCTATGCTCTCTTGTGGCTTGGCTTGGATTATTGAATGAATAATATCTAGCCCCTCATGCCTTATTTATAGTGTTCCATGTAGCTATTCTAGGATGGAACAACTATATCTAAATCTATCTAATAATATAAGATAAAACATTATGATAAAAGGAAATAAATCTCTAAAGGAACTTGATCTAAAGTAGATAAATATCTCTTCCATCTTGATAGATCTTGATATATTTTGATAGAATTTTATCTTGTGGATATCTCCATTGGACTTTGGATAGAACTTTGACTAGAACTCGGACTAGCTCGAAATCGGCCACTGTTGGTCAAGTCGATATCGACTAAGTTCACTCGATATCAACCTGCAATTTCCCGGCTTCAGCTTCTTGACTCGATCTCGGCTCCCAGGATGACATATCGACTCGATTCAACTCGATATCGACTTAGGTAGGTCGATATCGACCTTCACTCTTCTTCTTCAGCTTCTCAGGTCGATTCTGGGATCTCTGCTCGATTTCTGGGTTACTTGACATCGATTTGCTGTAATCGATATCGACTTCTCTGTTCTTCCTTAGCCGATTCTGGCTTCTCTAGATGGAAATCGAGTTGCTTACTCGATATCGACTAAGATAGGTCGATATCGACCAGTGTGTTGTCGACTCGATTTTCTCGTTTCCGGCTTGATTTGTCCTGGTTCCGCTACTCCTCGACCTCAGACTTTCTGTAGTTGACTTCGAGCTTTTCCTCATTTCTCTGAACTGCTGTGAATTGCTTCGATTTATGCAAAATTAAACAGAAACTGGTCTAGATTCCATAATTGGCAAATAAACATAAACTACATAGATTCTGTGCTATTCTAGCCCGAATGTATGAAATGCATGCAGAAATCGATATAAAAGTAAGTATAAAACATGGCAAAATAGGCTCACATCAAACACCTCATACTTAAACTTGCTTGTCCTCAAGCAATACTTTTAATTGTCATTCAGGGGAAGAATTCAAACTCTCAACATCTTAGATTCATTGTCATATAACCCTGCAATCAATTACCATCCTCGAAAAGGTACTTGTGTTACAAATCCATGCATGTGCAAATAAAAAGCAACATCTACTCACAAAAGGAGGGTTATGCAAAACAATTCATTCGTGACAACGCATTAATAATCAAGAGGACTTTAATTTAAGCTCAATAAGGAATATATTGGTAAAAGACTAAAAGGTGGACAATATTTGGCAATGTGGTGCTAATGATCCGAGGAAATGGAGTATTTCCAAACTTTCATACCACATTCCTTCTTCTTTTGATTTCTCACCTTTCGCTCATCGGTCATTGCTTTTTTTCAATATTATGCTTTTACCTCTCTAACCTCAGCACTGCCTTCTCACGAGTCGCAAACATGAGTGTCATGAATGGCCCCGGATACTTAGTGATTCAGACTCCTCACCTGTGTGTCTCATCTCGCCGAACTATTATCTCAACGAGCAGGGTCGATCTACCTTTATCTCCTGAGGTGATCGGATTTTCTTTCACTCATTAAATTTTCTATATATTTTTCAAACTTTCCTACCATACTCCAATAATAATAACAACACAAACACCATATAATAATCTCCATAATGTAACATCATTCTCAACATAGTCCCCAGATAGGAAATAAAGTAAAGAATGGGCAATATTTAGATCATGTGGAGCACTAATATGAAATAAGGCATAATATGGCTTTTGTGATGCATAACCATAGGTAAGGCCAGGATATAACAATATGAGCATTATATGGAAATATAAAGTCTTTCATCCTCTTATCACGCAACATGTCAAAAGCAACATCAAATTTTACCTCCTTTCATGGCTTTCAATTAAAATATGCACTTCACTGTGACTTTCCTTTACTAGGAAATTTCATGCTATATCTCTAATGAATCTAATTTTGCATCGTCGAGTTCAATATAAGCTTCCATGACACTTATCAAAAAATTTCAATGGGGGTCATTTTTATAAACTTTGGAAAACATGCATGTAAGCACATAAATATCAATAATGAATTCCAAAATAGCCATGCATAAGCAATTCAAGAGATAAACTTTAAACATGCACACAAAATGTCAAAATGTGTCAAATATGCACAAAGTAAGCCCTTCCCCCACCCCATACTTAAACATTACAGTGTCATCATTGTATACAAAATAAGGGTAAAGAAAGGAACTCACTAGACAGATGTGCAGGATCGTCGGAAATCGAGTGCTATGCTGCTGTGGTCCTGGTCGATATCGAGTATTCATGGTCGATATCGACCTATTGTACTCAAAATCGACTTGCTTTTTTTCTTCCTTGTCCCTGAAAAAATTAGAAGAGAAATACCCACAATAGAAAATAATGTCCAAAACCAAAAACAAAAGCAACAATGTCCAAAAATCCCAAAAATAAATGTCTATTTACAAGCTCTAGACTTTATAGTCGCTAGGCCGACTTCTCCATTAAGCTCAAGGTGGCATTTGCAGGACCCTTGTATCTCGGGCTTCAAATAGGACTCCATTCTTGTCCATCAGTTGTAGTCCTCCAGAATGGATCTTGTTCACCGTGAAAGGGCCCATCTTCTTCTTCTTGAATTTGTTAGGGAACCAATGATCATTTGATTTGAAAACATAGACCTTGTCTCCAACTTCATATTCCTTGGGCTCATCATTTGAAATCCTGCATAAGTGCACATACCAAGGCAAGCCTCTCCCGTGTATAGATAAATCATTAATTGAAATAGGAGAAGAAAGATCCATACCTTGGCTTACCTTCGCAGAATCGGATTTCGGGACCTCGGGGTCTGATCGATATCGACCTATGTCAATCGATATCGAGTCATGCTACTCAACAATGGGTGGATCGATAATGGCTGGAGTTGAGTCGATATGAGGGGGTCGATTTCGACCTACTGTGGTCGATATCAACCTGTGTGGCTCGATATTCCCTGGTCGATTTCGAGTGTGTTGGTCGATATCGACCTGCAGTTGTGGGCCCGTCGATTTCTCCAGGTCGATTTCGACCCCATACTTAAGACCTGACAAAGCATCCGAAAAATAGTTAGTCCATATCGACGTACCTTGGTCTATGTCGAGTGGATTCTCTGCTTCTTCGTTCAGGATGGCCATGATCTCCTCCACCTGGGCTTCCATATCCCTCTTTTCCAGCTCTTCGTAAGTCATATTTCTTACCTTAGGCTCCCCCCAAGTAATGTATCTGGCTGATATGGACTTTACCTCTTCCATGGGACCTGTAAGCCTTTCAGTTTTATTAAAGGAATACTCAATTACCTCATCGCTGATATTGAAAGTGAGCACCCCCTTCCTTAAGCTTATGTTGGCATCCACCATCGCCAAGAAGGGCCTTCCTAGAATGATTGGACAAGCAGGGTCCTTTAAAGCATCTTGATGAAACGCTGGAACTTCTTTTCTGCTGGATCCTTTGGAGATTTCGTCGGGAAAGGCAGCTTTTTCTTCGGCGGAGGTGCTGATGTCGAATGAAGGGGGGGGGGGGGGGTCGAAATCGACTGGTGTCTGGTCGATATCGACCTGTGTCTGGTCGATATCGAGTTGATCTGCTGACCTCGGAATTTATGGAGGATTCGGGTCAATATCGACCAAGGGTGGGTCGATATCGATTGGAGGTTGGTCGATATCGACTGGTCTCCAGTGCCCGTTTCCTCTATTTTTGCTTCGGAATTTGCATCTGTCGCCCACTCCTTAGGTTCATAGCAGCTACCTGTCTAGTTGATTTACCCTTAAGGTTAGGTTCAGAAGATCCAGGAAGCGTACCTGACTGTCTAGGGACGGATGCTGCCATCTGGCCAATATGAGTTTCCATTGATTTTCGTCATATATTGATTTCCCCAAGCCTAGAGTTGTAGATGGAATTGAAGGATTGCTTGGTGTCTGAATGATTTCTCCAAATCCCTTCAAGAATGGTCTACAGGTCATCCTTCTTTCCTTCTTTGCCAGGGTGACCAAGAGCTCTGTAGGGAGGGGGATTCTGATGATGGGACTAGCGATAGTAGCTCCAGTTCTGGTTTTGGTGTGGCCCTGATTAGTGTCCCCCCGCATACCTTACCTCTTCGCGGGTCTCTCCTTGATGTACTTGATCGACGTGTGGGAACGTAGTAGTGTTGTGCCTCACGGACCCACATCCCAAACAAGGTTTATCTTTAGACATAAATTTAACTTGCTTGGTAAGGCGACGTACCTGATCATTATGGAAATGGTCCCTACCGTCTGGATCAACCTCCTTAGGTGGCACATACAACGACATAGATGGGGCAGGCCTTTCATACCTTTCGTCAGAGGCGGCCGCAGAAGTCCCATATGTGTTATCGTAGTTGGACAGTGTCTCAAATACCTCCCATGCTCAGCGTGGAGTGTATCCAAGATACTCATAGTTGGTGTAGTTGTTGATCCGATCCTTAGTAGGCGCATCCAGACAATTGAAGATAATCTCCTGGATGACGTTGGGTGGCTGTCCATGAGTAGGACAGGATTTCAGAAGCCTCTTGTAGCGCTCCCAGACTTGTGCAAGTGGTTCTCCTGGCTTCTGTCTAAAAGTCGTGATTTGTTGTCTGAGGGCAGCTGTCTTTGCAGGAGGAAAGAACTTGCTGAGGAACAGGTCCTATAGTTCGTTCCAGGTGCGAATAGATCGTGCATGCAATCCTTCCAGCCACTGTTGGGCTATTCCTGCAAGGGACCAACGAAAAGCCTTTAGTTTTAAGTATTCCAAATTAGCACCATCAACTATAGGTTTGTATAAGTCTATAAAAGTGGTGACATGCTCTAAAGGACATTCATTAGTTCTTCCCCTAAATTGACTCCTTCTAATTTCAGTAATAAAAGAAGGACGAATTTCAAAATTAATAGCGGGAAGAACGATCGCCGATTCTGGAACTTCCACAGTAGGATGCAGATATTCCTTTGCGTTGGCTGGGATGTGCCCTATCCACTCCTCAAGTTCCCTTCTCGCGATCTACCCTTGCCTCCCACCGTTGTTGATTTTGTGCATATTCCGCCTCTCGTCGGGCGTGTTCAGCTTCTCTGGTTGTGAGTGCGTCAATCTGTCGGCGGAGTTGCTCAAGCTCCTGTGCTGGTGTGAACTGGCCCGCATTCTCATTATCGGATGTTGACATGAGTCTCCTTCTAAGCCTTTGCTGAAGATGGAAAAATCGTTCAGGCTCGAGAATTGGGTCTATAGGCGTGCGCAAGGTTATTAGGATCGGGATTCTAGGATCGAATCACAATAGGGTTCGTGGATCAGATCGTAAGATCCTCGAAATATTATTAAATAAAAAAATAAAAAAATATATATAACAAATTTGCTTAATTTAAAGTTCTAGAATGAGGGAAAACAATGTTAGTTACACAATCTATTTTGATTTTAAGACAAAAATCTACATTTACGACCTTAGACATTGTCATATTGGTTAAAAGACTCGAAAACAATTGTCTCTAAGCAATTTTTCACGTTCCTTACATGAATGTGTACATTTAAACACCCTAAAATCAACCAACGAAACAAAACAAATGTCTAAAAAATACATATTGTTAATGAAAATAGGATCTTTAGGATCGTGTGGGATCGTAAGATCCTATAGATCCATTAAGATTCTAAAGATCCCATTTTAGATCCTACACAAAAAAGATCTTATACATAGATCCGGATCGGGCCCCTAGGTAGGATCGTAGGATCTTAAGATTCTAAAGATCCAGATTGGGATTCAAATAACAATGGGCGTGCGATCAGTTCTTCGCACGCACCTAAGAAACATAAATAAAAAGAAGCAAGTAAAAAGGAACTAAAAAGTAAAAACAAATATAATGAAAAGAAAAAGAACTAAAAAGGGCGCGATTGATGGCATCACCGGCAACGACGCCAAATTTGTTAGGAGGAAATGTCAAGTATGAAATATAAATCTCACATTCGACTCCCTGATCTCTGCAAATTAATTACAAGACTTCCTCCGGCTGTAGTAGAAGGTAGTCATGATCGATCCACGAGGAAGCGTGTCAGTGACCACCTTTTCAGTTCAGAAACTCAAAAGAAACAGTAAAACACAAAAGAAAGCAAAGTCAGAACAAAAGCAACAATTTTTTGGTCGATATCGACCTGGCAGAACTCGATATCGAGTGAGAACAGAAACTTTAAATCCGAAATTCTTTGAAATAAATCAATAAAATAAAAGACTTCCAAGATCAGGGTTTCAACACCACAACGATAACCATGTAAAATAACACATAAAGGCATAAAAGATCATGCTTTTCATCAAATAACTCTCGTTATTAACAAATAGGAAGATAGAGGCTTTCGCATAAACCCTAATTGTTACTAACCCTTTGTCACATAATTAATCCAAGTTGCATTAAGATCACTTTCGCTTCAATAACACAAACAAGGATCACCTTCAACTTTCGCAAAAGAATCATGCTTGTAGGGATAGAAGACAAATTGCATCGAAAGATTGTACCTTTACCGTATCACCTCGCATGGCTACCATCGGGCTCACCCCGACCCTAGAAGTTGGGTGACTACTCGCTCTTCATCATCAAGAAACTCATCAATAATAAAAGGGAACTAAATTGCATTAAATAAACTAAAAGAAAGCTTACAACCGAATAAAGCCAACTCCGCTCTCGCTTCACAAACTCCACTCGGCTCCAAGACTCTCTTCTTTCTCCTACTCGACTTTCTCTTTCTCTATGCTCTCTTGTGGCTTGGCTTGGATTATTGAATGAATAAAATCCATCCCCTAATGCCTTATTTATAGTGTTCCATGTAGCTATTCTAGGATGGAACAACTATATCTAAATCTATCTAATAATATAAGATAAAACATTATGATAAAAGGAAATAAATCTCTAAAGGAACTATATCTAAAGTAGATAAATATCTCTTCCATCTTGATAGATCTTGATATATTTTGATAGAATTTTATCTTGTGGATATCTACATTGGACTTTGGATAGAACTTTGATTAGAGCTCGGACTAGCTCAAAATCGGCCACTGTTGGTTAAGTCGATATCGGCTAAGCTCACTCGATATCGACCTGCAATTTCACAGCTTCAGCTTCTTGACTCGATCTCGGCTCCCAGGATGACATATCGACTCGATTCAACTCGATATCGACTTAGGTAGGTCGATATCGACCTTCACTCTTCTTCTTCAGCTTCTCGGGTCGATTATGGGATCTCTGCTCGATTTTTGGGTTACTCGATATCGAGTTGCTGTACTCAATATCGACTTCTCTGTTCTTCCTTAGTCGATTCTGGCTTCTCTAGATGGAAATCGAGTTGCTTACTCGATATCGACTAAGATAGGTCAATATCGACCAGTGTGTTGTCGACTCGATTTTCTCGTTTCCGGCTTGATTTGTCCTGGTTCCGCTACTCCTTGACCTTGGACTTTCTGTAGTTGACTTCGAGCTTTTCTTCCTTTCTCTGAACTCCTGTAAATTGATTCGATTTCTGCGAAATTAAACAGAAACAGGTGTAGATTCCATAATTGGCAAATAAACATAAACTACATAGATTTTGTACTATTCTAGCCCGAATGTATGAAATGCATGCAGAAAACGATATAAAAGTATATATAAAACATGACAAAATAGGCTCACATCATGGTTTCTTATCGCTCGCGAGAATACCCATTTTGCTCCTAACACTAACCCTTTGCAGGAACCATGAACTTCACACTATTCGGCGAGGAATTTGGAAATCACCATCACGATGAAGGGTGGACCAATGGACTGAACCTCAATGATCCTCCCAATGAAAAGGCCCACCCTTGGCAGAACGAGGACATTCCCCAGCAACCCTTCTGGAATGCTGCTCCACCTCCTCCGTTTGGAAAGTATGGGACATAGGGGGGAGGGGGGGGGGGGGGGGGATATCCCCCATATCAATACTTCGTGGGTAACTACCCTCGGAAACCATTCTACGGACAGCCCGCTAATATGGTACCCCTTCAGTCCGACCCCTATGGTTATTACCAACAACAGGGCCCAGCCCGCACCACTTTCAATCATTTCCCCAACCCGTTTGGCGACCCGCCAAACCCCGAGTAAGGTGGCGACGACAACAATACCGACAAAAGGGCCCGGGGCAATAGTGCCATGGGCATCTCTTTGAGATCCAATTCTTCATGGGCACCTGACCTAGTTTACAAGGATGAACCCACATTTCCCTCTTCCTTCTATGAAGCGATACGCAAAGCTCCCATTCCTAAAATATGGAGAGACGTATCAATCGCGAAGTATCCAGGGAATTCTAATCCCAACGATCATATGAACCAGTTCACAACATCAATGGGGATGAACAAGAACAACGATGCTATTTTTGCCAATCATTTCAATCCACCCTAAGTGGAGTGGCTTTAACATGGTTCACCAATTTGACTCGGTCATCCATCAACAGTTTCGCCCAACTATCAAGCATCTTCGTCGCTCACTTTGGCAGCGCCTGAATGTGAAAGTGCACTATGCTGGACCTGAATTCCATCAAACTAGAGCAATCCGAGTCCCTAGGGAGCTTCTTCAGTAGGTTCACCACCATAATTATTCAAATCCAAAAGTTTAATCAGGAGTCCGCAAGCACCGTCCTAATGGGAAACCTTACCGAAGGTTTGGATGTTGAGTGAGAGGTTCTAGAGAGAGACTCTCTTTGGGGTTGAGTGAGTCTCTCCCCTCTTTCTTGTTTCCTCTTGCTCTTATCCTTCCCTCCACCCACGAAAATTAATATTCATGATTTGGATTACAAATCAATGTTTTTGGGTGTACTGTTCGGATCATTAGTTGTTGCTGTCGATTTCTTGGTCCCAGATCTGGTCCAGTTCATCGTCCTGCTCCCTTTCATGGGTGAATTTCGTGGTGTGGGTTGGGGGTGATAATGCATATTTCATATAGGCATTATAGGTAGTTGTTAGTGCATTTAGGATAGCTTATATCATGTTTATTTGAGTATTTTGAGTGAGAAGTATTTGGTTTTAGAAGTTTGGAATCTACGCTCTTTTTGTGTTTATTTGCAAATTTATGTTCCGATGCTGCAAGGAAGCATTTATGGATTGCCAAGGATGGGTATGGAGAGCTAGGAACCTGAGGAAATATGTGAAAAGGGAAAGAAAAAGGCGTGGAGGAAGTTAGCTTGGATGAGGAAGTGATTGATTGAAGGAATTGGCTACTACTGACATGGCGCTCGCCGCCTGGATCACGGCGCCCGCCGCCCGTGCCGATACGGAATTACTATTTCGTTCTTTTGGAAACTAATTAGGTTAACTCTATATTTATGTTTTGACCAACTTTTACAAAGGGGAGAGGTTGTTGAAGAGAGACCTAATTGAGAGAGAACTCCAATAGAGATATTGAGAGGAAGACTTTTCATGAAGAACTAAACCTCTTTTATTTCGTCTGCAATTTAGAGACATGGTTATATGATTTGTGAGACTTAATTCCTATCTATTCTAAGTTTAATTGATTCAATGTCTTTGTTCTTTATTGATTGATTGCATGTATTCCCTCTTGATTGGCCACCTTGATGGAATTTGCCTTCTTGCTAAAGATTCGATTAGCCCTTTTAAGTTAATTGGATTAGTAGCACAGCATAACCAATCGATCCCCTAAAAGCATCGATTGGGTGTGTAGGGGACATTGACAATTCTACTTTATCACATGCATCGATTAGGGTTAGAGAGTTGCGCCTCTATCTTTGGTTGTTGTGTTATTGGCATTGTTAAATTGCTTAGCATTGGAGTGATCCACCATTAGATGAATCAGACAAGGAAAGATAGGATATAGTCAAGGATCAAAGACATAACCATTGCTGATGAATTGTAGGGGAAGCTATCTTATTCATAATTATCACCAATTCACTATTGTTACTTTTGTCGTATTCAGTTGCCTTGATATTCAATTACTCTTTGATATTGTTCCCTTTTGATAGCGATTTGATAAACAGAAAAGGTATTCTCTCTGTGAGATCGACCCTTACTATTCCTCTATATTAGTTACTAAGTTGCTAGTTGAGTTGTTGGTTTGGGTTATTCATTTTGGTGTTGTAGAAAGGTAACGACATTCTGCACCACACCAAATTTTAGCGCCTTTCCCGGAGAGAATTACTTTATTTCCTTTGTTGTTCTTATTTGCTATCTTGAGTAATTCACCTTGATAGATTACTTGTTGGTTACTAATCAATCTTTAATTTGTTGAATTTTTTTAAGGTTAAACAAAGATGTCTGAAAATGTTGAATCCCCTCTCAAGAGGACATTGAGAAACTTAAGGGAACCTAATATAAATTTGCAACACCTTGCGATTACACTACTTGAACACCCTGAAGGCTCCAAATTTGGATACAAAGCTTATTGGCGACCGATTCTTCCAGTTTTCCATGGGATGATTGGAGATGAGCCAAATAAGCATCTTATTGAATTCGTTAGTGTCTGTGACTGACTCAGACCTCAAGGATTTATTGATGACTAACTCATGTTGAGGTTGTTTCCATTCACCCTGAAAGACGCAACGATTAATTGGCTACACTGTCTGCCTAAAGGAAGTATCACTACTTGGTTGGAATTGAAGAAAGCTTTTCTGCTGAAATATTTCCCTGCAACCCGTCTGAGCAAAGTAAAGAAGCATTTGACTAGCATAGAACAACTCCTTGGGGAGAGCCTCTATGACTACTTTGAGAGATTCAAACGACTCAAGGCAAGTTTCCCGCAGTATGGATTTCCTGAAGAGGATTTGATTCTCTACCTTTTATGAGGGGTTGCTTGACCATCAGCGCATTGTCATCAATGCTACTACTGGAGGTGATATACTGGACAAGACGCCGGAAGAAACTATGCAAATCTTCGATGGATTAGCAAATTCAACTCAGCAGTACATGAGGTCTAGTGGATTTGGGAATCCATTTGCATTGGATGATCATGTGAAGGACTGTGAGGAGAAAGTTGTGAAACTGGCGTAGGTTGTGATGAAAATGGCTACTCGGATGGGGACATCGAATGCTCAAGGGAAGCAAGAAACTCAAGAATCACATTGTATAAGCTCTGGAATCTTCAAGGGAGGTGCTTTAAGAGATTTGATGATGATGGTATAACATCAAGGAGTACTTTTGCGACATATGTCCCAAGAGCTATAGGAACTCAAGTTGAGAAATTGGAGAAAGGATTTGTTCGGAGAAGACTCTATGGTTATGGCTCTTGGAGGTAAGGATTTATGAAGAAAATGTAGATAAAGAAAAATCGGAGGCACACTGCCATAACGGAGCCCGCCGCCCCTTAACACGGCTCCCGCCGCCACCTCCAGTGATGGAGCCGATTTTTTATGCTGCTGAATCTTCGAGGAAATTATCGGAGGAGTGTTCTTCAGAGATTTTGAAACCTGTATCACCGTTCCCTCATGCCTTGAATCTTGACCGTAAGTGGGAAAATGATAAAGATCTATTCGATATATACTTTCACCAAACGCCAGGTAAATATTCCCCTCCTTAATATAGTCGAGTCCGTTCCTCGTTATGCCAAATTCTTTCGGGAAGTTTGCACAACCAAAAGATCGCAACGGGAGAAGGAAAGAGAAGGTAAGGAATTAAAAGAAAATCTTTCATTAGTTTTTCAAAAGCGATTGCCTGAAAAGTGCGGAGACCCAGTTATGTTTACTCTTCCTTATACGATTGGTGAAGTTACATTTGTGATAGGGAAAATCCCGACATGATAGCACAAGGGTGTTCTGGTCTTTTATCAATAATTCGAGTATTCAATACGACATTGATGCTACCGTTTCGCCTATTGATTACAATAGCGATTTCGTGCATTAAGAGCGTTGACCGAATTAAATACGGTAACGATTTCTTTCATTAAATATTAAAATCGTTTCAATTCCTTTAATTAAGTACCTTGACCGTTTCTTTTGTGCTCAACTAATATAAATACAGGAAGGAAACTCTTTCTTAAAAGGAGGACATGGACTGACTTGAGCGTCGGAGGGTCCCCCGGGGGAGACGAGCCTCGCCCCGACCTCGTTTGTTCTTGCTTTGTAGGCTAAGGTTCGAATGGAGTCGATCAGCGAAATCGGTCTCCTTCAACAACGATGATGATGCAAATTTCAAGCCCCGCCCCGACTTCGTTTGTTCTTGCTTTGCAGGATAAGGTTCGAATGGAGTCGATCGGCGAAATCGGTCTCCTTCAACAATAATGATGATGCAGATTTCATGCATAACATTTGGCGCCGTCAGTGGGAATTCGATCAAATTATCATAAGATGGGATCTCTCAATGAAAAAACCAACAAAGATCAATCATTGGTGAGGCGGTATGAGGCAGCGGATCTGCAGGAGTAGTAACCGCCACCGCCATCGTAACCGGCATCGCCGCCTCTACTTCCAGCGTTGAATCCAATGCCACCACGGCGTCCTCCGCCGACTGAGACGTTGTACTCGACTGGATGACCCTCCCTCAGGTTCGAAACCCGTCAGATCCGAGCCTCCATCGCCACCATAGCCACCGACTCCGGCCTCCTCTGTCTCTCTCTGTGCGACTCCGATTGAACCTGGTTTGGGATTGCGCCGTAGCCGCCCCTACCAAGCATCCCCTTTCACCGAACCAACGAGAACGCACTGGTAGCGATGGGTAGGCCGGGGGCACCCATGCTCAATCGTCGTCGACGTTTTCTGTTGTTGCCTTCCGTCCTCTCGAATTCAAATTAAAGGCCGAGGATGCCATCGATCTAGAAATCAATCGCCGCCGATCTCTACGAGACCGCCGGACCACGCCAAGACCACCTCCAACTTGATTTTCCTTCACCGTTGTCGCCTCTCCGGGCGGGCGCCCGGTACACTTCGCCGCTGCGAAGTGCCGCCTCCTACGGTTTGCAGCCTCCACGCCATCGTCGCTGCTCGTCGAGCCTAGCTTTCTCGGTTCACGATCAGCGTCGAAACATCAAGCACGCCCGCAGAAGCGACTGCCGCCGCCGTTGTCTACGAAACCTAACGAAGGAGAAGCTGCTTTGATATGATGAAGATTTGCCAAAATTACAAATCCGTCCCGGAACTCTCACAAATTGCAAAATTGACCCGATCTTTCCAAGTAATTACAACAAGCGGTCCAGACTTTCAAGGTTGCAGATTTTTGTCCATGCAACCCCCTATCTCAACTTAGCCGATCAAGGCCAACTTAGCCGCTGAAGGCCACATTAGCCGATCAAGGTCAACTTAGCCGCTGAAGGCCACATTAGCCGCTCAAGGCCACGTTAGCCGCTCAAGGCCAATTTAGCCGATCAAGGCCAACTTAGCCGCTTAATGCCACATTAGCCGATCAAGGCCAACTTAGCTGTTCAAGGTCACATTAGTCGATTACGACCGATAGCCAATTACCGCAACGATAGACGCTTACGGTCACGATAGCCACTCACGGCCAATAGCCAACTACGAGTCAACGATTGCCATCTACGGCAGAATTGTCGCTCACTCGACAAGCTCCACCATGCACTTTTTTCGGCTTCTTTCATCATTGAGACATGAAGAAGAAACCCGAGGGGCAATTGTGATAGGGAAAATCCCGACATGATAGCACAAGGGCGTTCTGGTCTTCTACCAATAATTCGAGTATTCAATACGACATTGATGCTACCGTTTAGCCTATTTATTACGATAACGGTTTCGTGCATTAAGAGCGTTGACCGAATTAAATACGGTAACGGTTTCTTTCATTAAATATTAAAATCGTTTCAATTCCTTTAATTAAGTACCTTGACCGTTTCTTTTGTGCTCAACTAATATAAATACGGGAAGTAAACTCTTTCTTAAAAGGAGGACATGGACTAACTTGAGCGTCGGAGGGTCCTCCGGGGAAGATGAGCCCCGTCCCGACCTCGTTTGTTCTTGCTTTGCAGGCTAAGGTTCGAATGGAGTCGATCGGCGAAATCGGTCTCCTTCAACAACGATGATGATGCAGATTTCATGCATAACAACATTCAAAATTGCCATGGTTGATCTTGGTGCATCTATTAATGTGATATCATACAACTTATATGATGAATTGGGTCTGGGTCCTCAAAATGAAACTAGAGTTGTTATACAGCTTGCTGATCGCTCTCCACTTCACCCCAAGGGGGTAGTTGAGGATGTTTTGATTATGGTTGATGACTTGATTTTCCCTGCTGATTTTTATGTGATTGACATGAGCATGGGTATTGCGTGACACAATCCTGACCATCAATTTTCCTTTAAATCAACGGTTCGAATATGTGTAAATAATATACCGTAAAGGGTGAGTGCATATGATCCGTCTATATATAAACTCATGTCATGCACTTTATTTAATCAACTACATAAGAGCTTTTAGCATACAAAGTCAAGCATTTTTATAGCTATATGATCTTGTACATAGTGCATGCCTTGTACAAACTGACGCAATACACAAAGGGAAATCAATATGAGTTTTATCTATGGATACTTCTTGGATTTGAGAGGACTATGTGGCATCGCTTTTGGGTCTACTGGGAAGAAAAATGGGTACAACTCGTACCTTATGTAACAACTACCATACAAGACGCGACATCCCTTGCTATCCTTGCAAAAGCCATCGAAAGTCTGGATGCCGACAGCCAGACACTGAGAGCAATACAAGGGTGGAAGGTCCTCGGTGCACTGAACCAATGCATACAAAGTCACCAGGGAAGACAGCTTCTTCTGGTCCTTTCCTAGCCCACCACTCAACGGCTGCACTGCCTCCTTATCAATCCGGTTAAACATGTCACCCAGCTCCTCCTTGAATGAACTAGGATCACTCACACTGTCCACATTCTTGTACAGGATGCCACTAGTATCAACCTTCCCCAAGAAGGCGTCTTGGCTGTACCTTAGGAAGCAAAAGTCGAACCATATCTTAGCATCTGATTGTGTTGGGCACGCTGTTCTTATCTGGCTTGCGGCGCCCTCTATGCAGATTGAGCAGTTGTCCCTGCTCACATCACCCCTGCATTGGGCCAGGCCATAAATCTTTGATGCGCCTTGACCATACGAGGTGGCGTAGAAGCCAGAATGCTCGGCTTTTTTTACCAGCAAGGTGAGCAAACGGTCTAGATTAGAAGACGTTTGCGAGGTTAGATTGGTGTTGTCATTGCAAGAGTTTCCTAGGGAATCATCGGCTGAGGATTGGAGGCCCAACAAGAGCACGCAGAGAAGCAAAGGAAGTGGTTGGAAATATCCCATTTGGTTATTTTGTGTTCTAGTTTTTTGTTGTGGTTTCTAATAAACATCTTGATCGATCTTGTTAGGTTTAAATAGCAGCAGGCCAAGAAAGCGAATTAGGGACCATCTTGGGCGAGTGGAAAGTGGGGGCATCAGCATCGCAAGGCAGCAGACATTCTTGACTGAGTTTCTGGTTGTATTCCACTTCGAATTTTATCCACAAAAGTGACTGGATATATTGCCATATGATTGTGCTAATAAATTGGATATACGGATTCATTTAATAAAATAATTGGGTCAAAAACTACATAAATAGAGTACGTAGTAATTAAATAGTGTTTCGTGGTTGAATAATGTGGTGGATATTGTTGAAATTTGAGGTAATTAATTGGGCGGATTAGTTTGACAATTTTGAGGTAATTAAATACTCCGTAATGGGGTGGATATTGTTGAATTCCGTGATTGAATAAGTATTTGTTGAACAATAGTCCTCCCTCGCCAGAACTGCAACTTCTAGAATTTTTTTTTTGGGTAAGATTTGCAACTTCTAGATTGAGAATGTCTTAGAACAGAATACAACGAACATAATTAACTGTTAAGGATTTGACACTACAAGGGAATCAGATTCACAGGAAGGACAATTTCAAGTACCTGAGATTGAGGCTACAGAGTGATGGAAGAGTTGACAAAGTCAAATACTGGATTAAGAGGGGTGGCAGAAAATAGAGGGCGGCCTCAGACGTCTTATGTGATTAGAAAGTGCCCTTGAAATTAAAGGGTAAATTTTATGAAGTTATGGTGAGGCTTGCTACGTTGTAGGTAGCATAGCGTTGGACGACGGCGAAAATTCAGGAACAGTATCTTATGGTAGCTAAGATAAGGATGTTCAGATGGATGTGAGGACTAGAGGTGGCAATCGGGCGAGTCGGGTCGGGTTATTCGGTTTCAGGTCTATCGGACTCGGGTTGATATCGGGTGTGATGACAATTCGGGTCTGATCGGGTTCGGGTCGGTTTTATTCGGGCATTAGTTTATCGGATACAATCGAGTTTTCGGGTCTTATTCGGTTTGGGCGAATCGGGTTTCGGTCTAAACAAGTTTGGGTGAATCGTGTGTCGGTCTAAACGGGTTCGGGTGAATCGGGTTTCGGTCTAAGCGGGTTCGGGTGAATCGGGTTTTGGTCACAACGGTTTTAGTTGAATTGGGTTCAGTCAATTTGAACCCGCAAGGATCATATTGGATAAAACAAATTAATTTTTTTTACCTATGAGATATTTATCTTTCTATATAGATTAAGCTAATGATTATCAATTCTTAATCAATACTATATTCGTTAAAAAAATGTAAGTCTTCTCACTTTTTATAATATTTTTTTTAAAAGTCAATATCATATAAAATATTATTTTTTAATATTAATTTCATACTTACTCATAACTACGAAATTATAAAAATAACAAAAAAATTGATATTTATATAGTTTGGGCGTCTTAAAAAATCTTAAAAAGTTATTTTTTTTAATGGAGGGAGTACACAATTATATTTAATTGTACTATATGCATGATAATATTACCATCCATTATTAAGTAATCAAATACTTAGGTTGTTTTGAGTATTTTGGGGAAAATACTAAGATTTTTGTTGATTTCGGATATAATCGGGTTTGGGTTATTTCGGGAGTCGGGTATAATCGGGTTCGGGTAATTTCGGGCTTCGGATATGCTCGGGTCGGGCAATTTCGGGTTTCGGGTTGATTTCGGGTCGGTCCATTCGGATATAATCGGGTTCGGGTTCTTACTGGGTTCGGATTGCTTTCGGGTTCGGGCTTAAGTCGAATCGGGTCGGTCGGTCTCGGATCCAAACTTTTTTTTTCAATTATTCGGGTGTCGGACGGGTTCGGATCGGATCAATCGGATCAGTTTTCTCGGGTCGGGTCGGGTATTGCCAGCTCTAGTGAGGACCCACTCGCCTGAACAAAATCAAAAACAAGATATTCCGTGGGAAAGTAGAAGTATGTTGTATAAAGAACAAGTTGAGAGAATCTAGATGGTTTGGGCAAGTGCATAGGAGAGTTCCGGAAGCTTTAGTATGCAGATCTGATCTTCTTCCGATCAAGCGTTTACGAAGTACCAGAGGTCAACCCAAGAAGTCCCGGAAGGAGGTCATTAGGCGGGATCTTACTTTGTTACACATACCTGAGGGTTTAACGAGGGATTGCAGACAGTGGAGAAAGACTATCAGGGTGAACGAGGGTTAGACTAGGCTAACCGAGATAGTATTCTTTTATTACGAGCTCTATTTCTCTATTTCTTCTACTTGACTTTGCATAAGACTATTCCTTGAAACGTCAAAGGGAATGTGGCTAATGTCCACGAGATGAGGAATCTACGGTGGATACAATTAATTTGGTCGAACAAAGCCATTGAAAGAATCTGTTAGGATCCGAGGTGTTCTCCCATGGAGATTGAGAGGGAAGGTGAGATTAGAAGGAGAGATTAGAGGGAGAGAGGAAGAAGAGAATAACTAGGTTGAAGGTAGGATTTCTGTAATTCCATTCCTTACAATACCCACTCCTTAAAGAGCACTGTCCTCAATGCTTATTGAATGTAAACTCATACTCCCTCCGATCGGAAATATTTGATGTTTGACTTTTGTGCACGTAATTTTAGGAGCTAAAAACTATATAAAATCTTATTTATTTTAATTAATTTTTTTCATAGTTTAATATTTATTAGTAATAAGTACTAAATTGTAAAAAAAAATTTATTAAAAGATTAATATTTTATATAGTTTTTAGCTCCTTAAAGTACGTGCAAAAAGTCAAAACATCAAATATTTCCGATCGGAGGGAGTAATAGCTAATGAGAAATGGGAAAAAATGAAACCTTATTCTAACCAATACAGTACAAGTGAGAAGCTTGCCACAATCATCATTTCCATGAAGGCAATAGTTGCTGCACATTACCATGTCACTGCTGAAATTTGCCCCTTTCATTATATGCACCACTTGCTCCTAGTTAGCTCATTTCCTTATGTGCACCAGCAACTCCTCTCGCCCCAAGTTGACAGCTCCTAGTGTTGCCCATAACCCCTACACATCACTGATTCACCTACACTCCACTTCTGCAGCAGCTTACCGTGACCACAACAACACCCCTTTGCACAGCTTCACCAGACCTCCCCATGTAGCATCTATCTTTATAACATGACAGTAATGATGTAAGCTGAGTTTCTTGGCAGAAAAAAAATCAATACGCAGACCTGCAATACTTCTAACAACCCATGAAGTACACACTACCACAACCTTCTGATGACAACAACAATTATTCTGGGACATCAAAAATCAGCACAATATTGCCTCTTTACAATGAAGACCAACAGAATAACTTCTTAAAAAAACACAATCCACATTCCACCCATTCCTCCAGGGCCAAAAACTAAAATTTCATCCAATACCATGTATAAACTGATCACTTCAGCAGAGCAAAATTGATCATTCTTACCCAACAGTAACAAGTATATACCTCCCGGATCAAATGTAAAAATACTGTCATCATCTCGTCCAATGCAAGCCTCCAATCCTTTTAACACTCCAACAACAATAATGATAAACCAATCACTTGACTCATTCGTTGGTTCATCAAACAACCCATTGGAACTTCCAGGATCAAGGATGATAGGAATTGATTCGACCTCCTTTCCAAGAATTTCAACAAGTCCTTGGTGTCCATTGAGCTCATCACTCTCATCTGACAACCACCCGAGTCGAAAACAACCCAGTACAAATTGCAATCCATACTCCAAGCTAGCATATCCTCCCCAGACATTTTATCGAACACCTTATAGGCAACCATAAAGCTTTCAAAGTTTTTGCCAGTTTCTTTCAGAATTACTCTATTCTGATCTAATAGAACAACAAAATTCTGATTTTCAATTGCGATTTTCAAGAACCCAATTGAAACAGTCCCAAATTCAATAAAATTTTCCAAGATTTCCCTAGTGCAGAACAGATTTTCAAGGCAAATTTCATCATCTTTAGCCACTTTCTCCAATGCAGATTCAATTTTGGTACCCAAGGTAGATTCGATAGTAAACGAGAGGTCAGAGATTACCTCTTGCGTTGTGGTATCCTCGTCGGTTTCAATTCTCGGATACGTAACTACTTGTTCACTGAAGGCCTCAGTGATTTCTTGGCTTGAGGCGTCGGTCCCTTCACGATCGCTCTGCAATTTCTCTTTGTCCATTGAGAAAGGTTCGTCCCCGACTTCTTGACTGGAAGTGCCGACCTCTTCCTGGAATCTTTGCGATTTCTCCTTATCCACGAAGGGCCCGTCGAACAACACACTGTCTTGAACCGCTTGCCTCTCTCCACAAACAACGATTACCGTCGACATTGAGTTTGTGATTTCCGTTTCTGTCAAGGCGGAAATTGTTGAAATTGGCTTCGGATTCATCTGCGCCACCAGTTCTTGAGTTGCCGGAATCGATTTGTTGTGGAGCTTAGCCAATTCCATGGCAACCACCAATTCTTTAGGCCTGTCCAACTTTAATAGGGATTTGATTTCCCACTTCAGTCCTTCGACGTAGCACCAGACGAAATACGACTTTGGCAAATACGGATTGTAGAACAACAACCCTGATCGGAGTACCTCAAACCGCTCATTGTACTCCTCAAGGCTATCCCCTTGGCTGAGATTGCTGAATTCTTCAAGAATATCCATAGCTCGGTTCGGTTGCGATTGCCTTCATTCGGCGCCTTCGGCCATTCCTGCGGACGACTGGCTCTGATACCACTTTGTTAGGATCCGAGGTGTTCTCCCATGGAGATTGAGAGGGAAGGTGAGATTAGAAGGAGAGATTAGAGGAAGAGAGGAAGAAGAGAATAGCTAGGTTGAAGGTAGGATTTCTGTAATTCCACTCCTTACAGAATCATTTGAGTTACACATCTCCCATTCCTATGACATGCAAGTGTATAGCAAGAGTTAAGGTTGAACTTACGATCATAATGACTCTATAACCCAAGCATTGGGTGATCATTTGAGACAGACTTGATATATCCCCAGTTGATACATGAGTGTTTGAGTGTGCCTTAGAGCTCTTAATGATCTCATAAACAATGTGGGGATATTCTTTGTTGAGACTAGACATATTGAGTTACCTACACGAGTGTGAGGAAGTGACAACACTTTATGTGAGACACGGACAATCTTCACTAGAGCACTCATTAGCTCCTAATGTATTTTTTACCAAAACACTTTAACGTCTTATGTAATAAGACTTAGCAGACCGTTACAAAAATTTCACCCCAGTGAGTTGCTCCTATCCCCGTGGCGAGAAGGTGGGCTAAAAAAATTCATGTATGTAAACTTCAATGGTCGTTCATAGTTAAAAAAAAAGCTAATGGTCCAAAAGGGAAATTTCCCATCGAGGAAGATGAACTCTGGTATCATATATATCTTGACATTTCTAATGATCTGTTGCACAAAAGAAAATATGTATAGTGGAAATATGAATAATTCAACATATATCAAAACACTTTTGTCATATTGTATTGCCTCATTAAAAATCTTGTCAGGAAAAACTCAATGGAATATATCTGAGGCAAGGGAAAAGAGTGTAGTGTGTACTATTTTCTCCCCCTCAATTTAACGTGCCTCTTGAAGTCGACACATCTTGGTCTTGTACACATGTTCTTTAAACCTGTTTGAGGGTAGTGACTTTGTGAATAAGTCAACAGGATTATCACTTGAACAGATCGGTTGTATATTCACGGTGTCTTTTTTCTATAGATCATGAGTTGAGAAGAGCTTTGGTGAAATGTACTGCTTTGTCCGATCGCCTTTGATATATCATTCTTTCACTTGAGTGATACATGCTGAATTGTCTTCATAGATAATGGTTGGGCTTCCAGAGATTGATCTCAATCTACTTTCTTTTTGTACATAACCAATTATAGATCTCACATTCTCACTCAAACTCACTCTCTTCTCGCTTCATATAAAGAAAGTGATTCAGCGTGGTTTGAGGATGTAACAGTAAAAGTTTGCTTTGTTGACTTCCATGAGATTGTTGTGTCTCCATAAATGAATATATAATTAGCATTTTGAGATTTATGTCCATGTTTTTAGTCATATTTGATAGTCTTTTTGTGTCAAATTGAGTCACTTTTCTTAGATTTTGTGTTAGGATGTGTGTTGTTTGTGATAGTTTTCGTATTATGCAAGATAAAGAGTTCTACAGAAGCTTTGGTGGTGTTTGGTAGTTTTTGGAGCCATTTTGGAGAAGATTTGATGCACTTTTCTTAACGGAAAGTAATGAAGTCGTTGGAGGAGCTAAGGAAGAGCAAAAATGTCAAAGCAAGGAGAAAACCCCAATTTACTCTATTTTTACCTTTGAATCAAGTTCTGCCATTTTCATGAGAGTTGTAGTCCTCTAAAAGAGTTTTTCAACGCATATTTATATGCGTCAATCTGACAAACGAGGAATCGGGAAAGTGACAGAGATGGGAAAGCTGAAAAACAGGGCTAACAGCACCCAAACCGACCCATCTGGGTCGGTACCGACCCGAAGAGCGGAAGAATGAAATGCGAGATCTGACGAGCAAAAGCCACACCGTCCCTCTAGTGGATCAGTACCGAGGGGGCCTTGGGTCAGTATGGGCCGTCTGCGCACATATTTTATCCGAATTTTATCCCAGTTTTAGATAGATCTTTTTAATCCATTTTTTTCTAAGATAGAATTAGGTTTTCTAATATACATAGAACCCTTTAAGGTTGGTTTTAGGGTCCAATTTTTACACAGAAAAATATCAGAGAATAGACAACAACGTTTTTAGGGTTTTCCAGGGCAGAATATATTGACTATTGAGAGCTTTTCAAGGCGTTCTTTAGGCGAAAGTTCGTTGGAGAAGCTTTTCGAGGATGTTGACACACTTTGTTAAGGTTTTTCCAGTTTTAATTTAAGTTTATTTTCAGTTTAATTAACACAGTCATTATGTGTAGTCGTCTTTTTTAAGGTTGTGGTGAACCCAACGATGGTAATGTTTGTTTTTATTGATCTATGCAGAGATGAA
Organism: Persicaria tinctoria; assembly: GCA_037127255.1. Classification (NCBI taxonomy): domain Eukaryota; kingdom Viridiplantae; phylum Streptophyta; class Magnoliopsida; order Caryophyllales; family Polygonaceae; genus Persicaria; species Persicaria tinctoria. The sequence continues at coordinate 24,927,526 of JBANSL010000010.1, forward strand.
ACTAATAAGGTCTAGAGACATGAGCTCCAGATTCTCTACAAGCTTCTGATTGACGAGCATCATGTCAATTTTAGAGGCATAATATTGAAGAAGATATATATAGCACTGCTTAGGATGATTCACTGAAGATATTTGTTGTGGAGTTTTGGTTACTTTGATTGCTAGAGCCCTAGATGTTGATTTATAGTGGTACACGCCATAGGCTCCCAGGTCATTAATTAGACATAGATACTTGAGATAGGCTCCCAGGTCATTAATTGACTTTATACTATTATTTTATACCACATAAAAAGTTTTTTTTTTTCGTTTTACTAGAGCTGGCAAAACCCGACCCGAACCCGAAAACCCGACCCGGTCGACTCGAAACCGATTATTCTGAACACCGATACAACCCGTCCATTTTGGACCCGAAATCCGAATGAACCGAATCCGATTAACGCGAAACCCATTAAGACCCGAACCCGTTATAACCGAAACCCGAAATAACCCGAACTTTAAGCTACAATCTAGTGAAATTTTTAAAATGAATATTGAAATAATGAAAACCCGAGACAACCGAAACCCGATACAACCGAAACCCGAACCCGACCCAACCGATTGACGAAATTATTAGACATTACCCGAAATCCGAATGACTTGAAACCCGACTAACCGAACCCAAACCCGATCCGACCCGCCCGATTGCCACCTCTACGTTTTACAATAGTAGTAGTACGTAGCAACAACAACAACAGTACATAGTAAATGGAAAAAATAAATAATAAAAAAGTAACTTAAGGGTCCAATATTCAGACTTACGAATGAGAATGCAAATAATAAAAAGTTGGGATGAGACTCTTAAGCTGGCTTAGCAGATAAAAAGTAAGTGAAGGGTCGTCTTGGGACTAACTGGCGTGTATGCTCTAAACAACGGTGAAGCGGTGAATGAAGAAAAAGACCAAATGGATGTTAATGTTGATGTGTCTATTCAGTAACTGCAGCGATGCATGCCCTGTGGTAACAAGATTAAGGGAGGTTTTAGGATTTGAGTGCTAACATTAGATCGTTTCGTCTTATACTAAAATTTGAGGAGACCAAAAAGAGTTTGTGATATAATTCTAGAGGTGGTAATCGGGCGGGTCGGATCGGGTTTGTGTTCGGTTAGTCGGGTTTCGGATAATGTTTAATAATTTGATCAATCGATTGGGTCGGGTCCGGAATCCGCAATAGTGCATTGATGAATAAGAGGTGGGATAGATACAAATATATATTATTACAAGTAGGCCCATGATCAGCTAAATTAATCCTAAAGGTCAAACTCAAGGACAGCTAGCTAGTGGATCGATCTATAATTGAGGTTTGGGAGACTCCCATTCATCAACTTAATTAATTATAGCCTAAGTCCAGTTTGCATTTTTGTCCATATATTCTGTTTGGTGAGCTCTTTTCATTATCAAAATCATAATCATCCCAATATTCTTAAATATGGGCTTTTTAAAGAAGTGTAAAGCTTTGAAGAAGGAGATACTTTTCTCTGTATTGATTATACGTATATATATTATAATAGAGGAGAGTTCTAGACTCAGAACAAAATCTTAAACAAGAGATAAATACAAAAGATTCTATCTTATAACAGAATACACAATCTTACCTAACACGCTCCTGCAAGCTCATGGTCGAGGAAGAACATGCAGTTTGGAACGGAGAGTCCGAAAATGTGAGGTCCCAACAGCCTTAGTGAAGATGTCAACGACCTGATCAAGAGAGCGGACATGACGAACAACAAGGTCACGGGCCGCCACTTGCTCTCGTACAAAGCGGTAGTCGATTTTGATGTGCTTGGACCGTTCATGAAAGACCGGATTGGCCGAGAGGAAGGTGGCACTAAGGATGTCACAAAGGAGAATTGGTGCGCGAGGAATGGGGACGGACATCTCCTGAAGGAGTTGCTGAAGCAAGATGAGTTCTGCAGCAGTGAAGGCTAACGATGCCATAGAAAATAGGCCTATTAAATAATACAAGTATAACGTCATAATTGGGCCACCCGACGTGATACGTTTGGGATACCCGATCCTTCGCTTGTGGGCTTCAGATCAAGAACCACGCCGTATATTTGCTAAGATCTTGCAATGCTCTTTGATATCTCCTGATTTGGAACAATTAAAACGAGTAATTAGAATTTTGATTTAGCGACAAAAATTATACTTAGAAATTTCAGCAACTGGAAATTGAGAAATAGCGACAGAAAGACAAGCGAAGAACAGCGAGGGTGAGTAGCGAGGACTGAGCGCGCGGAACTCGGGCACAAAGGCTCTAGGCCTCAGGGTGTGCGGGTGAAGCGCGCGGGTGACGCTTCGCTGGGAGCGAGACGTTGGCGAGCTATGCGAGCGCGAGCGGGAGCGCAGGAGCGGATGTCCGCGCTCGCTAGGAGCGACGCTGGCAGCGGTTGTCGCCAAGCGCTAGGGTCCTCGGCTATGCGTCTGTGTCGACTAGGGCTGAGCGCAGGGGTCTCCTCGGTCTCGACAAGAACAAGGTGAGGGTTTGGGTGTTTGGTGTGATTGCCGAAAACTTCCAAGAACACAAGAGCAAGATAGATTTTTGGGATTGATAACCAAGAACCCTTTAATCCATAAAGGGGTTCTCAATTCTATTCAATCTTAATATTTCAAAGTGCATAACATGAATTTATATGAAAACTAGGAGAAATCTAACCAATCCTTCCTTGCAAAGAACAGGGGTTTGGATAGATTAATTCTATCTAAAGATAAATGAAATAACTTTAAGATAAATAAATCCTAAGAAGATAAATATTTAATAACTTGGTGGCTAAGTAATATATCTGGAAGAGATATAATTAATTTCCACCTTATTTAACTAATTGCATAAAATAACAAATTAATTAAATAACTAATGTAACTCGGCCCACAAGAGATCACTCGGCCAAGCCCAATACTCCACTCGACATTCCCTTGATCCACTCGGCCGAGTGCTTCCATGGAGATGCCGAGTCATGGTGAGTCACGGGGGATGCTGACGAGTCTTCATGAGCTCTGAGTGTGGACGCAGGCTCACTTCCGGTGCTGGTGGTGTCACCTTGAGCCAAGTGATCCAGGGTGGCCTGAACCCTTGCTCTAAAGTTCCATGGTGACGGACAAGAAAGGCCTTAGTTGCATTTTGAATCTTCTTGGCCCTTGCACGAGTCACAGGGCCATCAAATGGAACCTTCATGTTGTCCTCAATGTCACCAGGAGTCATCGATAATTGCACGGCATCATTCTCCTCCACTTGACTTCGATTTGTCCTCAAATCGTCGTCAGAGTCATCGTCCGGCACGAATAAGGATAGATCGGCAACGTTGAATGTAGAATGGACGCTGTACTTATCGGCAGGGAGATCCAGCTTGTAGGCATTAGGACCCATCTTCTGAACCACTCTGAATGGTCCATCTCCCCTGGGGTCCAGCTTAGATTTCCGTTGTTGCCGAAACCTTTCCTTCCTGAGATGCAGCCAGACCAGATCACCAACGTTGAACTGCACATCCTTGCGATGCTTGTCCTTCGCGGCCTTGTATTTCGCAGTCTTCCTCTCCAGCTGTGCTTTGGTACGGTCATGCAAGCGTGTGATGAAGTCCACTTGCTTAGCTGCATCCATGCTCTCCTTTTCCTTGTATGGCCGAGGTAGCATATCCACCGGAGTGAGTGGATTTCGACCATATACTACTTCGAAGGGGGTCATCTTTGTTGCAGAGTGCCTAGACCTGTTATATGCAAATTCTACAAATGGTAGGCAGTCTTCCCACCTCCGGAGGTTAGTTCGCAGCATGACTCTAAGGAGAGCCCCAAGAGTTCTATTTGTGACCTCAGTTTGGACATCAGTTTGTGGGTGACAAGAAGTAGAAAATAGCAATTTTGTACCCAATTTAGACCATAGAGTTTTCCAAAAAGAGCTTAAGAACATAGGATCACGGTCAGAAACTATAGACAATGGCAATCCATGTAATCTAACAACATCTTTAAAGAATAAATGAGCAACATGAATAGCATCATCAGTTTTATGACATGGGATAAAATGAGCCATTTTGGAAAATCTGTCTACAACAACAAATATGGAATCATGACCCTTAGAAGTTCTAGGCAATCCTACAATAAAATCCATAGAAACATCTTCCCAGGGTGCATTAGCAATTGGCAAAGGTTGGTATAGACAATTAGCATTGGATTTCGATTTGGCTTTAGCACATGTAACACAACTTTTGACAAATCTCAGCACATAATTAGACATTTTAGGCCAAAAGTAGTGTTCCTTTAGTCGAGCTAAGGTTTTTTCGAAACCCCCATGTCCCCTAGATTCATGAATTTCTTGGGTTAACAATCGGCGAATAGAAGAAGATGGGATACAAAGCTTGCCCATCTTAACCAAATACCCATTATCAACAAAAAATGAATCAACTTCACCTTTGGACACACATTGAGCATAAATAGGTTTAAAGAAATTATCAGAAGCATACAGTTCCTTTATCAAAGCAAAACCCAAAACATGTGCATCCATATGGTTTAAGAGGACATACCTGCGTGATAGCGCGTCGGCTACCACATTATCCTTTCCCTTTTTGTGGTGAACCACATAGGAAAAGGTCTTTATAAACTCCACCCATCGAGCAAGTCGCCTGCTGAGCACTGCTTGTCATTTGAGATACTTTAGAGCTTTATGATCCGAGTGAATCACAAACTCCTTAGGCCAGAGATAATGTTGCCAAGTCTGTAAGCAGCGAACCAGTGCAAATAGCTCCTTGTCGTAGGTAGAATAGTTGAGCTTAGCGGTGCCCAACTTTTCGCTGAAGTAGACGATGGGACGCTTGTTCGATCTGCAACAGGACCCCTCCAATGCCAGTGCCAGAAGCGTCACACTCGAGCTCAAAGGGTTGAGCAAAGTCAGGTAACTGCAGTACTGGGCGTGTGTTAGGCGGTCCTTGAGGGCGTCGAAAGCCTTTTGATGTGAGTCAGACCAGCGAAATGTCACATCTTTCTTTGTCAGCTCATGTAGGGGGGCGGCAATCAGGCTGAAATCTTTGACAAAACGTCGATAGAAGCCAGCAAGGCCCAAGAATGAGCGGACATGGGTGGGTGTAGTCGGCCTAGCCCACTCCTGAATAGCACGAATCTTCTCCTCATCCACCTTTAATCCAGATGCAGTCACTACAAAACCAAGAAAAATGGTAGACTCGGATGCAAAAGAACACTTCTTTAAATTGGCATATAATTTCTCTTTCCTTAGACAAACCAAAATAGACAAACCAAAAATGATCATGCATATTCTTACTATAGATTAAGATATCGTCAAAATAGACAACGACAAATTTACTTAAGTGTCTTCTAAGCATGTGGTTCATAAGCCTCATAAATGTAGAAGGTGCATTAGTCAAACCAAAAGGCATTACTAACCATTCATATAAGCCATACTTAGTTTTAAAAGTCGTTTTCCATTCATCACCCTGTTTCATCCTAATTTGATGATATCCACTTCTAAGGTCAATTTTAGAAAAAATAGCAGCACCATGAAGTTCATCAAGCATATCATCTAAACGAGGAATAGGGTGGCGATACTTAACCGTTATTTGGTTGATTGCGCGACAATCAACACACATGCGCCAGGAGCCATCCTTCTTTGGAACCAAAATGACAGGCACGACACAGGGAGATGGGCTTTCACGAACAAAGCCCGTGTCCATCAATTCTGTGACTTGGCGTTGCAGCTCCTTTGTTTCCTCCGGACTAGCTCTATAAGCGGCGCGATTAGGCAAGGCTGCTCCCGGCATAAAGTCAATCTGGTGATCAATACCTCTAATAGGAGGCAAGCCTTGGGGAAGTTCAGCTGGAAGCACATCTAAATAATCCTGCAGAAGGGCAGCAATAGGGGCAGGAATATGACTCAATTCAACATTAAGTAATACCTGTTTCATGACCAGAAGAATATGAGGTCGATGAGCATTCCAGGTGATGGTCCCTTGCTGAGGGTGAGAGACCAAAGATCGACGTTCTACAAAGCCTTTAAGTGATGCAGAAGAGGGCTTAGGTGACGTCGAATGGGGAGGAGAAGGCGGCAAGGGGGCTGCAGGGGCGGCTGCGGGCGCTGCTGCTGGGGCCGCGGGCACGGCATGTTGGGCCGCGGGGGCGGCTTGTTCATCCGAGCTCCCTTTGAGCTTCTCCAATCTTTCAGCTTCTCTGTCGGCGTTCCTTTGTTGCTACTTGCGAACCTGATCCTTCAGAATAGTTTGTGGCGAAAGGGGTAGGAGAGTAACTCTCCTCCCGTCATAGGTGAAAGCATATGTATTTGCACGACCATCATGAAGGACATTACGATCATATAACCAAGGATGCCCTAACAATATATGACTACAATCCATGCGAGCAACATCACATAATATTTTATCATGATATGTTCCAATTGAAAGGGAAACTAAACATTGTTTGGTGACCAATATATCAGAACCATCATCAGTAATGCCATTTAAACCATAGTGAGTAGCTCTAGGAGTAGTAGGTAAATGGAGGAAATTTACTACCTTTTCACTTATGAGATTGCAGCAACTCCCACCGTCGATGATAAGGCTTAAGGTAGTTTCGCGAACCACACATCTTGCGTGGAATATGTTCTCCCTTTGATCAGCCATGGGAGATTCCTGAATGTGTAGGACCCGTCGATTGATAATGCAAAGCAAGTTGTCGTACTGTGAAGTATCGATCTCCTCAATAGGCTCAGTCGACTGGTCCTCCTCCACTTCACTCGAAATTACAAGGTCCTCAGCAGTCTCCTCCTCGTAATAATGGTCTCCCAAATCATTGAGAAGAACCTTCCTTTTCTGAGGGCAATTGCGAGAGACATGCCCAGAACCACCACAAGTGAAGCAGCGGATGTCTTTGTTGCGATCTGTAGATGGTGCAACAACTCTTCTAGTTTCAACCTGATAACCCTGTTGAGGTGAGATGGAAACTCCCTTTTGCTGCATAGAAGGGTTAGAAGTAGAAGGTTTAGATGGACTGGAAGAGTTAAAGGGAACAAACCTGCGACCTTGAGAGGTCTGGTCAACTCGGTTCCGCTGTAGCCGAAGCTGCTGCTGTTGTTGCTCATACATCAGCTGTGCTTTATGAGTCAAAGTGTTAATATCTCTAATGGAATGGATAGCTAAAGGATTTTTAATAGAAATATTAAGACCAGCAAGAAATTGAGTACACAAAGCACGTTGAGTAAGATAAACATTAGCCTGATGGGAGAGTCGTTCCAGCTCATCCCTATATTCGTTAGGAGAGCGAGTCCCTTGGCGGTAGGTCGCCAATTGCATCCTCATGGACTCTGTGTATTCCTCAGGCACATGTCTCTTTTCAGGAGATAGCGCAGTTGTGACCAAGTCTCAACAGGTTGCTTGTCCTGACGACGGTGCATCTCACGAGTGCGGAACCACCAGGTGCGAGCTTTACCTACTAAATGCAATATAACAACTTCCAACTTCTCCGTTTCCTCATAGGGTAAATGTTCAAGCAGATAGTCAGTATGATTTTCCCAAATAAGATAAGCTTCAGGATCAGTATTACCATCAAAGGTTTCTAATTTAAGCTTAACATCTCGTCTTTGTATAGCTTGAGCATTATCAAATCAAGGATGACCAAAATTAGGAGGGGGTAAATCATCAAAGTTAGGATTTACCTCATGGTAAGCATCCTCCAGATGTGGCGTCTCATAAAGATCATTGTTGATGCGGTTTTCATCCCAGTTAGCACGGGTATGAAACGGCTGATGCTGCTGACGCTCAATGGGCCTCCCTTGCTGATGACGTGGTGGAGTATGGTCATGGCGATCCTGGTGTCCGTTGAAGCCCGCTAGATGATCGTTGTCATTCTTTCCATTGAAAGGATTAGGAGTAGCAGACTTAAGTTGATAATGTAATTGACCAGAAGGGGGAGGGTTAACTGAACCAGAAGGGTTACCTGTAGGTGGGACATTACCTGAAGGAGGTGTAGGAGCCGTAGGTGGTGGGGGCGGCCTACCTCCAGAGGGAGGTGTAGATCCAGAAGCCTCCGCCTGTTTTGCCTCCTCCAATTGTCGCGTAACTGCCTGTTTGATGAGGTTAGACCAGAATACGCGGTCCTCCTGGCGTTCAATAGCCCGACGATTTTCAGCCTCTGCCATGTCCTTACGGAAAACCAAAGTAGATTCTTTTACAACAGAGTCAATAATGAACCGCATATTATCAGCGGAAATGCCAGCAGGTGGGGTAGGGGAAGGGTTGGGGTCGCTATCGTTCGACATGTTCCTACAATATCAGAAGAGCAACAAGTAAACGAAGCAAAGACCAGAAACCAAGTAATGCAAGCTCTAGTGATTCCTAAGAGTGATTCAAGTTTTAGAAATCCAAGAGCGAGAAAACAAGGCACGATATTAGAGCAATTCCCCTAGACACAGAATTTTGCAATATTGAAGACAGCAAGTAGTAATCCAAATTGCAAATTAAATCAGCCACAAAGTCGAATATCAAGGATAGCAAGTATAAACAAGCGGCTGAATGTGTATAGAAAAAGAACTACAATGTGATGCTTGAATAATATGAATGTGGAATAATCGACAATAGCAATCACAAGGGCAATCAAATGCACACACTCCGTCAACTATTATCTGACGGTTGCAACACGGTTCAGAGAAAGAGGGGTGTGACCAAGGCTCCAGTGTCGGCACAGCACAAAATCACACAAGTAGGGTTCTTTTGTAATGCTTAAAACCGTTTAGATCATCTAACATGTAGCAATCAAAGAACTAACAAGGGAGAGTTACTAACTCAACAATGTAATAAAGAATGCTCTTTTTTTTTTTTTTTGAATTTAAGCTCTCGGTTTTCTGTTTTTTTTTATATATGATGAACAAGCTGATGTAATATGGAGGTAGCAACCGAAAATTTAAGAGCAAGAAAAAAATTAAAAAAAAAAAGAAGCTACGATGATCTAAAAGTAAGCAAAAATAAAGAAAATAGGGGAAAAATAGGCTAGAAACACTACAAAAAAAAAAGATATTAGCAACGGCTATTGGCCGTGGCTAAAAGTCCATTTGCCGTGGCCAAAGGGTATTAGCCACGGCTGTAGCCACGGGAAACCAGCTGTGGGGAAACATGGGGTGGCAAAAGAGTCTAGCGACGGCTAAAGCCGTGGCAAAACCTTTAGCCACGGCAAGTTGCCGTTGCTATATTATTTCTGAAAATTAAAAAAAAAAACTTACGTTTTAGCCCGGATTCTTCAAGCCCGGGCTAAAAAGTCCCATATTTTTTGAAAAAAAAATACACAACAAATTCTATTCTAAATACATTACCGTGCTGAGAATACAGTAGCCAGTGTTTTCAATTATATTAAAAAGCATAAAAATGTAAATGTACTCTACAATTAAGCTAACCTACTAAAGAATGAGATCCCTTAAGAACAAGATAAATAAGTTGTTTCCACATGTAAATCCACATAATTTCAAAAGCTTCCACATGCATTTATTTACCTGCAAAAAAAAATACCATGAGGCTAATTAACTCTATGTTTCAAAGAATTTTTTTGTGAACTAGGTATAATCTTCCTACATTGAAATATTTTTCCATGAATTTAAAAAAAATTGGGAGATACAATAATATAATGCAAGAATCCAAAAAGTAGCTGCACTCATTGGGAAAAATAACGAGTCTCTAATGTGAGCAACTCATCTTCACCTTTGAAGAACCAACAACATATGCCTTGAACTTATGCAGATCAGTGAAATTAATGTATGGATGTACGTATAAGGCGCAACCCTATGCTAATAACAGCTAGCAACAATGGTATATAAGAAACTACGAACTAGGAAGCCCAAAGTCATTTTACTCCAATAAACCCGAAAAATGCACGATTGCTAAAAGCAATGATATGTAGGAGGGAGTAAGATTTAAGAATATCTACACATGAATACCTTGGTCACATTTTCCAAGGAAATGTCATTAATTCTTATATCAGCATCCAATAAACCACGTGCTGAGGAGTTGAAGGAGCATGAAACTTTTCATTCCTAGAAATTAATCTTTTTTGTCACTTTTCATTCCTAGAAATCTGCCCTTATAAACCACATGCTGCCAGATGTTCTTAAGTTCCTCTTTAAAGAGCAATTTCCTGTGAAACTCAACTGCGTCAAGCTGTAAAAAAAAACAAAGAAATGGTAAGAGAGTTTTACTATTGTACCACTCAAAGAAGGGAGATTATGGAAGATAGATTGCAACAAAAGATGATTTTGCATGCAAATAAAATGGGTAACAGGTCTGTGCAACAAGGGGACCTTGTGAGAATGCAACAAGGTCATTTTAGCATTGATAGGGTGAGCACCATAGTTGATAATGACGATGATAAATAGAAATTAGTATTGGGACTGAGTTAAAGAGGTTCCTGAATTTATGATAACAAATATGAAATATGCACAAGAGGGCGTGATAATAGTGAAAGAAAATGTGATTGAAAGAAGAATATCCAGAGGCGTTAACCTTGGAAATACGGTAAGAAATGGAGGCAAAAAATCAGGCATTATGGAGAATTATGGTGAAGCTGTACAAGGAGAGAATGAAACAACAAAATAAAATAGTGCAGATGATTAGAGTAGACATGTGAGACAGAAAAAGGAAAGAGAGAATGTTTCTAGTATCATATCTTTATCTCCCATCTCCGCATCAAATTCTTTGAAAATGTTTCTTTATCTAGAGTTCAGTTCGATCCTCTAAACATCTCTCAAGAACCGAGATGTTTAAATCTAGTATCATATCTTCTTGTGTGACACATTCATCTTTCTAAAGAGTAAAAAAAAAGATTATTTTTCTATTTGTTGTCTAGTGGATATACTAAATAGGTCAAATGAGAAGAAAAGACAACATTAAGCTATTAACGGCTAACCTTCAATGTTAAATCATGTCCCCTAATTAATATACAACCTTGAAGAACACTTTCTTCCACTAAAATTGTTCAGTGATATGCAGATATACAAATTATGCATGACTGACGACTAGTAAAGAAAGGGTTAAAATAGAAAACATATCACATTAAAATAGAAACTTTAAAAACTTTTTTGTTCACTTCCCTCTTTCTGGAAACAGGTATAGAAAAACACCATTTAAAAAAGAGATGGCAATACTAACAATAAGGAAAAGCTTATTTAAATACAGTACTCACACTACATAAACTTACATAACTCTAATAATTTGATTAAAGGCATTTTTCATTGTTTAGCTTCCAAGAAATCCCCTTCAATAACCTGTAGAAGCACTAGACCATCATTTGAAAATTTTCCATGTATAGGCCTATAAAAATTTCACAAAGCACATATTGAATTCACAAAATCACAGGGCGTACAATGGCGATGAGAAGGTCAGATGCAGACAGAGAATACGATAGGGAGATTAGGGAGAAAAGCTAATTGCTAAAATTAATAGAGTTTTCAGCAAGAGATGCACCTTACTTGAATGAAAGGCAGTACATGAGTTTAAATACGCAGAGACAGTAAGCTTATAACTTTGGTAAATAACCAACTTACCAAAAAGAATGTCAATTAGTACATGAGATGGTTCCTGAAGGAGACAAAGATACAAAAAAAATCAAGGGAGGGCCCAGAAATTTTGAAGTCATAGATTGAGCAGAAAAAGCCATTAAGAGTTATTCAATTATAACACAAGATTTTCTAATGAAATATGACCTTATCATAGAACACAGTATTCGATTATAACACAATATATGCTATAAATTCAGAATATGAAAGTCTCACCTCATGCGGATATGTAAATGAAGATGCGAATATTTTGGAAACCGAGGAAGCAACAACGACATCAGTTGCAGGAAGCTTGTCCACACAACAATTAGGTGGTACAATGCAAGAAATAAGGTTGATTATGAGTGTAACCAAACTTTTATCTTCTTTTTGTAATGTAATCATAAAAGAGCACAAAAGACTTACCGCATTTTGCCAGGTAAGACTTGATTTTCTTATACATATATAAATTGAATGGCTACATGACTGATACAGCTAATGCAGGGACCAGCCCACTGTCCACCATGCACAACACCAAAATAAAAATCAGTATATCCAAATTTGCAAAGTCAATAGTTCTCATTCATAGAGTCAAACAAGAAATTTTCCTAATTTATTCTTCTGGCTCTCGATGCCAGTAACTCAAGTAATTTATTTATAAAAAAAATGCTATGAAAACTAGCAAGTTATACAAGAACCAAAAGCTGATACTAAGATAATAGCTGCAGAAGGAGTGTCAGAAATATACCCAGTTCTTCTCAAGATAATTTTGGTTTTTCTGGACGAGTTGAGCAAAAACAGATAATGAAAACTGCTACAATGAAACCACCAAGACTAAGAACAAAAATCAAATTCGGATGCCATCCTTTCTTTGAAGCAGTAAATGTAAGGAGAAGATCAATCTTGACTGGATATATTTAGACTGGATAGACTAATACAATAAAAGTTGATCAGCTCAATATGAGAAACATGCAAACCAAGGCCAGTGGCAAAGAAACTACATTCATAGATTGAGCAAAGCGACGGATACAATGATTCAAGCAACAAGGTGAAAAACATCCATTTGGATGCTCTAAACTATATATTTCTTATCTGCATGATGAAGAAAAGAAATACCTATTCATTAGCAGTTGGGGAGAAACCACCAACATCAACCCGCCGAGCATGTCTAGTAGTCTGCAAGTTGATATAACTATTACCCTAACTCTATAAGTAAGATCAAATTATCACCATTCATCTCCTGTAAAAACTTTCAAGACATACTAGCTAAATACACTATGCCCGAGAATCATACTAAAGAAATAAAGTAATAAAAAAAACCTTGTCTTCCACCAGCAAGTTTGACTTGGACACCCTTGTGAACGAATTGAGTGAGATCCGAAACAGACCAATTTAGTATGAATAAGGAGGATTGCCTGGTAGTTTATTATGTAGTTTATGAGAGTTTTAAGGCAATAGAATGTTTGGCCTTTAAGAGATTTTGCTCTTCATGGTGGCTCATTAGCTTCATTTCACTTGGCAGTTTATTATTCTATAAAATAAAAACAAGTAAAATAAAAATACAAACAGTTTCAAGGTCCACGAGAAATGGAAAATCTTAAACAAGACTAGATACTATCAAACTGCTTACTTCATCCCTTGCTTTGGATACTAATTAAAGGCAAATCAACAAGAAAAGGAAGCATAAGGAAGCACTATACTGACCTGCTTACACTTGTAACCTCAATGCCCTTTGATACTTAGCAGATCCAACAAAGCCAGTGCTTCCTAGAATGACTCTAGTGTGTAAAATAGCTCCCAGTAAGCATCAAAATTCAATAACTTGAAGAAATAAGAGACACATGGAGACTCAAAATTGAGAGGAACACTTGCAACTCTTAAATCCCCTTACCTTCCGGTTCTAACATCAGCCACAACGTCAATGGTAGCAGATCTAGAGTCCTTCCTTATGTTAGCTTCTACATAACTAGATTTCACAAGTAACCTGCCAAAAAGGAGAAATTGCATAAGTTAGTACACAATCACAAAACTAAACAACAAAACGAAGGATAAATTATCAGAACAGATCAACCAAACATCTATTTCTTTGACCTGATTTGATTCCTTGCATATACACAGACCACAAATGCCTAGTTCGAGCGAGCAGAAAATATTAACGAAGTTGTTCTCATAAGATCAACAATCTCATTTAAACCAAAACCCTACTAAGCATCCATAAAATTCAGAGAAATAAGCAATTAAAAAACTCTACCAATCTCTAGGATCAAATCCCGCTGAATTCAGCCTAGGAAATACGCAATTTCACAATACATGTTTCGGGAAATTAAGCAAGCAATTTCGCAATCGAACTAACCTTTTTGGGAAGGGAAACCGAGTGCAAAAAGACGATTGAGGAGGTAAATAGAAACGCGTGAAGGAAATGGATTTGCAAGGAAGAAAAGGAGAGGTAGAGCGGCGATGGAGATTCAAACACAAATTCGGTCTCGTTGGAGGGCCACTTTCTTCTTGCACTTCTCAGAAACACAAATTTAAGAGGAGAGGAGAGAAAGGAGCAGCGATGGAGGTCGAAAGATGGATGTGCCATAGATGGATGTGCCATAGAGGAGAGGAGAGAAAGGAGCGGCGATGGAGCGGAAGAGCGTAGGGTTTGAGGAAGAGACGGTTCTCTGAGGGAAGAGGAAAAGTACTTTAGGAAAGGGTATTTTTTTTTTACTTTTTTTTTCCATTTTGCTAACCCGTGTCAAAAAAAAATCAAGCCGTGGCAAGTAGGGGTGGCTAATTAAATTTTTAGCCACGGCAGTGCTTGGCCGTTGCAAACTGGCGTGGCTAATTGAATTTTTTTTTGTAGTGAAACTGGAAAAAATAGGGTTCTTTAGTGGTGCAAGTTTATATAATGCTTTTAATCCAAGAATCACAGTCATAGGCATGATATGTAGCAACTAGGAATAAAAGATCACAACTTGCAGTCAAGAACTCAATATCTTCCAAATTATAGATCCAAACAAACAATAACAAAAATAAAGTGCCAATTTTGATGGGTGAATAATAAAGATTCAACTTTTATGCAACGGCTATGGTGAAAAATAAGGCACGAAAAGAAATCACTCAATAAAGAAATCAAGAGAGTAAAGAACTTGCATTAACCTAAAATCCGATACCACTTGATACGTTTGGGATACCCGATCCTTCGCATGTGGGCTTCAGATCAAGAACTTGGAACAATTAAAACGAGTAATTAGAATTTTGATTTAGCGACAGAAATTATACTTGGAAATTTCAGCAACTGGAAACTGAGAAATAGCGACAGAAAGACAAGCGAAGAACAGCGAGGGTGAGTAGCGAGGACTGAGCGCGCGGAACTCGGGCACACAGGCTCTAGGCCTCAGGGTGTGCGGGTGAAGCGCGCGGGTGACGCTTCGCTGGGAGCGAGACGTTGGCGAGCTATGCGAGCGCGACCAGGAGTGCAGGAGCGGATGTCCGCGCTCGCTAGGAGCGACGCTGGCAGCGGTTGTCGCCAAGCGCTAGGGTCCTCGGCTATGCGTCTGTGTCGACTAGGGCTAAGCGCAGGGGTCTCCTCGGTCTCGACAAGAATAAGGTGAGGGTTTGGGTGTGTGGTGTGATTGCCGAAAACTTCCAAGAACACAAGAGCAAGATAGCTTTTTGGGATTGATAACCAAGAACCCTTTAATCCATAAAGGGGTTCTCAATTCTATTCAATCTGAATATTTTAAAGTGCATAACATGAATTTATAGGAAAACTAGGAGAAATCTAACCAATCCTTCCTTGCAAAGAAAAGGGGTTTGGATAGATTAATTCTATCTAAAGATAAATGAAATAACTTTAAGATAAATAAATCCTAAGAAGATACATATTTAATAACTTGGTGGCTAAGTAATATATCTAGAAGAGATATAATTTATTTCCACCTTATTTAACTAATTGCATAAAATAACAAATTAATTAAATAACTAATGTAACTCGACCCACAAGAAATCACTCGGCCAAGCCCAATACTCCACTCGACATTCCCTTGATCCACTCGGCCGAGTGCTTCCATGGAGATGCCGAGTCATGGTGAGTCACGGGGGATGCTGACGAGTTTTCATGAGCTTTGAGTGTGGACGCAAGCTCACTTCCGGTGCTGGTGGTGTCACCTTGAGCCAAGTGATCCAGGGTGGCCTGAACCCTTGCTCTAAAGTTCCATGGTGACGGACAAGAAAGGCCTTAGTTGCATTTTGAATCTTCTTGGCCCTTGCACGAGTCACAGGGCCATCAAATGGAACCTTCATGTTGTCCTCAATGTCACCAGGAGTCATCGATAATTGCACGACATCACGACGCAAAAAGACATATGGCCCCCACTACCAGATTCATCGCGAGTAAAGTACTCGGACAAGTCCTGACTAAGCCCAACACCCTCGAAAACCTTGACCCATATTTACTCGCGACCCAAATTTTGATATTATCCCGCATTAGAACCAGAGTTAAGTCCTCCAAATACCTTGTGGCTCTCTGGGATCCTAGCAAGCAGCTCGCTGGCTCAAGAACCTCATCTGTAAATAGCCCCACGTGTATTGCCTATACCCCTAAGCGTGTGGGCGCGCATGCGTTACACGTGTTCTATGTAGAACCACGAGGTCGTCAGCTAGCTGCACGCTTGGTTTCCCTATAAATACCCATCCAACCTAAAAGATAGGGGATCCGATTTCAAGATAATAAAGTAGAAGAGCTCTGATTATCTCCCGGACCTAAAACCCCCGGAGTTGAGTTCTCAAGATTTGTGATCGGAAATGAACGTTCTTGAAATAAGAACAATCACCTGATTCCCTCTCAAGCCCGCGACTGAATGACTCATATCCTCGCGAGCCAAACATAACGCCCCCATCGCTTGGACCAATAAACATATAGCCCAATCATAACCTCTCTCGGTTAAGGCTTGCAGGTATTTCTAGTCATTTTGTCGTCATGATGAGGTAATAAGTACAAGTGAAATTCCATGATCGCGTCATTGGCGCCGTCTGTGTGAACCTTTCACGACGAGATGTTCCGCGTAGCAATACGCTTTCTTTACTTTACATTCCTTCAATTCCTCCTCGCATTCTGTTTTGTATCTATACCATCTTCTCTTTAGAGATCCTGTCTAAAATAATTAATATATAGCACGTATTTTCCCTTTTAAACACAATGAATTTTGTAGAAATCATGAACTTCACCCTATTCGGGAAGGAGTTTGGAAACCAACACCACGATGTCGAGGAAACCAACGGTCTCAACCTCAACGTTCCCCCCAATGAGGAAGTTCTACACAGCGGCATCGAGAACGTCCCCCAACAACCTCCTTGGGACACCGCCCAGCCACCTCCGTTCGCTCCCTACGGAATGTGGGGCGGTTACCCCCCGTATCAACTCATCGCGGGGAATTATCCGCAGAGCACATACTTCAACCAACAGGCGAACGGGGTGCCATTCTAACACGACCACCGTGACTACTATCAACAACAAGGTTTTGTGCCTATAATGGTCAACCATTTCCCCAACCCTGATGGTCGCCCTCTTAATCCCGATCTAGAGCTCGACGAAAACGCCAACAAGATCGCCCGCATTTTTAGTGCCAAGGACGTATCATCGCGTTCGAATTCCCCGGTGTAACTGGGCACACTCGTAAAGGTGAACCAACTTTCTCATCCGCTTTTTGCAGGGAGATACGCGAGGCACCTGTTCCCAAGAGATGGAGGGATATCTCCATCGCCAAGTATAAGGGAGATACTGATCCCAATGATCACTTCAACCAATTTACCACGACAATGGGGATGAACGAGGACAACGACGCTATGTATTGTCGCTCGTTTCCGTCTACGCTAAGTGGGGTAACTTTGACCTGGTTCACCAATTTGGCTCGATCCTCCATCAACAACTTCGCACAGCTGTCAGGCACGTTTGTCGCACGCTTCGGCAGCGCTCGCGCAAGGAAAAGGTCCATGTAGGACCTCAACTCCATCAAACAAGGGGCGACCAAGTCATTAGGGAACTTCTTCAGCAGATTCACCAACATGGTGGTACAAATCCCGAGATTCAATCAAGAGTTCGCAAGCGCAACACTAATGGGCAACCTGACCGAAGGAGATTTCAAGATCTGCTTATTCCGAAAGGAACCAGAGAACTACGATATTCTGAGAGAGCTCGTAACCAAGCAGATCCACGCCATGGAAGCTGCAAGCTCCAGCTCGCGACCCCTTGAAGCCAGACCGCCGTCTTACCACCGGGCCCCTAACAAACGCCAAGGAAGAGAAAATTTCGGGGATCAACATCACCGCAATCCTCCCTGGAAATACCCCATCATTCCCCCGTGACCTCATGTCCATGAGGTCTAGTACAACCAAAGGTCAGGACCGGGCCCACTCGGTGCCCCGACATTGTAATGATGGCTCATCCCGACTATGGGTCACCCCCTGTTTATGGGATTCCGCAAACCCTCCCTCAAAAAGAAGTACCCCTTCAGATTTGCGCCCTACCAACAAACCCCAATTATTCAGTGGCAACGCCACAGCAATGCCATCCCCCTGTGGTTCCACCCCAGCAATATAAACCACCTGGTGCTCCGCCGAGGCCTTACAATCCCCAATATGCAGCCAGAGGAAGGGGCAGGGGATCCTACCCCCAGAATAGGGGTGGAAGAAATGGAAATAGAGGAGGAGGGTACCGACCTCCCCCGAGGGACACGAGGAATGCCCAGGAAGTCAGTTCCTCGTCTAGCCGACCCGATCGCTCTAACCAAGATCATCGAAAGCATCCCTCTCTGAATGGGTGCATTAATACCATCGCAGGGGGACTCGCGACATCTGGTACAAGTAAGCAGAAGAGGAAAAACTAGGAAAGAGAAGTCAGACACCCCCCGACCGAGGCCAGCGTCAAGCAAGCATCCACCGAGCACGCAATACTCAGCTTCTCTGTTTCTGATACTCGGGATGCTCACGGCCTTAGGATGCCTCACTCAGATCCTATGGTCATCCATGTGCAGATAGGAACCAAAACTATCAAGCAAGTTATAAAATCTTAACAAGAGATAAATACAAAAGATTCTATCCTATAAAAAAAATACAAAATCTTAACTAACAAGAAGCAACGAAAATTTAGCCAAAAATTAAAAAGCACCTACGTACAACAACTACTATAAATATGGGATCCGGATCCTCTCCTAATACAAGGAATCCTAATAAGTTAATCTCCACCCTTTAAAAAAATTAATGGTCAAGATTAATAGATTATCCCATCTTTTTCATTTTATTTTAAAAAAAAAATCCCCTTTGTTTTCTCCTCCCATCCAATACTACCGGCCAGTCGGCCACCATCGGTCTTCTTCCCCCCGCCTTCAAATTCCCCACCAATAACCACCACTGCCGCCGTCGCCACCTGCAATCCACCGCCCGCTCTCCACTCCGCACCTACAACCCACCATCCTCTTCCTCGCCTGGGTGTAGATTTTGAAAGCGTTCTTCACCGATGCATCAATATCAGAGAAATTGGAAATAATTAATTAGGGTTTAACACATCTGACGAATTCCTAGACATCGGAGGAGAGGAGGGATGAGACGTCGATGGGGCGCTCGACGAAGAGAGAGTTGACGTCGCCTTCACCTTCGACCGCCTGCAGATTTGAGGGGAAGACGAAGGTTGGAGCCATGAAATTTGACTTCTCTGCGTTACGATGGGGATGTGGGAGAGAGATCTGCAGTTTGAATTTGACTTTTTTCGAACTGAAATCGTGAAATTGAAAATGGAGATGGCAAAAAACAAGGCGGGTAAAGGTACAAATTGGGAGCGTTTGGAACTTTAGATGATGATTGAGGACTGGATGATGGAGGTACTAATTGGGAGGTTTGGATGATGATTGGACAATTTGGTGGATTCCAGGTGGCGGCGAAGGCGTTGCAGCAAGGTGGTGGACAGGAGAGCGGCGGCGACCACAATGGTAGTTGTTGCTGTGTTGGCTGGAAATTGCAGGCGGGGGAAGAGGATGGTGGGGTGTAACTGTAGGTGGATTTAGGTTTTTTTTTTTTTTTCTAAATCAAAGAGATATAATCTTGACCATTAATATTTTTGGAGGGTGGAGATTAACTAATTAGGACTCCTTATATTAGGAGAGGATCCGGATCCATAAATATGTATACAAGCCACTCCAATTATTCCACAATAAGAGCTACCATTAATATATTGAAGATGGCAATCATCAAAGTCTCTCACCTCCTACCTCTAATCTTAGCTTCATTCCTCCTTCAATCTCATTTACATCTCCAATGTTAATACATACATACATACATATATTTATTGTGAATTTTTTGATATATGATTTAATCATTAATTTTTTTATAATCACGTTTAAGCCAATTGCAAACGAGCTACTACTCAACAAGTTGTCCAAATGCAGAGAAAATAATAAAGGAAGAAGTGAGGAAGTTGTATTACAAGCATGGCAACACCGCTGTGCCATGGCTTAGGAGTCTCTTCCATGACTGCATGGTTAAGGTATTTGTGTATGGCTATGTGGTAGCAACTAGCAATTGTAATGTGTACCAATAAGCCTAACATTAAATCTCATTGATCTCAAAATCAATCTACAGTGATAAGAGTGAACAATCCCTGCTTTATATGCTACTCAATCCAATTTCATTATTTATAATATATTGCTATATTGATGTGTGATTCTCACAATCTCAACAAGCAGATTATATTAGATCTTGAATTGCATAATTTGGATTTGGCCGGATTTCTTGCAAGTCAACAAGTTAATTAAAATAGAATGAATGGTTGTCTCGAATAAAAATTAGGGGAATTACTGGTAAATACCCCAATTTTTGAGAAAAAAATTATTAAAACATTATTTTAATATATATTTCATTATTTTATATATTTTTTACTTTTCTTTTAATTCATAATTCTCCTTTTAATGATTTTTACATTTAAATTTAAAGGTAAAATTATTCATTATTTTTTAGCACAAATGACCTATTTTTTTAGCACAAATGACTCACATATCCTATTTTTGCTATTCTCATAAAACGGGTATACTTTTGCAAACCGAACACCAATTTGGTGTATTTCTGCAAATCGGCCTAAAAATTAATGTGTTGATGGGTCGATACCCGACCCATCCGACCCGATTATACGGGTGAAAACCCGAAAAAAAACCAGGTGATGGGTGGGTGAAACGGGTGATGGGTTGTATGTTTTTCACCCATTACCCGACCCATCACACGACCCATTACCCGACCCGCTTAACCACCCGCTAACCCACCCGATTATTTTTTAAAAAATCCCAGTTTATAAAAAATATAGTCTAACATAACTACATATTTTTCATTTTTCTAATTCTAGCTTCTCTATTCTCTAATTGTTTTTGTGAAAAAAAATCTAAAAGAATATAAAGTTATTTTATTTAACCCCTCATCACATCTTTTTAAAAAAAATATTTTATTTGTTTTGCATATACTACTAGAATGTTAGCAATTTCGCTCATTTCAACGACTTAGCATTTAGTGTGTTAAGACATGATTTACCAAATTGTTTTTCTTTTTTTTTAACTACAAGTTTAGCAACGGACTAAAATTCATCTCATTTGATTTGATATTAAACTTTTAATGCCAACTTTGTAAGATGAGAATAATGATATAATGTATGAATAAATCTTTTATACAATTAATTAGATTTCCACGTTGACGTGGTTTGTGAAATTATCGAATATGATCGATTTCTAAGTATGTCTTATCACTCTTTTTCTTTTAATTTACTTCACCCGATTACCCACCCGACCCACCCGATTCACCCGACGGATCGGGTGATGGGTGAAATATTGGACGGATAGGTGATGGGTCGGGTGAAATTTTTTTGTGACGGGTCGGGTGAAAAAATGGCTCCACCCATCCATCACCCGACCCATTTCCACCCCTAAATGTGTATTTAGTCCAACTGTACAGTGGGTCGCTCGTTTCAGATTTCGATCTATTTCTAAGGTACACAAGTTAAAAGATTAATTTTCTCCTGCGGCTACCTCCCAAATTAATCCCGACCAAGATCGATTAAAAGTGAATTAGGGTGTGTTTGGATTCCAAATGTATTATATTTATAATGCAAAATGATAAGGTGGTGTTTGGTTGACCCAATTTTTAAGGTGTTGAAGTTATGATGTTTTTGGATTTCATGATGTATTAATTATAATGCAATGATTTTATCTCAATTTATGTGATTATTTAGTTAAATTACGGTTTTATCTCGATTTTTATGATATTTTATTTGTAGAACCAAACGGGCACATAAAACGAGGTAGAATTATTGCATTATAATTAAAATGCAATGGAATCCAAGCACACCCTTAATTCTGATCAAATTAGCAAGCTGTAGGTGCATTAATTTACTAACATTATTATGTACATGATAACTTTTAGTCCTGCGATGAATCGTTGCTGCTGGATGAAACAAACAGAATAAACAGCGAACAAACATCGTCGAGGAACTTCGGATTCAGGAACTTCAAGTACATCCAAGTCATAAAGGAAGATGTCGAGAAAGAATGCCCTGCTACCATCTCTTGTGCTGACATCGTTATCGAAATGGTACGTACTTGATTTAGCTAGCTTACACATCGACCGATAATGGATTGGATTTGTGATTTGATTTGGTATGGTAGTTGGGAGGACCACATATAGAGATGAAGACCGGAAGGAGAGACAACCGCGGAAGCTATGCAGCGGAAGTGGCAGACTTCATCCCCAATCACAACGACTCCATCTCCCTCGTTCTCTCCCGCTTTCAATCCATTGCACTTGATGCCCAAGCCACTGTTGCTATTCTTGGTAACCTATTTTATTTATTACGGACTAGTTTTTATTTATTAATTACCGAGTAGTTTCAGTCCATTGAACTGTTTTTTTTACAGTAGGCAAGAATTAGGAGCGATTACACAACTTGTAATATGGCTCTTTGATCATCCTTAAGGATGATGGTACAAAGTTACCTATTAAAAGGGATAGTAGAGCTATTACTAATAATACCTTTCCGAGCTATGAAGTCAGCTACTTGATTCGCTTCGCGGTAGCAGTGTCTGTATTGAACAAGGTCAAAATCAGATTCCATATGTTTGATCTTTACAATGTGATGTATAATCTCCCACGTGACGTTATTGCTACTGGTGATGGCTTTGATGAGTTGTAGATTGTCACCTTCTATTATTACTCTTCGAAGTCCTTTCCTAATTGTGTGCTCCATACCTGTCTGAATAGCAATAGCTTCAGTTTGAATGACTGAACCTTTGACGGTTTCCTTGTAAAACATATCAATGACATGGCCTCGGGAGTCCCGAGTAATCCTTCCCAAATGGCAAGCGCCTATGGGATTAACAAAGCCATCCACATTGATTTTGTAGATAGCCATATATGGTCTGCTCCATTTAGCTTTAGCTTTCTTGTTTTTGGTGTTATTCCTCTGATTATCGTTTTCAATATGTATCCAATCACTCATGTTTGCAATGATTCTTCGAATGATATTTTCTATTAGGGCCATAGCCTTATTATTTCCAAAGATAAGTTCACTTCTGATTTCCCATATAGTGTGTCAAATGAAGACTAGTTCCTTAAAATTTTTGTTTGCAAGTCGAATTTCATCTATATTAAAAGGGTGAAATTCATTTATATTCATATGTTGCAAGTATTTTCCTGCTTGTATCTCAAAGTTGTCAATAATTTTCCTGGTGAAGAGACAATTTCTCATTAAGTGTTATGTATCTTCTTCTGCTTGATTGCAAAGATTACACTGACTGGGGACTCGATTAACGTATTTATTAAGTCTTTGGGTGGTAGGAAGACCATCCACCATTATTTTCCAAATAAAGCTTCTTATTCTAGGAGGTAGATTTAGCTTCCAAATCCGGTTAAGATTTTTGAGGCTTGAGTTACGTTATTTGTCATGCGTTTGACTGATTTCGTAGTGAAGTTTCCACTTTAGTCTAGTTTCCAGATAAGTTTATCTGGCGTATCCAAATTTCGAATTTGAATATCTAGAATCTTACAAGCGATTTCCGGGGGAAAGAGGTTATTTACTAGTGGAGTATTCCATCTTTTTTGTGAGTTAAAAAGTTGGTTTACTTTCATTGCCGGATCATGGATTCCTCTAAATTGTTCTAAATCTTGATTTGGAACCCAGGGCTGAGACCAAACATTTATACTATTTCCATTTCCGATTAGTCATAGGAGACCTTGTTCAAATTTATTTCTTAGAGAAATGAGTCGACTGAATTTCCATGATGTAAATTGATGAGAGCGGTTTCTAATATTCTCCTTCTGAAGGTACTTTTCATTTGCAACCTGAACCCATATGTTGTTCTCATTTGTGTAGACCTTCCAGAAGAGTTTCATTTGTAAGCTTGTATTGAGATCTTCTACTTTCCTAATACCCAGGCCTTCTTGGCATTTGCTTTTGCAGATGTTATCCCAACTTATAAGTGGTGTGTACTTCTCTGATTGTAGTTTATTCCAGAAGAAGTTTTTGTTGATCTAGTCAATTTGTTCTAGGATTCCTTTCGGTAGAAGAAAATTTTGCATAAGATAATTTGTTTTGGAGCTAAGATTCGATTGGATGAGCACCACTCTCCCAGCTTGTGAGAGAGTGGAAGCTTTCCATTTAGAGAGTTATTTTTTGAGATTTTGAACTCTATCGTCAAAAACACGGTTCTTTATTCTTCCATTTATAAGGGGGATACCTAAGTACTTCTCAAATGTTCTCGTGATGGGAACTCCCATATGTTGTGCAAGGTCTCTTGCTAGAGTCTGAGAAATATTTGCAGAACATTGAATTGAGCTTTTTGAATAGTTTATAGGTAATCATGATAGATTTGAGAAGTTGTTTAGCATGTTTTGGATAGTGTTAAGACTGGTATGAGCTGCATTTGCAAATATAAGAGTATCGTCTGCAAAGGTTAGGAAGGGTATGGTGGTGCCGTTTTTAGTTAATTTAATTCCCACTAGAGCATCGTCTAGTAGGGCTTCTTTGTGCAATTCTCTATAGAGGCCTTCCATAACTAGTATAAAGATGTAAGGGGCTAGAGGGTCACCTTGTCTAATCCCTCTGTTATGTTTGAATTGTTTCCCCGGGGTGTTGTTAACCAAAACCGAGAAGGAGGTTGTTGTTAGACATTTCATAATCCATCTTATCCATAAGCTATGGAATCCAAATTTGGAGAGGAATGCTTCAATATAGCTCCAATTTATTTTATCATAGGCTTTTTCCATGTCCAACTTTAGTGCCATCTAGCCTGTTTTTCCTTTTTTCATGTTGAAGTTGTGAAAAATTTCATGGGCAATGCAAGTGTTGTCTTGAATGGATCTACCTTCTACAAAAGCTCCTTGATATGGGTTGTTAGCTTAGGGAGGATGGGTTTTAGTCTCTTTGCTAGAATTTTTTAAATGACTTTATAGATTGTATTGCAAAGACTAATTGACCTATAGTGATTTATATTTGTAGGATTGTCCGTTTTGGGGATAAGTGCAATAAAGGTATGATTTGCCTCAGATTTGCCATCTCCCAAAAAGTATTTTTAATTTCTATATTTGTCGGTTGGGCAGTCAAAATTTTGTTTTCTTCAAGAGTAATTTGTGGTTCAATGTTCCAGACGTCTTGAAGATGTATGTTCCTTTGATGGTTTGAAATGAATCTGTCCGACATTTCAAGGGTAACTTGGTCAGAGATAGTTTTTTATTCAGTTAGAATTTTTCCATGATTTGATTCAAAGTAGAGCATATTCCTTCTAAAATTTTTAATTTTAGCAGTCGTTCGGAAATATTTCGTGTTACGATTTGATAGTTGCATATTCTTGGTTTTTTCCCTTTGTTTCCAAAATTTATGACTATATTCTAATAATCTTGATCTCTTATGTTCCAATCTAGTTAATTTTGCTTCTTCAAAAGGTGTTATCCTTCCCCAAGGAAGTTTAAGCTAAAAGTTTTTTATTTGTAATTCAACTTGGACTAACTGTTTTGACAGATTATTCATTTGAGTTTTGCACCAATTTTTTGTATTTTGCTTAAGAAGTTTCTGCTTTTGCATTAACTTGTAGGCGAAGGATCCAGAAAGTTTATTATTCCAAACTTTCTGGACTATATCTTCATAGACTATGTTTGTGGTCCATGCCATTTCAAATCTAAAGAGGGTTCCTATCTTTGACTTATAGATGTCCACTAAAGTGACCATACTTTTATATACATTTTAGCTCTTTATTCTATATACTTTGCATATTTCGGGTTGGGAATATACTAAATTTGTGTAGTATATGCTTATTTGCAAGAAATAGAGGTCTACATAAGTTTTGGTTTAATATTGCAGGATTTGGATCTGTTCAGAGACAAAACCAAAAGGAGAGGGTGAAAGTTGCATTTTACTCGATCTCGAGGAGCTTTCTCGACATCGACTGTCGCTGAAAGCAAAACCAAGTCGAGAACCGAAGACGAAGAGAACTCGAGCTCGACTTAACTCGATGTCGACATACTTGCTCGACGTCGACCAAGACCAGGAAGAGCACCCGAGCTCGAGGAAGAGAACCCGATCGAGGAAAGAAGAAGAAAACAACTCGAGTTCGAGAACTACTCGATGTCGAGTAAGTTCCTCGATGTCGACCAAACCCCAAAGTTGTCCGAGTTCGAGAAGAATAGAGAAGCTGCTCGAGGATGCGAAGCGAAGCCGAGATCGACGAAACAACTCGACGTCGACCAAAATTGGTCGAAGTCGACCAAACTGAATCTGGGTCGCGAGTCTGTTGGGCTAATCCGAAGTCGAGTTGATTTGCTTGGACACAAAACAAGGTCGGATCTATCCTATTCTATCAAGATCTATCTATGGGAAGAAGGATTTATCCACCACATGAAGATATTTAGATATTTTAGATAAATGTTCCTTTTATTTAAATTTTATCTTTAGAAAGTAGATATAGTTTGCTTTCCTTGATTAGCAAGGATTAAGCCCTATAAATAAAGCCCATGGGGCTAATTTCTATCAATTCAATTCTAGAGAAGGAGAAGAGGTAGAGAGAGAGAGAGAGAGTGGAGGCCGAGAGGAGTAAAGGAGCGAGAGCAATTTGGCTTTGATTGGTTGTAAGCTCTGTTTAGTTTATTAATGCAAGTTTCTTTTTCATCAATGATGTCTGGGATTGCAATGAAGAGCGAGCAGTCCACCTACTTCTAGGGTTGGGGTGAGCCCGACGATAGCCAAGCGTGTTTGAGGTAAAGATTCAACTTTTATTGTGCTTTGATCATCTACTATATTTTATATGTTTATTACCTATTTAATAGAGATCTATGTTAACAACTTGGATTATAAACATAAAATCGGTAAATACAATTAGGGTTTCTTGAAAGAGTTGTCTAATTGTTGGAAAAGGCGAAAGCTTATTCCTTCGATGAGATTGCATGATTATTCTTCTTTATCTTGCCTTATGCATGTTTGGTTATCGTTGTTGCAAACCCCGATCTTGGAAGTTCTTTTTCATACATAGTTTAAATTCAAAATTTGCATTCGTTTAGTTTCTGTTTTCCTCGATTTCGATCAAAACTTGGTCGACGTCGACTACTCCTTCTCGATCAAGCAAGATCGCCATTGTTTCTGTCTCTGCATGTAACTCGAAGTCGACAATTTTCCTCGACTACGACCAAAATCTCCTCGACATCGAGTTGGCTTCCTCGAGATCGACCAAACCTCAATGACTTTTGCTTGCTCAAATTCGATTGTGCTTGACCCCCTGTCGACTAACCTTAGTCGAGGTCGAGTACTTCTGAGGTCGACAACCACTTGTGAGATTCTTCCGCTGCCTAGGATCCGCTGACACGCTTCCTCGAGGATCGATCCTGACTTCCCACTACTACATCGAGAGGAAGTCTTGTAATCTCGATCATTTGCGTAGGCATAATCCGGTTTGATTTATTTTATTATATTTTGAACTCGATTTCCTCCTACAACATTTATTCTTACCAATTTCAATTGTAATGGGGCAGTGGTGTTTAGTTTTGAGGTTAGTAAAGTAAGAGATCGTGTGTTGATGGGCTAAATCTCTATCTAGTACGTCTTTCATATGTATTATTTGTGTTTGTTTTATTCTTCCTCCAGGTGAAGGGAGAACCACTAAAGGGTATAGTATGTAGATTGAGATCTTCCTTTACTCGTTTTAGCCTTCTGAATCTATTGGGAGTGGGAATAAGGCCTCCTACTTTTTCTGTATCATTTTCAATATCATTTAGATCTCCTATTATGATGAAAGGAAGCTGATGTTTGTGGGCTAACTCATAAATCTCATTCCAAAAGAAATCTTTCTGAGACTCAATTGAAGGAGCATATACGAATATTATAGCAAATTCATGGCTTTCTATCTTAGCATAAAGCATAATAGTTCTACTATTTTGTTCAATGATTTTGCAGTCATCCATGATTTTTTATTTATAAAGCATCCAAAGGCCACCTCTAAGGCCAGAAGCTTTCATGCAGTGGGATTTTTGAAAGCCAGAAGTTCGAATTTGATAATCACTTGGAGGTTCAGTGGCCTTGGTTTCGGCTAAGACAAGAATCTCAAGGTTATTTGCAAAGCGTAGTTGGTTGATTTCATACCATAACAGAGGTTTGTTGGTACCCCTAACATTCCAATATCCAACACTAATCATAAAGATAATCTTGATTATACAAAAACAACAGGTACATTGTATGCTTAAGAGTGAATGATAGAATCTTGGTTACATATATACATAGGTGACTGATCATACCATCAGGCAAGGCCGAAAGATAATTTGTACTTATACATAGCCGTGTAGGATCCAGATTGAAGTTTCTTTGCTTGTTGAGAGCAATCTGTGTCTTGCAGATCCAGGTGTGGTGTCGGTTAGGAGGAAGATCCTTGCACTGATAGGTTGTTTTTGTTTTTGTTTTGATAGAAAGGTTTCTAAGAAGGGTGTGTTGGGTACGTTTTTTGATAAAGTTTGGGTCGCTTTCCACCACCATTCCATAAAGGAGAGTGGGACGTTGCTGAAGGTTTGGAGTGAAAGGGATGAGAAAAGCCATACCTGAATTCCAATGAAGCACGCGAACCTGGAAGTTATAGAGTACCAAACCAAACTAGGAGGGCATAGCAGCACTCCCATCATACAACAAAGCCAGGCGAGTGAAACTCTAAAAGCAAGAGCACCAGCAGCAACAAACAACAAAAAAACATGCAAGAGTAATACAGAGAATGAAGAAAGCCATATAAAACAAAGTAAGGGTAACAACTCTCAAAGACTCGTGAAAAAATTTGGGAGTGGCCGGGGTTCAAAAGACTGTAGATCCAACAGTTACAACTTAAGGCAAAGATACTGATCACGAAACCAACATAGAGATAGTTCTTAGAGAGATACAGTTGGGAGGTAATATTAAGGCAAGTGTGAGCATAACTCAGAGATTTAATTAGCCTAAGGAATTCATTACAAGCCATAAGACTACAACTAGTACTGAGTCTGATATTATCAACAGCAGAAAGCAACAGATCGACATTAACATTATCTTGGGCATTTTCATTATAATGAGGTATGGTCAAGGCGTAACCAACATTATAAGTACAATTTGAGGAGGGGTTAGAAATTGAAATAGGGCATTTTAACTTCACTAAATCAAACATATTAAGCATATAGATATTAAAATTAGACTCGGATCTCTTTCTAAAGTAACAATTATTCATGCTTAAACTGAAGAGAAGTTTATGGGTAGACTTATCTCCATCGAAGGGTCGGGCGGCCAGTGCAAGCACCGCCTACATCCGAAAAGCCATGGATGGGTTTGAAATGTCGAAGCCGTTGGCAGCCTCAGGAGAGATTTTCTTAAACATGCCTAAAAAGGTATGATGTGATGAGGGGTCTCCTTGCATGTTGGATTTGGAGCCTGAAAAGGGGAGAAATCGAATAAAGATGTGTTGATCGTGCAAAAAAAATTGCAATAACATTTGGAATAAAGTTTGTAGTTGTAGATTTTGGGTTTGTAAGTTTTTTTTGAAAACATGAAGATGATTGAGAGGAGCCTGGTGTAGATATGAAGATAAAGGGTGGTTCGATGGCCTCGGCGATGGAGCCGAGCCAGCCATGGGTGGCGGAGGAGAGCCGAGCCCAAGAGAGAAGGCGGAAGGGAGAGTCGGAGCCCCCAAAAGAGATAGCAGAGGAGCGTCAGGCAAGGAGAACTGGCAGAAATCGTGCCACCAGCCACCGCAACGAGGAGAGACTGAAAATATCGACCGTTCCAGCCGCCGCACCACCTGAAATTGACGGTACCGAAGGCTCACGCACCAGCCTCCAACTGGAAACCCCTTATTTCTTTTCTTGAAATTTCTACAAACTGTATTTGTTTGGCATCTTTTTTTGCCCTTCTTTTTAAGAATCAGAGGACTTTTGCATATAGGATTGAGGACTTCATCTATGAATCTTGGAGATCGTATGGATTGGGGCCTTGTTTGGGGGAGAACCAGTCTGATGAAGGAGGCTTGGAAGTAAGGGGTGGCGGCAGCGGCGTTCATGTTGGTGTTTAGGGTTTGGAAGAGAGGTGATTTAATAACATCTTTCAGTCCATTGAACTTCATTTGTAGATATAACTGTTTTTTTTAAGGGTTTTTGTTTTTGTAAGTTTTGACGATTAATTACGGTGAATAATATAAAGTGGTAGATGTTAAAATAATAATCAATTCATCAATTAATAATTAATAATAATTCATCAATTATGGAGATCTACACTAGTATTTTCATAGCAATTCGGAGAAGTAGAATTCAAGTTGGAAAACCACTCGACATCTACTGAAGAGTCACTCGACGTCTACCCAGTGACTCGACGTCGAGTGGAAGCAGAAGCCACACATTGAACATAAACAAAGAGGAAGCACATCACTCGACTTGGAGGAGTCGATATCGAGTCCACCTAACTCGGTATCGAGTGAACACTTGACAGCTACCCCTACAGAGCTAAGACCGAGTGGCAACGTCGGCACCAAAATAGATCAAGACACATGAAGATGACTTGACGTCGAGTGACTTTACTCGATGCCTAGTGCCCGACAGTACCCGATCCGATGCTGAACCGATTTCGAATTCTTCCTCCTTAAGCAAAGGGACTTCTATCTACAAGAGTTGGACATCTATCCCTTTTGGTAATTCTCATATTTACCAAGGGGGGATTTAGTTGTTTTTATTTATTTAATTGTTGAACATTTATCCTTAGATTTAGATAAATAGAAAGTAGATATATATAGATAGAGTTGCTCCTTCCTTGGATAGCAAGGATTGTAGCCTATAAATAAAGCCCTAGTGGCTGAGTTTTTATTCATTCCATTCGAGTACACAAACAATATAGAGAGTAGAGAGAGAGGGAGAGAGAGAGAGAGAGAGAGAGAGAGAGAGAGAGAGAGTGAGTGAAGGTTGAGTGGAGTTAGGAGCGAGAGCGGTTTGACTTTGTTCGATTTATACTCTTTCGTAGCAATTTAAATTCAAGTTAGTTATTTTATGATTATTATGATGTTTTCTATTGTGATGAGGCACGAGTAGTCACCCTACTGTTAGGGTCGGGGTAAGCCCGATGATAGCCATGTGAGTTTATGCATCAAAGGTATGATCTTTATTACGATTTCATCTTATATCCTTATTTGCATGATTCTTCTACGAAAGTGGTAGGTGATCCTTATTTGTATTATTGAAGCGAAAGTGATCTTAATATGAATTTGGATTAATTATCAAAAAGGGTAGTAATAGGGTCGGGGTAAGCCCGACGATAGCCATGTGAGTTTATGCATCAAAGGAATCATCTTTATTACGATTTCATCTTCTATCCTTATTTGCATGATTCTTCTACGAAAGTGGTAGCTGATCCTTATTTGTATTATTGAAGCGAAAGTGATCTTAATATGAATTTGGATTAATTATCAAAAAGGGTAGTAACAATTAGGGTTTATGCGAAAGCCTCTATATTCTTAATTGTTAATGACGAAAGTTATTTGATGAAAAGACATAATCTTTCTTGAATTTGGCATATACTTATATGGTTATCGTTGTGGCATGAATCTCCGACCTTGGAAGCTTTTAGTTTATTGAATTCAAAACAATCAATCTGTGTTTATTTATGTTCACATATTTTCGTCATCCATCCTTATTTCTTCGGACATCTTTTTCGACTTTTTATTTCTGCAAAGTTACAATTTTTCTACACTGACATACTCGACATCGAGTCCATCGAGTCGACATCGAGTGGACTATTAAGGCGAGCGCTGATCTTGGAACTTCTAAAGTCGATTTCGAGGGCTGATCTTGGAACTATTAAGGCGAGCGCTGACATGCTTCCTCGTGGATTCGATCATGATTCCCTACCACTACAGCGGGAGGGTTTCTTGTAATTGATTTGCGTGGACATCGGAAATCGTTTTGAGATTTATATTTCATATTTATTTTAGACTCCAAATCCCTCATAACAGTGGTGTTGCATGTCGGAACCGTACCCACCGCCGAATATGCAGTCGGCCCTGCACCTTCTTCATAACAGTGGTGTTGGATGTTGAAACCGTACCCACCGCCGAATATGCAGTCGGCCCTGCACCTTCTACGGCGAGTCTCTCATTGCTAGCGCTTTGGCCTTCCTACCGTCGCCGATGGTCCTCTGTCGGGGCTCCTCCTTGACGGGTTTGCCTGGCTTCCCACGTGCGGCCTATGTTTATTTGTGGCGTGCAAGGACTTTCTCTCCCATTGCACGCCAAGTTTACAATTAATATATATATATATATATATATATATATATATATATATATATATATAGAGAGAGAGAGAGAGAGAGAGAGAGAGAGAGAGAGAGAGAGAGAGAGAGAGAGAGAGAGAGAGAGAGAGAGAGAGAGAGAGAGAGAGAGAGAGAGAGAGAGAGAGAGAGAGAGAGAGAGAGAGAGAGAGAGGGGTTGGGTCCTGTGTTAACAAGCCTTATTGTGTTTTGTGTTAACAAATCTGAGCCTTTGATTGAATGAAATGGGTGGCTGAGAATATTTGACAATTTTGCCTTTTCTTTAATTAAAAATCAATTGGACCCACTTCTTTCCTTCCCCACTTGTTGAATTATGCGCGTGTGTTGTACACTTTTTTTTTGTGGCGTAACATTTTTGGGTGGAGTAACGTTTTTTTTGTGGTGCATTGTTTGAACTATTC
Source organism: Persicaria tinctoria (assembly GCA_037127255.1). Classification (NCBI taxonomy): domain Eukaryota; kingdom Viridiplantae; phylum Streptophyta; class Magnoliopsida; order Caryophyllales; family Polygonaceae; genus Persicaria; species Persicaria tinctoria. Next base: position 24,960,280 of record JBANSL010000010.1, read on the forward strand.
GATAAGGTGATAAAAAATATTCGTTAACTTATACTTATTATTCGTTAGATAATAGAAAAAGAGTTGGTCAATTTTGCAACTATTCGCTAGGTTAATAGTAATTATTCGCTAAATTAATCGTTATTATTCATCCGTAAAGAGGAGTTATCATTTAGATAATAGCAAGAGGGTTGATCAATTTTTCAATTATTCGCTAGATTGATAGTAATTATTCGCTAAGTTGATAGTAATTATTCGCTGGGTTGGAAGAGTATGTAAATGTAATTCTTGATTTCCCACATCTAATTAACCAAATACATATGAATAATTCTGTATTATCAACGAATAGAAACTATGAACTTGCTGAATATTGACTCTGAACATAAAATAATAACTAAATAGTAAGGAATAACCTATCTCATTCCATCGAATATTTATTGCATACCAATGAATAATTCCTTATTCTTGATCGAATAACAAGGAGAATCATGAGCAACCGCTAATCTATATACAATAATTCCTTATTCTTGATCAAATACATATGAATAATTTTATATTATCAACGAATAGAAACTATGAACTTGCCGAATAGTGACTCTACATGAAATAATAACTAAATAGTAACGAATACTCTATCACATTCCATCGAATATTTATTGCATACCAATGAATAATTCCTTATTCTTGATCGAATATTAGTTGCATACCAATGAATAATTCCTTCAAGCTATGCTCTAAGGTTACAAACTCATCATGTACCTTGGAGATCCGATGAAATCGAATACAGATTGAACAACAATTCAGGAAGAAGAAAACAAGAGTTACACAAGATTGAGCAACAAACGAACACAGATTGATCGTCGCCTACCTGTTCGTGGCACTCGCTCGCAATCGGAGGTTGCCGTCGGAGATCCTAGGGTTCGCGAGATTGGCATCCGAGTTCTTCCTCTGCAATTGGAAATTGCCTCATCCCCCGATCCCGAACCGCCATCGCCAATCGCCTTCGCCTGGGCTCAAGATGTTCTTCATCCCGAAAAACTGTCGACGATCAAAATCACCTGCCCGACGAAATCATCTCTCCCGGCGATGACCTTATTCCAGGACTTCCGGGCCTCCTTGAGCCTCGAGTACGCTGCATTCGTCCTGAACACCAGCAAACAGAGGTTGCCGTTGGAGATCCGCCATGGGAGGTTGCCGTTGGAGATCGCCGCCTACCTGTTCGTGGCCCTCGCTCGCAATCGGAGGTTGCCGTCTGAGATCCGCCATGGGAGGAAGGAGGAGGATCGGGGAGGAAGAAGGAGGCGTCAATCTGGGCCATCGCTTCGCCTTTTGAAAATGACGGATTACGGTTAGGGTTGGGATTGTGATACACGCGCTTTATAGAGTCATGGGGTGTGCTTTTTTTCCCTTTTTATTTTCCATTAATAAAAATGATAGATTAATCACAGCCATTCAATTACACTAAATCAACGATCATTATTTGTTAACACAAAACATGTTAAGACTTGTAAACATTTGATCCATACTCTCTCTCTCTCTCTCTCTCTCTCTCTCTCTATATATATATATATATATATATAGAGAGAGTATGGATCTTTTGTTCACAACTCTTACGGTGTACCTTGTACACAAATGTGGACCATTGATTTCATTTGGATGGATGGTGGAGATTAAAAGGTAATTTTTCTTTTTTTTTTTTAATTAAGAACAAGTGGGACCCGCCCAATTTTGTGACTAACCGGGAATACGCTCCATACAGGCGCGTGAATACCAATATCTGGAGATGATTATAGTCTTTAGTTACATGTGGGGCCCAAATGAGGATCAAATCTTTACTTTTTATTTAAAGCAATTCTATCTTTTTTTTAAGAAATAATTATATCTTATTTAATGTAACAACAAATTTGGCAATTCTAACAATATATCATCTTTTACACCGTACAGATTTGGAGTTAGTTAAAGAAAATTATATATTTAATATACATATCCAATATCGGGTGTTTATTTATTTATTTTAATTGATAATATTTTATACGGAGTATCTTATTCCAAATAAACCAAGTGTTGTTATTTTTACACAAATAAATATTATTCTGTGAAGTGTGAAACATTATTCGTTGAAGTGTGAAACAATTGAGAGATTATTCAATGGAATTCTTATTTTTACGAGGTACTCAAAAGCGATGAATAATTGCATAACTATTGTGAATAAGTAATTTTTTTACAATTATTCGGTTGAATCGATCGATTTATCACGCACAATGAACGATAATTGCGAGATTATTCAGTGGAATTCTTATTTTTACAAGGTATACAGAAGCGAAAATATCATTATATGAATACTTGCATAACCGTTGTGAGTAAGTAATTTTTCAGATTTATTCGATTGAATCGATCGATTTAATGGGCATATTGAATGATAATCTGGATATTATTGAGTGGAATTCTTATTTTTACGAGGTACACAAAAGCGATGAATAATTGCATAACCGTTGAAAATAAGTAATTTTTTTGAATTATTCGGTTGAATCGATCTATTTAACGCGTGCATTCAACGATAATTGGGAGATTATTCGGTGGAATTCTTATTTTTACGAGGTACACTGAAGCGATGAATAATTGTATAACCAGTGTGAATAAGTAAATATTTACAATAACCAGTGTGTGGGGACCCACATGGGGGATTGTATGTAAATTTTTAGAATTATTCGATTGTCAATAAGTAAATTTTTAGAATTAGATTGGAAGGCTATTCATTAGAATTTTTATTTTTACGAGGTACACAGAAATGATGAACAATTGCATAATCGTTGTAAATAAGTAATTTTTTTAATTATTCGGGCGAATCGATCGATTAAACGCGTACATTGAACGATAATTGGGAGATTATTCGATGAAATGCATAACCAATGTGAATAAGTAAATATTTACAAGTATTCGGTTATATCGGTCATTTTAATGCGTACATTGAACGATAATTGGTGGATTATTCAGTGAAATTCTTATTTTTACGAGGTACACGAAATAGATGAATAATTCCATAATTGTCGCGAATATGTAAATTTTTGGAATTATTCAGTTGAATCGATCGACTTCAACGCATGCATTAAACGACAATTAAGAGATTATTCAGCAGATTCTTATTTTTTTTAGATACACAAAAAAAAAAGAAATTAAAAAAAAATAAAAAACCCATTTTTTATTTTCTAGATTATGTGCAGCGAAAAACCCGTGCCTTGGGTAAGCAGCGCCGGCGACGGCGACCACCTGTGCTCGTCTCGTCTCCTAGATATGGCGAAGGAGAATGGCTCAGATCTGGCGAATGAAAGAAGAAATAAGAATCCACTAGGCTCGGATCTCGGGAGTGAGAAAAGAAATATGAATCGGCGCCGGCGCCGGCCACCAGTCGTCTAGATCCGAGAAGGGCTTATACATGGGTATGGCGAAGGGGATGGAGAAGGGTTCTTCAAACAGATCTGGATGACGGCGGTTTGGATCTCGGTGCCTCGACTTGTTGCCCGGAGATCCAGGTTCCGCCATCGGTGGGCTCAGATCTGGGGAGTGGGGGCAAAAGCGCTAGGTAGAGCTTTCAATTTGCCGCCGGAGATCTAGGGCCGCCATCGATGGATCCCTCTCTGTCCGCCTCCGCCTGGCCTCCGACTCTTTGCGCCGCCGATTACCCTTCGCTCCTCTTCGATTCGAGTCGCCGCCGGTTGGCTTGTAGGGATGGTGAAGAAGAATGCGGCTGTATTAGGGTTTTAATTGCACAAGAGCACCACGCGCCTCACGCTTCAAATGGGGGATGAAATGTGGATTTTTTATTTTCTTTTATTTTAAAAATCCGAGCACGTGGCGGATCGTAGGCCATCCATTATTCTATGATTAATGGCTCAGATTTGTGTACAAGGTACACTCTAAGGGTTGTGAACACCAGAACCACACCCTATATATATATATATATTTCTTTTGTTTATATATACTTTTTATATAAATACATAAAGGGTCTGACGAAATCCCGAAATGGCTTAAACTAAATCTTGTATGGGCTTGACTAAATTCCGTTTGGCTAATTCTTTTGGTATTTTTGCATGAGCTGTGTATGGCTCTACTTTCGGCATTTCTAGGAGGTTTTCTGCTTGGTTGGGGGCGTGAAACTTGGAGTCGGGACTGGCTCGGGTCGAGGTGGTGCGTTCAGGGTGACTCCACATCCAGGAAGGAGCTTTCTTGGAGTTTTGTCTCCACTTCCCACAGAAGATCATAGATTCCTGGTGTATCGCTAGCCCGTGATGCTACTGTTTCGGTTGTGCTTGGCTTGTTCTTCGCAATCGTTTTCTGTTTTCATTGTATGTTTAGGCGGTTTTCGCCTGCCGATTCGTCGGTCTCTCATGCATCAGGCTTGGCTGATCTCGAATTCTTACTTAATAAAAAATAATAAGGGAAAAAAATACTTAAAATGACAAGTTTTTATGAACAATATTTACTTTCTAAAACGTTTCGGTGGTGCTTGGCTTGTTCTTCGCCGTCATTTTCTGTTTTCATTGTATGTTTAGGCGGTTTTCCCCTGCCGATTCGTCGGTCTCTCGTGCATCAGGCTTGGCTGATCTCGAATTCTTACTTAATAAAAAAAACAAGGGAAAAAATACTTAAAATGACAAGTTTTTATTAACAATATTTAGTTTCTAAAACGAAAAGGTTAATTAAAAGAGGGACCCGTGGTGCTACTGTTTCCGTGGTGCTTGGCTTGTTCTTCGCCGTCGTTTTCTGTTTTCATTGTATGTTTAGGCGGTTTTCCCCTGCCGATTCGTCGGTCTCTTGTGCATCAGGCTTGGCTGATCTCGAATTCTTACTTAATAAAAAAAAAACAAGGGAAAAAAAATACTTAAAATGACAAGTTTTTATTAACAATATTTACTTTCTAAAACGACAAGTTTAATTAACGGAGGGAGTATATAGTATTTGATAGGTGCTATTTTATTTATATCTAGATTATTTTTTGGGGGAGAAAATTATTTATATCAAAATTAATTATTTAATAATTTTTATTTTATTTATTTATTTATTTTGATCATGTAAGAATTCGAGATCAGGCAAGCCTAATTCTCGAGAGGCCGACGAATCGGCAGGCGAAAACCGCCTAAACATACCATAATAACATAAAATAGCGCTAAGAAACAAGCAAAAATAACTCTACAACAAGAATGAATCTAAAAAGAAACCCCTCCAACAGTTGCGGACGACAACGAAGAGTGAAGCCAAGCACCACTGAAACAGTAGCACCGCGGGCCAGCGGTACAGCAGGAATCTATCTCTTGTGAGAAGTGCAGACGAAACTCCAAGAAAGCTCCTCCCCGGATACGGAGTCGCCCGGAACGCACCACCTCGACCCCAGCCAGTCCCGACTCCAAACTTCACGCCCCCAACCAAGCAGAAGACCTCATAGAAACGCTGAAAGTAGAGAGCCACATACTTCTCGTGCAAAAACGCCAAAAGATTTAGCCAATCGGAATTTAGTCAAGCCCTTTCCAGATTTGATCGAACCCTTTCGGGATTTAGTTTAGGTCCTTCTGGACAATTTTTAAAAATATATATAAATATACCGGGTAGTATAACTGTATAAGCCACACTTTTTTTTTTGGTTTGTGGGCAGTTTTGGCCCAAGGCCTTTGCCTTGGGCCCAAAGGACAACAAAAGGGTCAACAACGGGCCACCCACGGGCCAAGGCAAAAAGAAGCAGGTAACGCTAAACCAGTCAACAGTGGCCATGGAGGCCGAAGGTCAGGATGGTAGGCGATGGCTGGAGTTGCAGGGCCGGCAGGAAGGGGAACGAAGGGGGTGAAGAGGGTCGGCGATGGTCGGAGTTGCAAGGCCGGAAAGAGGTGAACGAAGGGGGTGAAGAGGGGTCGGTGATACAAGCGGCGCGCCGAGGAAGACCCGCCAAGGCATCAATCCGGCCACCAAGTGAAACGATCCAAGAGAGGACCGGAGGGGGAGGACCACCGCTAGCCAGCCCATCAAGGCGGCGCAACAGAAAACCCCACGCCACCAAAGAAAGGGGAAGGCAAGCGGGATTGGGCAAATCGGATTGAAAGCTTCCCGAACAATCGACCCAAGAGGAGAAAGAGGGAATGATGAGCACAAATCAGGCCAAGCGAAAGCTGATTTGGGGGTAAGAGACACCGATCTACAAAATCCCCAAATCAATTTTCGATTTGGATCAAAAACCAAAAACAGAACCGGAGCTAGGGTTGTTCGAGCATGATTGTCAATCGGAATCACACCGGAGAGTGTCAGATGGCCAGAGCCGGGTTGATAACGGCCGGAGCCGGGTTGTCAGTTGGCCGAAGCCAAGATTGAGTCTCCCTCTCCCTAGAATTCTAGAGAGAGGAGAGAGCGTACCCCCGCATCTAATCCCTTTTTATTTTATTTATATATACATTGTTTTTTGAGGTCAAAATAAATTATTAAAATATTATGTAGTCATAATATATAGCCACAATCTATTCATTTATAGATATTTTAGTAAACTAACGTAATAAATATTTACTACATATTTAATAAAAAAAAATATTTTTAAAAAACAACTATTTGTTACATTACATGAGATTTAATTAACGATAAATTAGGAAAAATATTTATGTATAATAGATCGAACTAAATTTATTTATATCTATATTATTTTTTTGGTGTTCCGTGCAGAGGAACAAACCTACACTAGTGTGTATACATACACTCCTAAATCATAAATACTTAAACATTCATGATTACAAGTTTGGCAAAGTATTGAGATTTAGAAATTACAACACAAACTAATCGATTCATCATATTCAAACACTACACACATTCTTGAGTAAAAAAGATCGTCAGAGCCAACTAGATCGGAATCTAGTTAGTATAGATGATCCGGCCCAAAGTCATAATTCTGGAACCCTCATATTCATTTAAACATTTTTTTTTTCGTGATCTCGTAGAACTGCGAAATCAAGATCAAAGACGACGCAGAAACCTAAAGTCCGAATACATCCCCTCCGAGCATCATCAATCAACTGTTCAATTTCCCTGTAAAAAAAATGGAGTAATTAATTACAGAATCAACAATTCAGCATATCTGCTTTCTGTTTGAAAATAATTTTAAAAAAAAAAAACTCACATTAATTGGAGTATGTTTGACCCTCCCATGGTGGATAAAAGGTCTCCTTCCGAAGCGATCAGGAGGAGGGAGGAAAGAGTGCGTCTCCGGGCCTCTGTAATCGATGTCGTAAACTTGGGGGCCTGATCCCAAGGATCTTAATCCGCCTACAAAAGCACAAAATCTGAAGCTCAGAACATTTGAGTTACGGTTCAAAATTAAGATAAAAAAAAATGCAGGCCGGGATTCAGAATCGGATGGGAGATGAAAAGCGTGTACGGACGGGCAAATGTGAGGTGAGACGAGAGTGAGAGGAGGAGGAGGAGGAAGATGAGATTCTTCATGAGGGCTGAGTATGGCGAATGTTGAATTGAAGTCTGAAATTGGATGATGATGAGGGTTAGAGTTTAATAGGAAGGGGATTTGAAATTGGGGGGGTTTGGTATCGCTATTGAAACTGCTGGAGGTGATGAGGCAACGGCAAATGCAATTAAGGAATTAAGGGTGTGGCCAACCCAACACCAACACCCGTAGTTATTACGGAGTATGTAGTGTCATCAAATGTGACCCGACTCCCCTCGCGTTTTGAACAGGTGTTTTTTTTGCCGGTGACAATTTTTTTTTCCTTTTTCTTTTTTTTTTGTTTATACGGAAAAACTTAAAAGGATTTTTTTTTTTTCCAGTTCAGATGAACAAGGGTGTGTTTCGAAACTGAATGGATAGATAAAATTGAATGGACTGAGTATGTTAAATTAAACTATTGATAAATTAGTAAGGTGTGAAAATATCCCCACCACCGTTAGAAAGTTTGCGCTCTTGAGAGCAAAAATTCCTTTGTGAAAATATCACCATCACCGCTAACAAGACTAAAAAATAGCCTCTAGTAGAATATCTGCCCCCTTGTCCATGTGTGTGCCCCCCCTTGCCCCCCTTCTTGGACCCGATTTTTTTTTTTTTTTAGTGGTAACACTTTCTGGTGTGCAAGTATAACTTGCTTTTGTGCACATATAACATCTTATTGTGCAAATATAAGTTTATTTTGTGCAGACAAATAATTCATTATGGGGTAAATAGGTAAATGTGTCTATTTCAATTATAAAAATTTATAATTGAAATATGTTTAATTTATGGATAAATTGGTAAATATGTCTAATTTTATGGGTACATGCACTTTTTCCCGTTTTCGATACCTTTTGTGCAACTGTGGAGTGCATTTGTGCAACTGTGGAGTGCATTTGTGCAACTGTGGAGTGCATTTGTGCAACTGTGGAGTGCATTTGTGCAAGTGTAAAGTGCATTTGTGCAACTTTAATTGTGCAAATTTAAAGTAGGATACAATTGTGCAAATTTAAACTACAATTGTGCAAAAGTAAGATACAATTGTGCAAATGAAGAATACAATTGTGCAAATGTAAGATCATAATGCGCATTAATAAGTCAAAAGATGTGCTTTTGAAATCGATGTTTTAATTTTGTTTTTTTTTTTACTTTTGAGAGTTTGGGTTCACCTCTCGGATAATTTAGGTTGATATATGTAAGTTTGAAATCGATTTTTTTACGTATAAGCTTTTAAAATTAAAGTGCATAAATAAGATTAAAATGTGCATAATTAAGGTTAAAAAGTGCATAACTTAGATTATAATGTGCATGATTAACAATTTGCGATTGTTGCGCTCTTGTCTATTATGTAACCTATGTGGGATTTGAACCCACATCTTTTGTGCAAACGCACATTGCTCTACCAATTGAGCTAATAGGCTAAATGATGATTTTTATGCTAAAATAGAAGAACCTAATCGACCTAAAGCATATTGCAATAAAATTATAAAATTCAATTAGCTCATGATTCACAAACAATTTGACAATGCTATAAACATGAAATTAGCTCCAAATCAACCCAACAACACAATCATATCATCAGTTTAAGTCAATTTTACTTTTGGCAAAAAGCCCCAAATTCTAAAACATATCGCAATCTAAAATTCTAAAATTCAATTAGCTCATGATCCATAAACAATTTGACAATGATATGAACATGAAATTATCTCAAAATCAACCCAACAACACAACCATATCATCAATTTCAATCAATTTGGCTTTTGGCAAAAAGCCCCAAATTCTAAAACACATCGCAACCTAAAATTCTAAAATTCAATTAGCTCATGATCCATAAACAATTTGACAATGATATGAACATGAAATTAGCTCAAAATCAACCCAACAACACAACCATATCATCAATTTCAATCAATTTGGCTTTTATCAAAAAGCCCCAAATTCCGCTCCTAAATCAAACCCTAGGTTTTAAATCTCAACCTAAATCATTTAAACAATCCAAATAACTGTAATAAACAAGTTTAGGGTTAGAAATCATACCAAATTCGTGTTGAAACAAAGAGAAAATCGGGATTTCGAAGGTATATTGAGCCAAAAACGTCGAACAGGTCTATCGGGAGAGATGGGCTCGGTGTGAGCTCGGCTGGGCTCGAACCATGGGGGTTCCGGGCTCGGGGGGTGCGCCTGAGGGAGGGGGTTCGATCTGGCCGGGGCTGGTGGCCGGAGGTGGCTCGTGGGTGGCGTGGGAGGCCGGCGAGCGAGGTACGACGTGAGCCTTCGACTGGGCAGTCTGGGCGCGTCTGGGCTCGAACCAAGCCAAGTCAGGGCTCGGGGGGTGCGCCCAGGGGTTGGCTCGAGCACGGCTAGGCGGTGGTGGCCGGAGGTGGCTCGACGTGGGGTTGGAGGTGGCTCGACAGGGCGGGTGCGGGGCAGCGGGAGGCCGGGAGAGAACAGTGCCTGTTGAGCGCGTGTTATAATTGTTTAAAAAAATAAATTTTACACGTTAAGCGGATTTTACACGTTAAGGAGTTTTTACATTTTAAAGCTTCCCTATATATATATATATATATATTAATATATACTTGTTTATAACAAAAAAAATATGTATAAAGTGTTTTTTATAGTTTATAAATTAGTTGGAAAGAGATACAATACAAATTTTTAAAATGATTTAATAAGGTAATTAAAGTAATAACAATATTCAAACACACCAACTAATATAATTGAAATAAATATATAATTATTGTCATCAGGATAAATCTAAAAAGGAAAATATAAGCTCCCATACAAAGATTAAAAAATCATAAGCACATGATTTTGCGAATACTTTTGAAGTTATGTAGATATGCATAACTTATTCATTATTTTCATTAGAAAGATGGCTAGAAAGAGAGGGAAATTATAACTAGGGAAAATAAAGGTAAGATGGTAGAAATAAAAAGATCCTAAAAGGTAGAAAAGTGATCTAAGAAGCCTCATCCAAGATGTAAAATAAACATTAGTAATGCTTGTAAGTCTTAAAATATTATTTATTTTTTTATAGTCGTTTAAGATGCCTAAAATAAGTAAATTGTAAGAAAACAAAACTTTTTTTTTTGTTCTAACTGATTTTTATAATTAAATTTTGAAATCGAGTATTAACAAATAGATTATTTTTCCTAACTTCATTAAAAAAAAACGTTTGCAAGCCTTAAAATATTGAAATTATAATAAGGGCCTTTAAGGTTGTATAAAATAAATATAGATGTAAAATATCATTTTGAAATTTTTTTTCTTCAATATTTGAAGCCAAACACCCAAAAATTAATCTTAAAAGAGTGTTTATTTATTTATTCAAATTTCACATTTGCTTTTCTAAAAATTCTTCAATTTTTGTATGTAGATCTTAAAATGTTCTTTTTTTTTAACTATTCCTAATAGTCACTTAAGATGTTTAGAATAAATATAATTTCTATCTGAAAAAATCTTAGGTTAAAAATTTAAATAGATGTCATATAGAATGTGTAGAGTTAGTATAGATTTATTCATTTTCGATAATTATATTTTTTCTACAATTTTTCAAGGATCACGTGTACAAAAATAATCTCTTCTTAAGATTAATGACGTTTTGCTTCCATCTCCAAAAATATTTAAACAATTTCAAGAAAAAAGATGTCTATACCATATAATATGTAAATTTTGAAAAGAAATATGATTTTGAGAATTACTTTTTTTTTACATTTGAATTAATTATCTATCCATTTTTAATATGACCAATAAATATACTATTGGAAACAAATATTTAAACTTCCCTTAATCATGTCGATTTATAAGAAAATAAACTTTTGATTAGAATGAAAATAGGAAAAAAAAAATATGTTTAAAATAGGAAACGTGTATTTTAAAATTTCCGCAATAATATTGACCAATAAGAAAATACCATTTGAATAAAAAAATTAACTTTAACTGTGGACGTGACACGTTAGCAAAATGCTAGCAGAATTAGTATTATTAACATATAGACAATGTTTAGCCCCAAAAACTCCTCTAAACATTTATCTAAATTAGAGAATGATTGAAAAAAAAAATCTCTATATTTAGAGCAGTGTAAAATATCTCTAAAATCTAATTCATCACATATCTCAATGGAAACTCAATTCTTCACTTTATACTTCAAATTAGGGTAGTTCAACAAAGGCACCACCGAAGGTTCGATATTCCTCTCAAGCTAGAAATTGAGAAGGGTAAGAGAAAGATCGAAGAAAACTTACTTCAGAAGCACGGGAGAGAGACCCTGGTAAGCTTGGAAACACAAGAAGCAGACCACCACCTAACTTCGATTTCGTTTCTCTGAGAGCACAGAAAACCCTTGGACTCTCTCTCTCTCCTCTTTGTGTGTTCAGAAATGAGGAATGAAGAGGAAAGATGCAAAAACCCCACTTATAGGTCTATGTGGGGTCTCTCCCTCAAGTGGGCAGAAGTGCACGATAGGCCCAATCAAGGCTCATCCAATAAACTAGTTTTGGGCGGGAAGCATCGTGTTTGTCGAAACCCAATCGCGAACGATGTATCACTCGCGATCCGGTTACGAGGAGATATGACGATGCCATAGAAAATAGGTCTATTAAATAACACAAGTATGACATCATAAATGAGCCACCCCACACAAAAAGACATCTGGCCCCACCACCAAATTCATCGCGAGCAAGGTACTTGATCAAAGTCATGACTAGACCCAGCACCCTCAAGAGCTCTAACCCACATTTTCTCGCGACCTGAATGTCGATATAATCCTGCGTACGAACCAGAGTAGGTTCTCCGAATATCTCGTAACTCTCTAGGATCCTAGCAAGCAGCTCGCTGGCTCGAACACCTCACCTAAATAGCGCAACGTGTATTGCCTATACCCCTAAGCGTGTGGGCATGCGTTGCATGTGTCCTATGTAAAACTACGGGATCGCCAGCCAGCTACTCGCTGAGTTTCCCTATAAATACCCCCCTCCGACCCCAAAGAAGGGGATCCGATTTCAAGATATGAAAGGCAGAAGAGCTCTGATTGTCTCCCGGACCTAAAACCCCCGGAGTTGAGTTCTCGAGATCTGTGATCGGAGAATAACGTTCTTGGAATAAGAACATCACCTGACTCCTTCCCGAGTCCGCGACTGAACGACTCAAAACCTCGCGAGCCGAACATAACACCCCCATCTCTTGGACCAATAAACGTATAATATAATCATAACCCCTCTCGGTTAAGGCTTGCAGGTATTCCTAGTCATTTTTGTCGTCACAATGAGGTAATAAGTATAGGTGAAATTCCACGAGCGCTTCAATATGCACCCATTTCGTATACCATTCACCTTCCCCTTTACCATATCCAACATCATTCAAAACCCATCTCTCCCCTACTTCCCCAATTCGAAGCCAACACAGAAATTACTAAACCTAGCCATTCGACCGTTTCCCCAATCCAGACGAACGACTCCGCTCACCCTTACCAAGTTTTCGAAATCCAATTTTCATTCTTTCATGAGGGTTTTCATTTCGTTTCTACCATATTTGAACCTTCAATTTCATCATCAACTAAGAATCAATGGGTAATCTCCACACTATCCCCAAACCGCCCATCACCCATAAGGTTAGGGTTTGTACATTAAAATATTTTCAACCTCATTCACCCCATTCTTCCCAAGGACCCCAAATTGAAATTCCATAAATTGAAACCCTAAAATCCCATAAAAGAAGGTAGAATAGAGATACCTCTCTTCAATGATGGTTTGGGCAACAGTTGTCGTCCCTCTTCAATGGTGGTTTGTCCCTCCCTTCAATGGTGGGTTTCTCCCCTCTCTCTCGGTTCCGGCGACACAACCGGTTTCCCTCTGTGTGTGGCACTCACCTTCTCCTCCCATGAAGCTTTGTCATTGGCGGTCTCCTTCTCCCTCTCCAACAAAAGGCTTTTGAAATCCAACCGAAATCGAAAGAGGGTACTTTTTAATTGTAATCATTACAGTTACCCTAGCCTTTAATTGTGGGTTGGAGAGTTCGGTTAATTTTGCAAAAAAAAAAATGGACCTTTTGTCACTTTTGCAAATCGGGCTGGAGGAGTGCTATTTTCGCAAGGGCCCCAAGTTTTTGGTATATTCAATACCAAATTCCTCTCAAATTTAATGGTTAATTTTATAAAATATATGTTAAATTAAACTATTGATAAACTAGTAATGTGTGAAAATATCCCCACCACCACTAGAAAGTTTGCGCTCTTGAGAGCAAAAATTCCTTTGTGAAAATATCACCACACCGCTAACAAGACTAAAAAATATTTCACTTACCCTCTAGTAAACTTAGAGCAACCTCAACAACTCTTGCAAAATAGAGAAAATGTCCAAATTTAGAGAAAATAGACAATTTTTAGCCCCAAAAACTCCTCTAAATATTTATCTAAAATAGAGAATGATTGAAAAAAAAAATCTCTATATTTAGAACAGTGTAAAATATCTCTAAAATCTAATTCTTCACATATCTCAATGGAAACTCAATTCTTAACTTTATACTTCAAATTAGGGTAGTTCAACGGAGGCACCATCGAAGGTTCGATATTCTTTTCAAGCTCAATTGTGGCTTTATAATGTGATTATGTGAGTTATTTTCATCACCATTTATTTTTATTTTTATTTATTTTTATGGATTTCTCGTCTTATTTATCCTAAACAATACTAAAGTAGAAGCTATTTATGACATGTGTCGCGCTCTCCTTGCATTTTTTCCCGCCTTGTTTTTAACTCTTAATAATAGTGTGCCACGTGTCAAATTTTTTCCAACTATTTTTCCTTTATTTCTTTTCATAATTAAATTATTATATTTTGTTGTTTATTTCCATATATCCGAATGCCCTTGTATGATTATATGTATATATTTACCTATTTATGGTAAATAATTATATATTCTACTCACTATAATATATTTACGACACATATTTATATTCTTTACTTTATAATATATTTACGGCACATATTAATATTCTTCACTATTTATGGTAAATAATTATTCTACTCATATATTCTTTACGACACAAATTTTTTTCCAGCTCATTATAATATATTTACCAGCATTTTACTGTTTTTCTCTTTAAATTATCTTTTCACATATTTATATTCTTTACTTTACAATTTACATTCTATATGTCTACAAAATTGTGATATTTTCATGTTCATTTGTTTAGTGCTGGTGTAATTACATATAACATATTGTAAAACTACATATCTAACTAGACTTCATTAACCAGATTTGCAGCTAAGTGATGGTCAAATCAAGGATTATGCACTGGCGGAGATTGAAAAGTTGTTGCAGCGCAATGGAAGTAGTCTTAGACGTTATCCTGACATGCCTTTACCTGATGAAATTTCCATATTAGAAGGGAATAACAAACTAATCCAGGAGGAACTTCGTTATAACAGATCGTTGCAACATGATGAGCATATTAGGCTCATCTCAAGTTTCACGGAAGAACAAAGATATGTTTATAACAAAATTATGCATGCAGTTGATAGTGGTGCAGGAGGTGTATTCTTTGTTTATGGATATTGGGGCACTGTAAAAACGTTCATATGGAGATCGCTATGTGTTGCACTACGTTCTAAAGGTGAAATTGTTCTTGCAGTTGCTTCGAGCGGGATCGCTTCACTTTTACTACCCGGTGACAGGACAACGCATTCTCGATTTGCGATACCAATAATTATCGATGAGACTTTAACATGTGCAATAAAACAAGGTGACTGTTAAGATAATTATATATTTCTATTTTTCTTACTTAGATATCGTAATCCAATAACCAATGCATGTATAAATTTACTTATATTATTTTGTTTGGGTGCATTTACTTATATTATTAATTAAGTGTTTCCGCTACCAGATTATCATTGAATTTTTTTTCATCAAACATGTATCGTTACACAACTTTCTATATCCATGTGTTTATGTTTCATTCTTGTGCTCATTTCTATATTACTAACATTTTTTCTACCCATTGTATCTTTTTGATATTATCCTATCATTTTAATAATAGGACATACTAACAAATGTCTTTCTCTCTTTACAGGTAGTCAATTGGTTGAACTTATTGCACAAGCGAAGCTTATAATTTGGAATGAAGCACCAATGGTTAGTAAATATTGCTTTGAAGTACTTGCTAACACCTTCCAAGATATTCACAGATTCCATAACGGTCAAAGTCTGGGCCAACCATTTGGGGAAAAGGTAGTTGTATTTGGTGGTGATTTCCACCAAATTTTGCCAGTCATTACTGGAGGGAGCAGAGAAGATATTGTCTCTTCATCTATAAATTCTTCTTATTTGTGGAATTCTTGCAAAGTCTTGAAATTGACCAGAAACATGAGACTTCATCATGGTAGTTCATCTATTGCTCAGGAGCAACTTAGGACCTTTGCAAAATGGATATTGAGCATTGGAGATGGCACCGCAGGTATTCCTAATGACGGACAAGTATCAATTGAAATTCCACCTAATCTGCTTATATCAAATGTCATTGATCCTATTATATCGATTGTGGAATATCTACTTACCCTTCACTCATGCTGAATTTGTTAAGTGATGAATACTTCCAAGAACGTGCTATTCTTGCCCCCACTCATGATATTGTTGACCAGGTGAATGACTATTTGTTATCTATCATGCCGGGTGATCAAAATGAGTATCTTAGCTCAGATTCTATTTGCAAATCTGATGCAAGCCTACGTGGCGATGATTATCCCCCCGATTACTTGAATAGTATCAAATGTTCTGGTCTCCCAAATCGCAGTTTGAAGCTTAAGGTCGGTGTTCCCATCATGTTTCTTAGAAATATTGATCAGTCGGCTGGTTTGTGTAATGGTACTAGGCTTATAACCACCCGGATCGGAAAGCACATTATTCAGGCAAAGATCATTTCAGGTAGCAATATTGGTCGATTGATTTTTATTCCTCGCATGGTACTTACTCCTTCAAACACTCATTTGCCTTTCAAGTTTAGAAGAAGGCAATTTCCGGTTCTTGTGTGCTTTGCCATGACAATCAACAAGAGCCAAGGGCGATCACTTTCGTATGTCGGATTATATCTTCCACTCCCTGTTTTTTACACATGGTTAACTCTATGTTGCAATATCTAGAGTGACATCAAGAAAGGGGTTGAAGATTTTAATTTGTGACAAAGATGGGCAATCCATGAACACACCAACTAATGTTTGTATACAAAGAAGTTTTTCATAATTTACACTAAGCTGGTAGTTCTTTTCTTCCTTTATCCTCATCTTTCTCTATTATTAATTGTTATTTGTTTGTTTTATCTAATATGTTAATTGTTGTTGTTGTTTTAGCAAGGTTTTTCATTGTTGGATTTTTTCATGAGTGGACTCATATCATTGCATTTAAGACTCATCCTACAAGTTTAATTATTTTACAGTTTTTTTTATTATGAATTTTACATAACAATGTAACATTATGACTTTATTTATTTTTCCTTTTAGTCCATTGTAATATTAACGGTTGATTTTGTTTATATTTTATGGTTCCACATTTTATTTTACTGAATTGTTAATTCCAATCTTTTAACATATCCCGTGCAATGCACGGGTTATGAACTAGTTTATCTTCTACAACTCTCCCTACTCCACTTTTTTTGTCATTTATTTAATGTTTAAAAAAAATTAAAAATTATATTTACATCCTAACATCTATTTTTATATATTTATAAAATTTTATTCTAAAAATTCATGTCTTAAAATTTTTAATAACTGTATTTTGTAAAATATTGCCTTTTTATTTTCAAAATTTGTAAAATATGTTTTTTCAAAATAAAATTTCATAAATATATAAAAATAGATATGAGGGATACAAATATAATTTTTTATTTTTTTAAAGATTAAATAAATGTAAAATGGTTTTTAATGTAGAGAGGGGAGTATCCGATCGAGTAGGAAATAGGGTATAGGAGATCTTGACTCTTGAGTGCAAAAAGCTTGGTAGTAGTATTGAATTTGAACTCCATCCCGCAATTTTAAACCTTTGAATACTAATTTAAATATTTTTATGGATGTCATGTTTCGTAGTCCGAGTTAACATCCATGAAAACAAACTTTTACCCGATACTACTTGATTTAACCTTCATATGATCGAATTCACGCGATAAGATCGTAATTTACAATTCGTTCCAATCGAAGCAGTCAACCTTTTGAACCTATTCTTTCTCCCCCTTCATCTCATTCATCCCCTTTTAATTGCCTCGCACATCTCCATCTCCATCTCCCACCCCTATTTTCTTTTTTATCCTTCACAAAACTTAAAATTTAAAAAAAAAAAAAAAAAAAAACACAGAGAGACAAGAAAATTAATCCAGTAAAGAAATAACTGAGTAAAACATCAAAAGTTCCACTGTTTCTTCACATCGGATTCACAGTTTTTGTTTTAGCGTGCAAAATGCAAATCCGATCTTCTAACAGGTTAGAATTGTTGATTGTTCTCCTAATTACTCGTAATAAAAAAACATGATATGATAAATGTAGTTGAGATTTGAAATGAGTATATTTTTCAGGATTTGCCCATCAGGGCTACCAAGCGATGCCACCCTTGAAATTGGGGATATGTCATTCCACCTTCACAAGGACACGGATGTGGGAGAGCTGAAGGATGCGGTGAGGGACTTGAAAGACCCGAGTATGAACACCCCGTTGATTGGTATGGAGGAGCTGGGTAAGTGGCCCCTCTACAGGGCCGTAATAAGCGAGTTCATTTCTACCTTACTCTTCCTCTACATTACCATCCTCACTGTGATCGGATACAAGAGGCAGTCCGATGTCCAACATGGGGGCGAACAATGTGGTGGTGTTGGGATAATCGGCATCGCCTGGGCCTTCGGTGGCATGATCTTTGTTCTCGTCTATTGCACAGCTGGGATCTCCGGAGGGCACATAAACCCAGCAGTGACATTCGGGATGTTTATAGGGAGGAAGGTATCGTTGATGCGAGCCATCCTGTACATGGTGGCTCAATGCCTTGGGGCCATCTGCGGGGCGGGCCTCGCCAAGGGCGTCCAAACGGCCTATTACGACACCTACGGCGGGGGTGCCAACCATCTTGCCCCCGGATACAGCAAGAGGACTGGCCTTGCTGCCGAGACCATCGGCACTTTCTTCCTCGTCTACAGCGTTTTCTCTTCCACTGACCCCAAGCGTAAAAACAGAGAATCCTACGTCGTAAGTTTTTTAATTTTTATCAACACTTACAGTACATACACAAATTCATCATCCATCGATCTGTACGTACATACATGATTAATTACTTAACAGATTTTGGCACCGTTTCCGATCGGATTCGCCGTGTTCATGGTGCATTTGGCGACCATGCCCATCACCGGAACTGGGATCAACCCCGCTCGTAGTTTGGGGGCGGCAGTCATCTACAATCATCGCAAGGCATGGGATGACCATGTATGACGTCATATATTCAAATATATACATATATTGATTCTTAATTTAATAATTAGATGGAAATTGATGGATATTTGTATGATGGATTGGATGGAGCAGTGGATCTTCTGGGTGGGGCCAATGCTAGGAGCGGCAATAGCAGCATTATACCACCAACACGTTATTGTTAGAACCTGGTAAGATCGATCATAATCTCGGCAACGTACGTACTGCTTCAAGCTAGTGTGTGTGTGTGTACGTAATCCATCGTCTGTTGTCGAAGCGGCGATCGAGAGCAGCCACGACTACTTTAACCCGGCCTTGTCGTCGAAGCTTGTTGGGATAATTTTTGCATCAACATGGATCATATCTTCAATAGTGCATATATGCATGCAATATATAAACTTCCACCTTTGCCGGACTCTATAACAGAGTCTAACAACATTTATCATTATATCTCTTTGCATGCATGTAATTGCTATACAACGTTGATTCGCCAATTTTTATGTATTCGTCAATGAATCGATCAGTTACAAGGGATTAAAATCTGAGCCTACCAATTCCAGTGATGCAATAATAACAACTTTCCTTTGTCTTTCAATTTTGCTTTAAGTGAAGTTTTCAATTTTGTTAGGTTACAATTGAAATTTCTCCATTGCAGCGATTTTTCCAAATTGGGATTTCTCCAAATTAGATGGAAATGTTCATATGCAACGATTCATGAGATATAAAGATGAACTAAATTTGATAGTTTCACATGTTTAATTACTATAGAAAATTGAATATTAAGAACGCCACATTAATCATCCCGACCATTTAGTGCATTCGATTACTCTCCTCCCAGTTACTGGAAATTAATTTTTGTTGTAACCTACTACTGTTGTTGTAACCAATTGTAACCTACTTTTGATGTTACCTATTGTAACCTACTTTGACTGTAACATATTGTAACTTACTTTTAATTTGTTGTAACATGCAGTTATGCAAATCGGGCACTATTGTAACCTACTTTTGTAAAAAAAAAACGGTATTCTTGAAGATATGATTTATCCAACCGGTTACAGGAAACATAATTACTGTAACCATTATTGTGTCTACAATCAATGTACCTAGGAAAACCTTAAATATATGGTTAGTTATGATATAAACTAGATACAAGTAATTATTTACAAGAATCGAAACACCTATAACGAATTAGTTACAATAACAATAAGATTATATTTGTGTTTCTTTCTATGATTGATCACCATGTTAGGAATTGCCTCTTAGCTATGAATTCGTTGTTGTGTTCTTGATAGCAAGCAAAGGTATTGAAGGAGTGATATTTCTTTGTCTTTGTAGTGGATGATTTGAATTGATCTATGGTGTGGATATGTCGATTAGTTCGAGTATGGTTTGCGCCTATTTATCTTAATTGCATTGAATCAATATGTCAATTGGTCTGATTACTTGAGTCCTTAATTGAATAAGGTGATATCATTGCGGATCTCTCAACTTTAGTCAAGCAGACATGTGTTTATGAATAATTGATAGATCAATCCTAGAATCATTAATTCTAACCTTTGTCAGAGAATTACAGGTGAAATGTTCTTTCTACTTTGTTATCAATCTACTCTGCAATCATAAAGTTGGTTACTTTTACATCATGGTTATTTGCTACAAATCATTGCTTTTTCATAAGTCTTTGTTAAGAGTTATTGAATAGGAAATCACTTCTCCCTGTGGGTTCGACTCCGGACTTAATTGTTATACTAGTAGTTATTTAGGTTATCAAGTGATTGATTGACTAATATATTGGTTTTGTGTTTGAGTTTGAATAATATTACTATTTGTTAAAGGGCAAAAGTGCCAACGAAGTTCGTCCCGTTACTGCTTGATTTTAGACGAAGGGCATCGGAGATGGGGAATGGCAAGATCGAGGGCGGGGCTATGAGAGAGTGTGGGCGTGAGAGAGCGAGAGTGGGGAAGCTCCGAGCGAGCGAGGGAGACTCGGGAGTGAGCGAGAGCGAGCGAAGGAGAAGGAGCGGGGACTCTTGGGAGGAAGAAGATGTGAGGAAAAGGAAGGCTCGAAGGGCCCATATGTTAGGAACCTTGATCTGTTATCTAACTAACGAGAGAGAGAGAGAGAGAGAGAGAGAGAGAGAGAGAGAGAGAGAGAGAGAGAGAGAGAGAGAGAGAGAGAGAGAGCATGAGAGCTGACGAGAAAGTTTAGGATGTAAACTGTATTTGATTGATGATGAATGAATCCCCTACCAAGTACAAAGGAAACCCTTATATACATGTCCTAGCATCACTCCCCTCCTTAAAAAGACCTTGCCCACAAGGTCTAATTCATTTGGGAAAAAATGAGCTCTACAACATGGCTTTTGTAGAGTTGGTAGCAACTACTTCATAGCCTTGGAGTTGGTAAAACCTATTGTAGCTTGTATTGCCCTCTCCACTTGCTATCTTTCAACAATATCACAGGAGTTCTCCAAAATTAGATACAACCACTGTCCTGCAGGCCATTGACAATAACATCAACCCCTTGAACTTGCAAGTACGACCATTTACAAGAGCAACCCCAAGCTGTCGTTAAAATCACCAACCACTCCCTTCCATTGGAAGATGACACAGGAACATCGATTAGTGGATGTTCATGCCAATTGTCAACCACTCTCTTGTCTCTTCCTTGTGTAGTCAAGGTATCCATTGCTACCACTTTCAAGATGACAAGGCCATTCCCCATCACATATTAGATCAGCAACTCATCCCTATAAACACTGCAACTTGCATTAGTCATCACTTGGCAACAAAAATTCATCACATCTTGGTTGTCCCTGTATAGCAGCAACAATTTACAACTCTCATTTGTTGCCTCATGTTCCTGACAGCCAACTCCATCTAGATCAAAGGTGAGGATGCAATCTGAAAGCCAATACATACCCATCCTTTCTGCACCACACCTATTCATCATTCTCACTATTGCTGGATCACATCCACCCGGATCGAAAGTCATCATACAACTCAAAATTCCATGTGCACCAACCCAATTAACAACAATCCACCCTCTATCAAATGGCAATGACTTCAAGCCATTACTTACAAGCTCCAAAACAAGGTGTCGATCCAAGAGTGAATGACCAGCATTGGCCATTGTTGTCCACCTTTCTCTCCTACCAATATCGAATTTACCTCTGTCATAAGGCCAATTTCTTGTGTTCTGCTTAATTTTCTTGCCAAAACTAACAGACTTAGGCTCAAAGCTATCGAAGTCCAAGAAAAATTGATCATCCTTAGTCAACAGTAATGAGTATGTACCTCCTGGATCAAATGTAAAGATATTGACAGGATTCACACTCCACACCTTCTCACTGTGTATACCCTCATCAATCATCACCAGTGAAGATTCAACACGACTCCTAAGCAACTTGAAACCTACTTCTTCCATGCCACACTCCAATAAACTTAAAAGATTGACAATTAATACTCATTTCCCTCTATCATATGGCCAAGAATTTAAACTTGAAGGATTGACAATTAATACTCATTTCCCTCTATCATATGGCCAAGAATTTGCCATGGGTCCTTGTTCAGTGCCAAAATCATCATCAACTCTTGGCTTAAACCTACTGAAATTTAAGCCTATATATATCATCAGCTATAAACCTAGTTCTTTTAGGCATTTTCACAAACACATTATATCCAACACTTCTTTCCATTTGATCAGCTAACTGACGGAGGGAAAGTCGTTGATTTACCTCGCCAAAAATAAATCTCAAACAAACAAACTAGTATAGTATGCAAGTAAGGGGTCGAACCCTAGAGAATCAAGTACTTCTAAATATTGTGTATTTATCAATATAAAAGAAACGATTTTTATGAATGAAAATAAAAGAAAATAATATTGACAAAAGCAAATAAAGGATAGAAGAAAAGCAGCGGGAAGTCAGGATCGATCCACGAGGAAGCGTGTCAGCGGATCCTAGGCAGCGGAGAAATCTCACAGTCAGAAGTCGACAACAGGGTCCTCGATCTCGACTAGGGTAGTCGACAGAAGATCGGACAATCGAACACGGCGCAACAGACATAGGAACTGGTGGTCGATCTCGACAAAGAGCTACTCGAGGTCGAGTAAGGCTCGTCGAGATCGAGTTGGGTTCCGGAGCTCGGGTTGCTGGCTCTCTCGATCATGGCTTTGTCGACCAAGCTGTGCCCGGACATGGTGGTCTATGTCGAGTAGGCCTACTCGATGTCGAGTAGCCTTGACTCTCAGACTTGTTCCGCTGCTTTGACCTTGGACTTCTGTAGTGGTTTTCCGAGCTTTTCCGACCTTCTGTAGAATTGCTGTAAAATGCCTCGATTTCTGCAAATTAAACAGAAACTGATGTAGATTCCATAATTTGGCAAATAAACATAAACTACATAGATTCCGTACTATCTTAGCCCAAATGCATGAAATGTATACAGAAATCGATATAAGAGTTACTGTAAAACATGGCAGATTCAGCTCACAACAAACACCCCATACTTAAGCTTGCTTGTCCTCAAGCAATACTTTTATTTGTCATTCAGGGGAAGAAATCAATACTCTCAACATCTTAGATTCATTTTTATATAACCCTGCAATCAATTACCATCCTCGAAAAGGTACTTATGTCACAGATCCATGCATGTGCAATTATACAAAAGCAACATCTACTCACAAAAGGAGGGTTATGCAAAAACATTCATAAGTGACAAAGCATTAATAATCAAGAAGACTTTAATTTAAGCTCATGAAGGAGTAGATTGGTAAAAGGCTAAAGGTGGGCAATTTTTGGCAATGTGGTGCTTTTGATCCGGGGAAATGGAGTATTTCCAAACTTGAGTTCATTTCACATTCTTTCTCCATTTGATTCATCACCTTTCATAATGCTTTTATTCATAATAATGCTTTTACCTCTCTAACCTCAGCACTGCCTTCTCGCGAGTCGCAAACATGGGTGTCATGAATGGCCCCGGATACTTAGTGCTTTGGACTCCTCACAATGTGTCCCATCTCTCCAAACTATTATCTTAGAGAGCAGGGTCAATCTACCTTTATCTCTTGAGGTGATTGGATTTTCTTTCACTCATTAAATTTTCCATATATTTCAAACACTTTCCTTCCAAACTCCAATAATGATAAAACACAACAACCATATAACATCTCCATAATGTAACATCATTCTCAACATAATCCCCGGATAAGGGAAAGAATGGCAAATATTTAGATCATGTGGAGCAATAATTGAAATAAGGTATATTATGGCTTTTGTGATGCATAAGCATAGGTATGGCTAGGATTATAAACATATGAGCATTATATGGAATTTTAAAGTCCTCAATCATCTTATCATGCAACATGTCAAAAGCAACTTCAAATTTTACCTCCTTTCATGGTTTTCAATAAATAATGCACTTCATTGTGACTTCCCTTTACTAGGCAATTTCATGCTATATCTCTAATGAATCTAATTTTGCATCGTCGAGTTCAATATAAAGCTTCCATGACATTATTTCAAAGATTTCAATGGGGGTCATTTTTCAAGACTTTTGGAAATTCATGCATATAAAGCATATAAATCAGATAATGCTTTCCAAAATATAACCATGTAGCAATTCAATGAAATAATGCATATATGTCAAATATGATCAAATAAATCAAATATGCATAATGTAAGCCCTTCCCTCACCCCATACTTAAATATTACAGTGTCCTCACTGTATAAAAATAAAAACAAGAGTAAAGGAAGGAACTCACAGGATCATATTGAGGAGGACAAAACTGGTCTAGGTCGAGTAGACTGCTGGTCGATCTCGAGTACAAGGTACTCGATCTCGAGTAGCTTTGCTCTGCGTCTAGTGGTCTCAGAAGTCGAGGAGTGTCTGGTCTTGTCGATGTCGAGTTGGCCTACTCGAGATCGAGTAGTTCTGGGCTTCTCCTCTTTGTCGTCGTCGTCTTGGCCTTCGTCGATTCCGACTGATTTTCAGGGACTTCTTTCTCCACTTTTCGCGATCCTTTAAATGCTTGCCGACCTACAAGTGTTAGATTCTATACCAAAAACAGGACTATTCATATGAAGTTCTTTAAAAAGACATAAAAAAACAAACAAAAACCAAAAACCAAAAACCAAATAAAAGTCCCAAAAAAGTTCATAAGGTCTATATACATGCTCTAGATTTTAGAGTCGCTAGGCCGACTTCTCCGTTTGCGCTCAAGGACCATTTTTGTGGGGCCCGCTCATGCTTGGCCCTTCTCCTGGATCATCTAGGTCCTGATGGTAGTATGCAAGCTCAGCGGACAGGGGGTTGCTTGCATCATCTCCCTTGTCCTTCTTTTTCTTCCTTGTAGCCTTCAGTTTCTGCAAATTTTCTCGCCACGGTGTTTTAGCTCCCTTCAAATCATTAAACTTTTTATTTATGGACTGAGGGGGGGTAGAATTTATACCTGAACTTACTTGTTCGGACCCAAAACAGAAATGTTTGGGCTTGGGGCTACTCGATGTCGAGTACAGGTGGTCGAGGTCGAGTACAGGGAACCCATACTTAGACTCTGGGCAAGTCTCAGGCTCTGTGGTGGTGGTCGACATCGACGAATACTCGTCGAGGTCGAGTAGGGCGCTTGTCGAGATCGACGAGGGCTTGTCGATCTCGAGTACGGTTTTCGCTCCCTCCTCCGCTGTTTGCTTAGTCCCGTCGATGCTGATGCTTTTCACCTCCAGCCAAGAAATCTCCTCTTTTACAGGGCCAAAAGAGAAATCCAAAACCTCATCGCCTATGGTGAAGGTGAGTGATCGATCCTTAACACTAATCCTGGCATCTGCAGTAGCCAAGAATGGTCTACCAAGAATAATAGGGCTAGTAGGATCTTCAGCACAATCAATAATAAGGAAATCAGCCGGAACGAAGAATTTACCAACCCGGACAGGGACGTTCTCGACCATACCTGTAGGGATGACCACCGTATTGTTTGCCATGTATAATTTAGCATCCACAGGTTCTATGCATCCTATCTTAACCTTCCGCCAGATTGATAAAGGCATGATGCTCACACTTGCTCCTAAATCGCATAGAGAATTATATTTATATTGTCCAAAACCCACAGTAACAGAAAACTTACCAGGGTCAGGCCTCTTTTCAGGGAAGTGGAGTACTTTGCATTCGCCTGCGATCTCTGAGATGGATCGCTTCTTGCTCAGGATATCCTTCAGAAATTTGACATATCCAGGCATCTCTTGCAAGGCTTCTGTAAAAGGAATAGAAAAGTTTAGCTCTTGCAGCATATTAACAAATCTATTGAATCTCCCTGCAGTGGGATCTTTAAGAGTTTTAGAAGGGAAAGGAAGTGGCTTTTTCTGTTTCGAAGCCAGATCAACTGTCGGAGATGCTGCAGAGTTTTCGACGTCGGCCAGATGCTCCTCGACTTCGACCAGAGGCTTGTCGAGATCGACCAGAGGCTTGTCGACCTCGAGTTGACTTGTCGACCTCGGGTTGCTGGTCTGCTCAGTGGAGTCCGAGCTCAGATCCTGGTCTTGGTCGAGTATCGGCTTGTCGAGATCGACCACGGGCTCCTCGAGATCGACCAGTGTCTGCTCTGTCTCGAGTTGCTGCTCTGCGTTGCCTTGCTGTTTTCCGACCTCTGGCTTGTGTAGTTGATGCCCACTCCTGAGTTTGATGGCTGCGACGTGTCCGGTTTTCCCCTTAGGATTTGGTTCTGTCTGCCCAGGGAGCTGTCCGGACGGTCGTGGGAACTACGCAGCGATTTGTCCCATCTGAGTCTCTATTCCCTTTTTCCAGATGTCCAGTTCCCCAAATTTGGTGGTGATGTTTTGGAACTGGTTGTTGATGTTGCCCTGATTCCGGCGCATCTCTTCAAGGATCAGCTGTAGATCATCTTTCCTTTGATCCCTTTCTGGATGCCCTGGAGCTCTGTAGGGTGGGGGGTTCCTAGGGGGACCTTGGTTCCATTGCTGTTGATAAGGCCTTTGATCCCCTATATAGCGATTAGGACCCCCAGCATAGGCTGCTTCCTCATGTGTTTCTGCCATTCTGACTTGCTCTGTGTGTGGGCACTCAGTAGTGGTGTGCCTCTGTGATCCGCATTCGATGCAAGGCTGATTGACAGATAGGTATTTGACTTGCTTGAGGAGCTTGCGATTCTGATCTCTGTAGAACTGCTCCCTGACATCTGGATCAATCTCCTTTGCTGGCTCATAAAGTGGCATAGATGGTGCTGGCCTGGCGTAGGAGTTCTCCTCATAATTTGATGTAGACCCATATTTGTTGTCGTAGTTAGTGAGCTTTTCCAGCACACCCCATGCGTCACTTGGCGGCATCGTCAGGTACTCATAGTGAGTATAATTGTTGATTCTGTCCTTAATGATTTGATCAAGAGAGTTGAAGAAGATCTCCTGAATGATGTAGGGTGGATGTCCATGAGTAGGGCAAGATCGCAGAAGTGCCTTGTAGCGCTCCCATGCCTTCGCCAGCGGTTCCCCTTTCTGCTGTTTAAAGGCGGTGATTTTCTGGCGGAGAAGTGCTGTCTTGGCAGGTGGGAAGAATTTGTTGAGAAACTCTTGCTCTACTTGGGCCCATGTGGTAAGTGATTTTGGTTTTAGCCCTTCTAGCCACTTCAGTGCAGGTCCAGCGAGCGACCAGCGGAAAGCTTTCATCTTGACATATTCCAGAGTGGTACCTTCAGCAAGAGTACGGCACATATCATGGAAGTTAGTAATATGTTCAAGAGGACACTCATTAAATCTGCCATAAAAGGCATTATTTTTAAGCTCTATAAGAAATTGAGTGCGAATTTCGAAAGAGTTTTCAGGGATTAGAATCGCCGATTCACGCACGATGAGAGTCGGATGCATATAATCCTCAGCAGTGGTTGGATATTGGGCAAGCTCAGTTTCCGCTTACCTCGCGCGTTCAGCTGCTTGTTCCCTTGCTGCTCTCTCATTGGCAATAGCGGCATCCTTTTCAGCTAGTTCCCTGGTAAGCCTGGCAATCAGTTGCTCTTGTGTTTCAGCGGACGCCATGGCTCTTTGTAGTTGAGCTCGGATGTGAAAAAGGCGTCCCGGTTCGTCTAAGGCGTCAAACTCAGGTGTTTGACCAGAACGACGCATACACCTGCAAACTAACTCAAGAGAAACGTGAGAACTAACTACCTAAGGCGCGAATGATAGCTTCCCCGGCAACGGCGCCAATTTGTTGTAGGAGGAAATCGAGTATGAAATATAACAAATATAAATCAAACCAGATTATGCCCACGCCAAATAAATACAAGACCTCCTCCTGATGCAGCAGCGGGAAGTCAGGATCGATCCACGAGGAAGCGTGTCAGCGGATCCTAGGCAGCGGAGAAATCTCACAGTCAGAAGTCGACAACAGGGTCCTCGATCTCGACTAGGGTAGTCGACAGAAGATCGGACAGTCGAACACGGCGCAACAGACATAGGAACTGGTGGTCGATCTCGACAAAGAGCTACTCGAGGTCGAGTAAGGCTCGTCGAGATCGAGTTGGGTTCCGGAGCTCGGGTTGCTGGCTCTCTCGATCATGGCTTTGTCGACCAAGCTGTGCCCGGACATGGTGGTCTATGTCGAGTAGGCCTACTCGATGTCGAGTAGCCTTGACTCTCAGACTTGTTCCGCTGCTTTGACCTTGGACTTCTGTAGTGGTTTTCCGAGCTTTTCCGACCTTCTATAGAATTGCTGTAAAATGCCTCGATTTCTGCAAATTAAACAGAAACTGATGTAGATTCCATAATTTGGCAAATAAACATAAACTACATAGATTCCGTACTATCTTAGCCCAAATGCATGAAATGTATACAGAAATCGATATAAGAGTTACTGTAAAACATGGCAGATTCAGCTCACAACAGTTTCCACCTACAAGTTCTCGACTTTGGTTGGTTTTATTGATCATCGAATCCTTTTCAAGTTATTATCTTTTCCTACGAATTCCTCTCGTCTTGGTTTAAGTAGATTAAAAGTCCTACGAGTCCAATTAATCCCTTACACCTCAATGCAACCTTAACACGGTCAAGATTTAACAAAGAGATAGCTAATAATCCCAAGAACTCGAGCATATAAATAACACCAATTAAACACGGTAAATCGATGTTTAAGATATATGTCAACTCCCTACATAATCATGCTTCAAACACGGAATCCACAATCTTATGCGTGCTACTACGAAAATAACACAAATACGAAAGTATTAAATCCTAACATGAAATCAATATTATCAAGGTCGCGAGTCAAGATAACATCAATAACATAATCAATATCGCACAAAGAAGTTGAAAGAATTAAAGAGGAAAAATAACTTGAATTAGAAACTCACAAACCACCAACCAAGTCTCGAAAGTGTAGGCGAAAACTAGAAAATTAGCCAAACATGGCTTACCTAAGCTTTCTTCTCTTTAATGGTGATTGCTCTACTTGGAATTAATTAGAAAACTAACCCTATAACATCCTATTTATAAGCCTAATGTCTTCCATAAATAAGGTAAAAGATAGATAAAAGATAAAAGCTTCCTAAACAAACTAGATAAAAGATAGAACTTTCCTAATTTAACTCAGCGTCGGATTCCGCTGGCAGCGAAAATTTCCGCTGGAAGCGAATGTCCATGCCTTAGAATATTTTCAAGCTTCTTCGATTCCTTGTCGGCGAAGGTTTCCGCTGTCGTGAGAGCTCCCACTCGCTGGAGCGAGTCCTTCCTTCCGCAGCTGCGAGTAGCCGAGTCTTCATCGAACCGGTGCTTCCAGCTGGCAGCGAATTATTTCCGCGGCAGCGAATGACTCGCTGCAGCGAGTCCAGTCGCTGGCAGCGGATGGTGTCTGCTCGCTGGCTCCCGGTTGACTTGACTCGCTGGCAGCGAACTCCATTCGCTGGCAGCGAGACATGCTGGTTCCCGGACATCCTCCCGCTGACTCCAGTCGCTGGCAGCAAGATCCTATTCGCTGGCAGCGAGTTCTGCTCAGGACACCTTCTCGCACATGATGTTATTGATTTGATTCGCTGCAGCGGAAATCCATTCGCTGTTAGCGAAAATCCAGAAGAACACCATCATGTAGATCTTCGAAAGAGCTTTCCAACGCATGCTCATATGCGTCGATCGGACATCTGAGGCCTCCGTAAAGTGCGTTACAAGTTCAGCTCGCCGAGCGGACAGCTTTCGCGACTCGCCCTCATTTTCGCTCTTAGAACTCGATTTCGTGTTCTGTTGCTCCTTAGGTTGTTCCATTCTCTTCGGGACTTCTTCCTTAAGCTCTCCCAAGTCTCGCTTAGTCTCTCTTACCTCCGTTCCTCGTGTTATTTGCCTCGGATCTACGAATCTACATAAAACCATCGAAATAGCGTAGATTCCGAACTTTCCCACAAAATGAATGCTAATCTAAGTAACACTAAAACATGATTATATAACAATGAAAGGCAACTAAACTAACCTATAATGCCTATTGGAAACATGCCTTATCACTAACATACCCTTGAATCCATCCATTTCTCCTAGTCTTTCAAAGACTACAACTGCTAGAGGACAAGGGTTTACCTTTGAAGGGTCGGATTGGCTTCGAAGTGCTCGCCTTTGTGTTTCACCCTCTAACTGCGGCGCCGTCTTCCAACAGTCCAAGGGCACTTCAATGTCGATTTCTTGCCCTCTGCTAATGTCGAACACTTCTTGGATGAAATTGTTGGTTGCCGGATTCAAACTACCCTCCGTTGAAGAATCATATGGCATTTCAAAATCGACACCCATGTCGATTTCTTCAATCTGTTTTGTGGTTACAAACAGAGCCCTATCCTTTTCTTGACAACCTTGCACTTCATTAGGATTTGTGACATCCGGCGTCGGCGGCCCTCCGTTCTTGCTTGTCGGCGGTGCACTGTCTTGCGATGTCGGAACGATTTGTGATCTGCTTCCTTGCATCTGTTTGACAATTTTGTCCCACCGTTCGTCGTTCTGCTTTATCACTCTTCGAAGCTTTTTGCCGAAATCCAACACAATTTGTTGCCCCCGGTCGAGTAGCAGCTCGAATCGATCGAGTTGTTGTCGTTGTCACACGTCCAGACGGTGATTGCTGCTTGTCTCCATTACCGAAATCTATGATCGAAACTCCGGAATCCAGGTCGGAGGATCGATGCTCTGATACCAATTTTTTAGGAATCTTGATCTGTTATCTAACTAACGAGAGAGAGAGAGAGAGAGAGAGAGAGAGAGAGAGCGCATGAGAGCTGACGAGAGAGTTTAGGTGGTAAATTGTATTTGATTGATGATGAATGAATCCCCTACCAAGTACCAATTACAAAGGAAACCCTTATATATATGTCCTAGCAGCCCGCTCCCCTTCTTTCCATGTGGGCCCCGGTCTTTTCATTTTTCATTTTTCATTTTTTTTTCTTTGTGCTATTTCATTTTTTATTTCTGAACGAAGGTATCCAACCTTCAAAACGTAACCCGGATATTATATTCTGGTCGTTACACACTTCTTGTTAATTTTTTTTCCCATAAAACATATACAAAGTGGGTGTCTATGTGTAGATAAAATTAAATTACACTCAAAACTGTATTTTTATATTTTTTTAACAAGTAAAAATGCCTAAAAATAATTTTTAAAAGTTCATGTAAACCTTTCTACGTGTGTAGGTAGCTTTTCTAATTAATTAGTATGGACGCATGTAATTAATTAGTTTGTTTTTTTATTGACATGTGTCTTTGTGCAAGTGGAGGTTTTACTAATTAATTTGTATGGGCGTTGACGTGTTGCTAATTAATTTGGAAGGAGTACGCGAGCTGATTTGTCATTCACTTTTTTGACACGTGAACCAATCAAACCACTTCTTTTATTCTCACTGGTAGAGGTGTTCTCACCCGAACCCTACCCTAAATGTGTGTGTTTACTATTTTTTTTTTTTGTATTTCATTATCGAAGTATTTTCAAATTTTGACAAGGGTGTGTTTGGAACGCCCACTGATTCATTCCACGACAGGTTGCGAAACCCACTCCCCAACGAGATACGAAATTTAGTCGTATATATAGTAAAAATTAGCAGTGTATTAATTAAGTTTCTCGTTTTTATATTACTTAGTGAATTAGGGTAGTGACATATATGTAAAGTGTCCAAATATAGCATTACCTTAATTCGTCTTGAATAATCGAGAAACTCATGCTTTTTAGTGAGATAAGAGGTGGATGACCCAAGCACAATCCTTGCTTCAAGGGAGCTAGCCTTATCCTCCCACTCAGGTTTATCCTTTTCTCTTGATGTTTATCTCATAGAATTATTTTTATTATTTTCTATCATAACTTAGGATAGAGAATAAGGGGAATCTCCTAGCTTAATTGCTTGATCCAGGCTTGGCTAGCCTCATCCTAACCCTGGGGATTTCACTTGTATAAATACTCTTTTCTAGTCATCAATAAAGATCAATTTAGAGTTGCAATTCATCTTAGCTACACGGTCACTTGCTTCTATCCTCTCTTTCGTTCTTGAATGAAAATTTTCATAAGTCATATCGAAGCTCAAAACTACCTACCTTCCACAAATCCCTAGCTTCAAGTGTTCTTCGTGCGTCATATCAGAGTTGGTACAAATCGGATCTTGAGTCTATTGGGTGAGGAATCCAAGTTGTGAGTCATATCAACTTGAGTTCGCTAATTCAATCAATTCTACCGTATTCAGTTCGTGTCGGAAGATCACTTATGTATCAAAATACTTGTCGGAGTGACTCGAAACGTTTCAGCTGGCTCCAAAACAACTCCTAAAAAATACCTAATCAACCCTAACATGGCTAAGAGTGCCACGGTCCTGATCAAGGAAGGTTTCTCCAAATGCCTCTCCATTGTAGACCTGTTCCAGTCCTCTCTCACTTCTCCGGCGACCATGGCACCATGTATATGGTTAACGGAACGCTGATGGGGATGAGCGGATTGGGAAACTTAAGGGGCCGAATATTGGGGTGGGTAGGGTAGGATTCGGTTGGAGGGCTCATCCGTCCACTGCTGTTAAGGAATTAATGGTGAGCGATGTGAAAAAGACGATGAAGGCTTCGCATGTGACGTTAAGCACACTGCCAACAAGGATCAAAAGTTTTTTTTTAAGCAATTGAAAATCACAAACCAAAGAGACAAACGAAACGATCGATCAAAGGGACGACGCACACAGAAAACTCAGGGGAACACCAGCGGACACCTCAGATTGTGGACTCAAATGAGCCATCAGATGTCAACGCACATCCACGACGCCATCGAACATGTCAAATCAAACACCTCTCAAAGAAGCTTGCAGCACACAAAAAAAACAGCACTACACGACAACCCGGAAATCCGACTCCAAGCCAAACCATTATCCATTAAAATCCCAAAAATCCATCCCACCCCTCAAGGACGATAACAAGATCGTGAGCGACTACTAGGTAGTCAAAATAGAGGCAGATAGAACGGACCAAGGCAGAGAAAATGAACAACAATCAAAAGGCAAAGAGGCGGAAAAACATATTAAAATTGGTTCGAGGCCAAAACACGGAAAAGATAACATTTTTTTTGGTATTCCCACAAACGGGACCATGGATGAGAAAAAAAGGCAAGGAGGCAAAGCAAGCAGCTCCATGGACACGCAGAGGAGCCCGGTAGGCGTACACCTGAAGGGCACGTGGTGGAGGTGCGGCAACCGAGGAGCAAGGAGACAACCAAAGCCGAAGGAATCAGCGACGGAGCTCCAAGCGGAGGAGCTGATGGCGATGGCTGAGATACGGTGGCTAGGGCGGTGGCTATGGCGCTGGAGGAACGGCGGAAAACTTACAGCAGGAGGGGCACCCTATGGCTAAGGCGCCTCGCCGGATAAGCTATTGGTCGAGGAGGACGACGGTGGGAGTCGGAGGACCGAGGTGATCAGTGGAGCAGCGGTGGGAGGCAGCGAAGCGGAGGCAGTGGCTACGGCGGCGGTAAGGCGAGGCCGAAAGAGTTGGAATCCTTGGGTTGAATAGTGAGGTGAACCGAGCACTGGCGATGAGGCGGGGAGGCGGTGAAGGGAAGCCATGGTGATGGCCGCCGCGATAAACTCTCTCTCAAAAAGAGAGTGTTTTTAGGTTAAAACCGTGGGCTTCCCTTTTCTATTGTTTATTATGGAGATTCCAATCTGTTTCAGAATTTGTACAAGTCTGTGATCACCGAACAAGAATCAAAAGTAGTCTTGAAGGGGTTTCATTTTACAGCTAATGTCCAAACAAAACATTCAAATACAGCAATTAGCTCACAAGGTATTTCAACCTGTTGTTTAGACTTCATCCAAAAACAAAATGAGACAAGACATGTAATAACTAAGCGTCTCTTCCATATAAGTACTACTAGAGAGTCTCGGCCTGATGTCCACAAGAGCAAGGCTCATCAGTCCAATTCTAAAGCCCAAGATGATGTCCAACAATCCGATCCATCTCACACAATACACACACCACTCCTGAACAGCTAATACAGACAAAGGAAGGAAGGTTTCTGAATGTAACCAACAACAATATAAATACCGTCATTGTATTCAGTTTTGAATCAGTAATGAAATAGTACATTCTCCTCCACTACAATGCTTTACCACTACTTGTAGCATGGTATCAGAGCCATAGACGACAAATGTCGACTCAAATGGTCCGACCTTCCATGGCAGACCAAACCCTAGCCAATGCCCTTGCCCAACTGCAGGCGGCTATGTCCCAGGTATCCGTCTCCTCTTCCATGGGTCCTCTGCCCAATTTCTCCACTTTAAACACTGTAAAGCTTTCTCCCACAAACTTTCCGACCTGGCTCCGGCAAATCACACCTTACCTTCGCTCCCAACGTCTTCTTGGTTTTGTGGATGGGTCGTCTCCTTGCCCTTCCCCTGCTAATGGCGACCTGACTCCGGTTGATGACTGGAATGCAAAGGACCAACTGGTCCTCGCAATTCTCTCGGCGTCACTCACAGAGCCCATCATGACTCAAATTCTGGACTGCCATACCTCTCAACGGGTTTGGAATCGCCTTCATAATCTTTACTCTTCTCGCTCTAATGCTCAGATTGTCCAGACACGCTTGCTCTTAGCCAGTTTGAAGAAAGGAGGAGATGAATCTGCAACAGATTTTTTCAATCAAACCAGTGCTCTCGTTCATCAGGTCCAATCTGCCGGCCAGATGATTACAGACAATGAGTTATCACTTACTTGCTTGAGGGTCTCAGAACGGAGTATGACGCCATGGTCACAACCCTATCGACTCAACCCACGTTTCTGAAGCCCCACGATGTCCTCTTGTTCATGCTTCTTCAGGAGAGTCGGATTAATCGCAACAATTCCGCTCTTCTCCCTACTCCTCCGACTTCTGGCATCAATTCTCAGACCACGGATCAGACCCCTGAACTCAATTTCACCACCAATAGAGGACGGGGTCGTGGTCGTGGAGATTCCGGCCGAGGTAGTGGACAGGGAGATTCCAGCGGCCGAGGAGGACGAGGTCGCGGCCGTGGAGGATCTCAAATGTTCTCTGGCGCTCCTGATACGCGCCCCATCTGTCAGCTCTACGAGAAATGAGGCCATACAGCGGCTCGATATTGGAGTCGATTTGATCAGTCGTTTCAGTCACCTCCTCCAAGGAATTTTCAGGCCAATTACACTGCCTCCTCCACCAATTCCTGGTATCGAGACACAGACGCGACTCACCATTACACTCCGGACATAGCCAATCTGAGAATCGATCGTTTGCCTTACGAAGGGTTTGAGTCTGTGTCCCTTGGCGATGGTTCCTCCGTCCCGATTCACCATCACGGTTCCACATATCTCTTCTCTCCCTCTCGTCGTTTTCATATTACAAATCTCCTACATGCTCCTTCTTTAACGAAAATTTTATTGTCTGTCAATCGATTCTGTTTGGAGAATGATGTTCATTTTGTTTTTGACAAATCCCATTTTCTTGTGAAGGATTCGCAGACGGAGGCCACCCTAGTCAAGGGCACCGTTGAGAATGGATTGTATGTCTGGCCACCCAACCCTTCCCCGTCAAACTCTCCGCCGCTGCTGAACTCCACCACCACCAGCTTGTCTCCGACGTCTCTGCTTTGGCATGCTCGGTTAGGGCATCCTTCGAGTCCAATAACGAAGGCTGTGATTTTGGGCCACCAATTATCCACATCTTCAGGCCCAACTTTTAATTGTTTTCCCTGTGTCTCTTGTTCTTGGGCTAAAGCCCATGCCCTTCCACATTTTCCTAGTCAGTCTCGGTCTACTAAAGTGTTATCTCTTTTGTTTATGGATATTTAGGGTCCTTCCCATACCACTTCAATCAATGAAAATAAATTCTTTTTGTCTATAGTTGATGACTTTTCCAAGTTCACTTGGATCTTTCCTTTACAACAAAAATCCCAAGTCAATTTCATTGTTACCACATTCATCAAATACGTCACAAATTTCTTTCAATCAAGTATTTTGGCCATTCGAACGGATAACGGGACCGTGTTTAAGCCTCTTGTGATACGGGGTTAGCCGTAGGGTAGCCCGATCTTTGACAATCAAACAAGAAATAGCAAGAACGGAAGGAAAAGACTCAAAGACTCGATGAAAAATAGGCAAGACTCGAAATTGATAACAAAGACACGACCGATAGTGGACTGATTCGAACTAAAATAGAACGAGGCAAAGACCCCAGGCCTCCTAAGAGGGTAGGAACCAAATACCAATGACTATAAAGCCCGCCTCTACAACCTTACACAACCAAGCGGACAACTTGGAGGCACAAGGAGGGGACTTGTGATTACCAGGATCACCAAGCTCTCGCGAGGTTGACGAACTCACAGCAAACCAAGCAAGATCTATACCAATAGTTGCAATCGACGAGCCACGCTTCGAGTCGATTGACTTTCTCTCAATTGTGTTTCACACAAACTGAAATTTTCATAAAAGAGACGTCTGTTCTTCTACCATGAAAAGGCCGGCTAATATAACCATAAACAAGACTATTTTCTAATAAAAATAAATAAAAATAATTATTTAAAATATTCGTAAATAATGAAGGTTCAAATATTAACATATGAAAGAACCCAATTTGGCCAAGGGAGAATCCGACGCCAGCATTCCAGTGTTCCAGCAGCCAGCATGCGCACACCCGCGCACCATCTGCACGCCCGCGCAAAACAGTGACAGCTTGGAAAGAATGTGATTTTCTGCCAAGATCCATGTCGAATCTGGAAAAACCTTAAACATAAAAGTTGTAGATCTCTTCGTCCTCGTTCCGACAAAGTATGGCACGATCCAATCCGATTAATATTAAATCCGTACGACTCATTTTACTGAGACGTCGAAATGCTGTCAAACTGTGCATGACGAACCCAAAAACGAACG
The DNA here is from genome assembly GCA_037127255.1 of Persicaria tinctoria. Taxonomy (NCBI): domain Eukaryota; kingdom Viridiplantae; phylum Streptophyta; class Magnoliopsida; order Caryophyllales; family Polygonaceae; genus Persicaria; species Persicaria tinctoria. Next base: position 24,997,521 of record JBANSL010000010.1, read on the forward strand.
ACCCAAGGTGGAGCCTTCTTCTTCCTCTTGAGGATGACATCATTCTCACGATCTTGAATCATAGAGTCATCCCCAAGTATAGGTGTGTCCGAAGGTGTCTTGGATGGTCCCACATCATTCCCCCTTTCTTGAAAAGGATTCGACCTCGAATCCAAGGTTGCATAAGATTCCGCAAATGCATCCACACGAGCTCCTGGATCGAATACCTCATGCCCATGGAAACTACTCTCAATGCCATCAGAGGTCAGTACAACACCAAGAAAAAAAAAACCTTATTAATGCATAAATCATATTTCATTTCATCGTCATAAGGTTCGAATTGAATATGCAATTTAGCGTGTTCATTTATCTCTAAGTTGTCATCTAAAGCTAGCAAGGAGTCATCCTTTTTCAAGGTTTGATTTTCAAGTAAGTCAAGGCTAGCAATATTAGGACAATTTTCACCATCAATGATCAAATTAGAAACATTGCCTTTTTCTAAGCATGGAGTAAGACACAATTCGTCTATTTGATTATCATCACAAGGCATAGGTTGAAAACCAAAAATGTTATGAACAATCAAAGAATCATCATGCGCACATGTAATGCAATCATCTTTAGAGGCAAGTAAACTAAGATCTTGATCATTATTAACATGCTCATCATTTTCACCACTAGAATTTTCAGATTCATTATCGCCTAGGTGATTAATCATGATAGTATTCTTATTTGGGCAATCCTTCATAACATGTCCTCTGCCTTGGCATATAAAGCAAGGAATGTACATAGGTTTAAGAGTAGAAGAGTTAGGATTACTCCCTTTAGGGCCAGTAGATGCCCCAGACGAATCACATCCGTTCCAAGGCGCTTTGCCTTTGTCGATGGGCTCCTGAGGCATTCGGCCTTCACTCCTCCCTTGGGGTTGGCTTGCTCTCTCCCTTGAGCCGCCATCTAACCTCTTTTGGGGCTGCTGCACATAGCCTTGGTGTCGCCTTTGGGGTTTCCCACTCGACATTCTACCACCTTGGCTTCTGTATCTAACATTCCTTTCCACTGTCATAGCTAAATGTTAAAGTTCAGTAGGCGTAGAATAAGGAAAGTAATCAATTTCACGAGCTAAGGCGGGGTGCAATATTCTAAGAAATCTAGCATTTGTATCTTTATCATGTTCAACTACATTAGCTCTAGCCATGGTTTCTTGCATTGCATTAAAGGTTTCCTCAACAGTTTTGCTACCTTGCTTAAGATTTTCTAATCGTTGTGTAAGCTCTCTAGCATAGTGTTGGGGAACAAACCTACTTCTCATAAGTGCTTTTAATTGAGTTCAAGAAGCGATAGGCGCATCAAGGGCTCGTCTTCTTTCTTTATTCAGACTATCCCACCAAATTAAAGCAGAACTTTGAAATTCTAAGGAAGCTAGTTGCACCTTTTTAGCACTAGAGAAATTATAACAATTCCAGATTTGATCCGTTTTAGTTTCCCAATAAATATATGCATCTGGATCGGTGTTACCATCAAATTGAGGGATCTTTACCTTTACCTTACCTATGCCATCTTGCGCAGGCTCTCTAGGTGCTTGATAGTGGTATCGACCTCCTCTGTTGTTCCGCCTTGAGCGTTGCTCCCAATACTCCTCTTCTTGGAAGTTGTCGTCACGCTCCGAATAATAGAACTCCTCTTGGAAGTCTCAGCCTCTCCCTCTTCCTTGTCCTTGTTCCTGCATATTAACAAACCCATTATTCCTATCATTTCTCCCACCTCGTGGAGAGTTGTTGTCATTAAATAAAGAGTTATTTAAATTAAGATTAGGATTAGGATTATTGACTTCCCTTGCATCGCAAGGCGGCTCGTCACACCTCTGATTTCCTTCATTTATCTTAGCTATGTTTGCATTTATCTTAGCCATGTTCTCCATGAAGGTAGTGTACCAGTCATTGCCCTGGTTATTAGACATTGCAAATAAAGACAAATAAAGAACTATGTGAAAGTTAGGAAATATAAACAGCTCACAAGTGTTTCGCTCTCATTCTTCTCTCTAATTGGTATGACAAGCTTGTTGGAGCAATCCGCTTTGGGCAAATCAACACTCAAGCAAGGACTTAACAATCAAAGGAAAGTAATCAAGAGAAAGAACAAAGAAACAAGCAACCGACAAGACACATCACAAAAGTATCGAGTCGAAAGGAAGAAGTATCGACTCGATATCGACCTGGAAAGCTCGAAATCGACCAAAACCGAACGCAACAGACATTGTACCGAGGTTGTACCGAGGCTGGAGGGGGTCGGTATGGGCACTGCAGTACACGACACACAAAAATAGGAAAAGAAAATGAAAGAAAAGAAAGAAAAACTTCGATTTTTACCACTTTTTGATTTAAACCCTTAGTATGGATGTTGTAGTTGCAAGGTAGGGCTTAAAAAAAAAAATTATTGTTTGGGAGGTATGTATTTAAGAACAAGGGAATGTCGACTAGGCTAAAACAAATTCACCAATATGGTCCTTTGAGGTTTCTTGCACTAGAACAACAATTCTTATTCTTTTTTCTTTTTTTTTTAAACTTACTTTTGCCCCTAGTGAATTTTATCCTCTTAGGTCAAAGTTTCAAATGTCACTTTTTTTTTTAATATTTCGGACTGTTTTTTTTTTTACCTAATGCAAGAAACTAACAATGAAATAAAGGACTATTGAAAATTAAACTATGGTGAAAGAAAAATAAAATTTATGTAGCCCTATGAAATATATATATAGGTGATGGTTTGGCTATCTTAGGTAAGTAAATCTATATATGCCTTTTATAATCTATGATAGAAAATATGAAATATATCTACCACAAATTTCAACAAATTAAATAAGGCAACTAAATAGATAAACAAAGATGGAACAAGATAGTCAAAGATAGAACAACACAAACTAGGGTTTGGATTCTTGTGTACGTGTGTATGCCGACTAGGATTGCAATTGCTTCAATCAATTGTATTGGCAATCACATGTATCGGCTGCTCAATCACGTTGAAGGCTACTGCGGTCTCGGCTTTAGGCTGTGTTTGGGCTAATGTGCAACCACAAAAATCACAAACAAGGATTAGTAGCAATCAAATTCAAAGACTTAAGAAGTAAAAATCAAGAACAAGAAAGACTCTATTTTTTTTTGTAGGTTTTGTGTTTAGGGAATATCAAAAGACACAACTTTGATGTCGGAAACCAAAGCTCTGATGCCAATTTGATACGGGGTTGGTGGTCCGATCTTCGACAATCAAACAAGAAATAGCAAGAACGGAAGCAAAAGACTCAAAGACTCGATGAACAATAGGCAAGACTCGAAATTGATAACAAAGACACGACCGATAGTGGACTGATTCGAACTAAAATAGAACGAGGCAAAGACCCCAGGCCTCCTAAGAGGGTAGGAACCAAATACCAACGACTATAAAGCCCGCCTCTACAACCTTACACAACCAAGCGGACAACTTGGAGGCATAAAGAGGGGACTTGTGATTACCAGGATCACCAAGCTCTCACGAGGTTGACGAACTCAAAGTAAACCAAGCAAGATCTATACCAATAGTTGCAATCGAGGAGCCACGCTTCGAGTCGATTGACTTTCTCTCAATTGTGTTTCACACAAACTGAAATTTTCATAAAAGAGACGTCTGTTCTTCTACCATGAAAAGGCCAGCTAATATAACCCTAAACAAGACTATTTTCTAATAAAAATAAATAAAAATAATTATTTAAAATATTCCTAAAATAACGTAAATAATGAAGGTTCTAATATTAACATATGAAAGAACCCAATTTGGCCAAGGGAGAATCCGGCGCCAGCATTCCAGCGTTCCAGCAGCCAGCACGCGCACGCCCGCGCACCATCTGCACGCCCGCGCAAAACAGTGACAGTTTGCAAAGAATGTGATTTTCGGCCAAGATCCATGTCGAATCTGGAAAAACCTTCAACATAAAAGTTGTAGATCTCTTCGTTCTCGTTCCGACAAGGTATGGCACGATCCAATCCGATTAATATTGAATCCGTACGACTCATTTTACTGAGACGTCGAAAAGCTGTCAAACTGTGCATAACGAACCCAAAAACGAACGACCCAAGGTGGAGCCTTCTTCTTCCTCTTGAGGATGACATCATTCTCACGATCTTGAATCATAGAGCCATCCCCAAGTATAGGTGTGTCCGAAGGTGTCTTGGATGGTCCCGCATCATCTTGTCTCACTTTTCCAAACCTTGGGCATTGTTCATCGCTTGACTTGTCCATATTCCCACCAACAAAATGGTTCCGTCGAGTCTCGGCACCGTCGAATCGTCGACATTGGGCTTACACTCCTCAAACATGCCTCCCTCCCTCTCCACTATTGGGATTTTGCCTTTCAAGCGGCTACCTATCATATGAACCGTCTTCCTACGCCGGTTCTAAAGAACGAGTCACTCTTCTCCACCCTTTTTAAGAAACCACCGGATTATCGAATTCTTTGAGTATTTGGTTGCTTGTGTTTTCCGAACCTAAGACCCTACAATCGTCATAAATTATCATTTCGTTCCTCACCCACGATCTTTCTTGGATATTCCCTAAACACAACCGGATACCTATGCTATGATTGGAAGACTCGGAGAATGTTCACCTCACGTGATGTGATATTCCATGAAAGCATTTTCCCCTTTGAATCCAAGGCTCCATCACATTCAAATACTCAACCCACAAAAAGGCCCGTCCCTGTTGAAGCCCAATTGCCCATTTTAAGCCCTTCCTCTCACATTCCAAATGAGCCCACGTTATTAAACCCTCCTTCCCCGTCACCCTCCATCCCATCCTCTGATTCATCGCCTTCACCATCATCGCCACAAAATCAGCCCCCACCACACCCTATGGTGACTCGATTCAAATCCCACTCCCTCCGACCCAAAGTACGCACAGATGGGACCATCCCTTGGCCCTCGTGCTCGCTAACCACCAGTGTTCCGGAGGAACCAACCTGTTTTACAGAAGCTTTCAAATACGCAGAGTGGCGCCAAGCAATGGCCACAGAATTTCAAGCTCTTATTGATACACAAAAATGGACTATTGTCCCGCCTTCACCCAAGGCCAACGTTTTGGGAGTCAAGTGGGTCTTCAAAACAAAACGGAGGAGTGATGGTTCAATTAAGCGCAAAAAAGCTCGGTTAGTGGCCAAAGGTTTTCACCAATTGTCCGGCCTCGACTACCATGAAACCTTCAGTCCTGTGGCTAAACCCTCCACTATTCGCCTCCTATTGTCCCTTGCAGCCATGTACAATTGGTCCACCAAGCAGCTAGACATACAAAATCCATTTCTCCATGGAACCTTGACTGAGGAGGTCTTCGTCACACACCCCCCAGGTTTTGTAAATTCCTTCTTTCCCTCTCATATTTGCCGTCTTAATCGTTCTCTCTACGGTCTCAAACAAGCTCCCCGAGCTTGGTTTACAAAATTGAGTGAATCCTTAATCTCCATGGGATTTAGTCCCTGTTCCTCAGACACTTCATTATTTTCATATCGCCATGGCACTGACTTACTCTTCGTCTTGGTTTACGTCGACGATCTATTGGTTATATCCTCTAACTCCACCTTGGTTGTGAAGTTTGTTGCTCATCTATCCAGGTTGTTCCCTGTCAAGGATCTGGGCCCGGCAAAGTTTTTCCTTGGTATTGAAATCACAAGAGACATGTCTGGCTTCCTTCTGTGTCAATCCAAGCACATCCAAGATATTCTCACTCGTACAGGGATGGAGACGTCTAAACCTCTCCTTACTCCAATGGAACTGACATTTGATGGATATGTTTCATCCCCTCCTGTTGCCGACAGCTCTCTGTACAGAAGTGTCTTGGGCAGTCTTCAATATTTATCCTTTACAAGGCCAGACATCTCGTTTGCGGTCACCAAGCTTGCTCAATATATGCATGATCCAAGAGAAATCCATTGGCAAGCTGTTAAGCGCCTACTCAGATATCTGAATCATACAAGTCACTATAAGTTTCATATTTCGTCAACTGTTGATCATCAACTTTCGGCCTACTCTGACGCTGATTGGGGGGCTGATTGCACTGACCGTCGCTCTGTCGGTGCATATTGCATATTCCATGGTCCGAATCTCATTTCGTGGAGCTCCAAAAAACAACCGACTGTGTCTCGATCATCTACCGAGGCTGAATATCGCTCTCTGGCACTTGCAACCTCTGAGCTGATTTGGATACAAACCGTTCTTGCTTCTGTCGGCATTCGTTTATCTCAACCACCAATCCTTTGGTGTGACAACATTGGCGCCATGTATCTCGCTGCTAATCCAGTTCTTCATCACAAAATCAAGCATTTGTCTCTTGATTATCACTTTGTCAGGGAGAGAGTTGCCAACAAATCACTCAGGGTTGCCTTCGTATCCACTAAGGATCAAGTAGCTGATGCCTTAACCAAGCCACTATCCACCCAGCAATTTCAATTGAATCGCTCTAAACTGTGTATCCACCCGTTTGAAGCGCCGGGGAGTACTAGAGAGTCTCGGCCTGCTGTCCACAAGAGCAAGGCTCATCAGTCCAATTCTGAAGCCCAAGATGATGTCCAACAATCCGATCCATCTCACACAATACACACACCACTCTTGAACAGCTAATACACACAAAGGAAGGAAGGTTCCTGAATGTAACCAACAACAATATAAATACCGTCATTGTATTCAGTTTTGAATCAGTAATGAAATAGTACATTCTCCTCCACTACAATGCTTTACCACTACTTGTAGCAAGTACAGAGCTGGTTCTCTCGAGAATAAGAAAAGCAAGAACAAAGAGAAAAAAAAAAGTTGATGACACCTAAAAACTCAAGTTGAATAAAACCCTAAGCTATTGTAGCAGTGTATACTGAAAACAGAACAGCTAATTTGAAGAAGCTGCAGTGCACATAGCTGATGATGGTTGTGCCTTGTGAGATCACATAACATTGAATTTCGCTTGTAAAACTCAAACTGGTCTTCACATTTATGTGCTACCTCAAGCAGATGATCCCTCGGTTTCTTTCTTCTCCTTTTGTTTCTCCCGCTTTTTCTTGTTTTTCAAGGCATTCTTGCTCATTTCTCTGGTGGTAGAAAATGTGTCAAAAAATAAGTACCAACAGACGAATCAATATCAAACTGTCAAGCATAAACTTGTAAGCACCAAAGGCTGTTTTTATATTCAAGCTTTGAATTTAGGCACTTACTGGGCAGGGCGTCCTCCAAGCAGCTGAGGGGACAAAAGAGGGTTTCATAGTCAGTACTTATACAATTGATTTAGTGCATGTGGACAAATTGCCTTAAGACCATACAAGCAGTAACAAACAAATGCAGATAGTTGGATCTTTACTTGCAATGTCTTTTTAATGTTCATTGAGTGCCCAAAAAATTTAATTATAAACTATAATTAAAAGAGCTTACTCAAATAAGCAAACAAACGAAAAACATATGCACTGATTTACTGATGTTCGTCCAAATTATAGGAAATGCCTTCCAACTTTCCAGGGACGGCCTGACAAATGAAGGCCGTTCGCTAGGGTATCATTTTCTCTTTCACATTTTCATTCTCTTTTCCGCATCTTTAGCTATAACCACCTGGCAACTAGATTTTAATAAATATTTTGGTTTCTGGAACAATCTTGTGACTGAAGGCTCAAAGAGCAAACTCTCCGCTATGTATGACACTAATGAATAGATAATCATGCGCTACTTTGGTCACTTTTTCTCTGATTTATTTAGTTTTTGGTTTGCTATTTAAATTTTGCACATCCAAGTATTTGAGAAAATGTTTGGCAACCTTTTGTTTGTGGAAAACTGGTGATCAACAAGGTGCTCCAGTGGATTCAACAAACATTAATACTATGACTACTCATAGTACCATGTAATACACAATAACATATTAATTTGGCCACATAACTACAAGGATTTACTAGCAAGAACAGCACTTCACTATGCCCAAATAAACAAGAAAACAAATAAAAGACAATTTTGTTTCAAGGATACCTCCATCTGAACAGAAGCTGCATTCTTCGCATGAGGTGGGCGATATGCAGTAGATTTTTGAGGATTAGCTGGCGCTGCTTTGACAGATGCCTGGTTAGGTTTGGTCCCTTGTCCTGAAGCTGAAATTTCAATATAGCACAGATGAAAACAAAATAAAGAAACATTTAAGACAGTTTGAAATGATGGCCATAGGTTGAACCTGCTGATTTAGCATCTGCAACCTTTAGCGAGCCAATAGACTTCACTAGCTCATTAATATCACCAAACTTCTCTGCTGATTCTGGTTTCCAATCTGCCTGCAAGAAACATAGAAGCCTACTAAACATCTCAAACCAAGAAACCTTAGCAATATACAAGGGTGATAGCTCCATTAACCTGGTATAATTTATCAAACATCTTCTTGTAGTATAATGAACCATTGGGATGGAATACTTTAATCCTGGAATATGAAAAATCAGAAAAAGTAATTCATCATTGCTTCCCAAGACAAAGGCTAACATTATTTCATATGTTGTTAGCCTACTTATAAAGAACAAAGATCATATTCAATTCGGAATGTGGTATCCATCATTGCAAAATTAGAGGAACTCTGATAGAAACGGGTGGAGTTGTGGTTTAAAAGGAAAGTACAACAACACTTCAAAGCAGTAAATTGCAGAATCTGAACAATGAACTTCAATAAACTCACAAAATGTAAAACAAACAAACTGAGAAGAACCTCGAACTCAGGAGATGGGGGTCATTGGCAAGAATCTTGCACACAACTAGGGTGGCTCATCCGGGTCGACCCAACCCGAACATTCAGGATGGGGGTCAACCCGAAGGCCCGGGATTTTTAAAAATACGACCACCACCCGACCCGAACCCGAGATTTATAATTCCGGGTTTTCCGGGTCGGGTGACGGGTTCACCCGAAAACCCGAGTTTTAAAATTCCGATATATTTTACGGTTTTCAAAGACGTAACACATATATATAGTTTTATAATATTTTTTATATTTTTATTATTTTCCTTATACATACTATACAGTATATATATAATATTAAGTGTGCATATATGTGTTATATGCACACTGTATACATATATATCAACATATAGTATACATGGTATATACACTATATATAATATACCACACGTATAGTGTACAGCACACTGTGTTGACATATTAACATGTATACTTTGCTGTATACATATTAACATATATACAAACTTACAAAGTATACATGGTGTATACAGCATACATATACCATATGTATATTTATATAAAAAAAATTTTAAAAAAAATCCGGGTCAACGGGTCAAACCCCGAGACCCCCCGGGTCTGACCCCGACCCGCCCGTTGACCCGGGATTTCCTAAAATTTGACCCGAGACCCGACCCCTAGGGGTCTCGGGTCAACCCCGACCCCGTGTTTTCCGGGTCGGGCCGGGTTTCCGAGTCAGGTCCATTTTGAGCCACCCTACACACAACAAATGAGAAAACTCAGTTCATTAATTTAATTTAATGTTTCGGCAGTGAACACAAATTGCAGAGTCTCCCCTTTTTACAATGCAAAAGAAACAACTCAGAACAACAAACCCAAAGGCAGAGCCTAGAGGGTCGATGTGTATGCACTCTTTCCTTGACACTCTGGAGAGGGTGTTTCCAAATGGACCCATAAGTGACATGCACAATCAATGTTCTAAAAAACGTTTGGCGGGTGTTTGGCGTTGGGGCAGGGTAAATGGTCTAGGCGGATTTCATGGCGGGTCTTTGTAATCTAGGTGGGTTTTGACGACCTTGACGGCCTTGGCGGCAGGGCGAGTTCAAGGGTTTAGGCGGGGGTTTAGGCGGGTCTTGAAGGATTTTTTAGAAAAGTGTGCACAATGAAAAAAAAGTAAACACAGACCACAGAAAGGAGACTAAATAACTACCTAATAATTAGTGTAGATTAAATAATGAAATGCATGGAGAAAGTTTATCTTAACCCTTAACTATTGATTGGCTAGTGGGATTACGGGAACAAGGGAACTAAGAGAAGTTAAATTAAACCTATCAATAGTAGAAACAGACTTATGGAGAAATTAGGATGAAAAACTCAGAAAGATATCAGTAGCATTTGCCACTAGAAAATACAGTTTTTATCACCTCCTCCTTGGCTAGCTTTCTTAAAAACCTTGTCACTCCCGAAATTAGGCCATACAGGATATTTCACAAGCACAGAAGAATGCATACATGTCCATTTATGGACACAGACTAACATTTCATTCCCTGGTTCTTGCTGTAATTAACAAAAAGAAAATGCCGAATAAAGAGCAGTCTTACCCATTGTCTACTTGCAGCCTTGGAGCTGTAGTGGCTGTCATAAAGTAACATCCACTAGGAGACCATTCACTAGTTACTGACCACTCAGCTTTTGTATTTCCAATTTGTTTTTTGTCTATATAGTCCCAAAATACCTGATGAAAACAAGTAAAGAACATGTAAGAATGCTTGCTCCAAAAAAGCACTCGGAGACTACTAGATAAGTTATCAAACCCTCTTTCAGCATTGTGATCTTAAAACTCACATTGAGACTTGACAGCATGAAATCCAGAACATATAGCCCTTTTCAATAAATAAATAAATAAATAAAGTAAAAAAAATAGGAACAATCGTGGTTCAATCGTTGAGTATTTCATTGTTGATCAAAGTTGAAAGTAAAACTTTCCGGATAAAACATGGATGCTCAACATAGAGTATATAATCTGTTAAAACATAGACGTACCATGTTACCAGGCAAATTCCCAAAACCGGCCAAACACAAAACTGCAGTTTGATGTAGTGATGTAAGGATAAAAATACAAATGATGGTGTATAAGAAAGTCTAGTCTAAGCTGAGAGAGAAGCAAAAGTAAAAGTAAATGAACATTGACAAAAGAGACAACTGCATTGTTATTCGTTCAGTGAAGGATACATCTTCCTTTAGGATTCCATCTGATTGTATTGTAAGGTCCAGATCCAAGCTGTAGAAGAGGATTGCACTTCTTATCAAATATCGTAGCTTTTGCAGGCATAACTAAGAACCGTGTCAAGGAGCAACAGACGTGCAATGCAATCAAAACATTGTTGATGAAAGCAATCAGCAGAACCTAAGGAAAGTATAATTTTTCTGCCAACCTCTCAAATTACGACTTTAATCATTCAATTGATAACTCAATACATAATAAAAGGAGACGTGACAAGTTCATTTATTAGCATCGATGCTCACTATAAACCCCATACAAGAACTAAAAATCTCAAAAACAAATGACAGTGATCTGTAAATTTATCCCTACATATTGCTCTGCCAAATTCCAATAGAAGTTTCTTCTTTGGTATACACCATTACAGTCAAGAAAACAAATCAGTTTGTCGACCCTCTCACTTCTCCTCCCTCTCCAATTCCTTTCTTTTCTCCTTCTTTAAAAACAATAACCCAGACATTTGTGCTTAAGTTCCATCTTGTATGCTAAAAATTCAGTAGGATATAGGAATCGAATAAATGTATAAACGATATATGCTGATACTTGCTAGAGGGGTGGATACATCCGTATACAACAGCAAATTCTGTGCCAGTAGATGACCACTGAACATCATGAACTGGACCCTCTTTACCTGTAAGTAACTAAACAATTAATCTTATCCAAAAGGAGTTTCACAATTGAACTACTATAACTACTAAAAGGACATACTAAGAGAAACAAGGCCTGAATGGGTGCCATCTGTTGTCAAGTAGTGGAGCTTTGATTCCCCATAGTAGCTCTGGTTGGTTTTGTCAACATCTGATTGGGCCACTACAAGAAGCCCAGTAGAGCCATAGTTCCAATGTAATTGTACCTGTGAGCAACGGAAGAAACTTCTTCGAGCAAGAGGTTCATTGGGGTTATTTTCTCCACACCCAAATATTTGAACACTGGCGGGAATCCCCTAAATGAAATATTATAACATTAGATAAGAAATAAATCAGAAGGCCGGTAGGCCAAATCAAGCTCACATGCAAATGACTAAACCTGATATCATATAAATGATGTGTTTTTGGTAAAGCAACATAGAAGGAAGGATGAGGAGCCTAACACGAAAAACCCATAACATCATATTAGGTGAAAGTGTGAAACTAAAACACACTAAATAAAAATGTATTAAGTAATTAAACCAGTAAGGTACTGATTGACTGAAAGCAGAACAAAGATAAATGAAACTTTGATGTTGCTCTTCTTGATGAGGGATGATGTTATAAGTGATAGCTCGAGAATGAAATCAAAGAGATGAAAACTATTTGAACATTATGAAATTAAAGATATTCTATGGGCTAGATATATTGTGGCTGGAATTAAGGATTTTCATATCAAATTGTTACAGCTTGACAATGAAAATAAAGAAATGGAAACCGAAAGCAAGTATCTTGCACATCGACAAATAAGGAATGCTAAAGTTTTTGTCATTTCATTCAAATGTAATCCTAAAGAATACCATATTGTAGCTACCCTCCTTTTGATAGTGGAAAGCAAATAACTAACTCCTAATCCCAATAAATGACTCCAATACTTGATAACTATAAATCAGAATGTTGAAAGAACAAATTTTGCAGCTAGATTAGCATGAACAACCACTTTTCAGACCATTGATTAACAAAGTGAAAGCAACATAGATCACAGTAAAAAAAAAACTTTATTGAGTGCAACTGCAACATGTCAAGTCATTCCATCCAACTTCATAATACAATGATCATAAGTTTGTCCAAAAGCTATTACAAACCTTGGATTCAGGAACAAAGGCAGCAACATGGGACCCAGGCTGTTTTGAGAGTTCTATTGCAGCTACTCCAGGAATTCTATGGCGAGATACAATTCCTTTGGAGAAATCCTTTGGGTCGAAAAATTGTATCTCATTTGTTGCAAGGTGACAAGCCAATACTTCATCTGAGCTAAACGCAACTAAAGGCCTGGTCATACAAAAATATAAGTACCTACTTGTTATGTCTAAAGTCAAAACAACTTATTAGAAAGTGTACCACAAACAACTATCAATGAGCACGAAAGGAATAGTAGAGAAGAAGATAATACCCTGGAAAGGAGAAAGCAACATACTCCCTCCGTTCGCCAAAACATGTCAATTTAGCTTTTTTTCACAAATTTTAAGGAAATTTGTTTGACTGAATAGATATAGATATATTGATTGAATAGATATATATCTAATTTTATCTTGTATATATATTAATTATTTCTTTCAAAAAATGTGATTGGTTCATAGGACTACTCTTAAGAAGAAGCCATCATTTGTCGGCGCACCTCAAGCGCCTTTGGAGCAAGGTTTGGGATGTTCTTCTGGAAATGATTATGTACAGAAAAGCAATGAAAGGCGCACTATATTTGAAAAATATAATACACATACCAATTGGCCTTTGTGATGTTCTTCTGGAAGTGATTATGCACAGAAGCTCCAGTTTGAATCTCCCATAAGTTGACATTCTTTTCCTGTGGCGTGGAAGGTTTCTGAAAGGTCTGAAGATAAGTTCCACAAGGGGACAAGGATGTTGCAGCAAGGTTTGGGATCTGGAAAGATCTAAGCTCGGCGTAGTTTATGCAGTTGTAGATGCTAATGACGGAGTCAGGCTTAACCACCATGAGCCTAGAGCCATCAGCACTGAAAGTTGCACTACTGCATGGAATCTTCTCCAATTTAATCTCAGGTTGACCATTTTCAAATGGAGGACCATTCCAAATCGAAAAGAAATTTGGTTCACGAACTAGAACAAAGACAAGATCCATAAGAATAAGATCATAAATTCACAATATACTATCAAGAAAATTACACGAGCTATGAGGCAAATACCTAGAATATCTAATAGCTGGACGGAATCAGCAGCTGCCATCGGAGGATCGAAGAAGAACCTCGGAATTAGTTAGCACTTAGCGGACCAGCTACTGTTAAGTATCTGTAAATATAAACCACATGAACTCGGGGTTTGACTGCAGTCTATGCGGAGGTGAGGGAGGAGAGCGCTGCGGGGTGATGGTAGCGTGAGCGGTGCAAGGCGATGATAGGGAGGACTGAGGAGGTATTGTGTACAGAGAAGGTATGGTAAGGGACTTAGGGTTTAGCAGAGGCATGGCCACGGGTCCCGCCGGGTCGATGGGTCGAACCAACCGATCGACGGGTCTAATCCGTTACAGATTGGGATATCCCAATCCGAACCTTGACCCGCCAAAGCCAAGTGTCTTGAATTTGGTAAAATAAAGAGCGATAATCCGAGTTCGAACCGGGGATATATGAAAACTACCCATCAAAGCCACATGTCACCTGTCATCTTGGTCCTGGATTGACCCGTCGACCGACATGTTGCCTTATTAAAAATAATTAAAAATTTTGGACTATTTAATAACAAAAATATGAGAATATATCTATATATATCACTTTATTCATTTTTTTTTTTTGATTAGGTAATAATTCGGTTGGAAAACCTAACCGATAGCATCCTTTCGGATGAGATCAAGAAGATCTGGGTAATGTTCCAGTGCCAACCCGTTAATATGACAGCCAAGGTGTGCAACCTTGTCAGCCGTCCTATTACCCTCACGGAGCACAAAGGAATAGGAGATATCAGAAAAGGATTGCAGAATCCCTTTGATATCACCCAAAATTAATTCAATTTTCCAAGGACAGATTCCCTTGTTTTTAAGGTGGTTTACTAAGATCTGGGAGTCACTCTCAATAATAATCTTATTGTAATTGTTCAATTTTGCACACTGAACCCCTTCCCTTAGCGCAATTGTTTCGGCCATAATCGGGCTTTGTTTTCCTATTTCTTTGCTTCCTATACTCATCATTTGTCCATCTGCATCCCGAATTATATATCCAATCGAAGCGTCACCTGCGTTATTAACCGCCCCATCGAAATTGAGTTTCAAATATCCTGGCTCCGGTTTTTTCCATTTTATATTCTTCCTACTAACCTTCCCCTTTCGGCATCCCCTTTCCTTAGCTACCCAGCCTGCCTCTTCTTGAGCTTCTTTTTCAGCCTTTTCCCATCCTTCTTTAACAGATATGATAAATGTGCTTATTTCTGAATGTGTTGGTAATCGAGGTTCCCTAAATATTTTCTTATTTCGAAAGTACCACGTAGACCACCACTTTATTGCCATATCCTCCTTTTCTTTATTTGTTAGTACTTCTCCTAACTTTACCAATATAGTTCTTCCCTTACACTCTGAGATGGCAAGACTATTAATAACTTTAGAACACTTGGTACTCTGTAGCAGGTGATTCTGCACAAATGAGCATTTTGCAAAAAGGTGCGCTTCATCTTCCCCATATGTTCCACAGAAGCAACATTCATTAGGAACAGGAACCCCTCTTTTACTTAATCTATCCCTGGTTGGTAACCCATTTTGGGCTATTTTCCATAAGAAATTTTTGATCTTTGGAATCACATTAACTTTCCATATCCATTTAGTCGGGTCATCACTAAACGACTCCTGATTAGAAAGGAATCTGACTGCGCTGGCTGTGGTATACCAACCTTGCCTATCATATTTCCAGTAAAGTCTATCTGCCATTCTATGGATGGGAAGAGGTACACTTGAGATTTTTTCTGTCCATTCCTCTCCAACAGTATTGCGCAACTTAGATCTATTCCAATCACCATTCTCTAGGAATTCACTTACGCGAGCTTCTTTATTTTCTATAAGCATACTATTGTTAATGCACTCTGCCAGGGGTTTTTGTGAGATCCAAGGATCTAACCAAAATTTAACCGTTTCTCCATCCCCAATAGCCCAAATTAGTCCTTCTTTGAATTTGCTAATTAATCTTGCAGCATTACTCCATTGCCAAGAAGCGTTCCTTGGCTTATCATAATTAAGAACATCCGATTGTCTTAGATATTTGAATCTAATTATTTGTACCCATATATTGTCCGGATCAGCTAAGGTTTTCCACAGCAATTTCATCTACATTGCCTCATTAACTATACGCGATTTCCTAATGTTTTGACCACCCTTACTTTTTGGCCTGCAAATTTTATCCCAGCCAATTAAAGGTTTATGCTGTAAATATTTGTTCCAAAAGAAACTTCGATTAATACGATCCAACTCATCATGGATCGAAACTGAAAGAATAAAACTTTGCATAGCGTATAGAGGTTTTGAGGATAGGTTTGAATTAATTAGAATTGATCTCCCCTACTGTGATAAAGAATTGGCTTTCCACTTTGATAGCTGCTGTCTTGTTTTAGTGATTATATCTTCAAAAGTATGTCTGTTCACTCTGCCATTAATTATTGGACAACCCAGATATTTTTCCATTGCCCTTGTATGTGCCATCTGAAGCGAGCCTTCTAACAGTTGCACACGCGAACTCGGAACACCCTTTGTTGTTTGGAAAGAAGATTTGTGATAGTTAACTTTTTGCCCCGATACCCTATAGTATTCGTCAATGGTGGATAGAATATTCCGGGCTGCCTCCAAAGTTGCTTTGGCAAATATAATTGTGTCATCAGCAAACGCTAGAAATGAGATTTTCGGACCATCACGCCCAAAGGTGAAACCAAATTTACTCGACTGATCTCCCACTTTCATTTGGAGATTTCGTGCAAGCACTTCTGCTCCAAGAATAAATAAGAATGGTGAAAGAGGATCGCCTTGTCTAATACCTCTTGATGGGAAAAATATAATATCACTTTATTCATTACATAAGGGTTATAGACAAGCCATAAAAATGACTATTGACGAGATAAATATACGTAATTAAAAAAAAAAGGCAAACGACCCTATGAATCTAATTTTAAAAAAAAAAGTTAAACTAATTAAAAAAATATATAAAAAAAACTCCAAATTTAGGGTCTTGTCTTATGCCCCAATCGTACATAAATTGCACCTAAATCCTTTTATAGTTTAGAAAATATTTACCAAACAAACCGAGACCTAAATAAACCCTATCCAATATCCAACAACGCAAACTTAGATCCAATTCAATAAACTAAAGAAAAATACAAAATTTGAACATATTAATTCTGTAAAAGCTTTGATCCCAATTAATCTTTAAAAATCTTCGAGGGGTGATAATAATTCAACCAAAAATCTTCAACTTAGCAAATAGTGGTGAACTCAACCAATATTAATCTCGCCAGGCTTCTTCCTCTCAACTTCGATCTTGAGCTCAGCCAAATAATGATGATAATCGCCTGTCATCTTCAATTAGAAGATCTCGGAGTCACCAAACACACCCGAGAGTCAAGGAGCTTGAACAATCTTTAGTAGATCTAGGACAACTCTTTCATACGTGATCGAGAGAGCGGACTAGTTCAAGCGTTAGGGAGATGAGAGGATTTGAATTTCAATCTAGGAGTAACTCACTCTTTCACTAAACAAGAAACCCTAAGTCTTATCTCACTTGAAGGAGAGAAATCCCAAAACCTACAAACTCAAAAAACCTCTCTCTCCCGAGTCTCCCCTCTCTTGTGCTGCCGCCACCACACACCCTCCACCACCACCTCAGTCACTCCCTTTTCTCCCCAAACACCACACCAAACACTAAGGGAAAAACCCCCCCTCCTCCTCCCTTCTCTCTCTCGGCATTCCCCCCTAAAACACCAGCGCACCACCTCCTTTCTCATCCATCTCAAGAACCAAGAGGTCCAACAGCAACAATAACCTTCCAAAGAGTCCAAGGAAGCTTCTTGAGCTATACAATAGCCCGGAGATCCAAGATTCGAGCCCCGGGTGTCCTTTTGGTCGTTTTCGAACTTGGGAAGAGTAAGATAGCTCTTTTCTCCTCCTTTCACTTCCAAACTCTGAAAGCTTCCTCTTTTAACCTCAAACTAACTACCACATCTCACCCAACTAGCGGATCCAAAAGAATCGACCTCAAAATCACATCACAAGTCACCTGGGAGAAGAAAAGTGAAGCAAGGAAGAGTTGAGTGAGAAACCTCTTCGAATCCTTGATTTTTTGTACTAACATGTGCTTGGAAGTCCTAGGCAAATTGGAGAAAAGGGGGAGAGACTAAAAACATCAAACGAGGCCACAAACGGAACTTGAATCAAGCAACACTGTTGTCGTCGTTGCGAGCATGAACTCGCGGCCGCGAGGAGGAACACTAGGCCTAGGGTTCTTGCTCGTGACCGCAAAAGGTGATTTCGTGGCAGCAAGATGGTTTATGGGATGCCTTAGGAGGGGACCCCAGAACTCGCGGCAGCGACCGAGCTTTCGCCACGATAAGAGGCTCGCGGCATTGAGAGCCTCGATGGCACCTAGGTTTCGCGGGTGCAAGAGCCCCTCTTGGGGTCGCGACGGACCCCTTGTCCATGGGGTGCTTGCTAGGACATCTTGCGATTACGAGAGCTACTTTCGCCGCGGCGAGATGCCTCTTGTCCGATGGTTTTGAGTGCGTTTCTCGATGTTTTCGATGATCGTTTTCACGATTCGTTTTCAACGCTTTTGGGGTTTTCAAGGACTAACTTAAAGACCTGGTTTGGAGTTTTGGGAAATGAATTTCATAAGCATTTAAATTCGAATGTCCTAATCGGTAATATGGTTTCAAAACGGTTTAGGGACTAACTCGGGAATTATGTGATCAATGACTAACTAGCACGTTGATATGATTGATTGACTTATATCATGACTTGTGTGGACTAATCGCATGTATAAATAACTAACGACATGATGAGATGTTATGTATGTATCGTTTCCCTTATAGCTTATGAACTATGATGAATATGATGAACTTAGAGATATATGACTACTCAGATTAACAGAGAGACTTCTCTGTCTTATGTTCATGATGTACTATACTAGGTGCTCGCATTCATGATCAGCAAGCCATGTACTATGATGCTAGGTTGCATTGACCCTTGAGCATCCTATTTCTGTATATATGTGTATAAACAAAACGACCGTTATATGTGAAGTATCTAGGGTCTTTGCTAGGGTCATAGGACGACCTAGTCTCCTCGGGTCTTGTCCTGAGTTGTTCGAGTCATGGAAAAAAATTATTATCACACTCTATTTATTATCCGCATTACTATTATTTTCTCTTTTAAGGCCACATTCATTATGATTAATTGATAAGCATGCAATACGGGGTTGGGTACCAATACGGACATGACCCCATTAGTGGAATGGAATGCATTCACGAGCTGGCCAGCCTCCGCCCTATTGGGAAAAGGGGGCGGTGGTTTTGAAGAGGGATATACTATTTGGTATTCTATCCTAAGGCCTTAATCATTATTATGCATTTGCGAATTAGGAGCATGCTAGTGTGTTACTATTTCCGTCTTGCACCTATAAACATGATATTAGATATAGCGTATATGTGTACTTATTGATGTTGCGTGTCTGCTTGAGCGGATCCTTTTGCATGGCGGAGAGTGAGTGTCCGAGACAGCCGACTTCACTGGACTTATGACTATTTTGGACTTATATTTTAGACTTCGTTTTGGATTGGCTCTGTCGTGAAGCACTTGTTTTTACGCTATATTTCCGTTGTTTGCATGATTATCGGTTTTTCATGCTTAGACTTAAGACAGGTACAGGGGACTTCCCCGGAGATTCCAACGACCCCTTTGGTTTTGGGTATGAAATCCTGCTTTAAAAATGCTAATTTGGAATTTCAAACTTTCAACTTGTACTCAGGGCGCAAGACCCCAACGAGGGGTTTCACCCCTCGAAACGTAAACCGAGAATCATAATCCCGGGCAGTTATAGTTTCGCCTCTTTAAAGTCAAGACTTGATAGTATTGAGTAGGGACGGAGAGGTTTGAGGGTGTACATCCCTGTCTTTTGGATCAATGGCCCCTCTTCCTACTACTCCTACGTTTTGAATGATTTTTGGGGGAAAGAATGCCAGTGAAAAGGAGAATACCGCTTTTTGCAACTTCTATGAGAGAGAGAGATAATTCCAACCCGGCTAGGTCGACTTAGATGTTAAATTACTAGGTAGTTCAGGTTTAGGTAAAAAACCATATCAATTCAAATTTTATGGGTCTTGATCCAACGATTTTTGGACATTCTGACTGGAGTCGAGTTATGTTTGGCAGGTTTACTTCTAGGTCTTGTTAATTACATTACGAATAGAACTACAAGAGTACCAGTAATGTCTTAACAACTATATGATTAATTCAGGGTTACCCTTCATTGCTTTGATTGTTGTTTGTTAGCTTTTCCCTTTGTTTAAGTAGGTGAATCATGCAAACATGCAAATGGAGTTGGATTGGTTTGTTAGAAAAGGTGATTTGGAAGCCTAAGTTATCAAAATTCAACTTTAAAATTGCAATGTGATATTTTTAAAATTTTAAATTTCTACATTTAACGGGGAAAAAAAATTATTCGTGGCTTAAATCCACGAAATTATGTCTTCATCACTAGCCATGGCCGTTGCCACGAATATTTTCATTCGACGCTAATATAGCTACGACTTGTCAGGTCGTAGCTATCTTCGTGGCTATCAACTACGGATGTGGCAACGACTTTATGGCGTGGCTAAAAATGTGTGGCTATTTCCTGCGTTTTTGGTAGTATTGTAGACAGCTGTTTGAATTGCCAAAAATAAAATGGTATGATTCATAATTTTCATGGTTTAATATCACATAATTCCGTATATATGTAGCATTCTTATGGTTTTACATCATACAATACATATGAAACCACATTCCCGCCCCCCCTTCCCCCCCCCCTAATTAAACAGATAGTGCATACATTCAAACCCACTTTGTTTGAAGGAAAAAAAAAACTAAACACACAAACACAATAGAAAAAAGGGATTATCTTATAACAAAAGCAAACACACTTTTATTTTAAAAGGAGAAACAGTCCAACATCTCTAAGGGCCTCATTAGTTTGATGGTTTTTTAATCCATCAATTACCTCTTTCCTTCATCACATGCCTTCTTAAACCAGGAATGTGCACATTCATTATGTAGTCTTCCCAATCTATGCTTCCAACGTCGAAATAAAAATCTCTTTGCTCATCCTCAGACATGCTCTCAATTAGTGAATGAGTGCTTGTGTTGTCAAACCTGCACAAGATTTGAACTTCTATAATGATGCAAGAGTTATGTGCCAAACAAGCAAGAACTTTTCACAATTTTTTTTGCATGCTATGTGAAATTATTTGAGTACACTCACCTCCCTCCATAGAAACTATAAGGATCATATACACTTGCAAGGTACTTCGCTTGTTCCATTGATCTTTTGCATATCTTCTCGTGCTTCCTAGACAAGTTTTCATTCATGGAAATGATTGTTGGAGTGATGGGTGTTGAGGACCCAACCTTCATCAACATCTCCCTCCACACATGGGACAAGAAGTCATCTATGGTGGCATAGAATTTGAAAGGTTCCACTAGGATTGGCTTTCCTTTAGAGTCCAAATATGGCATCCTAGCAAAGTGTTGGTAGATCAGGTTTCCCAAGTCCTTGTAAACTAGTGGATTTACTACGGATGAAGCAACTTGGTAGACATTGATTTCTGATTTCCCTGATCTACCATGCTTTGCTATCGCCGCTAGAGTAGCGTTCACTACCATGTCAGCTGGCACCTTCCACAAAATGTTATAGAGGATGTCAAGATTTTAGTATGACACTAATACAAAAAGTTTACATAGAATGTGCAAAAGATATATGAAGAAAGATGGATACTTTACCACATCAATGACCCCATTTGGGTCCACTGGGAACCCCAAGAGGAGTCCTTTTCCATAGTATGTCACTACTGGGTCCATCATCCTAAAAGAGTGTGAAGGATGTGTAAGTCCCATAAGAAGAACAAGATCATAAACTAGCACGGTGTATAACAACTATGAGATTACCTATTTCCTTCAATCCATCCCGGGAAGGGATCTACATAGGTGCTTTCAATCACACTAGGTCGGAGTATGACAACCGGCACATCTCCTCTCATGCTACTAAGAAGCATCTCTCCCATTGCTTTGGTGAATACATATGTATCTTGCCATCCATACTTCCTCGCCCTATAAATCCACTTAGTATCTACTCTTATCACTTTCACACTTTCAAAAATAGTTAGAAGAACAAGAAAAGCATACCTCTCTAGGCCAAGATCTTTCATCTTTTGAGCTCCATTGGCCTCAACAGAGCTCAAAGCTAAGCTTATCTCTTCTTCAACTTTTAGTCTAGGGAGAAACGTAGACACCTTTTCAGATACTAGATTCTCCCAAGTGATACTTTCTCCATTCTTAAATGGTTTCTCCATGATCCTTCCTTGTCTTTGTCCATTGACATAAGCTGTGAGGTGAAGAAAACAAGCATCTCTCTTGTTCATTTCATGATTAAACTATACCTCATTTAGCAACGACATGATTGAATAAGTTACCTGTTGATACTTGAAGGAACAATTTAAGCTTCTTGCATTTTTTGGCAAAGTCCATGACTCGTCCAGGCCCTTTTGTGTTAATGTCAATGGCAATGTCATATCTAAAAAAATGAATAATATATACAGTTATATGTTATAGTTGATATAATGACATTAAAATATTATAATATAGAGAAAGAAAGTCATTAAACCATGGAGAATAAACAAATCTTTGAGATGACCTTTCATGAAAGTTGGTATTGGCAGCAGAGTTGATGATAATATCTATGTGTTCAACCATCATTCCCTCTAATTCCTTGTCCAATCCGAGACTTGATTCACACACACTTCCCATCACCGGAATCAGTTTACTTAGCATGAAACTCTCATATGATTTCCCATGAGATTGTTGAAGGGACTTAAAGATCTCAGCATTTATAATCTGTATGCCAAAGGAAAAAAGACACCTTCCAACTTTTGTGATAATACTAATAAAATAAAATAAAATAAACATTAACAAGAAGAAAAACCATAGTAGAGTCATATATTAAAGCTACGAGATGGAAAAATAGATTTTAATAAAACAATCACATTACTTCATTTTTCAATCTCTTGATGGCAGACTCCTTGTTCTTGGCCCTAACCAGAACATAAATCTTACCCACATCAGGAACTGTTCGTAGAAGCTTTTCGATCAAAACTGCATTATCCAAAGAAGGTTTTGATATGGTAATGCTCTAAGAAGATTCAATCAAAACACATAAGAGTTGTAAAAAGTACGCAAAAAAATAGACACTAATATGCCTACCTTTGGCTAGAAAACCAGTGCCACCGGTAACAAAAAAGTTCTTCCCATTGAGAAATTTTAGAATTCCAATTCCATCTTCAACTTGAACCAGAGAGACATTACCATTAGAAACCAAATCTCTCATCGGCAGGTCAGTCTTTTCCTTCTTCGTTGGGGTTAAGACGAGGTTGTTATTTCCACCATTGGCTTGCATGTTGATTGCCCTTTTCCCCCCATTTATTAGCATAGATCTCTCCGACGACAACACTGGCGAGGATAACTTCAGATGATTAGCTGATGTGGTCACGTTGCCACCATGGTTGCTACTACAATACAAAAACAATCTCTTTGAGAAACGTCGATGGCTCAACTTTGAATGATTTGATGGATTCCCTTTCGGAGAAACAGTGAAGAAATTTTGGAACAAAGCCCCCATCATTGTCCAAAATCAAAAGGGAAATAAGAAGAAGGGGGAGTTAGAAGGTGTAAAGGTAAACAAGAAAAATGAAAAAAATGAAGATGTATAAGTTGGTAGGGTTTTGTTTAGAGGTTTTTTAGCACTTGCAAAGAAAAAAAAACAAAGGGGAAAAGGAAACAAGTAAACAAACAATGTGTATAAGAAGGTTATGGGTTTAGATTTGGTGCTAAGGCAAAAGAAAGGGAATGTGATGAGATTAAAGATTTAAAATATGCAAGAGAATGAGATGAAAGTTAGGTTATTGTGAAATTTTTTTGTGAGGTTTTTCTTTCATTTTATAAAGGGGGGTTGGTCTTTGGGGATGGCTCTCTTGTTGCCACCTTATATTTGGTTTCATGCACTTTCATACCAACGGCTAATAAGGTGGGAAGACTTCCTATTTTTGTTGTTGTTGGTTGAAACCAAAGTTATGGTTGCAAGGAAACGTTAAATAATGCAAATGAATAAAAAGGATGTGAGCGAAGAAAGAGAGCGGTTTTGATTGAAATAATTTTATTTTATTTTTGTGGTTGTTTTGTAAGATCATTATTGATTAACCAATAGAATTACTCTACTAACAAACTAATTCTCCATTTGTCTTTGGCTATTATGTCTACATTATTACAACAGTCTAAGCATCTGAATTTGAAAATGATTTCAAAAATATATATTTAAAAAATGGGTAAATTAATATGGTTAATATAATCTTTCTAAATTGAAAATATTTAATCTATCTTCTAATATGGTGAAACGTAATTGATAATGCATAATTTGTACAAGTATTTTAAGCCAATTAAGTTGTATTTAGACACGTCTTTAGCATAAAGTACATTCATTGTCTTTAAAGTTGCGAATTTTGAAATCTACGCATTTTATGCCTATTTATACAGATTCTTGAAAATCGAGCTAAACTTTAAGAGGAAAACTGCATTATGGAACCATAGAAGCTCAAAAAATAGCCAAGGAAGAAGACAAAAGAAGAAGCGGGCAAGATAAGATGAGAAGAAAGAAGAAGAACACAATGGTGGCGCCCACAGCTAAAGACCGACGCCCGCCGACCCACACACATCTGATGAGAACACAACAGCATTGGCAAAATCGGCGCTCGCCGCTGATCGGACCGGCACCCGTCGATGGCAAGATTTTAGATGATTTTTCTCAATTGAACCTTGCCCATTGGGCTTCGCTTCTACCTTAATAATGCCGACTTCTAGGGTTTCCTAAGCCTATAAATAGAGCTCTCCTCTCAGCCATTCCACACATCTCAAATACCGCTGAACACACCTCCCACACCACTTCTCTCTTTTCCCTTTTCTGTCGTTTTCGGTAAGCCATGCTCGGCTACCTGTTATATAGTTTTGCTTATATTTTATGCATTTGTTAGGGACATGTGAGGATTGTTTGAATACTATTTTATAGTTATATTTGGTTTATGCATATTTGATTATTCATTATTCTTTTTTCTAAACATGTTTTTGTATTTATTCATCTTAATTGACCACTAAGATAGGTAAACAATGTGCTAAGTGATTATAGCTAAATCCGCTATTGTGAGCCTCAATCCGATATAGTAGCAAATATATCTTGAGGAGCAGGTTGGGATTCATGTATATGAAATAATAATGACAGGTAGTCTAATGTTATTCTTAGTGGATGAGATAGCTGGGTTGACAACCAGGTGACAATCCGAATATGCCAGAACTACATTAATTATGTGCCTCTATAGTTAGAGACTTATTGGTTCTCGAATCCCATACAAGAGTTTAGAGAGTTTATAGTGATCCAATCAAGAAACTATACAACTCTGTCCACACACCGACACTAAGATAACCAATCATAACAAAGCAACCCGATGATCATGGAATTACCAATGTTACGAGTATAAGTAGAACTATATTCTCATCATACTATTATCTTCTGTTTCAATAATTTCTCTTACTACTATTCCTTTCTCTTATTACTATTTCTTTTGTTATGACTTGCTTGCATACTTACTACGTCTAGCCAAAGTCGCACGCACTCTCGGTGGAATCCACGTGTAGTTGTTGCTAATACTCGTTATTAGTTAAAGGTAAAGATTTACTATTCTGTGTGTTAGAACACCCGACATTCTAGCACGCACTAGTAATATTCATTATATATCAATTATACAAAGACTCAAAGCAAATTATATAAGGTCGGTACGCTATTTTTCATATTGCTAATTAATGATAGAATAAAATCTCCTTAAACTTTCATGCCACATTTTTAGTGCATATGTGTTTGCTCACACAACTCTAGTCATGAGTCTGTTTAATATAAGGACATAACTTTTTAAAAAACTTTTGTTATAATTTTTTATGAAGAAAAAGCTAATGATCTAAGTTAGCTTTTTTATTCATTATTTGGAGTTTTTTTAAGGGTGTCCTTATATCTACCGTAAATCCAAGCTTAAAACCTGTTAATCAACGTCGAATTCAAATTTATTTGGTAAATTACACTACATCGTCCTGTTGGACGTTGTATTTTGGCAGATACAACGTTGTAAACCCAAGAACAAGGTGGGGCGGTGTACCAGCCCGAATATAAATACCCGGGTTACATTTCGAAGGTCGGATATCTTTGTTTGGATCTTGCAATTTAGGCATGGGTTGAGGTTTCAAACCTCTAAAAGATTAGTATTTAAAGCGGGGATTTAGATCCCAAAAACATTCATAGGGTCATTGGGTACCCTTAACATGTCCTAAGGTCTAAGTCGCGGAAATTCGTTAGGGAAAGTGGACGAAAAGCAAAAGTAATGTACAACTTGCCACGACAGAGCCGGGTAAAAACCGAAACAATAAAACATAAATCAAGTAATAGTTTAGCCAAATTAGAGGGTGACGGAAGGAAAATCTATCATTGATCATGTCAAAATATATCTCAAACTTATAACTAGTACAGCAATAAGCAAGAGGTTGATTCCACCGGAAAATTCGCTATGCAAGTGTGATTCAGATGCCAATATCAAGTAACCAAAGGGGGGTTTTTATGAATGCAAAAGATCTGCCTTTTATCAAAGCGGATTGATGAAAGAAAAAGAAAATGGATTTGATTCAGACAATTGTGAGAAATAGTTCTACCTACAATTATCCACTTTATTTGGTTGGAACGACCCTTGTAACTTCCTCTCGTCCTTTTAGGTTTCCTATGAATATCCTTGTCCCAACCTAATATAGTTTCTAGTCCAACCAGTTCTAGAGACCCTTATCGATTGAACAGTCCCTCAGAAAAGGAGAATTGTCACTCAATTTATGAAATTGGTCTCATGTTTTTTTTAGGCAAAATGTTGTTTCCATACAAACCGATAACGGGGCGGAATTTAAGCCTCTTGCCCCCCTTTTTAATCAATTGGGCGCTTTGCATCGCCTTTCGTGCCCATATTCTCATCAACAAAATGGTAGCATTGAGTCCCGACATCGTCGGATAGTTGATTTTGGACTCACTATTCTCAAACACGTCTCTCTTCCTCTTTGTTATTGGGACTATACTTTTCAAACCTCGGTCTATCTCCAAAATCGCCTCCCAACTTCTATTCTCCAAAATCATTCCCCCTTTTCATTGCTATTTCATCAAAATCCGGATTATAAATTCCTCAAGGTCTTCAGGTGTCTTTGTTTCCCAAATTTACATCCTTACATCGAGCACAAATAAATTTCCAATCCACACCTTTTGTTTTCTTGGGGTATAGTCCAAATCATAAGGGATATCTTTGCTTTGATTGGGCAATCAACAAAATGTATATATGCATGGATGTTATTTTCCATGAAAACACTTTTCCCTTATCCCAAACACAACTGAGCCCATCCATTCATTCTTCTCCCTCGGCCCAACTTCCCCTACTTCATAACCCTCAACCTGATTTATCTGACACCCAAGCCATGGAGCCGAGCCCACGTCCTAGCCCATCTCACATTAATTGTTCCAGCCTAGCCTCAACTCCCTCTCCTAGTCCACCCTCCTCCATTGCCTCAACTCAATCTTCTGAGCCCCGTTCCTCACCAACGCCTCCAGTCGTCGACACCCCAGCCCCCATCTACCCAATGATCACCGGATCAAGGACAAATAAATCGCTTCAACCCACCGACGACACTATACCTTGGCCTCCAACCCTCCACACCACATCTGCGATCCCAGAGGAACCCTCTTGCTTCACCATTGCTTCCAAATTCCCTGAGTGACGCTCAACCATGGCCAACAAATTTCAAGCCTTGTTTGACACTCGGACCTGGAGCCTTGTTCCTCCATCGCCTTCTTAGAATGTCCTTGGCATTAAGTGTATTTTTAAAACAAAGCCGAAGTCTTCGACAAAGCAGAACCCTCTTGAACGCCGAAAAGCCAGATTGGTGGCGAAAGGTTTTAATCAAATTGAAGGGCTTGATTACACTGACACGTTTAGTCCGGTTGCTAAGCCTTCGACAATTCGATTACTCCTATTGGTTGTCGCTACACATTCTTGGACAATCAAACAACTTGACATACAAAACGCTTTTCTCCGTGGATCTCTTGAGGAGGACATCTTTGTCACCCAACCACCATGTTTTATTAATCCTACTTTAGTATTATACATTGATGAAAGATGCCATTATCCCAAAGTGGAGAAAATTCTTATTTTCCAACCCGTACACCCCCTTATCCCAAGGTGGAGAAAAATTCTCATTTTCCACCCCATCCACCCCTATCCTGCTCACCCCGGCCATCCACTCCCAAATACCCACCAAACCAGATCCCGAAAAGTAATTCTCACCCCATCCATCCCGTGTCAAACACCCCAACTACCGAAAAAACAATACAAACTACTATAATGAATGAACCAAAATTATCAAATACTTAATTTCTATACAACTATTTCATAGTGATCTAACTGAGAGTTATTGCAGTATTTTCTTTTTTTACATTAGTTGACACTTACGTGCAATTAAAGGGAATCTTCACATTTAGAATTTTCCGATACACTCTTGGACCACCAACCGTTCCATATCAGCCAAATGCATTGACGTAAGAGCTTTTGCTTCGCAAGAGGTGCAAGTTATATACCGTATCACCCAACTCCCTCTAGATTGTAGTAGTACTTCTTAAGAGAAATCGGATGCCATAACTGGAAGAACTAGGGGTGGGCACAAATCCTGCAAATCCCGATCCCGTCCCGGTCTCGTTCCGATTCCGTCCCGATCCCGGTGGGATTTAGGACAAAATAGCGAATCCCGTTCCGATCCCGTCCCGCAAAAATTATGCGGGACGAAACGCGGGACGATCCCGGTGGGATCCCGCAAATCCCATCCCGTCCCGCATATAATAATAATAATAATAATAATAATAATAATAATAATAATTTTTATAATAATAATAATATTATAATATTATAGAATTATAATAATATATTATTAGTATTATTATTTTGAGCAAATATAATAATTATAATTATAATCATAATCTTCCATTTATAATAATAATAATAATATTTGTTTATAATAATAATATTATTATTATTTGAGAAAATATTATTTATAACTATAATAATAATTTTAATTTATAATAATAATAATATATAATATTATAATTTAATTTAATAATAATATTAATTTATATTAAAATTATTATTATTATTATTATATTATTATTATTATTATATTATATTATATTTTTTCTTGTAAAAATATTTATTTTATAATAATAGCAATAAAAATAAGTAATATTATTTTATTTTATTTTTAATTATAATGTGGGATTATTATTATTATTATTATTATTATTATTATTATTATTATTATTATTATTATTATAAAAGTTTATACATAAAATTGGATCGGAGCCGGCTAACAAGCTGAGCCCCGCATCTCATTTAGAGTTACAAGAGGCAAATAGCTAAATACGGTATATATTCTTCCCAATTATCAATCGATAATGAGACAGTATCTGGTGAATCTCGTCTCAATTCCTTTCTGTCCTGATCTAGTAAGATAATGTAGCCAAATATGTTGAACATTATAATTAATTATACAATCATTGTATGAATTAATAATAGTATTATAATAATAATAATAATAATAATAATAATAATATTATTATTATTATTGAATAATATAGTTGAGAAGAATACCGTATTCAACATATTATACAAAATAATGAATTATGAAAGCATTTTTCACTTTGCAAATTTATATAATAGTTTATTATTTTTATATGCGGGACAAGGCCCGTCCCGTCCCGATCCCGTCCCGTCCAGACACCATCCCGTCCCGATCCCGTCCCGAAAAAAAAGTGTCAATCCCGTCCCGATCCCGTCCTGTAAAAATTTCGCGGGACGAGTCCCGTCCCGGCTCAATCCCGTCCCGTCCCGTGCCCACCCCTAGGAAGAACTACCGAATTAGGTTACATATTGTTTTTTTTTTTTTGTATTTTTTTTGTAGGAAAAAGATGAGCTAAGCTCTCAAAACGAAACACGTGGGGCTACGAACGAGTGACGGAGTGAGGCAGGGTGTAGCCCTACCCCTAGCATCTTTCACGGTAACAAACAAAAGGCCCACAGGAGGGCTAGCAAGTGAATCGAAACCAATGAAAAGAGGAGTGAAGCTAGGGAGTAGACGATTGAGTTCGCTTCCCTGGAGACATAGCGAAATTGTAACGCTGAAGATGCCAAGGGTAAGTCAACAACAAGAACATTCCAGGAGGGAAAAGGGATTATACTAAAAAAAATTAAATGAAAAGAACCTAACCCAGAACTTCATTTCAACAAACACATTTAAAGATGATCCCTTTGCAGGAGCTCACCCCAGCCCCACAACAGGAGCTGCATTGGTAGACTAAGAGTTAGCTTGTTGCATCTATACGCCATTCATAGCTGAATCCGGATGGACAGTGTGGGTGTCATCCATATTCTTGCCATTCATTTGAGTCCTCAGCCTCTGCAGTGATCAGGTAATACACCATTACTACGAGTATCAGCCTAAACCAGCTAGAGGAAATAGCCAAACAAAAATGGAAGTGAAGAGCTACGAAGTATTTAAGGATGCATATCTATGCATACCCGATCCACTGATTCTCCAGAATTTCCGTTCAACAGCTTGTGGTTCTCCTCTTTGCTCTTTCCTTCCTTCTCTTTGTTGCTCACTGGTAGTAGTGATGCAGCTCCATTTGACCGATCAGGCATTTCTGCAAAACATATATTGAATTGATGATTACTGGAGTGGACCGATAAAATAAAAACTTAACGACTGCAGTTAGGGGACTGAAAGCAAACCTGGAAGCTGCTTATCGACAAAAAACACCACCAGATTAACAGTATACCTGCACCACATGAGTGATATAGAATCAATTTGGTTGGTATATTTCTATGCAGATCAAGAGAGATCTTCAAAACTATAGTTATATGAGGTAACTCGTACCACGCTACAACAATATCCACTGTGTAATGTTTGCGTGATGCTATGATCAATAAACTCTGGATTAGAGCAATCAACCAACCCAACTGTTTTATGCACCTGCAAGGTTGATAAAAAAAAAAATATCAAGGCAACTGCTAATTTAATTATACATGTAACTGCGAGTCAAAATCAGTAAGTACACTTGCAAACAATAGATTTATCACATTATCCCATCCATAACAATTGCACATTGCATACAAAAGATCTTAGTTTTCAAAAGCGCGCCTTGGCGCACGCTTAAGCGAATGGCGCAGAGGCGTTGAGTCTGACGCTTTTGCAGTGGGAGACGAGGCGCCCTACAGAAGGCACAGCTAAGCGCGCGCCTTGTTTGGTTTCTGGGTGTGCCACCGCCTTGCAGACAGATAAAAAAAATTAGGGTTTTTTTGGGCTGTTTTAATTAATTGAGCCGGAATTAGGGTTTTTATTTAGACTGCATTAGTTAATGGGCCTATATCTTTTAGCAAACCCTTCTCCACCCTTCCTATTTCTCTTTTTGCCGGCATCTAACTCAAGCCAGTGACCATCTTCTTCTGCTTTTCTATGGAACTACATAGTTCTTCTTCTTTGTTCTACACTCTTTTCTTCTTTTTTCTCTTCTATCTTTGGATTTTTCCACCTTATATCCTCTTTTACATCTGTGCACCTCCTCTACAAAAAGCGCGCGCCATCGCCTAGGCGTTTGTGCCTAGGCTCCAAGGACCTTTGCGCCAAGGTGCGCCTTGCGCTATTTAAAACTAAGAAGATTGCTTTGGAAAAAGATAACATATCTTCTCTGCTCTGTACAGAATTTAAACAGACAATAAATTAATCACTTGAACTTGAAAAGGAAAAAGCCAGAGGTTCAAGAAGAATTAACATATTAGTGGAGGGTGATGTCAAAAAGCATATAAGAATAATGCAAGGCAGGGGATGTAGGGTACCTCTTTGTGCCATATTTATGATAAGTCCGTACAAACACAAGCGAGAAGATCATGTGAGAGGAAAAAATCAGATCCCCACAACCAAATAGTACTCCCCGAGGTACTGCATACAAATACATTTCATCAGAAAGATAAACCTTTTGCCCCCAGTAATAATAAATTATACGCTACCTCAAAAAGAAGTCTAGAAACTCACAGTTGAGTAAAAGAACATCCACCATATGCTCTGGAGGAGGAAGTGTGGCCATTTTTGAGCCCTGCAAGAGCAAAAAAGCATTCATCGATGGTAAGACATTGCAGACTCCTTTATATCCAAACATAAAACACTAACTAGGCAAAGCACTTTCAAGATTTTGATTTACTTTGGTAAGGACTGAATAATTTTTTTCCAAAATAAAAATATGCTAGTGCTTTACCACACGGCAATGATAATTTGGACCAGGAAGCTGGGTAGAGTAGAATGTAATAATCCGGAGTATTTGAGAAGCCTGCAGCAAAATTTAAGAAAGCATATAATTACAATTAGACAAGTAATCCATCATCTACTTATTTATTGATTCCTTCACAGGAAATATTCACCCTTGGAATTTTGGAGTGCAGAATGTAACAATAGCATAAGCCGAAGTCTGTATCAATCAATTTCATAAACTAGAAACCCATAATTCAATAGTAGCCAGTAGCCACAAGGGAATACAGATGAGAATCCATTCAGTACTCACCACTAAGAAAGCAAGGACGCGGCACCAGATTAGCACAGTATAAATCTTTTTGCTTTTGAAGATAAAAGGATGAAAAGTCCACTGCAATACATCAAACCAAATAACGTGACAGATTAATAATGACAGAACACTATAAAAACCAAACAGATACACCTTAGAAGAGAAGAGTATAAAGTAGCAACTATATCCTGCAATACAGGGAGATGACACCCATACGCAATATGCAGCCACATACAGTTAATTATGTTTCACTACATAAAGGAGCATCAATCATTTATCTCTACGACGACAGATTATGGCTGTTATGGTGCTTTTTGTGATAAGGCCATTCATAGGGTAAAACATGTTCATTATGTCACAAACTGTGCTAATAGCTCATACCTCATTTTTGCACAAGAAATGATTGTGCATCAATCAATATGAGAGCATACGATTTGGGTTTCTTGGATTGTTTAGGAAGCTTCCCAACAGCAAAATAGCTTTCATATTTTTTTTCCAGACAGCCATCCCAACTATCAGTGTCAACTCATGTTAATTTTCTATCACCCACTTTCTTTGGAAAAGAATAAACAAAGAAGACATGATCCACAAAACCAGTGCACAGTGAAAAAAATTGCAAATCTTACCAGAACAAATGACAAAAATATGCAGGTGAAGACAGATTCACTAATGTAAGCCTTGTCTGGTCCAAGTTCCTGGAATACACCAAGCTGAAGTCAGAAAATGTTTGTGGAAATGCATGTCAAAGTAATATGCTACTGCTATCAGACATACCGGAAGTAGAAAAAAGCCAGCATCCTGGAGTAATGGTCCTGGCCGATGTATATAATGAACTCCTCGAGCAGCCACACCATGAATATACTATAGGAAGAGGTGGTTCAAAGTTAAGAATTTGAACATGAAACAATGTACAACTTCCAGTGAGGGAAGGACTGCATTTCAAACTATATTACTGTATAAGAATACAAGAATGAATCTTTGTGATGATATACAAGCAGCATAAGCACATACTTGAGACATGGAGAATGGCGAAAAGATTAAATACAGCTTAAGCATCAAATGGATGGTATGAGCTCCAAGGAAACAGGCCCACAAAACCATAACTGCATGTTCATTCAAAAGCCACTGTATCTGGCCAGAGCCAATTCTAACATGCCAACCAAACATCATCGGTTCCGTTTTCTCACTTGCTCAAAAAGGAACCACTCCCAAAATCCCATACATATACCACCCGATGTTCTTCTATTAAAAGAAACCAAAATTGGATGAACCATTTATTCAAATAAAAGAGGGTTGCATTCGATCCCAGCAGTCTAAACTAAACAATAAACTAATGAAGAAGCTCACTCATACGCCAAATCAGACACACATCCAACTAGTCATTTTATGGAAAACCAAACAAAAATAGGACAAGAAATCAGACCTGAAGAATAACACCTGCTAGGATATATTTCCATTTATCGCAGAGCAGTTGGATCTCTGTTGATGTTTCTGCGCAAAGTCTCTTCCATAGCTTCATAACCAAAAACAAAACCAAATCAATTTTTTTGAAACCTAGAAATACAACAGCAATGACAAACCAAATCCACTTCTAACCTCTCAATATTAAAAAACTAAAAAAAAAAAAAAAGTTTGAATCTTGTGCATTACGAAAAATCTAGGAAATTCAGATGAACCGGGGGGGGGGGGGGGGGGGGGGGTGAACCTTAGAAGCCTCGCGACCGATGTAAAGCGACATGTTCTGCAATCTCCAAGACAGGCAACCAGTGCCATATTACTTCACAGATGAACGGGTAAGGTCAACCTCAACAACATAGCTTTTCAAATGGAAAAACTTAAATTCATATTCCTCTCTCTGAATCTTCGAAGCGGCAAGTAATCAACAACAGCAAACTTCGAAATCTCCGCAAAACCGGAGATCGGACTCTTGACGAAGCCTAATCAAACGCGATCAACAACACAAACACACGAGAGACGGATTCGAAAATCGGAAACCCTAACCGCTTCGGCCCATTCGAAAGCAGATTTTTCGTCAAAAAACCAAAAAAAAATATTGAAATATGTGTGTCCTCCTCGGAAAAAAACGTGGATGCGAGGGAAACCGAAATAGCGATCTACGTCTCTGTATCGGAATCTGTCTAAAACATTTCTCAATCGGCTCTCTCTCTCTCTCTCTTTCTCTCTGGGAAATTTGGGAATGGGGTTCGTGGAGTTTGGGTGGGGAGCTTGAACGCGAGTTGAACACGGAGAGACAGTTGCAAAAGATTGGCGTTTCATTGACAACGCCTGCCCCTTTAGAGAGAGAAAGCGAAAGACACGATAGAGAATCCCGATTAAACAATTCGTATGCGACATTATTTATTTTTTCGGATTTTGAAATAAATAACTACTACCACTTTTTTATTTAAAAAACGTGAATATTATATAGGGGAATTACTACTAAATACCCCACTTTCATATTTTGTTTGCAAAAATACCTAGGTTTGAAAACAATTACATCAATATATGGAAATTTGCAAAAATACCTTATTTAATTATCAAAACTACCCACCATCCCAAAAATAGGAAAAAAAATTAAATATTTTTTGGTATTTTTTATTTTTCTTATATTATTAAATTATTTTTAAATTATACAGTATTAAATTATTAAATAAAAAAATCTGGAATTAAAAAAAATAAAAATTTCTTAATCCTAATCCCACACAGCCCCAATCCCTAACAGAAGTATAGAACCCCCAACCGACCCAATCCCTAACAACCCCAATCCCTAACAGAGCCCCTGACCGATCAAATCCCAATCCCTAGCCAGAACACACAAGAGCCACCCGACCGTCGCTGCCCTCACCCTCCGTCGTTGCGCTCACACTCCGGCGCCCCGATCGACCCAACCCAAATATCTAACCAGAACACACAAGAGTAGCCCGACCGTCGCTGCCCTCACCCTCCGTCGCTGCGCTCACACTCCGGCGCAATCAGTCTCCGACTTCGTTGGCCTCTATTGTCTTAACCCATGCTCGACCCGAGCAGCCCGACCAAGAGCAACCAAGAGGCATTATGTTGGATTCAACAGCGGAGTGTGTAACTTGAAGAGCATAGCCGACGAAGAGAACGTCTTCGGAGTCCACCTCGTCAAGGAGATGGCTGACAGAGAGATCTTGAAGTTCTTCCTCAAATGAAGTATTAGGCTGGTGGAACCAAAAGGTAAAAACAAAAGAAGAAAACAAAAATGTTCTTCATTCTTTGATAGATATTTGTGTTACATATAGCACTTAAAGTCGCAAATATCATCTTCATTGTTGGTTATTTTAAGTTTTGTTTATGCTTTACAGATTGCAAACATCAGCAATGAACATCTTCTCTTAAGTGATCATTAGAATCAACCATGAGAAGTTGATAGTCATTGCATTAGTCATGTTGAACATTAGAATCAACCTTTGTTGTTTCATTGAGAACATTATTCAGTGATCAACATAGTTCTTTCGTATTTTTCATTCCTAAGGTCCTTTAAATTCCCTACAACTCCTTCCGATATACTTAAAGACTCTGATTTACATGATTATATCCAAAACTTGTGTTTCATGGGCTGCAATGTTTTCTATTCGTTATGTGTAGATCATCATAAGTTGAAATGATTTACTCCGCATTGATTTGAATCGTGCTTGGGCAACATAGATGATTGTGTCATGATGGTTGTAATTTCTATATGCTTTAGCCTATATTATTGGATATAAAATGTTAATGGTCGATGATTTGATTACAGGTGACAACCGGCTAACTTCTATAGCTATTACAAGAGGAGGGAAGGCGGCGAAAGCAAGTTCTTTGGGGGCAAAGGGTAAAATGAAGGTGATCCTTGAGTGAGATGACTCAAATGGCAAGGAATATGTGGGTACTAGTACAAGCAAGTTGAAACCTAAAACATCTACTCCTCAAACAACGGTGCAAGTTAGTACAACTCATCTTTAATATAGTTCAATCATTTCTCTAAGTTATTTAGTTAGTCTATGCATTTCCGGCTGTGGTGTCGGATGTGGTGCCAGATGATATACTCCGGGAAAAATCTGATCAGTACTGGTATCCAAACCCTCACGTAGGGGTTTTCAGACTAGCTGTTGAGGCCATCCCTCACAGTGGAGCTGCAAGCACTGGCAGAGGATAAGAGTCGGTGTTGGAGGAAAAAGCCTTCTTCCAAGACATGGAGAATCTGGATAAGCCTCATCTCCCTTGAGAGGCAACAACAATAGATGACTACAATAAGCCTGTAAAATTGTCCGAGTCTATATATAAGTTGTGTTTGTATAGGATAAACCAATGCCTTTATGATTAACAAAAGGAATTGGACTTTTGAAATGTGTTGTTTCTTTCTCTAGTTATTTGTTCCATTTGTTATGTAAAATATTTATAAGAGTTTCAAATATTTCTCATTATCTTTCCTCAACTTTCACTATCAAAGCTGTTTGGTTTAACTAAACGTCGATGCTTACAAAGTTTCAATATTGGTTAAGGGGAGTTAATTAAGAGCTGCAAAATCTTAGTTATGAATCACATCCTCACAATTTTTAATCTTTTATAGGACATGTTCCACCAATTGATTAACTATGTGCATACCTTCAATTCAGATTATTAGATTAGAATCTCTGTTCAGGGCCATTAGTGCAGCTTGTAGCATCTCTCTGGCCTTCCTATCAGGAGGACATCCAGCAAAACCTCTTACTTTCGCATTAGTTTGAACAAAGATTTAAAAACATAAAGTTTGGGTTTTGTTAGAGGCGGGGGTGAGTAATGTATATCGGAGGGAATATCTAGTAGGAGGCGACAATTAAACAGTTAGGGTGAATAATCTAGTTGTTATGATTTAGGTCAAAATCGTATCTTTACTCAATCTCCCGTTGATTTTTGATCATATCCTGTCAATGTGCCTATTTGGGACTGTCAAGGAAAATATCCATCCTCTTAGTGTGATAATATTATGGTTTCAAAATATATATTGACGATCCTTTCGTAAATATGGTTAATAATCCTGGAGATATGACTGACCGTATCTTCAGTGATTCTCTCCCCGATTATAGCTTCAATCCTGTCAAAGTAAACCCGCAGCCTTGTCACTATGAAGATTATTCCTGTCGTTGTGAACAAATAACTTTGTCATCTTGGACACGCCTTTAATTTCTAGTTACGGTATGGATAAAATCGCATCTTTATTCTCTTCTCTATTATAGACTTCATCCTGTCATTATTAATTATCAAGATTGTCATAAACAACCTATATCCTGTCAAAAACAAATTTTATTCCTGTCACTATTAATTATCTTACTAAGGCAATGATTTTCATCCGGCTAGTTTTTATTTTTCAATTTCTGAGAAAAAAATATTAAAAACATTATTTTAATATATATTTCATTTTTTAATCTATTTTTTTACTTTCTTTTAATTCATAATTGTCCTTTTAATGATTTTTATATTTAAATTTATAGGTAAAATCAGTCATCATTATTCAGCACAAATGATCTATTTTTTAGCACAAATGACCCACCTATTCTATTTTTGCTATTCTCAGAAAACGGGTATACTTTTGCAAACCGGACACCGATTTGGTGTATTTCTGTAAATCGGCCTATTATATATAGGATCGTTCAATGCAACGAGAAGTAATCAAATCGGCACCTCTCGTTCAATGCAACGAGAAGTAATCAAATCGGCATCTCGATCATTCTCCTTGTCGATCCTTGTTGATCGATCTTCAAGCTCCATGGAGAAGCTTCCGACGCTCAAGTCAGAAGATGTCAGCCGTTAGAGAAACCCCTCTAAACCATAGTAGCTCACCCGAATATATAATGAGGATTAGAGTTTACATTGTAAGGACGATTATGCCCGTAGATATCTTATGGACTTTGACTCTATCCCTCGGGTTCCCTTCTCACGATCTAGTGATGAGGGAAGACGAATAATTCAATACTCTTCACTCGTTGTGATCGAAGACCACCGGTAATGTTTGTCCCTTGTCTTCGTTGTATCCTGCAAGCTTTAGCATTCTCAACCGAATAACACAATATAATGCAGTTGGTGCGTTATTAACTGATCAACTGAAAGTTACTGCTCAAAATGATTAGATGAATTTTTTGCCATAAAGGAGAGATAGTGTTAGTTGACGACATTCTTGCTTTTATTTATGATTGACAATTCGATGGTTTTCATTAGGGTTGAACGTTCGTCTTTAAATGACATGTGTATTGCTTGATTTTGACTTTTGTTGAACCTTAATGGCGTTATTATGGCTTAAAATTAGCTTTAAGTGATCATAAGTGACGATTCTTTGGACATAAGTGGCGATCCTTTGGCATAAATTGATTGGCGATCTATTAGCCTTGAGTGGCGATTGGTTGGCCATGAGTGGCAATTCGTTGGCCACGAGTGGCGATTCTGTTGGCCATGAGTGGCGATTCTGTAATTGTTTTTTATGACTTTGATATAATGTTGTTCTATATATAAATGTGCATACAAGCATTTCAAGAATTTATATGTCACCAATGCAATTAACCATGTAATATGATTAACTAAAAAGTAAACTTTTCATCAAAATAGGATATAGAGGAGTTAGCTTTTGGGTCTCATACGCTGAACTGCCCGGGAATGATGCGTTGGACTTCCAAGTGAGATATCTTGCCTTATGAAAGTCGGGCATTTTTCCGCAATCTTCTTAAATGCATAGGCTAAGCTGCAATTTCCAAGAACTCCGAGCTGATTTTGTAATTAATCCAGATTTGCAAATTAAGCCATCGTCTTCTTCGATTCGCAGGGTTTGTGAAAAGCGGTGGCGCAGGGGCTCGAAGTGGCATCCTCGGCCATCGTCCCGCCTCTGATCTCGATCTTCGACGGTGGCGAAGGATCCAGATTCGGGTGCCCCCAGCCTACCCATCGATGCCGGCGTGTTCTCGTGGTTCAGTGAAAAGGATGCTTGGTGGTGGCGGCTATGGCGCAATCCTAAGTCGGGTCCAATCAACTGTGTTCTAAAAACCGCGCCTAGGCGCCGCCTGGGCGATAGGCGGGAGGGCACCTAGGAATTTTTAAGTCTAGGCGGCCCTCTAGGCGGAAATCCGTCTATGCACCGCCTAGTACCACCTAGGTGCCGCCTAGACTCCGCCTATTCCCGTCTACCCGCCTAGCCCAACGATTATTCCATTTTAGCTTCTAGGCATGTGATTAGTCGACTTATGAGTGATATTTTGAATTATTATATGAGTTATTGACATATGGTATGTGTTAAAATATAAAGAAATAATCAAGTTTGTTCTATGTCCGCCAAGGCACCCGCCTCACCGCCTAGGCACTAGGCGGTCACCCACCGCCTAGCGGCCGCCTAGCACCTTTTAGAACATTGCCAATCAGAGTCGCACGGAGAGAGACAGAGGAGGTCGGAATCGGCGGTCATGGTGGCGATGGAGGCTCGATCAATGTTGTGAGGAGGAAATCAAGTATGAAATATAATAAAATAGATCAAACCAGATTTAGGTCCACGCAAGTAATTACAAGACTCCCTCCAATGTAGTAAGAGAAAGTCAGGATCGATCCACGAGGAAGCGTGTCAGCGGATCCTAGGCAGCTGTATATCTCACAGAAAAGCAAGCAGAAAAGACAGAAACAAAGAAAGAAAGAAAGAAAGAAAGAAAGAAAGAAAGAAAGAAAGAAAGAAAGAAAGACAAACGAAAGCAAACAAAAACAAGAAATAAAACAAAGGCAGAAGCTACTCGATCTCGACTACAGCAACTCGAGATCGACTAACAGCAACAGAAAAAGAAACTCAAAATCCGATGACTGTAACTCGATCTAGACCAGACTCTACTCGATCTCGACAAGCACAATACTCTAGATCGACAAGATTTGCTCTAGATCGAGTAAAAAAACAGAAACTTGTAAATTACAACTTCGAACCACATATTTCAGATTTCGGAAGAAATAAACTCAATATATAAAGAACTTCCAAAGCCAGGGTATTAACACCACAACGATAACCATGCAAAGTAACACATAAAGGCATAAAAGATCATGCTTTCTATCAAAATAACTTTCGTTACTAACAAATAGGTATATAGAGGCTTTCGCATAAACCCTAATTGTTACTAACCATTTTCACATAATTAACCCAAGTTGCATTAAGATCACTTTCGCTTCAATAACACAAACAAGGATCACCTTCAACTCTCGCAAAAGAATCATGCTCATATGGATAGAAGACGAATCGCAATGAAAAGATTGTACCTTTACCGCATCACCTTACATGGACACCGTCAGGCTCACCCCAGCCCCAGGAGTGGGTTGACTACTCGCTCTTCATCATTAAGAAAGACATCAAATAACAAAAGAAACTAACTTGCATTGAATAAAATAAAGAAAGCTTACAACCAAC
Source organism: Persicaria tinctoria (assembly GCA_037127255.1). Lineage (NCBI taxonomy): Eukaryota > Viridiplantae > Streptophyta > Magnoliopsida > Caryophyllales > Polygonaceae > Persicaria > Persicaria tinctoria. The sequence goes on from JBANSL010000010.1 coordinate 25,038,546, forward strand.
AAGACAAATCCGTTTTCGCCTTTCCACCTTGCTCGCCACAAACTCTCTCTCTCTACTCCTACTTACTTGAATGGAATTGAATTGGAATCAGATGCCTAATGCTCAGCCCCTAGGGCTTTATTTATAGCCTTCTTTTCCTTGCTATTCAAGGATAGAATATATCTATCTATATCTAAAACGCTTAAAAGATAAATAAATTAAATAAAGGAATTAAATCTAAAAGGGGAAAATAAATCTAAATAGGTAAGTCTTCTCTCCATGTGTGGTAAATCTTCTCCATAGATAGAATTTGATAGATCTCGGATAGACTTGGCTTCCTTCGGCTCCAAGGATTCCCAGCTCGACACGGACAGCCAAAGCGCGTAATGCGGTTTCGGACACGGCTCTCCTCGATCTCGACAAGCTCTACTCAATATCGAGTAGGATCGACGTCGACTATGGTTGGCTTGGATGTCTCGGGTAGCAGTTGCTCGATCAAGCTCGGATCTTGGCTCCTGGCTCCTCGAGATCGAGTAAACAACTCGAGATCGAGTTGGGTGTGCATCGAGGATGGTTGGCCTGATGTTGTCGAGGAGCTAGTGCTCGTCATGGCTCGGACTAGCACCATGGTGGTCCTCGATCTCGACAAGCTTCCTCGAGATCGAGTAATGGTTGGTGCTCGGCTTCTCTGTCTTTGGATTCTCGACTTGGCAAAGCTTCGTCGACTCCGTACAGGGTGTCTAGGTGTTGTCGATCTCGACAAGGGAACTCGAGATCGAGTAGGGTTTCCGGAGTCGGGTTGTCTCTGACTCAGTCTCCCGATCAGTGCCTAGTCGACAAGGTATGTGCTCGGACACATTCGTCGAGATCGAGTAGAGTGTACTCTAGATCGAGTAATCATGGGCTCCTAGCTTGATTCGACTGGTTCCGCTGCATCTTGACCTTGGACTTCTGTAGTTGATTTCCGAGCTTTCTCAGAACTGTTGCAATTTGCCTCGAATTCTGCGAAATTAAACAGAAACTGGTGTAGATTCCATAATTTGGCAAATAAACATAAACTACATAGATTCTGTACTATCTTAGCCCAAATGCATGAAATGTATGCAGAAAACGATATAAAAGTTACTGTAAAACATGGCAGATTCAGCTCACAACAAACACCCCATACTTAAGCTTGCTTGTCCTCAAGCAATACCTTTATCTGTCATTCAGGGGAAGAAATCAAAACTCTCAACATCTTAGATTCATTGCCATATAACCTTGTAGTCAATTACCATCCTCGAAAAGGTACTAATGTCACAAATTCATGTATGTGCAATATAAAAGCAATATCTACTCACAAAAGGAGGGTTATGCAAAAATAATTTATGTGACAAAGCAACAATAATCAAGAGGACTTTAATTTAAGCTCAAATAAGGAGTAGATTGGTAAAAGGCTAAAGGTGGGCAGTTTTTGGCAATGTGGTGCTAATAATCCGGGGAAATGGAGTATTTCCAAACTGAATTTCATACCACATTCTTTCTCATAAGATTCATCACCTTTCATAATGCCTTTATCAATAATAATGCTTTTACCTCTCTAACATCAGCACTGCCTTCTCGCGAGTCACAAACATGGGTATCATGAATGGCCCCGGATACTTAATGCTTTGGACTCCTCACAATGTGTCCCATCTCGCCAAACTATTATCTTAGCGAGCAGGGTCAATCTACCTTTATCTTCCGAGGTGATTGGATTTTTTCTCATGCATTAAATTTTCCATATTTTTCAAACAATTTCCTTACAAACTCCAATAACAACACAAACACCATATGATAATCTCCAAAATGTAACATCATTCTCAACATAATCCCCGGATTTGAGATAAGGTAAAGAATGGGCAATATTTAGATCATGTGGAGCAAAATATTGGAATAAGGTATAATATGGCTTTGTGTGATGCATAAGCATAGGTAAGGCTAGGATATAACAATATGAGCATTATATGGAAATATAAAGTCCTCCATCCTCTTATCACGCAACATGTCAAAAGCAATATCAAATTTTACCTCATTTCATGGTTTTCATCAAAATATGCACTTCATTGTGACTTCCCTTTACTAGGCAATTTCATGCTATATCTCTAATGAATCCAATTTTGCATCGTCGAGTTCAATTAAGCTTCCATGACATTAATCAAAATTTTCAATGGGGGTCATTTTTCTTCAAATATTGGAAAACATGCATATAAGCACATAAATCAATAATGCATTCCAAAATAGCCATGTATAAGCAATTCAAGGAAATAAATTCTAAATATGCACACATAATGTCAAATATGGAAAATATGCATAAAGTAAGTCTTTCCCCCACCTCATACTTTAAACATTACAGTGTCCTCACTGTATAAAAACAAGGGTACAGAAAGAAACTCACTAGACAGGTGTGCAAATCTTCTTTATATCGAATGAAAGAATGCCTGGGCCGAGTCTGATTATAGCTTGCTTCTATCCATGGACCTGAAAAGTGTAGAAGACATATACCCATAATAGAAAAACTAAAAAGTTTAAACCAAAAACAAACAAAAAGTAACAATGTCCAAAAGTCCAAAAATAAATGTCTATTTACAAGCTCTAGATTTTATAGTCGCTAGGCCGACTTTCTCCATTTAGCTCAAAGTGGCATTTGCAGGGCCCGTGTAGCTTGGGCCTCAAATAAGACTCCATTCTTGTCCATCAGCTGTAATCCTCCAGAATGGATCTTGTTCACCACGAAAGGCCCCATCCTCTTTTTGTTGAATTTGTTAGGAAACCAATGATCCTTTGATTTAGAGACATAGAGCTTGTCTCCAACTTCATACTCTTTGGGCTCATCATTGGATATCCTACATAAGCGCACATACCAAGGCAAACCTCTCACATGTATAGATAGATCTTTAATGGAAATGGGAGAAGAAAGATCCATACCTTGACTTACCTTCGCATAGACGGAATCGGGGACCACGGTGTTTGGTCGATCTCTAGTAGGGGTACTCGATCTCGACGAGTTTTCAGATTCTGGTGGTGAGCTTCTCGAGGATGCAGGAGATGAGGAAGCTTGGTCGATCTCGACAAGCTTGGTCGACCTCGAGGACGGTCTAGCTTCTGGTGGCTTGCTGGATGCTGGAGTCGAGGAGGGTGAAGCTTGGTCGATCTTGACTAAGTTGGTCGATCTCGAGTAGACTTGCCCTTCTGGTGGAGTCAGCGTCGAGAAAGGTGAAGTCGAGGCAGCGAAGTCTTGGTCGATCTCGAGTAAGGTACTCGATCTCGAGGAGTGCTCGGCCTCTGTTTTGCTACTCGACGATGCTAGTGCTAGTGGAGGCTCCTGGTTTTGGTCGAGATCGACTAGGGTCCTCGATGTCGAGGAATCTTGGTCGACTTTGACCCCATACTTGGTTCCTGTCAAGGCATCCGAAAAATAGTTAGTCCATAATGACGTACCTTGGTCTGTGTCGATTGGATTCTTTGTGTCCTCCTTTAGGATTGCCATGATCTCCTCCACCTGGGCCTCCATATCCCTCTTTTCCAGCTCCTCAGAGGTCATATTTCTTACTTTGGGTTCCCCGCAAGTGATGTAGCCAGCTGAGATAGATTTTACCTCTTCCATCGGACCTGTATGCCTTTCAGTTTTATTAAAGGAATACTCAATTACCTCATCGATGATGTTGAACGTGAGTACTCCTTTCCTTACGCTTATGTTGGCATCCACCGTCGCCAAGAAGGGTCTTCCTAGAATAATTGGACAAGCAGGGTCTTCTTGCATATCAACAACTAAGAAATCAGCAGGGACAAAGAATTTACCTACTTGTACTGGCACATTGTCCACCATGCCTGTTGGAATGACCACCGTGTTATTGGCCATGTAAAGTCTAGCATCCACAGGCTCTAGGGCACCTATCTTAATCTTGGACCAAATTGTTAAAGGCATTATACTCACACTAGCTCCAAGATCACATAAAGCATTAATTTTGTATGGACCAAATCCAATGGTTATAGCAAACTTACCTGGATCTGGCCTCTTCTCCAGTATGTCCAAGTGGATGCATTCCTCTGTAATCTCAGCCATTGACCGCTTTTTGCTCAGAATCTCTTTCAGGAACTTGACATAGGATGGCATTTCATTGAGAGCTTCTGTGAAGGGGATGGTGACATTGAGCTTCTGAAGCATCTTGATGAAGCGTTGAAATTTCTTTTCTGCTGGGTCCTTTGGAGATTTTGTGGGGAAAGGCAGTTTCTTTTTCTGATTCGGAACCAGAACAGATGTCGGAGGTGCTGCAGCTGGATCAATATCGATGGGGCTTTTCTCGATATCGACTTCTTGTTCCTCGATCTCGAGTTGACTCTGCTCGAGATCGACCAGATCCTTGTCGAGATCGACTTGTCTCTCAGCTTCTCCGCTCTGCTGCTTTCCGACCTCTAACTCTTGCAATTGATGGCCGCTTCTGAGTTTTACAGCAGCGATGTGTTCGATCTTCCCCTTGGGATTTGGTTCTGAAGATCCTGGGGGTGACCCTATCTGTCTGGGGATTCCTGCTCCTAGCTGACCAATATGTGTATCAACTTTTTTCCTCCATATATCAATCTCCCCAAGCCTAGAGTTGACGCCCTGAATCTGAGTGTAGACTGAGTTGAAGGATTTCCTGGTTTCTGTATGATTTCTCCTTATTTCCTCTAAGACAGTATGTAGATCATCCTTTTTCTGGTCCCTTTCTGGATGTCTTGGAGCTCTGTAAGGTGGGGGGTTCCTAGGGCCACCTTGGTTCCATTGTGGTTGCTGAAACCTTTGGTCCCCTAGGTAGCGATTGGGACCCCTGCGTAAGCTGCATCTTCATGGTATTCTGCCACCCTGACTTGCTTTGTGTGTGGGCACTCAGTAGTGGTGTGCCTCTGTGATCCGCATTCAATACAAGACTGGTTGACAGAAAGATACTTTACTTGCTTAAGCCTACGTGTCACACCCACCTTAAATCTCTCATTTCAACCAATTATTTTTTTCTTTTTCTTTTTTTCCTTTTTTAATTTTTCCAACTGATTCTCATCTTAAAAAAAATCAATGGGTTTAATTCAAAATATCAAATTAATATAAATCTATGTCTATTTGCAAATCTTCATATACTATTACAATGAAGTCCATTTTGATTGAGCTTATTATATCTTACTTTTATGAGTTTGTTTTTATAAGTTTAATTCAAAATATTAATTTTTTTAATTTCATTGTATAATATATTAATTTTATTTTGATTTTATTATATCTTACTTTTATGAGCTTATTAATTTATTTTCTTATTAAAATTTAATTTTTAAAAATCGCGTCATGGCGCGGTAACTATACTAGTTATTATTATTATTTATTATTATTAATACTAAAGGAGAAGTCGCATACGCCATGTGGCGACTTCTCCTTTAATATAGGTTTGTTGGTTAGACAATTAATTATTTTTGTATAATTAATAAACTATTATTTATTATAAATCAAATTATTTTTAAATAAGTAATTAATCAATTCTTTTCTTTTTCTAAATCTTGACTGATTGATTTTCTTTTTAAATTATTTTTTAAAATAAAAGCATATAATTTTTTGTAGTTTTGATTCATGGATAATATATAAATAATGATTAGATCCATTTAATAAATTACTTTGTTATAATTTGATTATATATTTACTTCAATCAATTATTCTCATTTTAGTGATAACAATGAAGGTTATGTGGGGGGGGGGGGGGGGGGTAGAGTCTATAGTTGTAAAGGCCCGGATTTTTAAATAATAAATTTCAATAAATAATATAAATGGGTTTAAGTCGAAAAAAAAATAATAAGATAAAATAAAATAAAAATTCGGATATTTCAAGAAAACTCGTCCTTAATTTCCTAAATCGAAATTAAAATCCTTAAAACGAGTTCCGACATTATTTACTTGGAAAGCTAAAATACGTTATACTATGCTTTTATATACCGAAAATTTAAAAATAATGTTCGGATTTCATTTATTAAACTCGGATTTGGAAATTTGAAAATCGTTTTGAGTTTAGTCGGGATTTATCGGGCGAGCGGATTTCGAGTCTACTCCGCTATTTTGAATTCTTTGAGTGGGACCATGTCATCCCTTATTTTCTTTCCTTTCTCTCTCTTGTTCTCAGAAAATGTTGAGGAAAGATTTCCTCTATTCTTCCCCTAGGACACAGCTTGCATATTGCCCTTTTATGTGCAATTCTCCCCTATAACACTCATCTCCTTGCCTGCAATTCCCAGCTTGCATTTTGTTGTTTTGTACTTTCACCATAGACCCACAAAAGGTACCCCTCTCTCCCTTTCCTGTACTCTGGTTTGCAAAACCACCAAAAGCTTCCTCCTTTATCCCTTACATTCGACAACCAGCCACCAGCCACCACTCCATACCACTGTTCGGACCATCAGCTCCGCCGGCAGCACCACCTTAGCATCCACTGTGAGCGCCGGTAACCGCCGCCGCCTCACCTTGCTACTGCGGTGCTCCCTCCGTCTCGTTCCTGTGAGCAACAACAACCTCCCTCCGTTTACAATGTCGAGCATCCCCGAGCCCCAGCGCCGTCTTCTCCTTGGGCGAGCGCTGCAGCAGTCCTCACTCCTTCCTAGTTTCCCGTCGTCGACGCCGAGCAGCCCCGCCGCTCCTCCCATGTATCCCGATTTGAGATCCGGTAAGGTTTCGCTTCGTTTCCGACTCAAAATCCCTTAAAACTCCACCTTTATTCTACCTCTCTCCATCCCAGATCAAGCTTGCTCGATCCCTCTGCCGACGAAGCCTTCCTGAGCTCCTATTCCGACGAATCCAAGAGCCTCGGTGAGCATCCCCTTTTTCCCCCTTTCATGTCGATTCCTTGTCCTTGATTTCGGTTTTGATCGTTGTTGGGTAAATAGTGATCGAGATTGAGAGACCGGTGAGGGTAGTCGGAGTCGGGGGGTTGGGACTGGACCACCGCCGGCGAGAAGCCCTTCTCTCCCTTCCTTTCCGATTGAACGGTGTGAGCTGTGGAGGAAGAAGGACGGGTTCGGTTTTCCATTTTCATTTCTTAAGGGCCCGGTTCAGGGGTTTTAAGAAAAAAATATATAAGAAAACCGGTTCACTTTTAAAAGAGATGGGCCTTGGGCTTCTGGATCCGGGTTGGGAAAATGGGTTATATCACTTTCCATCTGGGTTTTGTTGGGAGAGTCTGGATCCGGTTCCACCATTCCGGGTTGGGCCTAATTCTTTCTTTCTCTTTGGGCTGGGCGGGTCGGATCTGTTCTTAAGAGAGTTGTGGGTTGGGCTAATGTTTTTGGGCTGTTGTTGTTATTTGTTATGTTTAAATGAGTGGTTACTTATAGTTATATATGTTATGATTTTACTTAATTAGTGTTGGTTTATTATCCATATTATTCTGTTTTGGAAAAAATATATTTTCTGAAATTACGATTATCCGTTTAAAAGGATATTAAGATAATATTATTTATATATGATGCATTTTGTGATGATTTAAATAGGCGATTTTTAGAATTTTGGAAAAGAATCACTAATCAAATAATTTATGCTTATGTTAATTATATTTATTGTTGATAAAGTATTTAAGAGGGTTTTTGAGTTTCGGAAATATACCTTAAATGATTTATTGTTTGAAAACCAAAATGGCGGAATTATTCTATAATATGATTTCGCGAGATTAGCTTTAAGGTTTAAATGTTTAATGTCGGGATTTGACTAAGTACGATTTCAAAGGAATTGTTTGGAAATGAGTTGAATTAACTTGAGATTTAAAAGTTTGGAATTATGGTTGGCACGATTTTATCAATGGGTTTGATTGAAAGTAAATGATTTTAGTTGATGTTGATAGTATCGGAAAGGTTTTGGGAAATGGTTTTATCATCGACTCGTTTCGAGTATGTTGAGAACTTGGGTTCGCGTGTGTGAGAATGTTGGTTCGGTAGCTTATGGTAATGGCTTGATGATAGGTGTGTATTGCTTTCGGATTGCTTTGGACTTGCATTGGGCCCTTGCTTGTGTTATCTTGCTGTTCTGCATCTTCAGGTAAGTTTCCTAGGGGGCTTACTCAGATTGGACATTCATGCCTGTTGTTGCATTTTATGTTAGGTGTTGCATTTGCATAAAAGCAGGCCATGTAGTATCATGTTTAGGTTGCACTAATTGATTGAGCATCTGTTTACTTTATGTGTTTGAAACAGAACGGCCGTTATCTGTGATAGTCCTAGAGTCTTTGCTAGGGTCATAGGGTAGCCCAGCCTCATCGGGTACCCTAAGTCAATCGAGTTATGAACTTTCTTATATTATGATATGCTTGCGGGCTTTATTGTGGAGCGGGTTAGGCATGCGTGCCGCCCTATTATGAATGAATGCATTCACGAGCGGGCCAGTCTCCGCCTATCGGAAGGGGTGGAGGTAGGAGAGGGATATGCCGTCGGCATTGTCTTGGGCCCTTTTACAGTATTTCTGCACATTATTATGAATTAGGAGCATGCTAGTGTGTTTGACTTTCGTATTGCATTAGAGCATCTTTATTAGGTATAACACATACTATGTGGCCTCAGCGAGGACTGCCGGTCCCGCATGAGTGGATCGATCTGACTCCTTTCCCCGTTCTTCTTTTAAGGGTATTTCTGCAGATCTTGGTTGCTCCATGCTTATGTGACGGGAAACCCTTGGGCGAATCAAAGAACCTGACTAATATTCAACTTGGCAAATGGTAATCACTTGTTTATGATTTGGTTTTGACCCGATTCCGTTGTGTCATTGTAGCTTAACTTTGCTTCCGCTTTATTTCATTTAAATTGGATTTCACGACATAGTCTTAGGACATGTTAAGGGTACCCAACGGCCCTACGATACTTTAGGGTTTGAAATCCCTCTTTCTACTGATCTTTGAAATGAGTTTGAAACCTCGACCCGTACCTGGATTGCAAGATCCGAACAAGGGTTTTCATCCCTTGAAACATAACCCGTAAATCATAATTCCGGGCCGTTACAATAGTCATGTAATAATAAGTCAGGTAATAAATTACTTTATTACGTTTATGAATAAAAATAATTAGTTTATTTTAGTTTAGTTGTGAAAGATAATAGATTTTAAAATTTAGTATATTATTGAATTAATGCAACTATAGTCTATAGTAAAGGAACATCGTTAGTTGAACGGGTGTTAATATGAAATTTATTTAAATTTTGAAAGGAATTTATATAAAGTGAGAAGAATCCTTGACAATTATATTTGAACTTATATAAATGTTTTATAGATGTAGAAGATTATTATATAAAAAAAACATCCGCACAACTATGCGGGCACTAATCTAGTATCACCTAAAAGTTACTTGTATTAAACTCTCGTTATTCACTTTAGATTATTAACTAGCTATCAAACTAAAGTTAGTAGATTCACTTTAAATCAAGGCTATTGTGTTCTTTTTTTTTTTGTTAATTAGTAGGAAAGAATTAGATCAACAAAGCGATCTTGAAGCCATCTTTGATAAACCCTACGAAGAGGGTCGTCGGTCAAAAGAAAAAAGAAAAAAAAATGAGACTACAATTACATAAATTTATGTTTATAACATCTAAAAAAATAGAGCCTTTGTTTTTGAAATTTGGTTTGGTGGCTTATATAGCTTGCATGCAATTTAAGGAAGTTGTTGCCTTTGGCCTAGATGGCTTAGAAAGCGGTGATGATTGCGGTTCTGAATTCGGATGCGGTGATAGGCTAGCTCTTGTGATGTTGAGAGGAAGGCCCCCATCCAGGCCCAACCACGGGTTCATCCAAATTAAAGGGTGAAATAGTTGTGGGAGTTCTTGGAATATGAAACGTCGACTCTTGGAGCTTGTTATGAATGTTTGGTTTTGAGATTTTGTGTTTGTGTAAATGTTTCTTTGAGAGAGGTTGAAAGTTGGGATTGGGTTGGAGGGTAATGGTTTAAACTTTAAAGAGAGGGGTAGATTTTGTCGTGGCTAAGGGGAGGAGGGGCACGGGTGGCAACGACGCCGTGTCATGGTGTATCAAGGGTAGGCAAGCTGAAGTCGGGAGGGGGCTCGTCATAGAAAACGTTGGAAGTGAGGTCGAGATAGAGGAGATCTAAGCAATTGGGAACAAGGGGCATGGAGAGCCCGTAAGGGGGAGGTTCCGGCCGCCTAAGGAGATGCCACAACAAGAGGAGGTGCGGTTGGAGGGCATCACTAGTAGAAAAATAGGCTTTGGCGACACTGAATTTAACACGGTTTCGTGCCTCTGCGTGGTAAATTTGTAAGAGTGACAAATTTACCATGGTTCCTTGGATAACCGTAGTAATTTAGCATACAATTTATCATGGTTCCATGCCTCAACGTGGCAAATTTGCAAGATTGTCAAATTTACCACGGTTCCTGGAAGAACCGTAGTAATTTAGAAGAATAATTTACCACGGTTCCTTAATTAACCGTTGTAAATTTGCAATTCCCCGTAAACCCTAAATGAATAATCAATCGTCAACCGTCTCCTCCTTCCAGTAGTTCACATCTCTCCCTCTGCCACTCAATCTCAGATGGCCATCTTGCTCTCTATTTCGCATCTCTCCTTCTTCCTTTCCCCGTCTTCCTCCCTGAGTCCCCGATATGAAATCGATCTCACATATCCTTCCAAAATCTAAAGCCATAGCCCCTTGTTCCATGGCCTCTCCTTGTTGGATATGTCACTCGATCTCCCTTCGACCTCATACTCTACCACTCAATCACTGGATCTCTCTCCGTTGCTCAACCTCGAACCTTAGATTCTGCTATGTGCCTTCTCTTGAGCAAGTCGCGCCTATGAAACCATACGAAGTCGAGTCTCGCTCTCCACATCGCCTCAATCTGTCTGTTTGCTTCGCATGTGACGAAACACCAAAAAATAAATAATATTTATTTTAATCGGGTTCCCGCTATATAAATAAAACTCGCATTTATTAAATGGTGGATTTTCCCACCAACCCCCACCTAAATACACCAAATGTGGATAAGCCCATGAAGTGCCACATGGGGGACACTTGTTCCAAGCCATGCGAGACTTGTCCCAGGCCAAGCGACACTTGTCGTCGGATTTGCCACATATGTTGGGCATGGCACATAAAGCTTACACTATAAATAAGGCTCGATAGCCTCAAAGCTAATGGTCGGATTTTGATGGCTCGAGTAGCCTTCCCGAGCGGGATTCATCTCGCTTAGCGGGAGCCGACGTTTGATGGAGCCCGGAGAGGACGGTGGTCTGCGGATGGCTTGAGCTCGGATCGGCCCAGGTTTGGGTACACTGACGGTTATCTCGTCGCGCGTCTCAGGTAAGCCCGATCGTCTGAGCTCGCCCGCGTCCAACTTGATCCCAGAACCCGCCAACGCGGGATTCCGAAAAACGGGTTTCGTCACTGGCGCCGTCCGTGGGAATTCCTCACGCTAAGAGGTAATTTATGTTGAAACATTCCGCCAACTTTTATTTCGATCGGATTGATTTTGTCCATCATCTTGATCAAGTAATCAACTTGATATATGTTAGTTAGGTTGAAGGATGCATGCATTATAATTAATTGCTTGCTGCGGATGTGGTGATCATGTATGATGGGGATTTTCGCTTAAGATTTATGGTGTGTGGATTATTAAAATGATCATTTCAATAAGATGCACCATTACTATTAAAGTGATTGAATGCATGTGTGATACTATGAATTCAAGGCCGTAGGGTGGAAAAGAAGATTTATTTATCCTCCATATATATTTACCCCGAGGGCTCGTATATCACTTTGCTATCATGAGGAATAGATTAATATACCGCTTCGTGTCAAGAAGACTTTTAGCCTTGTGAACCCAGTTTACTCACCGATTTGTGAACATAGAGAGGGGGTAGCTAACCAGTGCAGGAGGGTGTATGCGTCGGCCATCCATACATAGCAAGAGAAAGAGCACGCGACGCCGGGGAGCTGCGCAAAAAGTTGTGCAACCCGCACTATCCGCGGGCGGTGCGGCTTAGAAAAACGGTGGAGTGTTCCTGGATGAAGATTGGTTGCCTCTCCCACAATTGGTAGACTTAAAGATGAAGAAATCAGAGTAGGTAAGTACTCAGGGTGTTCGAAAGAGGACATTCTTGCCTTGGGCCACATATTTAGCGTCGCGACACAAAAATATAACCACACTTCCGGACGCGGACGGTACCTTGAGATTCAGACTAATCCAGTGGATATGGAAAAGAGCACATATACCTGCAATTACGGTAACGCAAGTTAAGCATACAAACAGGTGCCTGGTGGATCGCAAGCTAAAGAGGATTCTGAAATCAAGAGGCAAGGAATACGTGAATTGGGACAAGGAACCAACCGTTTGTTCTCCTCCGCGGCCGAAGATACCCCATATTCGTCGGTCGTTCTTTCGGGCGTCAAAACAAGGGGCTCATGATAAAGGAATTCCATAAAAGAAAAGCATTCAAAGACCAAGCTTAAATGAAAGAGTAAGCACGGATAAGGGATGGCGGAGACAACAACCGCAACAAATGGGATCCGGCGTAAGCGAGACCGTGAAACAAAACTCTGCAGCGAATAAAGAAAAGAAGCGGAAGAAGAAAATTGCTCGACTCTGCCGCGGCCGAAGAAGAAAGCCATCATGAGATAAGGCATCAACCTACCTATTTAGACGCGAACAGGTTAGACGGTCATTTAGATGGGGCCTTTAATCCACAAAACACTGAGCCTCTCCACAAGTACACTACAAAGCCCCAGGACGCTGGAGTACGTTTGCTCCGCGTCGGGCATCCGGTCGTAGAGCTGGCCTCCCAGATCATAGATTTTATTAAGTCTCCTTACGCGTGATCTTGCTCCGCGTCGGGCATCCGGTCGTAGAACTGGCCTCCCGGATCATAGATTTTATTTAGTCTCCTTATGCGTGATCTTTCTCCGCGTCGGGCATCCGGTCGTAGAGCTGGTCTCCCGGATCATAGATTTTATTTAGTCACTTTACGCGTGATCTTGCTCCGCGTCGGGCATCCGGTTGTAGAGCTGGCCTCCCGGATCATAGATTTTATTTAGTCTCCTTACGCGTGATCTTACTCCGCGTCGGGCATCCGGTCGTAGAGCTGGCCTCTCGGATCATAGATTTTATTTAGTCTCCTTACGCGTGATCTTGCTCCGCGTCGGGCATCCGATCGTAGAGCTGGCCTCCCGGATCATAGATTTTATTTAGTCTCCTTATGCGTGATCTTTCTCCGCATCGGGCATCCGGTCGTAGAGCTGGCCTCCCGGATCATAGATTTTATTTAGTCTCCTTACGCGTAATCTTGCTCCGCATCGGGCATCCGGTCGTAGAGCTGGCCTCCCGGATAATAGATTTTATTTAGTCTCCTTACGCGTGATCTTGCTCCGCGTCGGGCATCCGGTCGTAGAGCTGGCCTCCCGGATCATAGATTTTATTTAGTCTCCTTACACGTGATCTTGCTCCGCGTCGGGCATCCGGTCGTAGAGCTAGCCTCCCGGATCATAGATTTTATTTAGTCTCCTTACGCATGATCTTGCTCCGCGTCGAGCCTCCGATCGAATCTGTATTCTCGGAGATGATATTTTATATTAAGTCCTAGGACGCTGGAGCTTGGCTCCGCGTCGGGCCTCCGATCGAAACCCGTTTACTTCTCGGAGATGATATTTTATATTAAGTCCTAGGACGCTGGAGCTTGGCTCCGCTTCGGGCCTCCGATCGAAACCCGTTTACTTCTCGGAGATGATATTTTATATTAAGTCCTAGGACGCTGGAGCTTGGCTCCGCGTTGGGCCTCCGATCGAATCTGTATTCTCGGAGATGATATTTTATATTAAGTCCTAGGACGCTGGAGCTTGGCTCCGCGTCGGGCCTCCGATTGAAACCCGTTTACTTCTCGGTGATGATATTTTATATTAAGTCCTAGGACGCTGGAGCTTGGCTCCGCGTCGGGCCTCCGATCGAATCTGTATTCTTGGAGATGATATTTTATATTAAGTCCTAGGACGCTGGAGCTTGGCTCCGCGTCGGGCCTCCGATCGAATCTGCATTCTCGGAGATGATATTTTATATTAAGTCCTAGGACGCTGGAGCTTGGGTCCGCGTCGGGCCTCCGATCGAATCTGCATTCTCGGAGATGATATTTTATATTAAGTCCTAGGACGCTGGAGCTTGGCTCCGCGTCGGGCCTCCGATCGAAACCCGTTTACTTCTCGGAGATGATATTTTATATTAAGTCCTAGGACGCTGGAGCTTGGCTCCGCGTTGGGCCTCCGATCGAATCTGTATTCTCGGAGATGATATTTTATATTAAGTCCTAGGACGCTGGAGCTTGGCTCCGCGTCGGGCCTCCGATCGAATCTGTATTCTCGGAGATGATATTTTATATTAAGTCCTAGGACGCTGGAGCTTGGCTCCGCGTCGGGCCTCCGATCGAAACTCGTTTACTTCTCGGAGATGATATTTTATATTAAGTCCTAGGACGCTGGAGCTTGGCTCCGCGTCGGGCCTCCGATCGAATCTGTATTCTCGGAGATGATATTTTATATTAAGTCCTAGGACGCTGGAGCTTGGCTCCGGAGAGGACGGTGGTCCGCGGATGGCTTGAGCTCGGATCGGCCCAGGTTTGGGTACGCTGGCGGTTATCTCGTCGCGCGTCTCAGGTAAGCCCGATCGTCTGAGCTCGCCCGCGTCCAACTTGATCCCAGAACCCGCCAACGCGGGATTCCGAAAAATGGGTTTCGTCAGCAGGACCTTGCTTTCCCTCGTCTCTTGCACAAGAATGGTGTGGCTCTCCCATGAACCTGTGAGGAGAGTTGTTCCCTACCACAAACCCCGCCTATTCCATCGATAATGATTCCCAGTTGTGCAAATTAGGTCTGTCTTTGGTGAAGGAATCGCCCAATTTAGGGATGCAAATTAGGTTGGTTGTTTTTCCTGGCCGAAGGTTGTACTTAGGTTGGTATCTCGTCTCCATGATTACTGTTTGACAGTGACGTGAATCTGATTGAATTGCCCTAATTTGGTTGTAACTCCTTCTATCTTCTCCTTCTCAGTTTAAGCCTATCATATATGTGTGGTGATTTACTCAGTGACATTTAAATCAGGTTTGTCTCTCTTTCTCTCCATGTTTAGTTTTTGTTGTTGAATGGGCTTGCCCAAAGTTTAATTTCTAATGTTAAAGAATTCAAACCGAATGGCCTTAGTTTTTCTGCACTTGTTTCATTGAATTCTAGCTTCCTTCTGTTATGATGCTATTTGTGAATGCTAGTTTGCTTATGTTCTGGTGCTATTTGTGAATGCTAATTTGCTTCTGTTCTGGTGCTGTTTGGGAGAAAATATAAAGTATGCCCAAGATTAACATTACTAAGACTTGAGGGGTTCAAATTATAACCAGAATGTCTAGGGCGATGTTTGATTTCAATTCATAAACAGAATGTCTAATAAATGTTTAAGTCGATGTTTGACTCTCTTAAAGATTTATGAGCTCTATGAGACTTCTGACTTTGTTTATGTTTTGTTATTTATTTCTGTATGATGCTTTTTGTGGCTGACATGCCTTCAAAATTTGTAGTTTTAGGTTTAGTTTCACTAGTTATATGATCGCTGCATATTTAGATTTATATAAAATCCCACACGATTGTTATGTTACAACTCCTGGATGACGAGTTATCAAATTTAGCTTTTATATGTCTGTTTGATTGTTAGACAATTTGGAGATTCTTAATTAGATGATCATAAGATATAATGCTTGACATGCTTGTTATGTAAAGTTATTCACTTAGCGATATGTATTCATATTCCAACTTAGTTTTTAGTTTTTTTACAACTAATACATATAATGGTGTGTCCTTATTGCTGTGTATAAATGCACAATTGCAACTAATTAGGTTATATGAAGCCACTTCCTTTTTTTATCTTAGCTTTGGCACTTTGCTTAGGGTAAAGATAAAACTAATAATAAAAGTAATTATTTTCTTTTGTAGGTGGTCAGTGCAGTTAAATACTTACAGATTAGAGTGTGAGAAAGAACAGCTGAATTTCTGGTATCTTTTCCCTCTATGTTTTGTTATCTTATAATGGGCAGTTAAAATTTTCTAGGAAGCATAGGATTGGATCATGTTTCAACTTACATTTTATTTTCAACAACCTCGTGAATGCTGTGGTAAATGAATTTCTTATTCAAAAGGTTTTGAAACACTTTCTTTCCATGATGTTTGGAGGGATTGAAGGGAAAGCGGAGCAAAAGTTTAATCAAATTAGTTTAAATGCATGTTGTTCCTTTTTCTTATTGTTCTTTTAATTGTAATCTACATGTTTCAAAAGTGAGATTGATAGGTATGGTGTAAGGATTTTTTAACGAAAAATAAGCCGTGTTTTGTCTTTCATTGTCAATTTTGTCGGGTTTAATCTTTGCTTGCATGGCTATCTCTGATGCTTATCTCAGCCTTGGTCCTCCCGAGTCCCGACTTCCATCCTCCAACACCAAATTGCCCAAAGGAGACTCTTACACGAGATTATGTTCAATCTGGATATAGGGAAACAGTTGATGGAATAGAGGTATTTTATTGAAATCCTTTCACCTCTTTCAACAGTATCTTTTGGCTTTTATAAATTTTTTTGGCAGAAAATAGGAAATGCTTCAGTTGACTGTTCTGACATAGCCATGAGGCATGAATTAATTTTTAATTTTGTTTTGGTAATTTATAAGTGCAGTGGTATTTGTTTCACAAGACTATG
This sequence comes from Persicaria tinctoria, assembly GCA_037127255.1. Classification (NCBI taxonomy): domain Eukaryota; kingdom Viridiplantae; phylum Streptophyta; class Magnoliopsida; order Caryophyllales; family Polygonaceae; genus Persicaria; species Persicaria tinctoria. Next base: position 25,055,254 of record JBANSL010000010.1, read on the forward strand.
AGATGTATTATCTATATTTTTTCAAAAAGCATTATCATGGAAAAACATTATCTCTGATAGTCTTGTTTCAGATGTTCTGACATAGTCATGCGTATTCTTGATTTCTATGGTGATTAATTTTCTAGTTTACCTTATATGACTTAAAATCTTGGGGCAAAGCACTTCATGGGCTACGTATTTATATCTCTTTGGCCGCTCAGTCGCTCTATTCTCGTGTCACCAGTTTGCAAAAAGTTTGAACTTAAACTTCTAGCAGAAATTTGTTCACCAAGCTTTATCTCTGACATCTCAAATGCAATTACTTTTAACAACTTAATAATGTTGTACAGATGTACTATATCCATATTGGAATACTCATAGGTAGACACGGCCACGGGTCCGACCCGCCGGGTCGACAACATGGGGAAAGTGACCCTAACCCTGACCCGGGGTTGGGACGGGTACCCAACAAGTTTTGCGGGTCGACCCGCCGGGTCAACCATTTTTTTTAAAAAAAAAATTATTTTAAACCCAAAATAAAATTCAACTCAAGTCTTTCACCACACTTTTAAAATGGAAAGATTTAAGGTTGACAAAACATGGTATGTGGGAAGATATATATAGATATCTTCATTCCACTCCCATCATTTCATCACACTTTAGATGTGGGAAAGAAAATGTTGGATTGTGGGAATGACAAGTAGGGTAAGAGGATCTATATTTATAGAGAAAATAGAGGTATGTAGCCCACTTTCGATGTGGGACAGAAATATGAGATATGAAAGAAAATGTGAGAAATTGATATTTAAGTATATGATGTAAAATGTAATGTAATTAAAGTCTTTGGATTATATGGTGGAATATAATGTACTTTAAGTATTTGGATTATATGATGTAACATATAATAATATAATTAAAGTGTTTACCTCTTAAGATTTAATGAAATGAATAACACATGGTGATGAAACATCATGATACAATATATCAAGTTATGTTGGATTAATCTTTCTATTTAATTAATTGATAGTTGTGTTGATCCATTAATCAATCATAAGTATTTTATTTTACTTGCATTATTATGTTAATTTCTTGATCAATGATTTCAAATCTAGGTTCTTCTTCATATAGATATGTTAAACTTTCTCGTTTAAAGTTGAATTAGCCACATGTTGTGTATACACTTAATGATGATGTTATTAAATTACATATTTGGGTTGCTTGTTATGACGTACATGAAAAGACACATTGAAAAAATATTGCCAATATTATATTTCATTCTTGTGTTTGAAAATCCGAAGTTCTATATCATTTTGAAAATAAACGAAAACTCGACATTAAGGATACTATACAAGTGTAACGACTTTCCGCTTTATCAATAACAATATTTGTATTATTTGAAATTATATCATAAAGACTCCTAACTTAGTATCATATAGAATGATATAGAATGATTTAATAGTGGATCCACCAAATAACACAAATGTTTAAGATATATTGTTGAACTTCACACTTTCTTGTTACCCGTTCGTTATTTCTTTCATAATTGATAGGTAAATTTTTTTTTTTTTATAATAATATTTATATAAAGTATAGTACTAGTGTTTGTATATGATAAAAATTTATAAGTATGGATTGACATTAAAAACCGAATGGTAGAGATTGAAGACATTGTGTAGTTTCTAGTTTCTACCCTTGTTCTTGTCCCACATTGAAAACTAGAGGAAAGGGGGGGGGGGGTGCTAAGTCTATAAAAGAAGAAGCATGGGGTGCTAAGTCTCACATTGCCATTGCATATTACATTATGTAATATTATGAATTATTCTAAGAATAATTTATATAATTTAGATAATAATTATAAATTTATTTTATTAAAAATATTTTTTTTCAAAAAAAAATATTTTAAAATGGTGGGTCAAACCGGGTCGCACGCGCCGGGTTGACCCGCCGGGTCACGAGTTGTCTTTTCCCCGACCCTAACCCTGACCCTCAACCCGAGATGACCCTTGGACCCGTGGACCCTGACCCGGCGGGTCACGGGTCGACCCGCCCGACCCGTGACCCGTGGCCATGTCTACTCATAGGCATGATGACACTCAAATAGCTCAAAGGCCTGCAGGCCTTAATATAAAATAATGAGGTATCCATTAGCTTGAATTTGTGTAATTTATGAGAAGTGATTAAAATCTATTTGCTTAGCTTGAGGGTTATGTCATCTGATTTTTGGATTGTTTATATGCCTTAGGTCGACAGGTTGGGACACCATTGCATCATGCTGCAAAGAGAGGCCTCGAATGCACGGTTGAGCTACTTCTTTCACATGGAGGTACTTAATTGTTTACTTATTGTTCTATATTAGTTTTTTTACTATAGTTGCAAGCATATATCTCTTCTAGGATACACTTCTTGAGCTCGACCTAGATGGAAAATTGATTCTTGCCAGAAAAATATTTTTAGGACAAATCAGGAAAGAGTGTTTCTGATTCTCTTTTAGGATGCACTTCTGAGCTGCGTTTGATTTTCCTGTTGGTTTCTTTGATTTAGACTCGATCAACACCACCTGGTGTGCTCGAGCTACTGCAGAACAACCGTCGAGGGGTGACTTTCACCCGGAGATGTCCTGGGTAGTGGCTTGTCTTTGTTTTGTGTTTTGGGGGGCAAGGGTTTAGCCCTTGTTTTTTTCCACCGAGAAAAAGGAAAGAGTGTTTCTTCTTGCAACTTAGCACCCATCAATTTATGTGTTAGTTTTCTTTGCAAGGTAGAAAATTCTACTATTGTTTTATTTAAGCCTATTAGCTCAAATGGTAGAGCGGTGTATTTATACACAGATGTGGGTTCAAATCCCGTATAGGCTACTATATAATAATCACAGGAACAATTACCACAACACATGTTTACCACGGTTCACAAATCCTACAACGTGCAATTTTACTTCGGTTGAGCAACATTACCACGGGTAAAACAAGATAAAAGCCAAGACTAATTTACCACGTGTTGTCTTATTTACCACGGTTCGACCACTTTTACCATGGTGCGAATTTACTTCGGTTGAGCAACATTAACATGGGTGAAACAAGATAAAAGCCAAGACTAATTTACCATGGATTGTCTTATTTACCACGGTTCGGCCACTTTTACCATAACCACTTTTACCACGGTTCAGAACCGTGGTAAATAATGCACACGGAACCGAGGTAAATGTGGCTTTCTGTACTAGTGCATACAGTGACGAGAGGGTTTATCGACCAAATAAATTTATAGTCAAGACCCCGCTATAGGATAGTGGAGTAAGCGGTTCTAGGTTTAGTTGGTTTCAGGGTTCGAGAATAGCGGGAAAAGGTGATGTGGTTGCTGTCGACGTCGGCTAAGAGTTGGTCGATGTCGAGGGATGGAGAGGGAATGGTGATTGGTGTCGAGTAGGATATGTGCAGAATAAAAATAATGAAATAAAACAAATAAAATGCAAACTTCCAAGGTTAGGGATCACTACAACGATAAACATATGTGTAGATTATAAATCACATAAAGATGCATGCTTTATATCAAATAACTTTTGTTATTAACGAATAGGAATATAGAGGCTCTCGCATAAACCCTAAGTGTTACTATCCCTTTTTGATAATTAATCCAAATTCATAATAAGATCACTTTCGTTTCAATATCATAAATAAGGATCATCTACCACCCTCGTAGAAGAATTATGCATATATGATAGAAGATGATAAAGACATACAAATTCATAAATTAATAAATAAAAGACACTCATATATATATGTTGGGATTACCCCAACCCTAGAAGAAGGAAACTAGAAACAAGACACGATAAAAGAAAATAACTTTATCATAAAATAAAACTTAACTTACACAAACCTTCCAATCTCTTCCTCCTCCTCTCCCACCCGTCTCTCTCTCTCTCTCTCTCTATCTATCTATCTCTCTCTCTCTCTCTCCCCTTCCTACCTTATTACGTCCGAAGATGACTTGACTTTAATTGAATGGAAAAAAAAACAGCCTCTAGGACTTTATTTATAGGGTTCAATCCTTTCCAACCAAGGAGAGCATCTATCTATCATCTATATATATCTATCTAAAGATAAATCTTTCATAAATTAAATAAATAAAAGAAATAAACCCCCCCCCCCCTAGGTAAATATGCATTTAACCAAAGAGGATAGATGTTCATTAAAGTAGATAAAAGATCTTCACTTCGTGGGTAAGTAATCTCCCTTTGATTCGGACTCCAAAAACGCGTCGGACAACTTCTGTAGGTCACTCGATATCGAGTCAAAGGACTAGTCGTCGAGTCATGTTGATGGTCTCGAGTCATGCATCACTCGACGTCGAGTCAATGATGTAGTGTCGAGTGGAAGTTCACTCGATGTCGAGTGTTTGGGTCGACGTCGAGTCAAGGCTGGGTCGACGTCGAGTGCTTCTGTTAGCTTTCAGCATTATGCTCCGTCTTGAAACGCACTTTACCGAGTCATCGTTTGTCCGATTGATGCATATGAATATGCATTGGAAAGCTCTTTTTGAGGGATACAACTTTCATGAATACAACAGAACTTGATTCAAAAAAATGAATGGTGAAAAGTGGCGTTTTCTCCGGATGGACCATCATGTGCTCTTCCTTAGCTTCTCCAATGTCTTCATTACTTTCTTTTAAGCTCCTAAGTACGTCCGATTTCTGCAAAATTAAACAAGAACTTGTGTAGATCTCCATATATTGCAAATAAACATAAACTACACAAATCAATGTTTCTTACTGCTAAGATCAGTACATACATAACTTGACAAAATCAATCGGAACTTTATATGGAATAAGGGCCCAAAACATAAACCACTTATCATTTGAGGTATGTAAGGCTAAAGACCATGGGGGTCTAGGGCCTCTAGGCCTTCGAAACTCGGAGGACATGAACAAAGCTTGACAACTAAAATTACTCTGGAAGATTTTAGCAGAACATCACAACCCCTGGGTAACCATAATCAAAGAAAAATACCTCAAACAACATAACATACTACAATATCAAAAAAGGGGTGATTCCTCTTGACAATGGACTCAACTTATCAAATTAATTCTACTCTTTGAGGAAAGTATTTGTTGGTCAATTGGTGATGGCAAAAACATAAACTTCTGGCCTGATAACTAGATTGGTAATGCTCCACTTATAACTATGGCATCAAATACTCAGCAACTTGACACCAAAGTTACAATACACCAATTTATGAAACATTATAAAACTTGTGATTCTGTAAAATTATGCAGCACGGTACAACACATCCTACCTAGGGAAGTGATAATTCCATAACAACAATATTGTTAATACCCCAAAACATCCATATGGATAGACTATACTGGAAATGGAGTAGAAATGAATGCATGGTTCTCTACTAAATCAGCCATTGTCATGATCAACAACATGAAACACCACCAAAAATCTGACATGAGGGGGATTTGGAACCTTGACATACCACCAAAAGTTAAAACACTACTCTGGAAAATCACAAAAAATGGTGTGCCCACATCGGTTAAACTTGCCTCTCGCCGCATGGGTATACCCACCAACTGCCTACACTGTGACTCTAGTTACGGAGACCTATTTCACCTTCCGTGGAGCTGTCCCATTACGTGTGAAACAATAATAACGATTGAACCGACATTATTTGTTAAACTTAACAACTGTTTCATATAAGGAACTGATCTAAATCAAATTATCCAGGAGATTAAAGAAAATATAGGAAATCATCGATTTGACAAATTAGTCTTTGCATGGTGGGGGTATTTGGTACTTCCGCAACAAAGCTTTATTCGCTAACATAAAGTCGGACACTAGGTGTATTTCGTCTTTTATTATAGACCAAATTTTCATGTGGAACTCCAAAAACATTGACGACTCTAATGACCACTCGTAATCGATGAAACATAATCAATCTACAATATCACATAAAAGAAAATAAGTAAGATGGAAACCTCCGAATGCAGGGACTTACAAACTCAATTTTGATGGGGCTCTCTCACCTTCAGCTAAAGGTTCTTACATATTTATAATTAGAGATCACACCAGTACTCCAATTTTCTTTGGTTCAGGGCCTTGTGCCATCTCGACTATCGCTGGGTCGGAAAGCTTGGGACTTTGGAAAGGAATCATAACAACACATGAACTCAACATAACCAACCTTGAAATTGAGGGTGATAATCTCACCATTATAAACATTTTGAAATGCCTTGGGAAGCCTACTGGGAACTCTGAAATGATTGTCTCTCCCCGTCTAGTCTCTCTGGGCTTATTTGATTCCATTAAGATTCGTCATGTCTATACGGAAGCAAATCAAGTTGCGGACCGTTTATCGCATATGGACTTTCCCTTCCATAATTCTTTAGCATTTGATGATTCTGTGCTTCGCAATCTCATCCGTATGATGCTATTGGCTTGTAGGGTCAACCAAATTATTTTCCGTTTTAAAAAAAAAAAAAACTTGAACATGTGTCGGAAAAAAGTAGGAAAAAAGTAAGAAAATCAAAGAGATTTGAGGCAAAAATTAGGTTACAATGTGGAGACTCGCAATGTCAAAAACAAAATAAAAAGAGAAGCCATTAATCCGTGACTTGTAGAAGCAAACGGCAATGGTGTCAACACTGTCAAGTTTGAAATCCTCAACTGGGTTGGAGCTTCAACTCTTCCAACCTCTGTAACCATGAAACCCTCACACCCCTCCAATGGCTCTCCTCCCCACCCCTCTCTCCCCCAAGCGCCTCCTCAAACTCCTCAAATCCCACAAGAACTCCCATTCCGCCCTCTCCCTCTTCGACGCCGCCACCTCCACCCTAGCCTACGTCCACACCCCCGACGTCTACCTCCACATCCTCCGCCGCCTCTCGGACCCCCGCCTCGTCCGCCATGTCTCCCGTGTGCTCGACCTTATCCGCGCTCAGAAGTGCGATTGCTCCGAAGACGTAGCTTTGGCCGCCATTAAAGCTTACTCCAGGAATTCCATGGTCGATCAGGCGCTTGACGTCTTCAAGCGGATGGGGGAGGTATTTGGGTGCGAGCCAGGGGTTAGGTCGCACAACTCTATGCTTAATTGCTTTGTGGAGTCGAGGCAGTGGGAGAAGGCGGAGTCTTTTTTGCGCTACTTTCAGGGCTTGGATTTGAAGCCTGATTTGGATACTTATAATATCTTGTTGAAGCTTTCGTGTAAGAGAGGCCAGTTTGACAGGGCAAGGATGCTTTTGGATTGGATGTGGAGTCAGGGGATGAGTCCTGATGTTTGTAGTTATGGGACTTTGATCAACGGGTTTGTTAAGTTTGGCAAAATGTCTGATGCCTATGAGGTGTTTGATGAAATGTACGAGAGAGGTGTTACACCTGATGTGATTTGTTACAATATCTTGATTGATGGGTATTTCAAAGCTAGGGATGTTGATAAAGCTAACGAGGTTTGGAATAGGTTGGTTAGAGAGCCATTAGTTTATCCCAGTGTAGTGACGTACAATACAATGATTAATGGATTGTGCAAGTGTGGTAAAATTGCTCAAGGTTTGGAGATGTGGCGACGGATGGAGAGAAATGAGCGAAAGTTGGATCTGTATACTTATAGTAGTTTGATAAATGGCCTTTGTGGGATGGGGTATCTCAACGAGGCTTCTAAAGTGTATGCATCAATGGTGGAGAACAATGTATCTCCAGATGTGGTTGTGTGCAATGCAATGCTTAATGGTTATTGCCAAGCTCGGAGGATTCAGGAGGCTTTTGAGCTATGGAAGAAGATGATGAATGATAACCTTTACAGTATTATAAGCTTTAATATATTCATCAGAGGGTTGTTTGAAAATGGAATGGTGGATAAAGCAATATCGATATGGGAACTCCTGTCTCGTAGTGATTGCTGTGCCGATTCAACGACTTTTGGGGTGGTGATTCATGGTTTATGTAAGCATGGATACCTAAATATGGCAGTATCCATTCTTGCAGAAGCTGAGCACAGTGGTACACTTGACGTGTATGCATACTCATCATTGATCAATGGATTATGTAAAGAAGAAAGATTAGATGAAGCAGTTAGTGTGCTTGATCATATGCTTGGGAAGGGGCTTAAAGCAAATTCTCATGTTTTCAATGCATTGATCAATGGTTTTGTCAGTGTTTATAGGATTGAGAGTGCTGTTCAAATTTTAGAAAGAATGGTTGGTAATGGTTGTTCCCCAACTTGCTTCACCTTTAACTCTCTCATACACGGGTTGTGCAAGGCAGAAAGGCACACAGACGCTTATAAACTTGTGAAAGAAATGGTAGAGAAACAGCTTCAACCAGATATAGTTACATACAGCTTGTTGATGGATGGCCTTTTCCAAAGCAAAAACGCTGAAATGGCTCATAGTTTGTGGCGTCAGGCTTTAAATCAGGGCATTAAGCCTGATATAACTATGCATAATATCATTATTCACGGTCTTTGCTCTGCTGGAAAAGTAGAGGATGCTTTGATGTTATATTTTAAAATGAAGGAAAGGGACTGCATGCCTAATCTCGTGACTCACAACACTCTAATGGAAGGATTCTTTAAAGTTGGAGATTGTGGAAAGGCATCTGAGATTTGGACCTTCATTTCAGAAAGTGGTTTGCATCCTGATATTATTTCTTACAATATTGTCTTCAAAGGGTTATGCTCAGTCAGTAGAATGGGGGATGCCTTGGGTTTCTTAGATGACGCTTTAGCTAGCGGAATCATTCCAACAGTTGTTACTTGGAACATCCTTGTAAGAGCTGTGATTGTTGAAGCTTGTGCTAGTAAGGTTGTTTCAGTTGAGTCAGATGTTAGGTACTCCTCTAGCTTCTTTAGTTTGTTGAAGTCTCACTCAGACAAAACTGAATATTTATTATCATATCAAAAGATGTTTAACTTAACAATTTCTTCTCCGTTCTCAAATATACCTGAATAATTTTAAGGACTAATATTTCTGTCAGCATGTTCCCCAAATCAATGGGTGCAAGAGGGTAAGAATTCTCATGGAATGGAAGAGCTTTACTTGACACAGACTTTCGGCATAAGAGGGCTACATTCACTACTACTAGCAATGCTCTATGTAAGTCTTTAAGTTCCCCTGTTTCTTCCATCCATGGACCTCTAGGTTCTGTTTTCGAAAATTTGAAAAACTAGGTCAATTTAAAATTCAGTATGCAAAAGTAGACTTTTAGTTATGGGTGATTTGTCATTTTTCAAGGACGACATGCCATTTGTTAAGGCTGATATGTTCAGTTGGCCTATCTTGTACCATTTCTCTTTCCTTTTTCAGTATTCTCATTTCTTGATATGTATTTTATAGATTTCTTCAAGCCTCAACTGTAAAAGTACCCTCCATCCATGCGTCAACAATCATGCCATTGTGTTTGATACTTCTGTCAGGAAGTTCAAAGGTATGTCAGTCTTACTTTTTATGCACACTTGAGCAGTATGAGCTAAACGATGCTGATATTTTTTGACTAATTACCTTGTTATTATTACTTTTTCCAATACGCACAACTCAACTTTACAACGTGCTCTTACACAGTTACAGTAGTGAATTCAGAAATTATGTTGAAATAGTTTAAATCAGCTAGCAACCCTTTAGATCTTGCAATACCATTGCAACCTCCCTTGGATTTCAAAATTGGAAAGCTCAAACATCCTTTAGCCTAATTTGAGACTTCCAGCCTTCTAGGATATGTAAAATGGTGCAACTTCTACTGAGGAATTAATAACTTTTATGGCTAAGTTTTCATTGTTTTTTCTCCATCAATTCTGTCAGTTAAATATGATAGTTGTTCACCAAAGTTCAAACTAAACCTCATTCTGGCCAGTTGATTCTGAGTGATAATGCTAAATCTCTATACACAAGAGTATATAATTTCAAAGATTGTAGACCATTGCCCTGATTGTTTATTTTTCATTTTATTTACTGAAAGCATTTGATTGCGCTTCAGATATGTTTTGGTGATTGCTGAAACATCACCAAGATTTGTTAAATGACGCAAAATATAACTGGCATCATATATCAAACCCAAAGAATAAGGCTCCACTTTGGGTCTATTAAGTGATGCTAAACCGAAAGCATTTGATTGCGCCTCAGATACGATTTTTTGGTGATTGCAGAAATGTCACCAAGATTTATTAAATGACGCGAAAAATATCCGGCATGATATATCAACCCCAAAGAACAAGGCTTTACTTTGGGTCTATTAAATGATGCTATATTTATATATATTTCAAAGATTGTAGTCCATTATCCTACTTCATTTTTTCTTCTATCTTATGATGTTAAATCGGAAAGCATCTGATTGTGCCTCAGACAAGTTTCTTTTGGTGATTGCAGAAATGTTGCCAATATTTATTAAATGACGCAACAGATAACTGGCATGATATATCAACCCCAAAGAATAAGGCTCCACTTTGGGTCTATTAAATGATGCTATATTTGTATATTTGAAAGATTGTAGTCCATTATTCTTGTTCTTTTTGTTGCATACATTATGTTGCTAAAGTAAAAGCATCTAATTGCGCCTCAGATACGTTTTTTTGGTGATTGCAGAAATATCACCAAGATTTATTAAATGACGCAAAATATATTTGGCATGATATATCAACCCCAAAGAATAAGGCTCAACTTTGGGTTTATTAAATGATGCTATATGTATATATTTGAAAGATTGTAGTCCATTATTCTTGTTCTTTTTGTTGCATACATAATGTTACTAAAGAAAAAGCATCTAATTGCGCCTCAGATACGTTTTTTGGTGATTGCAGAAATATCACCAAGATTTATTAAATGACGCAAAAGATATTTGGCATGATATATCAACCCCAAAGAATAAGGCTCAACTTTGGGTTTATTAAATGATGCTATATGTATATATTTGAAAGATTGTAGTCCATTATTCTTGTTCTTTTTGTTGCATACATTATGTTGCTAAAGAAAAAGCATCTAATTGCGCCTCAGATACGTTTTTTGGTGATTGCAGAAATATCACCAAGATTTATTAAATGACGCAAAAGATATTTGGCATGATATATCAACCCCAAAGAATAAGGCTCAACTTTGGGTTTATTAAATGGTGCTATATGTATATATTTCAAATATTGTAGCCCATTATCCTTGGTGATTCTGACTTCTAGATTTTGATGCTAAATCTGAAAGCATCTGGTTGCGCCTCATATACATTTTTTTTAGTGATTGCATAAATATCACCAAGATTTATTAAATGACGCAAAAGATATCAACCCCAAAGATTAACTCCATTTTGGGTCTATTAAATGATGCTATAATTATTTTAACAAGTTTCTCCATTATCTTCAATAAATGTTACATTAAGTCCGAGCCATGTCATTATTTTCTCTTCTATGAACCGGACCCACTATTATCTTCTTCTACCACTTCCCTTTCACTAAGCAAACCCTCCAAAACTACACCCTAGGGCAGAAGAATGAAAATGCTCCCTTTTTAGGTGCAGTGGTGCAACTCTTTGCCTTTTCATTATTATTATTATTATGTATTCCCCCCCTGTTCTTGCATCATTAGTGTTCTTTGTTTCAATGTCTTGAAAAACCAGCCTTCATTCTTACCCTGCTCAATCTCTCGAAAATCTGCGTATGCCTATAATTTTTCATTTGCTTACTAAAATTTTCACAATGTTGCATTTTGCTCCTAATTATCTTGATCTGTTTAATACTGTGAAGATAAAAGGAAACACTTTCGGAAATGTATCAAACCTAGCCTCCGTTTGGTAATGTAAGTAGCATTTCCAAGTATTTTTGTTATTATACTCCCTCCGTTAAAAAATAAGTGATTCAACCTTTTGACATGATTTAAAAAGAGCTGAATACTACTCTCTCGGTTTAGTGAAACATATTTACTATGAACCCACATTTTTTAGGATGATAAAAACTATATAAAATGTTAGCTTTTTTATATAAAGTGTTTTGCTGAATGGAGTTATAAAATATCAACTATTTTTTTTTATAATTTCAAATTTATTATTTATAACTATGAAATTTTGTAAAAAAATTAACAAAAAGTTATATTTTATGTAGATTTTAGCCCCTTTAATAAAGTCAAAATACTTTATTTTTGAATGAATTGAGTACAATTTTTAAATGAAGTAAATATAAGATTTTAGTTTAATTAACGCTTGGAACTGGATTTTCAACCGCTACTCACTCCAAACTTTTGACAAATCTAGTATTTTTCTCTTCTGCTAGCTACGCCATTCGTTCACCAATAGATGGTCATTGAATTTTTGACTCGTTTTTAAGAAGTTAAAAACTATATAAAATATTAAGTTTTTTATTAGTAAATATATGTTTTTTAGCACCTTAAAAAACTTGTTAAAAAGTCTGTTGCTGAACGAAAGAAGTAGTTTGTATTAGCTACCCTATTAGGTAGGGTAACCAAACACTTCACTAACTTGTGAACATTTTAATTTAACATATATTTAGCACACAATACATTAGCTTTAGCTACTCCATAAGTTGTGTTACCAAACAGGGTCCTAATTTTTTTTTTCCCCTATATAATTCTATCAGATTTGAGGAGCTTGAACGAACCTACACAGTGGTGTTTTGGACCTCTTAAAGGCCACTTCAACAGCATCTAACTGCGCATTGGCATCCTGTATGCATGGCTCAGATAAGCAAATCTCTTATCCAAGAAATATGTGAGGTTCTCCTTTTTTGGCTCTGCACAAGGCATTTTAGCCTGCAGTTCCTGCTCTTTCAGCCTCCACTGTTAAGGTGAGGGTGTCAGGGTTGGGTTCACTGGATCTGCAGTGCGGAAACGCTGTCGCAATGAGCTTCTCTTTGAAGGGTATGTGCGCAGTACGCAGCAACTATCCCCGAGTTTCAGGTCGGATGATCTTCTCACTGCCTCATTTTCTTTCTTTGGTTTTTCTTTCTCATGTATTTTGCCATACAATTATTGATCATAGATAGAAAGATTAATGCGGCATCTCGTCTTACAAGATGTAAATCATTTCTCACGGGCTTGTCCTTGGAGCCGATATCTGTAAAACTGTTGGATCAACTCTTATATCTTAAGGGACCGTTTGGTTCACTAGAAAAAAGCCCACCAAACACTTTGTTAGTGTTTGACCCAAAAAAAATCGTTTGTTTCACATCTTCAAAGGAATGAATGTGTTTGGGGCCTCTAATGATTCGGCCCATTTTATTACCCCTGATTTTCCAGGGTCTATTCTGAGCCGTCTCTCTCCCCGACAAGCGGCAGCACTCTCGTAGTCTCGTTGCTATGCTTTCGATGAATCTGATCTTCCCGTCACCGGAACTTCCCGTGGATTGTAGCTTCTGATCGATCTCTTCTTCCGATCTCGTCTTCCCTTCCTTGGCTTCGGCAGTCGATCTTCAATCGCTTTCGGTGAGTCCTGAACCCTAACTTTGCACTGTTTTTATGCTTTCATCTTCAATCGACATTGTTGTGGTCGTCGATCCGAGGGGAACCTGTGCTTTCCTTCGAATCCGAAGATTGTTGTGCTTTTCCTTGTCCTTTTCCTTCGATTTTCCTTTCGAATCTGAAGTTTCTTGTGCTTTCCTTCGAATCTGAAGTTTCATTGCCCTTGATATTCGATTAGATCAGTTACCTGATATTGTCTCACCAGAGCTTATGTTACATGATCCCTGATAGTGTCTCACCAGTGCTCACACCCTTGTAACCCCATTTGGAAGCTATGTTAATGCTCTCTGTTGCGTACCTGAAAATCATATACATGTTTGTGGTTTCAATTGACTTGACTGCAGTAAAGTATATTAGCTCATAAGTCCTGTTTTTTGTTGTTGTTGTTGTTGAAATGCAATTGAGTAGACTATTTTGATTGATCAGGTTTGGTTTTGAACTGATCGTGGGTTTTGAACTGATTGTTGTTGTTGTTGAAATGCAATCGTGTGCTTAACTTTTCTGTTTGTCTTTGCCCTTTGTCAAAACCAAAAAGAGGCTTATAATGCATTTTGGTCAGCTTATAAGGGATCTTATGAAAAGAAACAGGATATTAGGGGTTCAGATTACAAATTTTCTTTCTTTTCAATTTCACATGTAGATTGAATTGGTTAATATTATGGTTCCTTGAGTTTCTATTCTAACTGTTAAGATGGAAAGAAAAATGTGACCAGTTAAGTGCACCCAAGCTAGAAAAACTTTTCTCAAATTTCAGTCACAAGGCATTGTTCTCTCTCTCTTTTTTTTTTTGATCCAAAGGAATTGTTCTCTTTCGATCCTCTTGACAAGAAATATTGAGAATCGTTTCGTGTTTTTTAGAAGAGAATGAATATGCTGTTAATATCTCTAGTGCACTTCTGGCACATGTAATTGCTGCTTCATTCTTGCTACTGAACTGTGAACGTCAAAACAACAATCCATGAACTAAAGAGAGACTACAGTGAAAAATCTCAATTAAAAGAGAAGTAAAAAACAAAGCAATAAACCTACCTCCAATGCTCATGTACCCTAATCAAACATTCAGCCTTGCTGCCTGCAAGAAGAAACAAATGAAAATGGGGGGAATTAATAGTATTCATTTACTTACCCAGCTTACCTAATATTCTCTGCTCTTTAGTCATACTATGTGCTCATCTACATCTTACTTCAGATGGTAGATTTGATTGCCATTGCTTTGACTATATAAACGATTTGATTCACTCTTGATTTGGTAATTGAATTGATTAAAAAAATGCAACAGTAGATTATTTGTTTCCTTTTCTTTTTTGCTTTAAAATTTTGATGTAAAATGTAAGAACTTGGTCTTCAGTGGCCAATCACTTGTTAGATTAATTCTTGATGATTGCAAGTAAGATACAATGTGAATTGATCCTTTTTCTTTATGGGTTCTCTTGGTTTGATTTTTGTCAAATTTTTGGCTTCTTGGGTTGAAGAAGTCAAAATGTGATATGGGTTATATTCAGTTGTTCAGATTAGTTTTGATTCTCTTCTTGGAGTGTGAAATGTAAAAACTTGGTTTTCACTGCCCAAGTACTTGTTAAGTGCAAAATCTGAATTGGGTTTCTTGAGTTGCTTAAATGGGGTCTCTCAGTTTTCATCTGATCATTGTTGATTCATTGTTGAATATCTTTTGTAGAGCGCCGGGACATTGAAGGATTTTCGGAAGAAGCCCAAGAGGAGCCTGCATTCTGTATCAGCTGAATCCGAGGATTCGTACAACAGCAGCAGCAACAACAGCCATGAGAAGAATCAGCTGAAGCACAAGCCTCGGAGCTTCCGCCCGTTGACGCCCCAGGCCGCTGTTAACTTCAGGGCTCCCAAGAGAAGAAAGGGCATTCCCCAAAGAGCTCCTCTCAGTGCATCAGCATTGGAGTACTACTAGCTCAAAGGCTGTAACTGGGTAATTAGTTAAAATCTCTGTAAAACAAAGTACTATTAGCTGCTCATATATTACCATATTACATTATTACCCTTCATGCCAAGCTCAAAGGTCAAAGTCCATTGTTGTATAGAGAAAGGGTGTGTTTAATCATGGAGGAAATGTGGATTGGGATGGATATGTTTTGTCACCTGTGATAATTTGCCTAAGAATCTATGGTCTGCATTAGCAGGACAGATCCATATTAGCAGCGTATAAGTTTTGTCACCTGTGATAATTTGCCTTTGGTAATCAAATTTTTTAAAGTTGTTCCTTGATTATTTGCCTGAAACTTTCGTTACTGCTTCTTTCAATTTCTTAGGTCTTGATAATATGATTGTTAGGCTCCATACAAAAAAGATTGAATTAGGCAGTACGAAGATGGAAATTATCAATGGATAGTCCTAAATCCTCACTATGCACTAGTTCAGCCCTCTTATTTGGGTATTTGTTTCGCTTCTCAACGGACAGGGTGTCAAGCTGGAGCCTAGTTAGGTTTTAACTCGTATAGTAGTTAGGCCGTGTTTGGCAGGGGATGGGAGGGGGTGCCGGGGATGGGGGTGGGTTTCGGGAGGCGCGCCGACGCGTTTGGTAGGGGATACGAGGGGGTGGAGCGGTATGCGAATGTGGGGATGCGGGGGGTGAGAGGGGGTGAGAGATCCACCTGATTCAAGGGGGATGGACGGGATGGGAAGGGGATTGTCCCATATTTGCCCCCGATTTCACTTTCTATTGCTGACTGCTTCTCGATCTCTCCGGCAACCATCTCCCAAAGTTCCCCCTAAACCCCCCGCCGCCATGGACTCCTAGAGCAGTAGAGCACCCCTTCCTCCTTCGACGAGACCACCCGCTTCCGCTCCCGCCTCCACCCCCTCGCTGGTACGTCCTCGGCATCAGCGGCATGGTCGGCGCCGGCATCTTCGTCACCACCGACCGCGCCTCCTGCCTCTACTCCGTCGTCCTCTCCTACACCATTGCCGGCCTCTGCGCCCTCCTCTCCGCCTTATGCTACACCGAGTTCGGCGTCCATATCCCCGTCGCCGTCGGGATTCAGGAATAGAGAAATGGCGGACGAGAGGAAGTGGATTACGTCCTCTCCAATGCCGCCGTCGCCCGGAGCTTCACCGCCTACCTCAGCACCGCCGACTTCGGTTGTCTTCCCAAGCTCTGAAAATAACGAGAAGTGAAAATATAGGGTTTTCAATTGAGGGGTATTTTGGAGGGGTAATTTTGTCCTTTCATATCAATTAGTGGGGGCAAATTTGTCTTTTTCAGTGACTTTCATTTCATAAACTTTAACTCACAACCAAACACGAACGGGATTAAATTGGATTCAAAATTCCACCGGTTCACCCCGAAATTCCATCCCCATCCCTTCCATCCCAAAATTCCATCCCCATCCACCTACTTCCATCCCGTTGCCAAACACGGCCTTAGGTTATGTTGAAAACTGCAAAATGATCGTCCTAGAATCTGATGATATCATCATCCCTTAGTAACAGCAAATTTTCAAATTTCACATATTACAATGAAAATGTATGTGAATCCAAAGATCAAGGTTGGATGAATAATCTGATGCTGCACTATCTGGTAGAGTCGTAGGTAGAACTGATAATCTGACAAGCCAAGTAGTTTGTTCCTTCCATCCCCAAGGCACATAATGCCATCAAGCTCCATGCAAACAGATGTCCTTGGACGACCAAAACTTATTTATTTGAAAATTCAAATGACTTATAATCCCAGTTTGAACTAATGCACTTTTCCCTAACATTAATATTAACAACCACTTGGCACAAACACATGTAAATGAATGTGACCACCTCAAACTCTAAGAATTCTAAGAAATATTCCAAATCCAACTAATCCTGACTTGTATGATCCTTTTGGACTGAAATCCTGTTACCAAGATCTGATTCCTCCACCAGGTCACTCACACTACCTTCTTGTAGGTGTAGATCTTAGCAATCCACAGATACACAAGGAAGTTGATCACGCTGAGAACGGCGAGCAGCCAATAGAAGTAGTCCAAGTGTCCCCTGTTGAGGTTGTCATTTGGGATCCAGCCTGGCTCTCCATTCTTGGTGGTCAGGTCCGCGACAATGGTGACTAGAAAGCTGCTAAGGTAGTTCCCTAACGCAACAGTTGTCAGAGACAGGGCAGAGCACAGGCTCCTCATTGCATCGGGTGCCTGGTCGTAGAAGAACTCGAGCTGCCCTATGAAGGTGAACACCTCGGCGCAGCCTATGAGGAAGTACTGAGGCACCTGCCAGAAGATGGACAAGGGGATAGTGGGGAGGTCGTAGTAGTTGTGCCTTCTCACTATCCCAAGTCTCACGATCTCCAGGAATGCAGCAGTGACCATGGAGAAGATGGAGATGAAAAGACCGATCCCCATCCTCTGGAGTTGTGTGAACCCTCTCTCTTTGCCCGTCAACTTCCTCACCTGAGGGACGATCAAAAGGTCGTAGACTGGGGCCCAGAAAATCACGCTGATCGTGTCGAATATGGAGAGGGAGGCCGCAGGTATCTTGAAATTGGGGCCCATGTGCGGATCGAGTGTGTTGCCTTGAAGAACGAACATCGTGCTCATTTGGCTGTAGACTGCTGCAAAGACAATCCCGGATGCCCATACGGGAAGTAGACGGATTAAAGATTTGAGTTCCTCTACCTGAGTTACGGTGCAGAGCCTCCATGGGTTTGCTTGTTGCTCCCTGTCTGTCTCGTTTTCCACTGCTGCTTTGTCAAAGAATCTGCAAATTTACAAGATGTTGGCAAGAACTGCTCTTAGGATAACAAAAAATGATGTAAACAAAGGGAGAAGCATGGATATAGAAAATACGTACTTCAGTTCGTTTGTATGCTTGAGTTTCCGGCTTCCTTGAATGGCGCATTCCTCATCAGTGGTCTCATACAAAGCGGTTTCATCTCCAGGAACTTTGATGCTTCGTTTTCGAAGGGATGCAACGATGACCTGCATAATCCTAGTTAGGGGGCTTCCTCCTGGTGTCTGAAGCCGGTACAGCCGACTACCCGAGAAGAAGAAAAAAACCGCAAGGGCCATAGCGACAGCAGGAACGCCAAAGCCCCAGCCCCAGCCAACATTCATTTGAATATACACCAAAACCGAGGAGGCAAAGAGAGCACCAACATTGATGGAGAAGTAGAACCAGTTAAAGAAGGAGCTTTTCGTTTTCCTTTCACCTTTATCATTATCGTCGAATTGATCCGCACCAAAAGATGAGACACATGGCTTGATCCCGCCAGTCCCAAGGGCGATCATGTAGAGAGCAACAAAAAAGACAGCAACTTGTCCTGATGTAGGGTGGCATACATCTTGCACACATCCTGCTGGCTTTAGTCCAGGCACCGAAGCAGAAAGCGTCAACAGAGTCATTCCCTGGAACACATGAAACTTTGTCCATATAAAAAGAGCAGAAATACAGTTCTAAAGCAAACTATAATATTTCTATGTATTAGAAACATAAATCTGGAATGCATCAGTCACTCACTCCCACAAGAAATTGTCTGCAAATCCATTCAAAAGGTCAAAACTTAAAATTACAAGCACTATTACTGAACATCAGCAGAGAGCTAAATGTTAACTTCTACAAGAGTGACATCTGCAGCAAGTGAGACTAAATAATCCTTATTAACCTTTCTTAATGATAAGCTAAGTGCGAACTAGGCGCAGTGATTCTTAAATGCTTACATGTGTTTCACATTGTTTATGGTACACCTGTACAAGTACCAATTCACACTTCCACCAAATGGAGAGATGGTCTTGAAAATGGTTTTATAGGGGAAACAGAGGCAAAAAAAACAGAGATATTTTCATAAGAGACTTACAAGCACATATATGATGGAGAAAATGGCAATCGTCCAGTATCTTCCCAAGTAGGCATCAGCCAGAAAGGCTCCAATTAAAGGCATAACATAACAAGTTCCTGACCAATTGTTGACACTTCTGGATGCAGCAACATTTCCCTCATTAAGGCGTGTCAAAAGATAGTTTACGAGATTCGTACTCATTCCATAGTATGCCAGCCTCTCACAGCATTCATTTCCTGAGCAGAGACCAAAACTACAGTGTAAGCTATCTCTACGCTGGACAACACACCCAGTAAACTGAGCTTCTAATACACAGCAAGTAACAAATAAGCGTGAGTATGTACCAAGAATAAATGGGCAGGCCTTCCACTTTCCAGTCTTTTTCTTATTTGCAGGTTTTTTATCAACAGTTAAAGTGCCGTCTTGGGTGTAAAGATCCTCTTCCATCTTCATATAAGTGGAAATATCAACCTTGTGCCTGACCACCTCTTCCTGCAATGAACCACCAAGTATCTGAGTTTTATGCAAAGTCCAGGATTATGAAATGCTCTACGCTCCAAATAGGTATTTTAACTTAAAGCGTTATATATCAAGGCAATAATATATCACAAAAACTACGGTAAATCAAACGAATGAAATGGATTCAATCATGTTTTCTTTCCTTTCAATTTCCTTCAACTTTGCGACACAGAAAGACAGCAAATGCCGAACATGTAGCAGACTCACTGTGCTGATCCAACTAAAATACAATTTCCATACAAACTTACAACCTTTCTGTGACTTTTTCCTTGGAATATTGCTGAATTATATCCAAAGTATGAAAAACTGGAGCGATGACCCATATCAGCATAAAGACTATAAACACTTGAAGATAGAAACATACATACATTCAAACAAAACAAAAAGAAGAAATCCATTGAAATAAAAATGAAAATGAAACCCACACTGTTGTTTCCCAGAAAACACAACCTCTCCTTGCTAAAGAGTCAACACTGTAAACTATATATAAAAGCTCCTTGTAATTCATTGACGGCAAAAACGGAAACAAATCAACTTGCCATCGGGGACTTAGCTGGCAAATTTTTAAGCAATAATCGCATTCACACTAATATATCCAATATTGCATACAGATTCATTCATATGATTCCCTAAAGTCAATAATTGCAGCAAAGGACTTCAACGAAATTCCGTGTAAAGACAAGCATCCGCCCTCAAACAGGGAAAATTAGGATACGGAAGTCCCTGTATGATTCTGGGAACCATTTTTATTTATTCTCAATCGTGCAAAAGTAACATATCAAAGTATAGATCATGATATCATCATTCATCATACTTTACTGGTGGACAGTCAAACTGTCAAAGGATGAGTAATTGACCCCTCCGACCCACACACTTTTGTTATTGCGGAGTCAATCATTTCATTTTCCATTATCTAATTAATTATGAAGCGTGCGAGCCTAACTTGATGTTATTAAGATGCAAAATCAGCTAAACGTGAATTAGGTGATTCACTGATTCGATATATTTAGAAAGCAACAACCAGTGGAATCAAGGTGCTACAACTCTTCGTTACAATTTTTTTCCGCTCAAAATAATCAGTGGCGTTCATATCATATCAAAAGAAGGGGAAAGAAGCAGAAATCAAACCACGTCGATAACAGAAAACAAAATTGAGAACAAAAAAAACGCCCAAATTACCGAGGTAGCTTTTGGCGAACGAACAAAACGGTAAGTTGTGAAGATTAGGTTAAAAAGAACGAGATCGAATTAAAACAGCGATAAATCAAAGAAGAAGAGAACAGGAACCGGCAAGAACATTTGTAAATCTCAGTAGCGCCTTCCGCGGATATGAAGAAGAAGGGGGGAGAGAGAGATGAACCTGTTGGATATGGAAGCGGGGGTGGGAGACTGGAGACGACCCGGCGGGGAGGGGGAGGGGGAGGGGGAGGGATAAAGAGATTCGGAAGGAGATTCAGTTTTCTTTATTCGGTTTCCGGCGGGTGTGGGGAAGTGAGCAAATCCGGGAGGCGTATCGTTATCTTTTATAGCTGCCATTGCCCGGGCCCACAAAAGCTCTATGTTTTTGAATAAATTTATTTTTTATAACTGTTTTTGAATATTTTCACGGACTACTAAAAGTGATTTTTTTTTTAAAGAAAAACAAATTTACAAGATAATGATTCGAATTATTGGACAAGCTCGATACTTCAACAGGCCGGCAAGGAATGGACTCATCAAAAAACGTCAATCAACAAGTGATGCATAAACAACCACATTAGACCGTGTGAAACCATGAGACATTAAAGAAATTGTGGTTGGAAGGGGTTTTTTTTTTTTTTTTTTTTTTAACACAAGTGACTACTTGTTATTTATATTTTTTTAATCACAAAATTGAGGAAAAAGGTAATATCTAAAGAAGAGGTAGAAAAAGTTGAAAATAATTTTTAAAAAAATATATATGACGTGACAAATTATAATAGGAGGATAAAAATTGAAAATGGGAAGAGGTAACCCATGGTTGCACATGCTCTTAGATATCCACAAGTTGGGGAGAAGAACGAGAAGAGAAAAGTACCAAAAAAATCAATCCAAATCCTCTACATTATTCTCTATAACACTCCACACATCACCAAATTATATTTATACTAGTATTACTACCCGCGCGTTTCGCGGCTTTTTAATTAATAAATTATACTATTTTTATAATATTTTTTTATCTTAGTTGTTATTAATAAATATGAGATTGTAATTTTTTGATATTTTATTATTTTCAAAACATACAATTTGAAATTTTGGATTCTGTTTATGTTGGAACATAAACAGAAAATTATAAATAGTTTTATACATCATTTAATGATATTAGTAGCTAATCAAATAGTGTTTATCTTTTTGTTAGTGATATATAAATTAATCTAATCTATATTTGTTTCTCGATAAAATATCTATAAAACAATTTAAGTAAAATGATAAGATTTGTAAGATATGATGTTGAATATTTATAATAAAAATTAATTTAATCATTAATTAAAATGGACACATAGGATGACACATGTATAAATAGATGAGGTTATCGTCTAATGTGACTTAGATTTATTGGATCATTATTAATTGACGTGGTCAAAACCCGTCCCATATCGCACCAGAAAATGACACATAAGCGAATTCGACCAGAGTCCGCTACATAGGATTTATATATGTATAAATTTTAGAGTTGTCCATTGTTCGATTTAGTAGTAAAATATAGTCAAACTTTATCATATATGATCATATATCAATATAACTATGAAAACAAATGTACATAAGACCTATGATAGAAAAGGTTTAATTAAATCATTAATAGAGAGATTACAAATCTCATTTATATTAAATAAATACATACTTGTTAGGATATTATATATATATAAATTAATTTAATATACACATAGTATAAAAGATGTTGTTAGTGCATAGTGCGGAAGTTTAAAAAAAAAATTAGGGCTTTTCTATGATATATTTATAAAATGTTAGTTTATCAATAGTTACTGCGGAAGTTTAAAAAAAAATTAGTGTTTTTCTATTACGCATTTATAAGATGTTTAGTTTATCAAAATTCATTAGATATATTTAAATAAGTCAAAAAAATTATCAAAATGTAACTAATCAAAATATGATAATATTTTGCTATTTAAATTAATTGTGATTGTTAAATAACGATAAGTCAAAGGATGTGGTTAAAGATGTGAAATCCTTAATTGACGTGGCTAAAATTTATTGGACATTCATTAATTGACGTGTCAAAAAACCCGATCAGAATGCACTAGAAAAAGACACGTAAACGAATCGCGCCAGAGCCCGCCACATATGATTTCAACGCCTCTGTTTTAGTATTATATATTGATATTGATTGATATTGATTGATTGATATTGATATTGATTGATATTGATTGATTGATTGATTGATATTGATGATATTGATTTATTTAATATTAAAAAAAATTAAAAAATTATATACATATTCTAAACACCTATTTTTATATGTTTATAAATTTTATTTTTGAAAAATCATGTTTTAATTTTTTTTTTATAATTATATTTCATAAAATAATACCATTTTGAATTTTTAAAAGTTTTGAAAACATGTTTTTTCAAAATGAAAACATATAAACATATTAAAATGTGGGTTTATAATATGTATGTAATTTTTATAATTTTTTTAAGATTAAATAAATGTGAAAATAAATAAGTGATATAGGGAGTGTTATAGGGAATTGTGTAGCTAGAGGATTTGTATTGCCAAAAAAACACCATGCAAAACCAAATATCCACACTACAACTAAAGAAACTGCGGAGTGGGGAGAATACTTCAAACACTACCAAAATAGCATTGTTGGAAAACAATTATAAGGGGTTGGTCTCAACCTAACCAACATTGTTGCACGTAAAATAACATGTGATGACTGTCAAAATGGCTTTCTATAGGTCATATTAAGAGAAGAATCAAAGAAATGAAGGTGAACGCTTATTCACGAAAAGTGCATTTTAAGCAAGATTTTCAGCTTGGTAACGTCTCGATAAAATGAGTCTTTCAAAGGTTGTATTGATTGTATTGAGTCATACTATACATTGTTGGAAAGAGAACTCGAAGATATACAACTTTTATGTTGAAATTTTTTCCTAATTGGATCTTGATGACGCAATAATCGAGACACCTTTACAATAACATAATTCTAGACAAATGACGAGGCTGCAAGGGTGCATCCCATAAGGTGCACGACCGCGTGGTGAGGCTCTATGAGTGTACCCTATGGCGCATGGCTGTGCAAGTTGATGCATGAGAGCACTGGCGATGTGGCTACTCTAGATTAATCATGTTTGTTCTCTTTTTTAAAAAAATTGTGAAAATCTACTTTTATAAATATATAATACACATCTCAAAATTATTAATTTAGTACCCTATTTATTTATAGATTAATCATGGTTTTTCTCTTTTTTAAAAAAACGGTGAAATTATACTTTTATAAATATTTAGTGAAATATCCGGGAAAAAATTAACAAAATAAGTATAGGAAACGTAATATAACAAAATATTAAGTTAATATTATGGTTGTTATATGAGTTGAGTAGGTAGGGCTTGACTTGAGTTTTCCTCAATAAAATCTCGGCTCTAGCATCATTCACTAAATGAGCTGATTAAGAACACATTTTTATGATCGATTCAAAGCTCGGTTCGACTTGATTAAAACTCGATCAAATAGCACAAATTTTGTGAAATTTAAAATTTTAATTGAAGTTGCTATATATGAGCAAGTAAGGTTCGTTGTATAATAATTGGAAAAAAAAAAACTCAGGTCAAGCTCGTTCATTTACTAAACAAGTCGATACGCGTTGTTAAAACTAGGGAAGAGGTACACGCTTCCACGCGCCCCTCTTTCCCTGTTGCCCAAAATTAAGACTGCAAAAGTCGCATGTCGCAGTGCCTTCAGGTTGTGCTTACTGTGGTAACACTAATGAATCGGTACACCACCTTTTTCTTCATTGTCCTATGGATAATGATCTTCTGCAAGTTTTACGAATTCGTCTCCTAAGGAATATAGCTGTAAACCTCGGTACGGACTCGGTGCTTCCTCTGGATGAGATCAAACGTGCTATTGGCAACACTAAGTTTGCTTATTTAGCCTCAACTTGGTGGGCATTGTGGTTCTTTAGGAACCAAATCGTTTTCAACCACACGAGCAAGGTAACTATTAACGAAATCCTTCTGTTCCACAGTACCGGTACCCATTGTTGGAAACAATCTAAGGTTCTAGAGGACGATCCTTCTTGTACGATTCCCTCTCATCATGCTATTGGCAGCACAGCCCACTCGGATCACAGGGTTGGTGTTATTCCGACCAGGGCTCTCCATCGCTCTGGGAAGTGGGAGAAACCACCTATTAATTGCTATAAGCTTAATTTTGATGGGTAAGTTATCCCAGGTGGTTCAGCATCATTCGGGTACGTCATCCGTGACTCAGTTGGTGAGGTTGTCGTGCTTGGCCGGTCCATTTGTACAAACATCTCAGTGGTTTATGCCGAAAACCTTGGCCTCAAAATGGGTTTTATGCGTGCTAAGTCGCTACAAATTTCAAACCTTCTAATCGAAGGGGACAACTTACTAGTTATAAAGGCTCTTCTGGGGGATTGGAAATGCCCCTGGACAATCGAGATGCTACAAGCGGATATTTTGTCAGATATTTCGTCCTTTTCTTATATTGCTATTCGTCATATTTTCAGTGAATCTAATGCGGTGGCTGACTACCTTGCTCGTAGTGCCCATGCATCCCCTGCCGACGTCAGTTGTGAGTATGATCCAGAACTGCATGTTCTCGTCCGGAAGGATGCGCTAGGTAAGGCCTCTGCTGCGTCAGACCAGACCTAATCTTTATCTAGCGTCAAAAAAAAAAGGAGGAATCAATTTTTCTAAACAAAAAAAAATCAAAAAATTCTTATCTTAATAACTAACCTAATATAGTATCAATCCAAAATATGACACACATATGATATTAATTTATATGGATTAAAAAAAAAGATAACACCATTTTAATCCAGAATATGACACGTATGTAAACATAATTCCGTTTTTATCCAGAAAATGCCACGTATACGAATAGCAGCAGAGGCCGTTTCAGACCTCTTTTTTAGTATTTTACTAATTTTATTACTCGCTCGTTGTGCGATTTTTTAATAAATTTTATTATATAAAGTATTTTTGAATTAATATAAATTAATACTCCATATTAAGTAAATATATAATGTCCAATTGTGTTAATTTTTTAGAATGTAAACACATATTTGAGTCTAGATTAATCATGTTTTTTCTCTTTTTTTAAAAAACGGTGAAATTATACTTTTATAAATATATAATACACATCTCAAATATATTAATTTAGTACCCTATTTATTTATAATTTATTTATATATTAAAGAGCTTCTCATCGTTTAGAAAATGTTATATATATTACTCAATATACATACATTGAACAGTTGAACTGAATCAACACAGTGCATCACCGCATCTAACCGACTTGAACTAATAAAATTCTTAAAGATGAAAGAGAGAACGTTGAGTGTATTGAATTTGAAATGATAACAACTCTAAATGATATAAATATTCAAAATATATAATATAAAAGATATGATATGATCATGCATAATAATTAAATATTTAGCATAAAAAGATCATGTAAAATAATTGTAATTGTGCTAAAAAAATAATAGATTTTACAACGACTTAAGATATGAGGTTGAGAATTTAATATAAATATTTTGATGATAAGATTTTATTGTTCCGTAGATAATTAATTAATAATGAAATCTGATTTTAAGCTCATCTTTAATTGAAAACGTCTTATCATTAGTTAAAAATAATACAAAGTATAAAATTTAGTTGTTTTTATTGGGTTTTATACAAATGTATTTTTAATTACACGTAATCTTTCAAATTAAGATGTAAATAAAATTATAAAAATTTAAGTTATTATATTGAAAATATTATTTCTTAGATATGAAATATAAAATGATAAGTTCTCTAACTAATTAAAATACATGTCTGAATATTTATAGATGGCAAAATAACACCATTTTAATTCAAAAAGTTACACATAAAAAAATACTATTTTAATCCAGAAAATATCACGTAGGTGAATTACACCAGAAGCCGACCTCTGTTTTAATTTTTTATATATAGATATATAAATATAGATTGTTAGTGACACTTACCAAGGCTAGGAGCTTTCATTTTCACATTGATGGGGCAGTGGGTCTCTTACTTTTTTTTTTTTTTTTTTTTTTTTTTTACAGTAGGCAAACAATCGGAGCTATTACAAAAAATGTAAACGCGCTCCGGGATCATCCTGACGGATGATGGTACAAAGTTCCCTATTAAAAGGGATTGTAGATCTATCACTAATGATACCCCTAGTTGCTATGTAATCTGCAGCTTTGTTCGCTTCTCTGTAGATGTGATTGAATTCAACCTTTTCGAAATATGCTTCCATGATCTTGATTTCTTCTGTCTGTCGCATAATTTCCCATCTGCTGTCTCTTCCTTTAGATAGAATGCTTATCAACTCTTGGTTGTCTCCTTCTACAATGATCTTGTTCAAGCCTAGTCTTCGAGCTACCTTCATCCCTATTAGAACTGCTGCTGCTTCATTTTGAATAATTGTACCTTTATCTACTTCTTGGTAGAAGATCTCAGTTACATGGCTCATAGAATCACGAATGATTCCTCCCACCTGGCTAATGCCGGTGGGTTTGACAGAACCATCTACGTTAATTTTGTAGATGGCTCCTGCTGGTCTAGTCCATTTAGATCTAGACCTTTTTTTCCTCTTATTGATATCTTCATTAATATTCCTGGGATTTGTTTCTCTCCAGTCTTGGATATTATTATTAATTTCCTTAATCATGTTACCAAAGGTGTTAGGGCTTGTATGTTTAAAGATTAATTTGTTTCTAGTTTCCCATATCATTTCCCAAATAACCACTAGATCTTCAAAAAACTGATTTGCCTGCTTGATTTGACTAATGTTGTCGCACAGGGAACCTTGCAAGGAGAGGTTGTGAAAGAGCTTACCTGTTGCTTGTTCAAACTGGGCTATTAGTTCCTTTGCAAAGGAGCACTCCGTAAAGAGGTGAGTGGCATCCTCATTTCTAACGTTACATAGGGAACAAGTGTTTGGTACTCTGTTGATGTACCTATTAAGCCTGTTGGTCGTGGGTAGAGCATCTATTTTAATTTTTCATACTAGGTTTTTAAGGCGAAGAGGGAGGTTTAGGTTCCATATCCAGTGGGTCTCTTACTATCTCTTTGGGTGGACTTCCTTGGGGTTTCGATTAGAACTGTGTTTATGGTAAACAACAATAAGGTAACATGTATTTTGAGTTTAAATGTTATTTTGTACGAAATATCTCTTCTTGCCTTATACGTGACTGTGCAGCACCGTCAAATAGTGCTCATGTTTCAAATATTTTTGGAAAAATATGTTTGGTGTCCATGAGTTTTCGACAATTCCAGTTGGCGTCCCACATTTTTTTTTGTCCGGATGGTACCCCTAAGTTTTGTCAAAAGTCCGGCTCATGCCCAAAACTCATAGTTTTTTCTTTTTAATGAATAAAACCACCCATTATTTTTTTTTCCATAAATATGGCCATTTACTTTTAACATTGAACAAAACTACATATTAATCAACAAAATTCAACAAAAAAGTGACAAAACCAACTTTATTTTTTAAAACTTTACAAAATCGTTTAAAAAAAAAAGAACAAAATCACTACGATTTTTAAAATTTTACAAAAGATCTATTATTTTTATATACTTTTTGCAAAAACGAAAAACACTCATTATTTGCAAAAACAATATTTAACACCTATTATTTTTCAAAACAATATTTAACTTATATCTCACTAACTTTAAACATTTGTAAATGTGATTGATCAATTTAACCAAATGCTCGATTATAATTTTTTTTAAAAAGAAAAGTAAAATTTATTTATTTTATTTTCTTCTTGTAAAATAAAAATATAATAAAAGATTAATCATTCTTATCTTATTAGGTTTTATGTATTCCAAACAAAAGAAATGAATAACCCCTTCTTTTATTACACAAGAAGTGGTTTTGTGCATTTTTTTAAAGCATAAAGGGTGGTTTTACACAAAGTATGGTTTTACGAAGTATTTTTTATAATTAATAGGTTAACTATTTTTGTTCACATAATAAGATAGTGGATTTGTGCAAAATTTTGTAAATAATGGGTGATTATGTACATGCAATGTTTGACAAATAATGAGATTTATTTTTTACAAAATATGAAAAATATATAACGGATCTTTTGTGTAATGTTAAAAAGAATGGTTGATTTTCTTCAAAAAAAAAAAGGAAAGAATGGGTATTTTTTGCTAAAACTTTGGCAATAATGTGTGATCTTCTTAATTTTAAAAAATAAAGGTGGTTTTGTCAATTTTGTGTTGAATTTAGTTAAATAATAAGTAGTTTTGTTCAATTTTAAAAATAAATGGGCTTATTTATGAAAAAATAAAAATAAAGGGTGGTTTTATTCATTAAAAAGAAGAAACTATGAATTTTGGACATGAGCCGGACTTTTGACAAAACTCAGGGGTACCATCCGGACAGAAAAAAAGTGTGGGACACCAACCGAAATTGTCAAAAACTCAAGGGCACCAAACAGAATTTCCCAATATTTTTATTGCTTTTAGTAGCTACTTATTCCATCGCGCGCGCGTGTGTGCGTGTGTGCGTGTGTGTGTGTTACGGTAGGCAAGGAGTAGATCGACATGCGATCTTGAAGCCATCCGAAGATGACTTGTTAGACCCTACGCAGAGGGTCGGCAAACTAAAGAAAAGAAAAAAAAAAAACAACAACAAAAAAACTAAAACAACACGAAAGTTAGAGCCCTGGTGTCTTGAGATCTTGTCTGAAGGCACAGCTAACATGCAAGACAAAGCAATAGTTGAGATGATTTTGGACACCTTCAAAACTTCAGGCCACCATCAACTGGGTAATTTTTGGTTTTTCGAATTTTTGGTTTTTTTTTTGGAGTTTCTAATTTGGAAGGAGAGGGATAAAATCATTGGGTTTTTCGATTTTGTAGAATAGGGGATACAATCAGATTTGGGGGCAGGAGATGGGTTTGCATATTGACAACTCCGATTGAATCATGCAGAGGAAAGGAGAGTTGGATCTAGGAGGGGTCAGTGGAGCGGATGTGCTCAAGGGCTGTGGAGGAGTGCGAAGGCATGGATGGACGAGGCCGGAGCCTCAGGATCTTCCTCTTGAAGGAGGTCGTACGTCGCCCACGGAGCAGGGCCAAGGGCGAAGCGCAGAGGTCAGGGAGACGAAGAGCGGCTAATTTTTTCGATCGTCGAACAGATTTGAGAAGAGGGATCTTGAGAGGGAGGGTTCAGGAGGCACAGATCAGGAGAGGAATTGGCCGGATCTGATAGTTATGAATATGGGGAAGGTCGTCTGCTGGGTGGCTATGTCGTTCCGGCTCCGGCGAGCCGTAGATCGGAACAACTAAACCGACCATAACTGATGAGGGTTTTCTAGTTTTTTGAACAGCGAAGCCGACATGGTGACTGCGCTTGCAGCTGCAGTGGAAGATGGCAAGACGACGGTCAGGGGGCTCCGCCTGGGCTCAGTTGGGAAGAACCGCCTGGGTTGCGCCGGAAGCTTTTGGGGCTAGGGTTTTGGACTGCTGGTTGCGATGGTGAAGGAGTTGCGGTGCTGGTCTAGGCCGGCGGGGAGCCTACCAGCAGCGGCAGCGATTAGCCGGATCTAATTCACATTATGGTGAAGGTGGCTAGGGTTGAAGAGGGTTTTTGAGCGCCTGGGAGCGTTTCGACCATGGGAGAATGTTGACCTTCCCCGCAAATAGTGGAAATAAGCTCAATTCCATCGTATATTTTGAATTTTGGTAGGAAGTTAAAGCAACTCTATCAGTAATTTAACGAAAAGCTTAAATACTACTATCTTTGTTAATTAAAATTTGTCGTTTTATGAAGTAAATCTTGTCAAAAAAAAACTTGTCATTTTATGTATTTTGCCACCCACTTTACGAAATTGGCATTGTAATTATTAGATAGCTTTTAGTTGTAGTTTTTGAGAAAGTAAAAAAAGTAGAGTAATAATTAGCGGTATAAGTGTTTTTTTTTTTGTTTTCTTAAATTTCTAAAATTACAAGTTTAAATTAACGGAGGGAGTATAAATTTGAAAAATATTTTCAATAAAATTTCTTATCCCATTTCCTTGGGTAGATAGGAAAAACGTATTTTATTATTATAGATAAGTGTATTTATTTCATCCGTTCTTTTTTCTAGGACGAAGAAAGTTGTGCTTTACAATTTTATTTTAACTATTTCATAAGTGTAAAATTGATTTACAAAAAAACTTAAAACCGACAATATAAGATTTTATATTTTATAAAAATCTTATACAGTACTACCTCCGTCCAAAAATACATGGGCTTTATTATTCACAGACGTTTTCTTAAGGAGGTAAAAACTATATAAAATATTAACTTTTTTATTAATTTTTTTTAATAATTACAAACTTATTATCAATAAGTTTGTAATTATAAAAAAAATTAATTAAAAAGTTAATATTTTATATAGTTTTTAACTCTTAAAAAAACGTGCACAAATAGTAAAAGCCTATATATTTTTGGACGGAAGGAGTATCATTTAGAGAAAAACTTGTATAAATAATAAACGAGTGCGTATCAATCTAAAAAAAGGTCCAATTGATGCTCAAATGGTGGGCCTACAATCCAAAACATGATAAAATAAAGTCCAATTGATTCCCACGTGGAGGGCCTACAATCCAAAATATGGCAATGTGATTAAGATTAACTAGTATAGTTGTGCGGGATGTTTTTAAATAAGAATATTTTTTAATTCTCTGTTATTGGTTATAGTATATTAATTAAATATTAATTTTCATATTTTAGTTCTTTGCTTATATATTGATCAACCAAATAAATTACATTATAGAATTATGAATATAAATTAAGAAGTACTATATGTGTATAAACAAATCTCACATTGAGAATGTGAAATTGAAATTAAAATAAATACAAAAATAAAAGAAAGCGAGAAATCAATTTGAGTCTCATCAGTAATTTCAAAAATTATTAATTAATCAGTATGATTGTACGAATTTATCCTTCAACGGATACAACAAACACGAGGTAGAGATAAGAAAAAGAAAAATGGAAAGGAAGTGAGATGATAGATGATTATATAATAAATGATGGTGTACATAGGAAGACACACCATTAAAATATAAACAGATAAAAAAATAAAATCATATTTAATTAATTTGTTAAAATAAATATGATTTTATTTTAATCTTATCCGTTGAATATCTAAATTAATCAACCAAAATATCATGAATATCTCAAATGATTTCGTATTCAAATCTTAACTGAATTAGATTTAATTAATTAGATTTGCATAGTTATCCAATCAATCCGATATGCAGTTGTCATATCTTAACTGATTTCGTATCAAATATTAACTGAATTAGATTTGTGAAATAGCTTAATTAATAAATAAATTAAAATACCTACATGAAAGGAGAAGGCGTCATGTGGCTTCAGCGACTTTAATATTATAATATTGATAACGGAGTCAACGGTCAACAAATCAAAATTTCAACATTATTGTCTCATTAATGTTTGACAAGTAAACCATTTCTTAAAAATTCTTTCCTCGTTTAAAATCATTATTATAATTACATGAATTTTTTCATAAATAATACACACACATAGATAGATAGATAGATAGATAGATAGATAGATAGATAGATAGAAGAGTTAAAATGTAAAATTGGAGAGAGAGACACGAGTAGATAGATAGATAGAAGAGTTAAAATGTAAAATTGGAGAGAGAGACACGAGTTAAAATGTAAAATTGTCTTACGGTATAAAATGATTAAAGTGTAAAATTTTGGAAACCAGACAACGGGTAGTACTTTAAAAAAAAAAGTTGAACCGGTTTCTTGGATCAAACCTAATCTGTTCCTCTCTCATTCCCTATGTCTTCTGTCCTCAAACTCATCCAGATCCAATGAGCTCCCTAAGCGATTGACGTCAACCAGTGGAGCATGTAGATTACGAATGCCCAACTTGGACAGAAGCACCTAAAACCGTTGTTGACCAAGAGGAAGGCTTGGTAAGAATGTCTGCAAGTTGATTCATAGAGCGGACGAGAGAGAGAGAGAGAGAGAGAGAGAGAGAGAGAGAGAGAGAGGACTCCGGCTACCAGTTGATCACGAACAACATGACAACAAACTTTGATGTGTTTGGTGCGCTCGTAGAAGACAAGATTGTCGGAAATGTGAAGAGCTATTTGACTGTCGCACCAAAGGTGCATAGGAAGACCATGGGGAATGCCGAGGGAACAAAGAAAGGACTTGAGCCAAATGAGCTCCCAAGTAGTGGTAGTCATTGCTCTATATTCGCCCTCAATTGAAGAACGCAAGGTCGTGCTTTGTTTCTTGGTCTTCCAAGACACCGGAGACTTGCTAAGCATAATAAAATAACTCGTAAGAGATCAACAAGTAAGAGGACACACTGCATAGTCAGAGTCGCAGAAGGCGGTTAGCTGAAGGGAGCTGTTTCTAAAGAGAAGAATACCTTGAGACGTAAGACCCTTCAGATAGCGAACAACTTGAAGAGCAACAAGCCGGTGATTTTGTCAAGGGTTGGTCATGAATTGAGCCAATGTATGGACCGAATAACAATATTAAGGCTGAGTGATTGTGAGATAGATAAGATTCCCAACCAGTCGACGATACTTATCAGGTTGATCAAGGAGCAGAATATCATCAAGAGAGAGATGATGGTTCGGTTCCATAGGGAATGTGACTAGCTTAGCACCAAGAAGACCAGTTTTGTGGATAATATCGAGTGTATACTTCCTTTGGGAGAGGAATAAGCCGACCCGTGTACGCGAGATCTCAATGCCTAAGAAGTATTTTAGAGGACCCAAATCCTTCATATGAAAACAAGAGTGAAGGTACCTCTTAAGGCGGTCAATAGAAGCGAGATTAGAGCCACCGATAATCAAGTCATCAACATAGATGAGAACATACAGATCAACACCCAACTTAGAGCATGAGAACAGAGAGTAATCATCATAGGATTGAGTAAATCCAAACCTCTTGAGATCCATAGAAAGCTTGGAGAACCAATTGCGGGGAGCCTGACAGAGGCCATACAGAGACTTATAGAGACGACACACCGTCCCCCTATCTAGGGTATAGAAGCTAGGAGGCATACACATATATACCTCATCATGAAGATCGCCATGCAGAAAAGTGTTGTGAACATCCATCTGGTGCAACTCCCGGTTACGAATGGAATCCACCGCAAGAAAGAGTATGAAATAGACCATCTTGGCAACCAGAGCAAAGGTTTTCCATTAATCAATGCCCTTAATCTGGCGATTACCAAGGGCCACCAATCGAGCTTTGTAGCGTTCAATGCTACCATCAACTTTGTATTTGACCCGAAACACCCACTTACAACCGATGGGATGCTTTCTAAGTGGTAATTGGCAGACCTACCATGTACCATTGCGATGTAGGGCATGAATCTCTGCCCTCGTAGCATTTCTCCAATGAGCATGATGAGCGGCCTCTTGAAATGTTGAAGGTTACTGTTGAGCACTAATAGAAGCTAAGAAGCAGGCATGTTGTAGAGAAAGTTTACCATAGCCAATATGCTTAGATAAAGGAAAGTGTGTATCTGAGGACGAGACCGAAGAGGGTGTCTGCAAGAGAGGGTCATGGTTGCCGAGAGAGGTGCACAAATAGTTGATGAGATGAGCAGGAGGGTGGGTAAGTATAGTACTATGCCGGGGAGGAGGAGGAGGTGTTGGCTGGGGGATGCTCCCCCTGACGGTGGAAGAGGGGTTCTCAACCGCTGGATAATCATGGGTGAGAGGGGTAGGAACGACAGGTGCAAGAGGCTCTGGTGATGGCGAGGAGAGGTAGGAAAAGACGGACTCATGAAATACAATGTCCCGAGACACAAAGATAGGATGAGAGTCAAGGTCATGAGACGCCAACACTTTTGGCCAAAAGGATACCCAAGAAAAAGACATTTTCGTCCCCAGGGCTGAAATTGAATTTAGCTCCTAGGAATACTAGAGGCATAGTACAAGCAGCCAAAGACTCGAAGAAGAGAGTAATCTGGAGGGGCGATTGTTAAGAAGCTCTAAATGAGTTTTCCCATGTAGAAGTTTGTTAGGGGTCGGTGATTAGGTGACACGCGGTAAGAACACATTCACCCCAAAACTTTAGAGGGAGATGAGCTTGAAACATAAGAGATCGAGCAACATTTAAAATATGACGATGCTTACCTTCAGCCCAACCATTTTGTTGAGGAGTGGTGACACAAGATGACTAAAAAAAGATCCCTTGATTGGCAAAAAAAAAAAAAAGGGGGTTTTAGGGCAACAAACTCGGAGCCATAGTCACTTCTAACGTGTTTGACCTTGCGATGATATTGTGTGTGACTCACAATGCAAAAGTTTGGGATAAGGCGCGAAACTTGGGATTTATGGCTCATGAGGAAAACCCAAGTAGATCGAGAGTAATCATCCACAATAGTAAGGAAATAAGAAGCACCACAAGTAGAAGACACATGATATGGGCCCTTAATATCACAAATGTATTAAATCAAAAGGTTTGATAGAACGAGAAAGACTAATAGAAAAAGAAGAGTGAGGTTAATTGGCTCTATAGCATATGTCGCAGACAATTTTATTTTTAATAATATTGGTAGACCTAATGCCAGGAAAAGAATCAACTAGATGCAATGAAGGGTGCCCAAGATGAAGATGCCAGAGGGTGGAGACATCGACTTCAGTGGTATGACAAACTTGAGGAGAGGACAACGACATACGTGTGGAGGGATGATCAGTCAGCGTTGTCCAGTGAAGCCAATAGACCCCATCTAGGTTCACCCACTCCAACCAGCGTCCTCGAAATGCGGTCCTATATCACACACTGTCAATCAGTAATAGTGGTAACACACTATAATTCATCCATCAAACAACGAAAAGAGACAAGATGACAAGTTAATCTAGGAACATAAAGAACATTCCAAAGAGTGAGAAATTCACAAAGAGCAACAATCCCTGCTTTTTTGGCGGTAACAATAATGCCATTGGGGGTCTTCATATAATAAGAGGAGACATATCCAATGGCCTGCAAGAGGTGAAGATCGACAGTCGTATGAAATGAGGCACTCGTATCAAGAATTCAGGGATTCCGGACAATACCTTCTAAGTTATCATTACCAGATTTAGAGTGTATGGCCTGCAGAATAGATTTTAGAGTAGACCATTGCTCGTCGGTGATAGTAGGACCTATGGCAGCACGATCATCAACGGTGAGAGGCGGAGAGGTGGAAGAAAAGGCACCATTGGCAAGGGCATAGATCTTGCTGGCCGCGGGGGAGAGGATCCTGGTGAGAGCGGGGAGTAGAAGAAGAGGCATCATTGGCAAGAGCATTGAACCGCCAAAGCGTAGATCCTGTTGAGAGTGGGGAGAGGATCCCGGGCAATGATGGTGGAGCGCAGAGTTTCATAAGGGTCATCGTCAATACCAATTAGGAATTGGTGAACCCATTTCATTGCTTGCTCCTTATCATGCTGGCCGCAGGGGCACTGTATCAGAAAGATCACCGAAAATTCATCCCAAAGGATATTTAGACGACCATAATAGGTCGCAATTGATTGGCAAGTTTGGGTAGAGCGAGCGATCTCAGATCACAACTACATAACCTAAGGACCATTTCTAACAGAGAAATGGAGGTGAAGTTCATCCCAAAGAGCTTGAACCATACCCGACAGAGTGACTATCTATCGAAGAGACATCTCCATCGATTAAGCCAACCACCCTACAAGCATGGAATTAACCCGAAGCCAATGAGGGAGATCAGCATGACCCTCATCAGGCTGTGCAGGGTTGCTAGAGAGAAAGGCGAGTTTGCTCTTTCCCTGAAAAGCATCGAGCATACTTATCACCCGTTCCTGATAGTTATCATGTTGCGACGGGAAATCAACCACAAATAAAATACCTCAATTCCCACTATGTAGATAGCGGAAGTCGGGATCGTTCCACTGGAGAGAGGACAACACTTTTTAGAGTAGTTCCTGTGATCTAACAACACACAAAAAGCAGTAGCAAGGGCGGTCGATATCGACTAGAGAGGTCGATATCAAGGGGATGGTTGGGAGAAGTGATGAATATCTAGTGGTTGTTTATTTTCCAACAGCAAAATAGAACAAAAAGCAAAGGATTTTAGGGATGTAAACAATATAAAAAGAACTTCCAAGGTCAAGAGATAACCACAACAATAACCATGCATATACCACACAAGAATCATAGAACAAAGATCATGTTTTTATCATCAAAAGAATGCTTCCGCATACTTCACAAATAGAGAATAGAGGTCTTCGCATAAAACCTATTCGTTCTACCTTTTCTTAATAGATCCCTTTTACTTTCGTCAAAGATCTCTAATTACTATCCAAATTCATAATTAAATCCACTTTCGCTTCATAATCATAAACATGGAATTGTCCTCAACTTTCGCAAAGGATTTAAGCACAAGATAGATGATGATAAACTCATAAAAACATCATAGATTCAAGCTTTCATACATATATAGCTATTTTTGGGCTCACCCAAACCCTAGAAGAAGGGAAACTACTCACACATAGCTATAGAAAACATACTGAAAATTGAATAAAACATAATATGAAATTGCATAAAATCAAACCTCAAAACCAATGTCAAAACCTTCAACCAAAAACTCCAAAACTCACGTTCTTCCTTGCTGTCCTTTCAGCCGTGTGTTGACGTGTCCATAATTAGCCTCTAATTGGATTTATTTAAAGATAGAAATTAAACTTAACCTCCAAGGAAAATAATATAATCTATCTAAGGAAGGATAAAATATCCCAAGTCTATCTAACTAAAAGAGATTTAGATGAAAACCCTAATTAAAAACCCCATTAAGTAATAAAATCAGCCCACAAAATTCTCTCGCAGATTCGCGCAGGGTATCGACGCCCAGGTCAAGGGTGTCGGCGCCGAGGCTCTGTTCAAACGCAATAGCCTCTGTTTTTTCTCCAGCTTTTCGACTCTGTCTTCAATCGCATTTTTCCAAGTCCTCGTTCATCCGATTGACACATACGAATATGCGTTGAAAAGCTCTTTTCAAGGACTACAAATCTCATGAAGGCTTCAGAACTTGAATCGAAGTGATGGATGGAGAAAATAAGGCTTTTCTCCAGCTGCACCACTTTTTTCCTTTTGCTTGGCTTCTCCATTGTCTTCATGATTTTTTATTAAGCTCTAAAGTGCGTCCAAA
Source organism: Persicaria tinctoria (assembly GCA_037127255.1). NCBI lineage: Eukaryota > Viridiplantae > Streptophyta > Magnoliopsida > Caryophyllales > Polygonaceae > Persicaria > Persicaria tinctoria. Next base: position 25,093,381 of record JBANSL010000010.1, read on the forward strand.
CTCCTCCAAATCACCTCCAAAACCTATAAAATCACACCAAAGCTTATGTAGACTCCATATCTTGCAATATTAAGCATAACTACACATTTTCCTTACTTTCCCAACATAAAAGCTAATAAAAAGGACTTGAATGAAATAAAAACATGATATAAAATAAGACTAAATATGCGGACATCATATCACTCGTGAGAATATTCGAACATATAGTGAGACCGGGTGATCGGATGGATGAAGGTAGTAGGAAGAGGAGAAGGTGAGGGCCCATGGTGAGAAAGGTGGCCGGCGGTAGGTTTGGAAATTAGGGTTTAAATATAAAAAAAATTACAGGAAGAGAGGAATTGTCTGGCTCGATACCATGTAGAATTTGTGAAAGCTAAATTGTGCTCGATTCATTATTTTCATGAGAATATATATATATACCAAAATATACAAAGATAGAACTTGTTGTACAATGATAGAATCTCCTACAATCTTATCTAAAAAGATAATTATCAATATTTAGATTATGTTATTTTCATTGATATTATTTTTTATTTTCTCCATCACTATTATCGTATTATGGGGAAAAAAGAACAAAAATACCCACTCTATTGTGATTGACCATATAAGGTGTTTCGAAATGGACTCCCGACAGCTGCTTGACTATCTAAACGAGGCATCGCAATCCCAACATATTGCGCTATATGTAATCACCATGAGAAAGATGCCACTCACTTATTCTTCGAATGTAAATACTCACTATTTTGTTCAAGCCTATCATCAAAGGTGAAATCGGAAGTCTCAAACTACATCAGGTCATCGAGAAATATTGAATCAATAATGACTAAGCTTGATGGGTTACTAACCCCTCAACAAAAACATAAGATGGCATTCCACTGTTGGACCATCTGGATAGTATGTAACAAATTAATTTTCCAACAACAAAAATTGTCAAACACATAAGGTTTTATAAGAAAAGTGGAATCATATGTAAGTGAGTGGAACAAAGCAGAAAAGCATGACATAAAAGGCAACGATGAACCAAATCACCGACTAAATACTTCTAGGAAAATTACCACAAGTAGGAAAATGGAGAAATGGACGAAACCACCAATCGGGAAAATGAAATTAAATTTCGATGGGGCTGCATCAGCGCAACGGGTAAGTTCGATAGGGTATATTATTCGTAATGACACAGGCCAATCAGTGGCAATAATGTGCGGTCTAATTGGCTAACAGTCCCCCTTAATGTCTGAAGGCTTGGCGTTAAGAGCAGGGATTTTAAGAGCTCTAGAAATGAAAATTCCTAAGCTTATTATTGAGGGTGACTCATTAATCATTAACTACCTCAAGTCTAAAACCAAATGTCCATGGGAAATTGAGTTAATAATGTTTGACATTAGCACTCTATTTACAGGGTTTTACGAAATGTTTCTCACATTCTTCTTAAAGGCAACTGTGTGACAGATAAGGTTGCACATTTTGCTGAAGTTGCCTCCAACCCTATTCTACACACTGACCCAGGTCTTGTTGACCTCATCCGCAAGGATGCTATCAGATAACGCTTGTTCGCATCCGAATCTTTACTAAATCATATATATATATATATATATATATATATATATATATATATATATATATATATATATATATATATATATATATATATATATATATATATATATATATATATATATATATATAGGGTAGGGTTCAAGTGAGAATAGTATATACCGGTGAGAAGGAAAGAAGTGATGTGATTGGTGAATACGGATCCAAATTTTAAAGGAAAAAAAATCCCTCACGCGCCTCTATAGCAACGTTAAAAAAGTGAATTACCTCTACAGCAGCATCATCAATAATCAATATCAGATATGAAATTAGCCCATCTCTTGTTCTCTCTCTCAATCAACTGAAATTAGCCCCTCTCATTTCGTACTCTCTCTCTCATCCCTCTCGACGCTTCCTCCAACCACCGTTGCTCCGACTATGTCCACCGTGATGGATCCTGCCTCGATGCCGGCGACTTCCCGATATCCCGACGCCTCCCTCCATTCCCGGCGCCGGAGCCTCCATCTCCGAGATCCTACCAGACCTGGACCTCGGCTTGCTCCAACGAGATCTCGACCCTCGTGCACCGCCTCTACTAATCCCACCGCCTTCCAATCGCCTCTCTCCGGCGCTCTCTCGATTCTTCGAGAAGCGACCGAAATAGAGATTGGTTCATATATACTTACAGTTCACACCGATCTTCTCAGATTTGTTGAAAGTGGTGCCCCGACTTTTTTTTCTACGGATCGAGTTCCAAATTTAAGGGTTTTTTTATTTATAGCCACATATACTGGAAATTTTCATGTCTGATCACGAAGCTATCAGTTGAATTCTTTTTCGTTGGTTAATTGACTTGACTGATGATGAAATGATGTGGTTTTCGGAAATCAGAGGCCAACCACTCCCAATTTTAAACAAAAAGCTACGGGTAAATTTTATTTATTTTTTGATGAAAAAAACTACGGGTAATTAGGTATATAATGTTGCTTAAATGGACAAAGAAACAATTTGAAATAATGTTGCCTAGATTGGTTCATTAATAATGACTAAATAGAGGTTTATTTAGTGATTAAATAAATGTTAGTTCAGTGACTAAATAGAGATTGGTTCAGCGATTAAATAGAGTTTGGTTCAGTGACTAAATAGAGAGTGGTTCAGTGACTAAAGAGAGGTTGGTTCAGTGACTAAATAGAGGTTAGTTCAGTGAATGAATAGATTGGTTCAGTGACTAAATAGAGGTTGGTTCAGTGACTAAATAGATGTTGGTTCAGTGGCTAAATAGGTTGGTTCAGTGTCTAAATAGATGTTGGTTCGGTGATTAAATATAGTTTGGTTCGGTGACTAAATAGAGGTTGGTTAAGTGTCTAAATAGAGATGGTTCTTGATAACTTGACGAACCACTTCTTATATGCCCATGAACCACTTCTTTATAGCTTGATGAACCATTTCTTGATAACTTGACGAACCACTTTTTTATAGCTTCATGAACCACTTCTTTTATAGCTTGATGAACCACTTCTTGATAACTTGATTAACCACTTCTTCATAACTTCTTTTATAGCTTGATGAACCATTTCTGAATAACTTAATGAACCACTTCTTATATGCCCATGAACCACTTCTTTATAGCTTGATGAACCACTTCTTGATAACTTGACGAACCACTTTTTTATAGCTTCATGAACCACTTCTTTATAGCTTGATGAACCACTTCTTGATAACTTGATTAACCACTTCTTCATAACTTCTTTATAGCTTGATGAACCATTTCTTGATAACTTAATGAACCACTTCTTATATGCCCATGAACCACTTCTTTATAGCTTGATTAATCACTTGTTGATAACTTGATGAACTACTTCTTTATAGCTTCATGAACCACTTCTTAAAGCTTCATTAACTACTTCTTTATAACTTCATGAATCACTTGCAAAAAAATGATTTTTTAAAAGGTCATGTGAACAAATAAATAAATGATTGAAATAATAATTAAAAACAAATAAATAAATGATTGAAAAATAAATATTAAAAGAAAATAAAAGAAGAATAATTTTTTTACAATTATTAAATAGTATTTGTTCATGAAATAAATAGTATTGTTCCATGAACCATTTTATTTTAAAAATAAATAAATAAATAATTAAAAATAAACATTAAAAGAAAATAAAAGATGAATGAATTTTTTTTATTATGAAATATATTATATATATATATATATATATATTAATCTGTATCTTAATGTATAATTAATAAATTATGTGAAAACATTTTAATTATAATTAGAAATATATATATATTAAAAGTTCTAAAATCGATTTTCAAAGTAATAAATACTTTTAGATCGATTTTCAAAGTAATAAATACTTTTAGATCCAGTTATTGACAAGGTGTACTACTTGGCAAATTGGTTGAGGCGTTGTGTAACTACCCCCAAGTTCCAAGTTCGATCCCCAGCGCGCGCGTCAATCAGCCGTTTTTATTTAATTTGGCTAGGCGCGGGTGGTGCGACTGGGCCTCAAAATGCGAATGTGAGAACGGGCTTGGATGAGCGCGCGCCCCGACCCACGTGGACCAATGGGATTTATTTTTTAATACACGTGGACCAATAAAAATGCTTCTTTCCTGGGTCGCGCTTCGGTGAAAACCAATATTGCGGTAGAAACCGTGAGGACTATTTTGATTGGACTGTTTATCACACGCGCCCCTCTTTCCTTTCAAAGGCGCGTCATTATATATTAAAATACAAAAAGTACGTGCGTGTAGTTTATCTGGGGTATCCGGTATCGAACAAGGAAACTGTAGTACAAGGAGAATTAGGCCCAATAAGCACAAGAATTAGGCCCAATAAGTCCCTCAAGTAAGCCACCGAGCATTTATTATTAAATGGCACCTGTTTCATTTTATACCCGTTGTAATTAGTCAACTACGTAAAAAAAACTATTTATATCTCTATTTGCATCCTTTTTTCTAATCCTAATTAGCTATCAGTTTTACGCTTTAATATTTTTCAAATTTAGTCTTATGCTTTTTAATTTTTATATATGCAAAAACCAATAGCATATTAGATACGTATTGATTTTTTATATAAATATCGGTTTTAGATTTTTTATAATTGCGGTTCAACAATTTTATACAATTGCAAGTTCAACAATTTTTTATATATAAATTTGAGATTAAAATTTTTATTGCATTAGATTCAAGATTTTATACAATTTTAGGTTAAAAATATTATATGGTCAATTTTTTTTATATAACTATGAGTTTCAAATTTCCTGATTATATAATGACGGGTTCAATATTTTATAAATATGAGTTCAATATTTCTAAAATTTATATAACGATATATTTTCAACCTACTTAATAAAATTTTAACATGTTTTATTTATCATACCTTTAACCTTTTTTTAATTGTGAGTTCAAGATTTTAAAATCTTGAACCTACTTAATAAAATTTTGGACTAACCATTTTATAAACATAGGTTCAATTAATCAAGAAATTACAAGTTTATTCATGAATTGTGATTATATCTATGCAAAAAAATTAACGCAAAATACAAACCCATAATCTTTTTGGACAAACATATGTCATTCGATCATTGTCCTTTCAAAAAATGTATACATATCTGTAGCCATTTGAACATATTATTTTTTAAAATTATAGGTTCAAGATTTTAAATCTTGAACCTAATTAACAAAAGATATAATTATAAGATGGTAAACCTATAGTTATAAGAATCTTGAACCTATAGGTATAAAATCTTGTACTAGCGTTATAAAATTCTTAAACCTACTTAATAAAATTTTGAATATATTGTTTTATAATTACGAGTTTAGGATTTTAAAATCTTGAACCTTCTTATAATATCAAAATATTTCCAAAATGTTTATTATAATTGTGGGTTCAAGATTTTTTTTATAACTATGGTACAAGATTTTTTTTATATTACCTTGCCTATCAAATTGTTAGTTGAGAAATATGTCACTATAAGTTTATTATAATATCAAAATATTTATAAAATGTTTATTGTAATATATTGTATTATAAAATTTTTATTTTTTATAAAATATTTTTATTTTGATGTATTGCCTCCATTTAAAGTAGGTTCAACATTTTTAAATCTTGAACCCATAGTTATATATAACTCTAAAGTGACATCTTGTTGCCTTACATTTCATGTTGATTTATTAAGTAGGTTCAAGTTTTTTTTATGATGTATTACCTCCATATAAAGTAGATTCAAGATTTTGAAATCTTGAACCCATAATTATATATAACCCATGTTGATTTATTAGGTAAATTCAAGCTTTTTTCATGGTGTATTGCCTCCATTTAAAGTAGATTCAAGATTTTAAATCTTGAATCCATATAGTTATATCTAACCTTAAAGTGACATCTTGTTGTCTAACATTTCATGTTGATTTATTAAGTAGGTTCAAGTTTTTTCATGGTGTATTGCCACCGTATAAAACTAGGTTCGAGATTTTTAAATCTTGAACCCATATTTGTATATAACCTAAAGTGACATCTTGTTGCCTTACATTTCAGGTTGATTTATTAAGTAGGTTCAAGTTTTTTTCATAATGAATTACCTCCATATAAAGTAGGTTCAAGATTTTTAAATCTTGAACCTATATATAACCCATGTTGGTTAGTGACATCTTGTTTACATTTCCTGTTAATTTATTAATTAGGTTCAAGTTTTTTCATGGTGTATTGTCCCCGTATAAACTAGGTTCAAGATTTTTAAATCTTGAACCCATATGTGTATATAATCTAAAGTGACATCTTGCTGCCTTGTGAACCCATAATTATAAAATAATATGTTCAAAAGTAGGTTTAATTTTTTTTTTTTTAAATAATTATAGTTCAAGATTCAAGGTGTTCATAACTATAAGTTTAAATTATTATTTTTGTGAGGAAAGTTTAAATATTGAAGAATCTCTTATGAATTCTTAAAACTTGGCTGAAAAAAGTTTTGGGATGATTTTCATAAATTTTAAAACTAAAACAAGGGCAAAATTTCAATAAACTGAAAATATGGGAGGAGAAACATAATTTCACCTTCTTCTTCCCTTAATCCGTCAACCTCCATAGCCAAACCCTCCATTGCCCATTTAAAGGTTTGAAGTTTGAACTTTTCGTTTTATAATCGCGGGTTCAAGATTTTAAAATCTTGAACCTACCTAATAAAGTTTTGATTTTTTTGTTTCATAATTATGGGCTCGAGAAATTTAGCAATAAGAACCGCAACAACCACAAAGTTACACTTTCTATAAGGCATTTCGGTTTCAGAAATTTGTATTTATCGATAAAGATTAAAGAGTGATGATAGTAAAAGTTCTTCTAAACGGCATTACAGCACATTCAACAACAAAAGGACCGCAACAGCAAAATTGATACTAATATAACCAGCATAAAATCCAGATACTTGTGACAAATTCGCCCCTAATGAAGGAATTAATCTTCTAGGTAGGTAAATGAATATAAGTTGGTGACAATTATCCATGTTTGTTTTCCTTAGGTTGATCAAGGCAAATCTTTCCATTTGGCTGTTTTTAGTGGCTCTCCATTGACAGTTGAATTGCAATATCTCAAGCAATCCCAAAAACTGAAGGCAATGGCATCCGTAAAACAGTCAAAAAAAAAAAAAAAAATGTTTGGCTTCATCTTTGTCTGCGGGGCATTCGGTGGGCAAACCACACGGCATGGATTTTTTTTCTTATGATAATCCTATAGAGTATCACCGTTGAAGATGATAAAATCACCGGCTTACTGATTGGAGTGATCAGATCATTCGAGTCCCTTTATTTGTTTGCATAGATGAAACACATCCCTCACCAAAAAAACTTAGATGAAACACATTAATTAGGAAATGACACCTAGTCTACAACTCCAAGTCTCCAACCTCTCCACAACTCTCAACTGAAACCATCCGAGTCGCCAGCAGTGCCCTGCATCTCCATCTCAATCTTTGTAGCTTCTTAGACCTAAAATCACTTCCCTCATTAATCTCTGTCCAACTATTGCCAACTAACCAAACAAACAGCGCCCTGAGAATGCCGAAATTCTCCCCTCGGCCAAACGGCTTGGACGAAAACTGGTGGCTCCTGCTGGCCAGTGGCGTCGGAGAGGCGGACGGCCAGAGGTGTCGAAGAGGTGGGCGGCGGAGAATGCCGAAATTCTCCCCTCACCGTTCCAGAAGACGTCGTCTTCGCTCAGTTCATCGACGGAGAAGGAAGGGGCAGCGGTCGACGGCGGAGACTGGGAGAAGAGAGCAAGGAAGCGGTCGGAGGAGGGGGAGGGTTTGTGTTGGCAGGAGAAAGATCGATTGGATTCCATGGTGAGAGATTTCAGATTTTCAGGGAGGGGAAGAGCGATGGAGAAGGAGAGAGAAACGTCGTATTGTGGGGAATAGGGCAACTTTTTCAACCCTAACGCAAAATCTTATTCACCCGGCCCTGACCAATTAAATTAGTCCTTGTTTTTTACGCAGTATTTTCAAAATTCAGCCGCGTCTCTTCCCCCTCCCTAATTTCAACTGAGATTGGTCCTCACGGTTTTCACTCTAATTTTTGATTTTCACCGGAGTCAATCCGTATATATATATATACGGTTGGGTTCAGGTAAGAAGCATACCAAGAATGAGAAGGAAAGAAGTAATTTGATTGGTTGATAAATTAAAAAAAAAATCGCGGCAACCAATCACGCATTGACTGCTGGTAGACCCGCGCACCACGCGTTAACCACTCGCACCCTACCCGCGTGTGTCGCGTCCCTCACACGCGCCAACTGTGTAATTAAAAAACACTGATAAGAGGGCAATTGTGTTTACACGGGGAATCGAAAACGGGGGCTACGACATCATTTCACACGGAAATACCACTCCACCAGATGAGCTCTTTGAAATTAACTGCATCAAATAATATCTAGTACTTTATTTACTCAAAAACCGATTTGCATTATAATTAATTAAAATATTTTCATATAAATTTATTAATTACACATTATGAACCACTACTCTTTATATTTCATGAACCATTACTATTTAATAATTGTAAAAAATTTATTCTTCTTTTATTTTATTTTAATATTTATTTTTAATTAATTATTTATTTGTTTTTAAAATAAAATAGTTTATGAACTAATACTATTTATTTCATGAACCACTACTCTTTATTTGATGAATCATTACTCTTTATTTCATGAACCACTACTATTTAATAATTGTAAAATTTTCATTTGTCTTTCATTTGCCTTTTATTGTTTATTTTTTAATTATTTATTTTTAAAATAAAATAGTTCATGAACCAATACTATTTATTTCATCAATCAATACTATAAAGAAGTGGTTCATGAACCTATAAGAAGTGGTTCATGAACCTATATAAGAAGAGGTTCATGAAGCTATTAGGAAGAGGTTCATGAAGTTATCAAGAAGCGGTTCATGAACCTATAAATAAGTGGCTCATGAAGCTATAAAGAAGTGGTTCATTAAGTTATCAAGAAGTAGTTCATGAACTTATAAAGAAGTGGTTCATGAACTTTTATAGAAGTGGTTCATGAAGCTATAAAGAAGTGGTTAATGAAGCTATCAAGAAGTGGTCCGTGAAGCTATCAAGAAGTGATTAATTTATGAACCTATCAAGAAGTGGTTCATTAACCTATAAACAAGCGGTTCATGAAGTTATACAGGAGTTGTCCATTAACCTATTAAGAAGTGGTTCATGAAGCTATAAAGAAGTGGTTCATGAAGCTATAAAGAAGTGGTTCATTAAGTTATATATAAAAAAGCAAGTGGTTAATGAAGTTATAAAGAAGTGGTTCATGAATCTATAAAGAAGTGGTTCACGACGTTATAAAGAAGTGGTTCATGAATCAATGCTATTTGTTATTTATTTTCTTTTAATGTTTATTATTTTTTTATTTATTTCATGAACCAATAATCTTTATTTGATAAAACGCTGAACCACTTGGTATTAAAACGCTGAACCACTTGTTAATAAAACCCTGAACCATTTGGTACAAAACCCTGAACCAATTCGTACAAAACCCTGAAACAATTTTATTCACAGTGGTTCAGCAATTATTTTCACAGTGGTTCAGCAATTTCATTCACAGTGGTTCAGCGATTTTATTCACAGTGGTTCAGCAATTTTATTCACATCGGTTCAGCAATTTTATTCACAATGGTTCAGCAATTTTATTCACAGTGGTTCGGTAATTTTATTCACAGTGGTTCAACAATTTTTTTCACAGTGGTTCAACAATGTTATTCACAGTGGTTCAGCAATTTTATTCACAGTGGTTCAGTCACTGAACCACTCTCTATTGAGTTACTGAACCACTCTCTATTCGGTCAATGAACCACACTCTATTCGGTCACTGAACTACTCTCTTTGGTCACGGAACCACACTCTATTCGGTCACTGAACCACCCTCTATCGAGTCACTGAATCACTCTCTATTCCGTCACTGAACCACTCTCTATTCGATCACTGAACCACCCTCTATTGAATCACTGAACCACACTCTATTCGGTCACTGAACCACTTTCTATTTGATCACCGAACCACTTAATAAAGGTATAGTTCATAGACCCACGATTCAAAACATCATCAAATCCACCACATTTGGAAGAAAGATAATAATCCTTGATTAGCTCGATTATATATAGTTCAACACTACTCTCTTTGATCACGGAACCACACTCTATTCGGTCACTGAACCATCCTCTATCGAGTCACTGAATCACTCTCTATTCCGTCACTGAACCACACTCGGTGGCGTCGTCGTGTTCACGTCCATCATCCTCTTACACGCCATTTTTACCCTCGCGTTCATGTCCTCGTCCTTCTTCCTCTTCGGTAGCACCCTGTCGAAGAAGATTGTTGCCTCTGCGCATGTATCTCTGAATCTAACATCGCATATCCCTGCAATCAACAAACAATTAAGTACACCGGTCGATTCAATTCCAATAAAATTAAATCCAATTAGGAACCTGCAACGGCGAGCATCAGCACTGGTTATCGATTGAGGAGATACATCATGTAATCCGACAGAGTCTTGCTGAACTCACGGTAGTCGTTTTGCCTTTTGTTGTCTTCAGATTCGACATAGTTGTATTCAGCTTCTTGGTACAGCAGCTCGGTACCAATGTGCCAGAGGAGCAAGCACTCGTCGTACTCGACGTCTATAGTCCACTGGTAGAACACAAACGGCTCGAAATCCAGGCCTGCTAAAGATCGGAGGACCCAATCCCCCTTTGAATCGCAGATCTCATCGGCGTCTTTTGGTTCTTCGGCGATGGCGGATTTGTACCTGAGCTCCTCGTAGAGATGGGGTTGGTGGACCAGACGGGGGTTCGATCGGTGAGGACAAACAGGAGGTGGCGAGCTCGGCGGCGGTCGAGAAGGCTCCGTAATGCTCTCCTACTCCGGTCGACGAGTCGGGAACCTCCAATACCTCAATCGTCAATGCCGGCGACGAACACGGCTCCTGCTTCGCTCGCGCTCAGATCGAGCACCGCGGCCACCGCCTTTGAGTAAAGCACCATGGGAGAGGAGAGGGCGGTCAGATCCGATGTAGAGAGGAGTTTTAGGGTAATTAGTTGTACGATCTTCATCCACGCGCCTTTTTTTTTCTTTTTATTTACTGTATATTATTCAATTATTCAACCAATCATATTTCTTCTTTCCTTCTCACCGGACCGGGTACTTCTCACTTGAACCCTACCCTATATATATATATAAAGTGTTTTGAGAATATCAATAAAAATAATAGACGTCTAAACCTCGACCCGAATGGTGCAAACTCAATTTCGACGGTGCGATCTCCCCCTCTGGAAACAACACCTAAGGTTTCATCATTAGAGATGATAATGGTTTTGCCCTCTACTCTGAAGCTGGAACCTCGCCTCTTTCCACCGTCCTTAGTGCCGAATGCTTCAGCTTTTGGAAATGCATCCTCAAGGCCCTAGAACTCAATATAAAAAAAATTTAGCATTGAAAGCGATAATTTTAGTATCTCTGGTGAGATCGAGATGATCCTATCAGACCCTCCTCTACCTCTTTGCCTTTTTTTCTCAATTTGAGATTTCCCACATCTTTAGGGAAGGTAGTCGTACAGTTGATCGACTCTCCCATCTGGGTTACTTCATCTCTTGCCCGTTTTCCCCTACTGATGTTGTCCTTCATAGTTTCATCCTCCGGAATGCCCTAGATTAGACGGCTCTGCTGCCTCTCAAATTCTTTTCGATTCAAAAAATAAAAATAAAAATAACAGACTCTAAAACTATTATAAATATGAGAAATAAGGACAAAACGGAGATGACGGCCACTGATTACCACCCATTGGTTGCCAATTGCCATGTCCCTCCATCGATAGATGGGGAGTTCCAATAAGACACATCGAAGAATTTCAGCTTTGAATTTTCGATTTTGGATTTTTTCATATACATGACTATGGATAGATTTTTAAATTTTAACCTATATATAGTTTAGATTGTTAATATTATTTCACAAATATTGACGTCTTCTTTCTTCTTTTGGTATTGTTATTGTAGGTTATTTATAATTTTGTTTACGTTTTTTTTGGCAAGTTTTTCAAAATAACATGCTGATTGGTTAATAGGTATGTTATTTTATTGTTTCCACTATTATATATTAGCTTTTCATACGTTGTCAATAGAGTATAAATTTATTCAGATTTAAGAAATTAGTTTTTTATATTTTGTTACCACTAATTAATTAAATAAATGGGTTTTAGTATCAAATTTATTTAAATTAAAAAATCGCACACAGTGCGGGTACTGAACTAGTTTGTCTATATAATTATTGTATTGTTAGTGATTAGACCTGTCAAAACACAACCCGAACGACTCAAAAAATTTCCGACTCGAACCCGAAAATTTTGACCCGAATTTTTTTTTCGACCTGAACCCGAAAAACCCGAAATTTTTCGGGTAATCTGGGTTTCGACCCGGTGACCCGATTGACCCGGTTGATTTATAATGATATATAATTAATTTTTTTATATATAATTAAAATTTATCATAAAATTATCAAATCATGATTTTTTTAAATTTTTTTAAAAAAATTGACGAACCCGAAATGACCCGAAACCCGGTCAAACTCGGGTTCGAGTCAATCCGAAAAACCCGGAACCTGTTTTACCCGAGACCCGTTTTACCCGAAACCCGAAATGACCCGAAACCCGGTCAAACTCGGGTTCGAGTCAACCCGAAAAACCCGGAACTTGTTTTACCCGAGACCCGTTTTACCCGAAACCCGAAGTGACCTGACCCGAACCCGATTCGAATGACCCGTTTGACAGGTCTATTAGTGATACTTATCAATGAAGATATATTGCATTTATATATTTGCCCTTATAATTATTATAGTATTATTAGTCATAATTTTTCAAAGTAAAAAAATAAGTGTATACGTATATTTTATCGCTACGCATGATTTATATAGTTGTCCTTATAATTATTATTGTACTAGTATTCGTTGTCCGTGCGGTTGCGCGTTTGCTAATAAATTATATTATATTATATTAAAATATTATATTAGATTATTAATTGACGCGTCACAAAAAATAAAACAAAATTGACGTGACTCACAAAAATCAAACTATATATAAATATATTATATTCAATTTGATCTAAAAAGTAGAATAATTAACCAAATATTCGTTCTTCATATTTTAGAATCTTGACGGCATGATACATATTTATATATTTAAAAAATATAATATAATAAAATATAATAAAATAAGCTATCTATAATGCTATATAAAATAATCAAATCGTTCAATCTAATATAATGCTCCGTAGAATTTTTGTCATTCATTCTATCTTTTTAGATGAAATTGATATATTTTTATAAATATTCAACTTTATATCTTAATTAGGTAGAAACTTTCTATGGTGTTATCTTTTTGAGCCACATCATTAATAACACAATACAAATTTTCCATCTCAATTAACAATATCACCTATTTTTATAAATATTCAACCAAAACTTATTTTGTTTAGATAAAATAATCTATCAAATATTTGGTTCATTAGGGTATGTTTTAGATCAAATTGATATAAATATGTTTTCATGGTTCCAATAGTGCAAAATGCTCACCGATAATTGGTAGATTGTATAAAAATATTATTTTCGACCCAATTTTTTAAAAAAGTATTGTTATGAAATTTCATCTTTTGAATAAAAAATTCAAAAGGAATAATTAGAAAAAATTGGTACAAAACTAAAAACATACCTTGGAAGAAGACAGTGACTAAATAAATGAAAAATATTGTTATGAAATTTCAATTTTTGAATAAAAATTCAAAAGCAATAATTAAAAAAAAACATATAAAACTAAAAACATATCTCAGAAGAAGCACTTAAGTAAATAAAGGGTAATCACCATTTATTTACTTAAGGGTAGCTCCCTCCTTATCACCTCCAATTAAAATTTGTTACCTCTCGTCGAGGTCGCGGAATGAAATCTCTCAAGTGGTGGCCGCCAGTCTTGTGCTTGCGGCTACGGTTTTGGGTCAATTTCCTCCAGATGATGGGATTGAGTGGGGCTCCGGCTGAGTGGTGGCTCGTTGGAGTCCTCGCTGTTCGCCTCTTTGGGCGGTGGAAAGGATGGTTGTTCGTTTTGTGTTCTCTGCTCTTTCTTGGTGGGCGATGGCTCGTATACCCGAACAAATTGACCACCAAATAGTGTAATCCTGGTTTGTGGGCTTACACCCTACCCTCTGACTTATTCTGTAGCCCTAATTGCTGTTTAAACCCTACTTGGTTCCTCCAATTTGATTATCGTTTTCTTGATTTCTGTTTACCACGAATTTGTTGTTCGACTGTAATTCCTTTTAATGTTCTTCTGCCTATTCCTACTTCAATGAGCTTGGTTAGAGGACAACCCTCACATCCCCTGTTTGTTTTGCCAAAACATGGCAGTATGTTCATGGTCTGGTTGCAACCTAATTTTGTTTCCCTTTGTTTATCACAACCTATTACCAATGGTGGAATATGGCGTGCTATGGTGGCCACTTATTTTCAATTTCTAAGTTATCATTTGCTTCCCGTATTGTTCTTGGGGGTCGCAGGTGCTAATTATTGGAACTACATATGCGTTTAAAAGCTTGTATCTCCTATTTGTTGGGTTTAAAATCCCCAAATTGCCTTAATCGGACTATGTGACTCTTTTTTTTCTCACCACCATGAGATTAAGTGGGTTTATCCCTACTTTTTCACCTTCCCTGATGGAGTTTTAGCTTTTTCCTATTACAATTTCTACTAGCATGTTGCGGCCTTGATGAGATTTGAGGTGAGTTCGTGCTGGCCGGTCAGCGCGAGTCTCTTCCTGCTTAGGCGTGCCTGGCGTTTCTCTTGGGTGTCTTGCCTGCCGACTTGTTTTTCACTCACTGCCTTGCTCCTCACCTCTGTAAGTATTTCTCTCTCCAATTTAGCGCAAATCATCGGCCTTCCTGCTCACCAGCACGGACTCTATTTAAGCACATTCACAATGTGCAATTGGGCTTATCATCCCTCGTTCAGTTCACTCTCTGCTTTAATTTCCGATTTCAATCAAATGTGCTCTGTTACTCCTTTGCTTTGTTCGAATACGGATCCTTCCATGTCCTTTTTGGATGCTCTTCATGAATCTCAGTTGGCTCTGTTGTACTGGCTTTTCTCTCCTATTATAGCTTGTGAGTTTTCGTGCATTTTCTCCTTTCTATGGACTACCTGCTGGGTTTGCCTTTGCTTTTGTCCTTGTTGCAAGGTGGCTGTCCGGGAAGGTTTCTCTACTGGCTCCTCCTTCCTACGATGTCCTGTACTAGCCGAGTGCTTGCTCTGGTCTGTTTATTGCTGTCTTGCTCTCTCGATTACATTACACTCGTCGACCCCATGTCCTCAAACCCCATCTTATGATCTTTTAAGATCGATTATGCCCTACAAGGCCAATGTAAATCGTTATTTTCAAATTAGCCAATTTCATGGCTGCCATGTTATCACCAATAACTATAAAGTATGTATGGTTATCACTCTTGTGTGCTTACTAATGACGTTTTTCAGGCTTCTGCTCATACCAACGCAGTTTAGCTGCTGCTCGACTTGCTACTGCTCTTCTAATCTATTCCATTAGACAACAACTCTCCCTAATGGCTCCCAAGCCTGTCAAATATTTACAAACGTTGATCACATGCCTTGCTCAATTTTACTACTCTTTTATATTCTCAAAATGTGATCAATAATGTTTCCCTATCTCCATTTTGTAAATATCATGCTTTTACCTCGTTGCAGCTTAACACTTTCACTTTGAACCAAAATGATTTTGGCGATAATCACCCAAGTACTCACCGACATTTTGGGTTTTCTAGCCAAAACTATAAATGTCTGATGGACCAAGTTCATTTTGTTTGGTTTGTCACAACTTTTGTAACCATTTGTGCTTGTATACCCAACCTAACTGCACTAACTTTGCTCAACTATCGATGCTTTGGGGTAACTCCCCTTCGGTTTATTACACTATATATGTGGGTCTTACAAGACCATATCATTCTTACTCAGTCTTGCCAACCAACACAATCGAATCTCCTTATTCGATGGCTACTGCAATTGACAATTGTATTCCCACACATTATTCACCTTATTCGGATATCATCTTACAAAGTCCGATTATTCAAATCCGATAAGGACAAGTATAGTTTAATACAAACAGATCGCCAAAAAAGGTTTTTATGAATATAAGCACTCGGAATTCCCGAGGTATCCGGAGCCGAAACTTCTGGACAAATGTAGACATTTTCTGTCAAAATAATAATATCAATGTTCTGGCACTACTAGAAACAAAAACTGACAAGGTCCCTAGCGAAAGCTCTAGGCGTAAATGCGGATTCACAAATATGGCTTTCGATCCTGCTATTGGATTCTCTGGGGGTATCTGCTTGCTTTGGAAAGATATCCCATCCTCCCAGGGTTCTATCGAATTAATCTCGGTTCAACACCGTTTTATTCATTTCAATTACTCGGACTATGTCACAAAACGGTGTTTTGCCTTCCTGGTGGTCTATGCCCCACCGGACGATCGGAGGAAAACAGTTTTCTGGGATTCTATCTCTCTTTAGATACAAACACTCGTTATTCCCTTCTGTATTATGGGGGATTTAAATGAAATTGTCACTGCGACAGACAAACTTGGCGGAGCCTATCCTTTGCCTGCATGTTTCACGCGTTTAAATGACTTAAAGAATAACCTCTCCCTTCTCGACGTACCATCTTACGGTGGTCAGTTCACTTGGCAATGAAAGTCTAACGATGTTGTTATATGTCTCGAAAAGCTTGATCGTTTACTAATCCACACGGACATGTTAACAATTTTTGACTCACTTTGTACACAGATTCATCCATTTACAAGATCTGATCATGCACCGATCTCTACCGACTTTCGGCATAACATTCAGCCAAAGAACAAACCGTTCAAATTCGAGATGGCCTGGGCCATTAGAGCTGATTACAGAAACTTGGTTTCGTAAGCCTGGCGCGCGGACCCCAAAGGTTCCTTCATGTTCAAACTGGTTCGAAAGGCAAAGTGCTTAAAAAACTTTCTAAAACTTGGCACAAGACTACTGTCCGCAACATTCACAACCAAATTCAAGTCACAGACCAGAAGCTGCTACATTTACAGACGTCGCTTATCAGCAATTACAATAACAAAGACATCCACATTCTTAAACAATTACTTAATAAGAGAGAACGTATGCTAGACTTTCACCGCCGCTACTGGAGCCAGCGGGCGAAAGTAAAGCATGCGAAACTAAATGACTCAAATACCAGTTATTTCCACAAGATTGCAACTGTCAAACGAGGTAGAAAAATGATCAAGTCTATTCTACTTCCAAATGGGGAGACTGCGGCTGACTACCATACAATCCAACAAGAATTTATTCGAGATTTCAAATTGCGCTTCAAGGCCTCCACGGCCAATGGTCCTGATATATCAGCAGATTTAGCGGTCATCCCGTCCTTAGTGTCACAAGCAGATAATGCAATGCTCTCATCTCCTGTCACCAACAACGAAATTAAAGCAGCAGTCTTTTCAATGAGCCCGGACAAGGCACCTGGCCCAGATGGATTTCCAGCTGGGTTTTACCAAAAGTTCTGGCCTACGGTCGATCCTTCTGTTATTAAAGCAGTCAAGGCTTTCTTCACCAGTGGCAGGCTACTGCGTCAGATTAACCATACGTTCATTACTTTCCTACCAAAATCTGATGATCCGACTGCGGTTAACCGCTACAGACCTATCAGTTTATGTTCTACAATTTATAAGATCATAACAAAGGTTATGTCTGCAAGACTAACCAAAATCTTTGACAAGCTGATACATCCTTTACAGGGAGCTTTTACTAAAGGAGATCGATCCAGGATAATATTCTCATTGCTCATGAAGCTTTGCACTCGTTTTGGCTAAAGAAAGGCAAAACCGGTATGGTTGCTCTCAAGTTAGATATGGAGAAGGCATACGATCGGATCGAATGACCTTTTCTGTTCCAAGTGCTATCAGAATTTGGGTTTGACGACCTCTTTATCAACCGAATAAAGGAATGTGTTTCAATAGTTTCCTACTCGGTCCTCGTCAATGACGAACCGACCACAATAATTGAACCGACTAGAGGTTTAAGACAAGGTGACCCACTGTCCCCTTTTCTCTTCATTTTAGCTTCTGAGGTGTTAGCACACACTTTGCACCATCAAGGGTTGGTTAACAAGGATTTGGGCATCACCTTCGGCCGCCCTGGCATCAAAATTCTGTTCCTTGCTTTTGCAGATGATATCCTTATCTTCTGTAAAGCATCACAGTCTGCCTGTACCACTATTCTTTCCATTTTAGACAGATATTGTCTCATCTCAGGACAGAAGGTCAATCTTCACAAGTCAAGCTTCCAAGCATCGCCTAACACGACTCCTACAGCTATTACGGCTACAACTGTTGTGCTTGGTATTCCACAGGCAAATAATTTTGACAAATATTTAGGTTGTCCGGTTGTTAATGGTAAAACCAATAGGGACACTTTTGCGGACGTGGTACTTAAGACTAAAAGTCAATTAACCAAATGGAAAGCTTCAAACCTTTCTGCTGAAGGGCAACAGGTACTCATCAAAGCCAATCTCAGTGCCAAACCGATTTTTCTTATGCAAGCTTTCTTACTTCCTTCGCATATTCTTAATGAGCTAGACAAAGTATATAGACAATTCTTTTGGAACGAAACCTCCAAAGCGCCTCCTCTTATCAGTTGGGACAAAATTTGTTTAGACACAATGAAAGGTGGACTGGGAATCTATAAAGCGGAATCTATGAACATAGCACTTCAGATGAAACTGCTATGGAAAATCATATCTGAACCAGACAACATCTGGGTCCGTGTAGTATCAGATAAATATCTTAAAGGGCACGATCTGTTCAGTTACAGTAAAAAGGGTCAATCCTCTTGGAAGTGGTCGCGGCTTATGTCTATTAAACCTCAGTTCCTAACTGCTCTTCAGTGGAATGTCGGAAACGGCGAAACTATAGATTTTTGGACCCATAACTGGGCCTTCCCAAAACCGTTAGTTTCAAAAACAATTAGTCCGATTCCTGACTCTCTCAAGGGGATTAGGGTTGCCCATTTCATCAACAATGAACGTCAGTGGAATAAGCCTTTACTAAATGCCTCGTTAACAAATATTTTACCAAGGGAAGAGATTGACCATATCATGGGGTTAATTTTGCCTAACAATCCGATAACAGATCGTCTGTATTGGGGCCCTAGCAAAAATGGATGGTTTTCAACCGGTTATGCGAACTCTTTTTTTATCAAAACATGTTGGGATGACAGATTTCGATTGTGGTTGAATTTGGAATCTCGACGTGCCCCCTAAATTTAGACACTTTCTATGGAAAATCTCTCGTGATGGTGATGAACGGTTTTTAGTCGCGTTAACCGTATCAAAATAATTTTGAACCTACCTAACTAATGTAGCGTGGTAAGCACGAGTCGATCCCACAGAGAATCAAGTTATTTCTAAGTTAAGTTTATTTACCAATTAATAGGAAACGGGGGGTTTTGATTGATTGAAAATAAAAAAGAAAACAAAATAAATGTTGTAGGAGGAAATCGAGAATGCAAAACAATAAGTAAACAAAGTAAAGCAAACCGATCAAATCCCAGTAAATAATGTTCAAGACTCCCTCCAAATGTAGTAAGAGCAAGTCAGGTTCGAATCCTCGAGGAAGCTGGTCAGCGGATCCTAGGCAGCGGTGGAATCTCACGGACAGAAGTCGACCACAGTGGTACTCGACCTCGACTAAGGGCTAGTCGACAGGGGTCAGGCACAGTCGAACAGGGCAGAGCTCTCGGCAAAAGCTACTCGACCTCGGGTATGGGCTCGTCGAGATCCTGCACAATTGAGCTACGACGATCTGGGATCGGAGGTTACTGGTCGAGATCGACAAGGGGAGGAAAACGTAAAAACAAATGCAGATTCGGTTTTGTGACTTTATGAATTTGGGGAACTTCCAAGATTAGGGTTTGCGACAACGATCACCATGCAAGCGGAATATAAATAACAAAAGGCGGTAACTTTATCGATAAAGGAAAAGGCTTTCACCCAATCCGACAAGTAGGAATATAAATCTCGCGACAAATAATCCTAATTGCATCTATTCCTTTTCATAATTAGCATTTATAATCTTTCGAATAGAAATCCTAA
Organism: Persicaria tinctoria; assembly: GCA_037127255.1. NCBI lineage: Eukaryota > Viridiplantae > Streptophyta > Magnoliopsida > Caryophyllales > Polygonaceae > Persicaria > Persicaria tinctoria. Next base: position 25,113,661 of record JBANSL010000010.1, read on the forward strand.
TTACTACCCAAGTTTCGCAACATGAGTTCTTCAATTTCTCAATCAAAGATGAAGCATGTAGGGAATAGACTAAGATAACGACAAAATACCTCCTTCCGCAATTGCTAATCCGTCGACATGGCTTTCGTTGGGCTCGCCCCAACCCCAGAAGTAGGTGGACTACTCACGCCTCATTGCAATAGCAGACAACATTGATTTGAAAGAAATAACTTGCATTAACTAAATTCAAAGCTTTTACAATTCCGGCAATAAACCGTCGTAAACTGCCAAAACCTTAAAAACCTTAAACTCCTAAATCGTCTCTGTGGAACTACTTGTCTTGCTCTCAAATTTAATGAATAAAACTGAGCCCCATGAGCTTTATTTATAGGCTTCTACTCCTTGCTAATCAAGGATAGAATATCTATATCTATATCTAAAACTATATCTAAGACTTAAAAGATAAATAAAAGACATAAAGGAATTAAATCTAAAAATAGGGAAATATATCTAAATTGTCTCAAGTGGATAAAACTCTCTTCTCCATGATAGATGTGGATAAATCGGATAGGTCATGCTTCTCCTCGGCTCCAAGGACTCTACATCGAGTAGAACTGCAATCAGCGCGTCGCGCGGCTTCGGAAGATCTCGTCGACCTCGACAAGGCGTGGTCGATCTCGAGTAGGAAAGGTCGTCGACTTGGCCGACTTCGTCGTCTCGGCTAACTGGTACTCGACAAGCTCGGGCATGGCCCCTAGCGCTGGTCGACCTCGAGTAGATCTACTCGATGTCGAGTAGGGTTGACTTCTCGACCTGGTCTTCCGAGGTCGTCGAGTAGCCCTTGTCGACATGCTCGGTCTCTGCTTCCTGGGCTTAGTCGATCTCGACAAGGTCTTAGTCGACCTCGAGTAGACCTGGGCTTGGACTTGTCGAGTAGCATCTCTTCGACCTGGCTCGGGGAATGGGTCTGGCTCTTGTCGACCTCGAGTAGATCTACTCGATGTCGAGTAGGGTGTTGCTCTGCTCCGCGTTGCCTGGTCAGGTCTCTACTCGACCTCAGTGTGTCCGGACTTGGCTTGTCGACATAGACGAGAGTCTAGTCGAGGTCGAGTAGCTTTGCTGCTTCCGTCTTTGTTTCTTGGTTTTCTCCCAAAATGTTTCCATATTCTGCAATATTAAACAAAAACTTATGTAGATCTCCATTTCTAATAAATAAACATATACTACATAAATTTGACATATTTCCAACCCGAAATATGCAAAATGTAAAGAATATGGAACTAAAAGGTGCATAAAAACATGGCTACTTTGGAGACATCAATAAACTATAAATAAATTAATGCAAAACAATTTAGAGAAAATCGTTCTACCTACAACTATCCACCACTTTATTTGGTTGAATTGATATTGTAACTTCCTCTTGTTCTTTTATGATTCCTATGAATGCCCTTTTCCCGACCTAATATAGTTACTAGTCCAATCAGTCCTAGAAACCCTTATCAATCGAACAGTCCCTAAAGAAGGATTTAACCCAATTGATAGCTTTAAGACCAGAGATTAACCAAGGTATTTGCAGTCCCTAAAGAAGGATTTAACAACACATTCAACATCCTACTCATTCAATTAGTTCAATCAGCCCTAAAGGGATAAGTTTTCCACTTGGGTTAAGGTTCACAATCAGGAATCTACAAAACCCTAGCAATTGAATTGATTCTACCAAGTTGATCAGACAAGATAGAATAAAACAATCAAACATTCAAGCACAAAGAAGTCGAAACATTCAATATAGGAAATAAGGAACAAGAATTAGAAACTCACAATCAATCCAAACAAAACTTCAAATTGTAGACAAAACGGGAGAGTTTAGGTCTCCATAAAACTAAAACAAAACATAATTAGGGTAGAGGAGTAATCAAAGTCGGCCTCGGCCGGTCATCACACTCAAATTGGCGTATGAATGTAAATCTAGAGTGCTACTCCCTCCGTTCCAAAATAAATGTCACTTTTGTTTTCAGCACATTTTTTAAGGTGTTAAAAACTCTATAAAATATTATTTTTTTAATCAAATTTTTTATATAATTTCATAGTTATTACTAATAAGTATAAAATTGTGTAAAAAATTTAACTAAAATAATAATATTTTATTGTTTTTTTAACTCATTGAAAAACGTACACTAAAAGACGAAAGACACTTATTTTGGAACAGAGGGAGTAATATCCTAATCTCTATCTAATGTAATAATAATAATATATTTAATATACCTAATTCTATTCTATCCTAATATATATACTATAAAATTTATCTTAATCTAACTTGTAATGGAACTAACAGCAAATCACTAACAAGCAGCTCTTGCATCCGTGTGTTGGCTCCCTACGCCTTGCACATTCGATTCGATCAGGCCCATCTTTCCTTTTAATTTCCAAATAATCCCACAATTTATGATCAACCTCCAATTTTATACGATCCAGCCAAAAATACCTGAAATATATAAAAATACTAGTGTAGACTCCGAAAATCACATAATACAAACTAGCTATAAAAATATGTCAAAATGCTATAAATAAATATGCAAATCTATACCTAAAACATGACTAAAATAGACCCTATCAGATGGTCTTCCGACTAAATTAAGACTGCAAAAGTCGCATGTCGCAGTGCCTTCAGGTTGTGCTTACTGTGGTAACACTAATGAATCGGTACACCACCTTTTTCTTTATTGTCCTATGGATAATGATCTTCTGCAAGCTTTACGAATTCGTCTCCCAAGGAATATAGCTGTAAACCTCGGTACGGACTCGGTGCTTCCTCTGGATGAGATCAAATGTGCTATTGGCAGCACTAAGTTTGCTGATTTAGCCTCAGCTTGGTGAGCATTGTGGTTCTTTAGGAATCAAATCGTTTTCAACCACACGAGCAAGGTAACTATTAACGAAATCCTTCTGTTCCAAAGTACCGGTACCAATTGTTGGAAACAATCTAAGGTTCTGGAAGACGATCCTTCTTGTACGATTCCCTCTCATCATGCTATTGGCAGCACAGCCCACTCGGATCACAGGGTTGGTGTTATTCCGACCAGGTCTCTCCATCGCTCTAGGAAGTGGGAGAAACCACCTATTAATTGCTATAAGCTTAATTTTGATGGGTCAGTTATCCCAGGTGGTTCAACATCATTCGGGTACGTCATCCGTGACTCAGTTGGTGAGGTTGTCGCGCTTGGCCGGTCCATTTGTACAAACATCTCAGTGGTTTATGCCGAAAACCTTGGCCTCAAAATGGGTTTTCTACGTGCTAAGTCGCTACAAATTTCAAACCTTCTGATCGAAGGGGACAACTTACTAGTTATAAAGGCTCTTCTGGGGGATTGGAAATGCCCCTGGACAATCGAGATGCTACAAGCGGATATTTTGTCAGATATTTCGTCCTTTTCTTATATTGCTATTCGTCATATTTTCAGGGAATCTAATGCGGTGGCTGACTACCTTGCTCGTAGTGCCCATGCATCCCCTGCCGACGTCAGCTGTGAGTATGATCCAGAACTGCATGTTCTCGTCCGGAAGGATGCGCTAGGAAGGGCCTCTGTTGCGGCAGACCCGACCTAATCTTTATCTAGCGTCAAAAAAAAAGGAGGAATCAATTTTTCTAAACAAAAAAAAATCAAAAAATTCTTATCTTAATAACTAACCTAATATAGTATCAATCCAAAATATGACACACATACGATATTAATTTATATGGATTAAAAAAAAAGATAACACCTTTTTAATCCAGAATATGGCACGTATGTAAACATAATTCCGTTTTAATCCAGAAAATGCCACGTATACGAATAGCAGCAGAGGCCGTTTCAAACCTCTGTTTTAATATTTTACTAATTTTATTACTCGCCCGTTGTGCGATTTTTTAATAAATTTTATTATATAAAGTATTTTTGAATTAATATAAATTAATACTCCATATTAAGTAAATATATAATGTCCAATTGTGTTAATTTTTTAGAATGTAAACACATATTTGAGTCTAGATTAATCATGTTTTTTCTCCTTTTTAAAAAAACGGTGAAAATATACTTTTATAAATATATAATACACATCTCAAATATATTAATTTAGTACCCTATTTATTTATAATTTATTTATATATTAAAGAGCTTCTCATCGTTTAGAAAATGTTATACACAATAATTATTTGAAGTATATATATTACTCAATATACATACATTGAACAGTTGAACTGAATCAACACAGTGCATCACCGCATCTAACCGACTTGAACTAATAAAATTCTTAAAGATGAAAGAGAGAGCGTTGAGTGTATTGAATTTGAAATGATAACAACTCTAAATGATATAAATATTTAAAATATATAATATAAAAGATATGATATGAATATATGATCATGCATAACAATTAAATATTTAGCATAAAAAGATCATGTAAAATAACTTAAAGTAAAATAATTGTAATTGTGCTAAAAAAAAATAGATTTTACAACTGCTTAAGATATGAGGTTGAGAATTTAATATAAATATTTTGATGATAAGATTTTATTGTCCCGTAGACGATTAATTAATAATGAAATCTAATTTTAAACTCATCTTTAATTGAAAACGTCTTATCATTAGTTAAAAATAATACGAAGTAGTATAAAATTTAGTTGTTTTTATTGGGTTTTATACAAATGTATTTTTAATTAAACGTAATCTTTCAAATTAACATGTAAATAAAATTATAAAAATTTAAGTTATTATATTGGAAATATTATTTCTTAGATATGACTTAGACCAGAAGTCGGCCTTTGTTTTAAATTTTTTTTATATAGATAGATAGATATAGATTGTTAGAGCCACTTATCAAGACTAGGAGCTTTCATTTTCACATTGATGGGGCAGTGGGTCTCTTACTATCTCTTTGGGTGGACTTCTCAATGCATCTAACATTCAAGCGTTTCCTTTGAAGATTCAAAACTCAAAACAAACCTCAACCGATCAAATGGACTTCGCCTGATTTATGTGAAACTTCAGGATAAAAATATCCTCGATCTGTCCAAGTTCGATAGCCGCTGGTGTTTAGCTGAATTTAATGAGCGACAGTTAGATCGATTAACTGGGTTGGATTGAGAGCCTTGACTGGGTTCTCGTAATTCGGTAATTTTCTTTGGGTCCGATAATTTTCGGATTTTTGTGTTATTGAGTGGCGAGTCAGAAAATTTTCAGATGGAGCATAGTATATACAAAATCATTTTGAATTAAATTGACATAAGAAATTATATATATTACGATAATAAATGATATTATTTTCAGATAAAATGTCATCGGTTTATGATAAAACGCTATAATTTTTCCGCGCTTAAAAAAATATAAATATATAAGTGAAATATCCGAAAAAAATTAATAAAATAAGTATAGGAAACGTAATATAATAAAATATTAAGTTAATATTATGGTTGTTATATGAGTTGAGTAGGTAGGGCTTGACTTGAGTTTTCCTCAATAAAATCTCGGCTCTAGCATCATTCACTAAATGAGCTGATTAAGAACACATTTTTATGATCGATTCAAAGCTCGGTTCGACTTGATTAAAACTCGATCAAATAGCACAAATTTTGTGAAATTTAAAATTTTAATTGAAGTTGCTATATATGAGCAAGTAAGGTTCGTTGTATAATAATTGGAAAAAAAAAAACTCAGGTCAAGCTCGTTCATTTACTAAACAAGTCGATATGCGTTGTTAAAACTAGGGAAGAGGTACACGCTTCCACGCGCCCCTCTTTCCTTGTTGCCCAAAATTGCTCAAACCCCAGATCCCGTTCGATTACATGCGGATCTGATTCAATCATCTCCTCTTTCGGCTAATTTCAGTTGGATTATCACCCTGTTTCGTCCAGTTTCCTTGTTATAGGTTCGGATATGAGATTCTGAGTCTTTGGGGGTGCAATCGAGCCTTTTTCGGTGGTCTCGGTCTGTCCCTTCGCGGTTTCCTTTCTTTGGTCTTCAATCCTCGTTTCATCCTTGAAACGAGTTGTATCCATGGTCTTAGTGATCTCTACTCATGTGCAATCGAAATCGGGCTCCTCTTGGGTGGTCGACATGTTCGTCGTTGTTGTCGGCTTGGTTCAGCCCTCCCGTCGCCGTCGGCGCATCTTTGTCCGCCATCCTTTGCTCCTTTTCTTTGTCCCGATCGCCGACTGCCCTGGTTGCCACTGCCGCGACCCTTGCCACCGCCGACCTGATTTGTGGAAACGCGGTGAAGATCAGCTGTCCCTTCCCCCACTATCCTCCTGTCCTCCTCACACAAACACCCCTTTTTTATATTTCTCTTTTTTTTTTTCTTTTTAATTAATTTTCCTTTTTTTTTTCTAATATTCGGGGGAGGGGAAGGGATAGCACGGGGCCTGTCCCTTTGGGACAGGTGATCCCGACTGGTAGAAACAACGGGGGTGATGATTACCCCATTTGGATAGGATAGATTTTTTTTTTTGTAAATTCCTGATAAATTCCGAAAGGGCCTAGATTCCACAAGGGCTTGACGAAAATTTGAAAATATTTGGGGAACAAATTGCCCGAAAGAGTTTGAATAAAATATCGATAGGGTTTGAATAAAGTCTCAGAAGGGTATTAGCAAGCTGAAGCTCTACCACATTCTTAACCCTGTAAATATTGAGTATACAATATTAGAGTAGTAATCTTTTAATATTGTAGTAATAATTTGGTGCGGTTTGCTCGGGCTTTGTGCGGCGTTGCTTGAATGTGTCTTGGCGTTCTGCTTCCTAGGTGGGGTTCTGACAATCGGAGTAGGGATAGGCTGGGATCGTGGCGGTGTGTACGGGGTGACTCCGCATACGGATTGTTTTCAAGGAGGTTCGTCTTCACTGCTTCCCACAGGGTCTCCTGATGTATCGCTGGCCTACGGTACTGTCTTGTGATGGTGCTTGGCTTCGTCCGTAGTCTACGCCCTCTCCTTGTCAGTCGTGGGTCTGCTTGGATTCGTTTGTGTTGGGACGTCCTGCCTGTTTGCTCTGCATCTTTTTACTATAATAGGTTGTATTTTGACGGTTTTTCGTTTGCCGATTCGTCGGCCTCTTGAGTTTTAGGCATGTCTGAACTCGAATCTTTTCCTTATAAAAAAAAACAAGCCGAGTATGAAATCAAGTTCAAATATAGGTTCGACTCGAGCTCGGCCCTAAATATAATCAAGAAATACTAGACTTGCATGACTCAAATAACAACCCTAGTCAATAATGTATAACCAGATATAAATTTTTAAATTTGCGTAACTTCTTATCTAATTGTCAAAATGATTAGTATAACCTCTCGTTTCGAAGCTCGATCTCGAGAAGAATTATAGTATGTGAATGTTAATTTAAGTAAAATATATAAAAAAAAGTATGATCTATTGAAACAACATTAAAGTGATTAATATACCTTTAATTTTTAAACATTCATAACTTTTTACTCAAACGTTAGATTAGGGCGTATTATACAACAAAATGAAGCTACCGACGAAGAGAATACACCTAGGTAGTTCGTCAAAAGAGAGAGGGGCACGTGACCCCCCATGCCCATCCCTAGCTCCGCCCCCGATGTTATGGATCTTTCGCAAATCAGCTCAATTACAAATCTAGTCACTATGGGTCCTCTATAAATTTAGCCTAGGTTAACTCAATGGATTATGAATGTTATTTTTTTTGTTATATGAGATAAACACTTCCCTTTTCTTTTTAATTTAGTATTTCGATCATGACCTTTTGTAAAACAAAAACAATTAAATAACTTTCCCTCTCTCTAGAATTCTCAAACGTACATTCGAACCTTAGGTCTCAGCCTCCCTAATCCCTTTGCTAATCTCCATCCTGGTGTAGATTTTTCTAGAAATTGGGTTGGGGCTTCTTTTTTGCACTCCATCATTTGTCAGATTGTCCATTAATTTGGGGGTTTGGATGATCCGACATCTTCGACACCACCGCCCACATCATCCTCTTCCACGTCTCCGATGTTTCACCCTCCGCTGGCGGTCTTGACCACATCCCGCCTCCAATCCCCCAAGAAGTAGAAATGACTTAGGAAATAGATTTCAATACATGCGTTTGGATTAGAATTTTATTTTTCAAAAACTCAATAAGTATTTGTTCTAATTTAGATAAATAATTTTTATTACTAAGGGTTACAAACGTAATTTTACACAAATTCCCATTAAAGTTCATATTCAACCAAACAAAACACAGTATTTTAATTAACATGAAGTTAAACTTATCCAAACATGTTTCCTTACATCATAAGAACTTCAATTCCCAGGAGCTTCAGCCGGTTTGTGATGAATCATGCAGCCAAGTAAAGAAAATAATTGACTAATTTAGCTCTATATCAGGGCAAAAGGTCAATTTCAATAAATCTACATTTCAGGTAACCCGAGGTGTGTTTGACCAGAAAAAAGTAAAATATTCAAACTATTTTGAACATCACAAATCTAGTTGCTCTCGAAAAATACCTTGGATGCCCAATAATCAATAGACGTGTTATCAGAAATACCTTTAATGAAACAATTGGGAGGACTCAAGATCAACTAAGCAAATGGAAGGCCAACTCCCTATCTCAACAGGGAAGAGCGGTCCTAATCAAAGCAAACCTAGCTACAAAGCCAAACTACTTGATGCAGAGCTTCATGCTTCCAACTTACATTCACAATGAACTGGATCAAACCAATAGAAGCTTGTTTTGGAATAAAGATCTCAACTACAAACCACTCATTGGTTGGGACAAAAACTGTAAACCAAAGCACCAAGGAGGACTTGGCCTAAACAAAACAAAAGACATGAATAAGAAATTGCAAATGAAACTACTTTGAAAGATTCTTGCAGAACCACAAAACACTTGGGTGAAATTTATCAAGGAAAAATATATAAAAGAAGCCAACCTATGGGAATATGAAGAAGGAAAAAACACATCTTGACAATGGCCCAAATTGATGAACATAAAAGAGGAATTCTGTAACAGGTTGATTTGTTAAGTAGGAAATGGGAGAACGATCCAACTTTGGAAAGATAAATGGTTGGATGATTGTCCACTTGTTAGTAGGAATTCGCCTAACTATGTTATTATTGAAAATGAGAAAGTAGACACATATATTTCCGGTAATGGAAACTGCAATTTAGAAAAATTAAGGGAAGTTCTTCCTGAGAGTATCGTGAGAAAAATATCAAATGTGTACATTCCAACCAATAATATTGAAGACAAACTATATTAGAAAACTAGCAAGGATGGTTCGTTCTCAACATCAAATGCACTTGATTTGATTACCAACCAAAATGCTCCACAACAAAACGACTTTGTATGGGTTTGGAAAATCGTTTGCCACCAAAAAGTGAAAAACTTTATTTGGAAAACTACAATGAATGGACTACCAACAAAAACTAGACTCTTGCAGAAGGGTGTCGATGTACCGTTAACATGTTCCTTGTGCAACCAGATGGATGAAGTTCGATACATTTACTCACCAAGTGTGATAGCTTATTAACACTAATTAGGAAGATTTATGGGAAAATTGGACAAGAAATAGGGAGAATAGACACAAACAATAAGAGCACGAAAAAATTAAGATCAGAAATTTTCTCTAAACTTAACAAAAAGCGAAAAACTAGACTGGCAAGTATGTGGTGGAGCATATTGATAATAAGAAATAAATTCGTTTTTGACAACCCAGAGCAATGGAAAATTAAGAGTTTGGAAGTGTATGTTAGAAACCAACTAAAAAGTTGGGAGAACACTAAAACATTATGGACGATTGGGAACAAAAAGAGCCTATCAAACCCCAAAACCAGAGAAGCGCTTTATGGGTCTGTCTCTCCGCACATGTTTGAAGCTCTCGACCTTTTTGGTGGTCTCTTGGCTGCAAAATCCCTTTGCTTGCATCACATTGAAATTGAAGGTCATAGTTTTGTCATTATCAACTCTGTTAGAGGTATCTGGAAGTGTCCCTGGGAGGTGGAGATTGTCATTTATGACATTCTTCTGTTGCTTCGGGATTTTGCTTCAACCTCATGTGAGCACATCTTACGAGAAGTCAATCTGGATGCTGATAGATTAGTGTCTCATCCAGAACTTTGTGTTCTCATCCGAAAGGACGCTCTTGGATGGTGGTCCAGGAGGGCCTGACCTCACCCAAATTATTGCAGGTTTCAAAAAAAAAAAAAAGAGCAATCATTGTAATTGCCGCATCGGTCGCATATCCTTGGGCTTTCGAACCCTTTGGCCCCTCAAAGATCCAACCCGAACTTCTTGATTTCGGCCTTGTTCTTAATCTCAGCGCCTCTTCTCCCCTCATTGGACTGATCTTGTCCCTCAAACCTACACCCCGTTTCGATTCCAATTAGCCTCTTCTCCCATTGCCATCTACACAAGGATATCATCCTTGGTTCCTGCATCACCCCTGTTAATTCTTTCGCCACCATGAAGACGTCTGACGATTTTCCTCGCTTTTGTATGCCCCGTCCTCGGGTCGGGCTTTCATCTCCCTCCCTTAGTGAACCGCTAGGGCTGACACGGTATTGATGTGCGCTCAATTTACCGTGTTTTTCGCTTACATCTAATTCGATTTCTGTCCATATTTTATATTTCAAGACCGATTATATACATGTTCATTGCTTGATAAGTTCAAATGATAGAGGCAAATTTTTAGCCACATTTTATCCATGTCTACCTTATGTTATATCTTGCTTTGAAGCCAATTTGAGCCTTTAACCTATTTTATTGATAGCTCCACAAAATTATATTACTCCTAGCCTATGATGAGCCTTACCCTCATTACGGGGAAAATGAGATTTTGAGTGGGTTATGGAATTTATTTTGGAGTAGAAAGAAGCTAAAGTGTGAGTTTATGGTTTTGAGAAGATGTCATGTTATGTGCTTATTAGTTCCCTCATTTTTATGCATGTGTTCTTAAATGTATTTCGGCTCATATGAAAAAAAAAAGCTTGGACCTACAGAGGATAAAATTCACCCGGGGGTAAAAGTAAGTTAAAAAAACAGTTCGAAAAAAGGAAAAAAAAAAGAATAAAGAGCCAAGTTTATTTATTTTTGCATAATGAGGAAGAATTGAATTTATGTTGGGTAAAAGTTAGATTGGTTAGGTGTTGTAGATTGCATGAGTATGTGATGATGAGATGAGATGATGATATGAGTATGAGTTTATTGATATATTTTGAGAGTTTTGGTTATGGAGGATTTTTGGAATCGTTATTATGGTTATGAGATGTTGTGTGTATGTGAGCTTGCATATTATTGAGTTGGTTTGTGTTATCTTAGGAGTTGTTGAAATCTTGTTTTCCCAAAATTTATAGTACCACATGACCAAATACAATTTCTCGCCCTTATGTTTTTTTTACCAAACCCCATTACAACCCCGTCGAATGGAATCTTCATGAAGGTTTCCATTGAGCGAAAGTCCTCTTGATGTCCTTATTTTTTCATTGACGTATCCGGTGAAGATTTTGTGATATAAATGTCAATATTTGAGTTGATGCTTGTATATGGAATTGAGGTGAGTGTGTGCTTAAAGCCTAAACACATGAGAGTGAGATATACACATTTTATCCTTGGTAAGGCTGATTTTTGAGCATGCAAACAACTTGATCTCATATATATATATATATATATGTTATGATGTTTATATGCGTTGATTATATGTGCACTATTTAGGATGTTGCTTTTGATGAGTAAAATTGTGAAAAAATCTCCTGTAGGATACGTAGATAATGTCTTTTTTTTCCTTATGGTTGCTTGAGGACAAGCAAGAGTTAAGTGTGGGGGGTTGATAATGCATATTTCACATAGGCAGTATATGTATTTCTTATTGTATTTAGATAGGAGTTTTTCATACGTTTGAGTCTAGTTTTGTATATCGCTTGTGAAGTATTCGAGTTCGGAATCTACGCCTTTTTAGTGTTCATTTTGCAGAGTTACAATTCCGACCTTGGAGGGATCTTACAAGAGCTTAAGAGACATGTTTTAGAGCATATGAAGGCTGAGGAAGAGGCTAGAGAGGAGCAAGGAAGCACGACATTGAAGACAATTGAAGAAAAAGAGGGAATCCCATCACTGAGCGCCGCCTCTTGCACGTCGCCCGATGTGGGCCGGTTTTCAGCGTTCGCGATTTTGGATCCGAACATTCTATTTCCTATTATTTTATTATTATTATTCTAGGGTTTTGCCGACTCTTTGAGAGACTTTATTAGGTTATTTGTCATTGTTTAGTTTGTGTGGTTATGTGATTATTGTGAGACTATGAACACAATTAGAGAGAGGGAGAGAGAGAGAGAGAGAGAGAGAGAGAGAGATGAATTGAAATAAACAGTTAAGCGAGTGGTAAGAGAGAGAAACTCTCAAAGAAGAAACCCCCCTTCTTGCCTTCCCTCTTGCATTGACAAGCTCTCCCCTTCTTGATTCTAGCCCTCCGGCGGCCCCTAGGCCTTCGTGGTGGCTCATCAGCAACACCCTTGAGGACGGCGTCGGTTTACCGACTTGGTTACTTTCACATCTTTGGATCTACTAGTGCATATGATGAAAACTAGCTGAGTTAATGCATCCCCTACTTGCATTTACTTCACCGACAACCACCACCGACCTCCATTATTGCCACCCACCCGAAATCTACCTCCCTTTAACTCCTCTTCTATAAAGTATATTGCCCAGTTCTAGTAAACACTTGGGGGAAAGAGAGCTTTCAAGTGCTCTCCTCTGCCGTAGGCGGTGGAGCCAGCGTCAGACCCTTGTCTTCCTCACAGAGTGCTCGCAAACGGTCTGGTCGGTTTTCGTCCGTACAGTACAGAACTAGCCGTTGGGGTCATAACGGTCGTTTTATTTTGAATTTCTTTCAAAACAAATGACTGTTATCCCCCGTTGACTAAAGTTTGACCTTCTCTGCCTTTCGTCTCTGAGCTTCGACAACCACCACCGGTGACCGGATCTCTCCTCCTCTTCCATTCTCAATACTTGTTCCCCTCTCATATTCTCTCCCTCTTGGATTCCCACCCATTTCTGCTGAAACGGTTAAGAACGCCAAACATCTCTCACAAGACGAACAATAACACTACAAGAAAAGTGATCGGGGTGTCCTCCTCCTGCTTCCTCCAGCCAAATTACCACCCTCTTCACCTTCCTTGTTCCTTCCTAACCTTGTACCCTTACAAATTTCAGCTTTAGTGAAGAATCTTCAAAACTCCTCTTTTGCTAGGGTTCCTCCTACTGGAGCTTCCTTCGAAGGGTTGCACCCAACCTCTCCCGAACCCAATTGATACTCCTACTGATCTCCTTTCCATCCCCTCGACCTGTTACCTTACCAATTTTGACCCTGGTGATTACTGGACAAAACCCTCAATTCCAACCAAAAACCGTGAAACCCTAGACAACCAGTCTGAACCTGTTTGATTCCTGGGGTTACTAATCATAGGGCTTTCTTGAAATTGACCTAATCACTGAACTTACAAGAGTTTGCTCTACTCCGCGCCTTACGAATTGAAGAAGAGGTGACATTTTCCTTAAAACCCCAATTCCTAGGGTTTGAGGATGAAGGATAATACGGGCTCTCCAGCTCAAGGAAAGAGGGCGATCTTTCTCACTCCAAGCCCGATATTTGAGGCTCCCAAAGAAGGAATGAGGACAAAGATGACTGTTTTGGGCTCTATCCCGAGGACAAACACCATAGCTACTATACTTCAGCAACGGGACAAGGATACTCCTCTGGAGCAGACCGATGAACAACCTTTTGGTAAGGTGAAAGCTTATACAATCAACACAACTTCCATGGAAGTTCAGGTATGTTCCTCTTCCTCCCTTCTCACGGATCTAGCCGGGTCCTCTAGGATAGATTGTGGTGCTCAGAAGATCCCAATGGAGGGACATTGCTCTACCCAAAAGATCCCAAAGGAGGGACAATTTCATTCTAGTAATACATGCTTTCAGAAGATCCCAAGGGAGGGACAAATACTTGATTTAATTTCACATAAAACACATAATGATCAAACCTCTAAACTGCCAAAAGCTGATTGTAACTCTCATAACCCTCCTACACCTGCTACTGTCACTGGGTCAGAGATCAATAAGACTTCTGAAAGGCTGTCAACTAGTTGTGATGTGAATAAGGACTTGCATGTTGAGGGGTCTGTTAAGGTAGGATCCACTGATGATACAAGGAAGAACACTGAGACCTCTACTTCTACAGATTTTCAGGTTCCTAGCTCCAACACTTACCTGTGTTCTAATCCTTCACCCACTAACCAAAACCCCTTACCTGAACCCACACCATGCTAGGAGCCTACAACAACAGAAGCATATAGAACTAATACCAACCCCCAATCCTCACAGTCCATCCTTCCCAATCCTAACAACTCAAACATTCTGCAGGGAGCCAGATCAAGAGGTTTCAAATTGTCCTATGAGAAATCAAGAGATGGGGATATTGTAAAGGCCTCAAAGGGTGACTGTCTCAGCTTAGAGAAAGCATGGGAATATGCTTTAGTTGGATATGTAGTGGGCAGATTCCCAGGGTTTGATGTTATTGGTAATCTAAAGAAGAATTGGCCTAAGCATGACTACAATGCACAGGGAGGCTGGTTGATGTTCAAATTCTTCAATGAGGAAGACAGAGATTTTGTATTGATGAAGGGACCATTTACAAGACCTGGCTATACCTTGCTCCTCAAGTGTGTGCCTGAGAGATTCACATTTGGCAAGGCACTTTTCTCAAGTCTCCCTATCTGGATTAGAATACACAAGTTGCCTACGGAGTTTTGGACACAAGTGTTGCTTCAAAAAATGGCATCCAAGACAGGGGATCCGATTATGACAGATGGGTATACTGAACACAGATCAAAACAATTGTATGCTCGAGTATTAGTGGATATGGACTGTTCTAAAGAGCTTAAAAGTATGGTAACAATTGAATTTGATGATGCACCAGTTCACACATGCGTTATTGAATATGAAAACTTACCTCCTAGGTGCAATAGGTGCACAACATACGGGAATGAGACAACAAAATGTCCTGCTGTCAAAGGTTTTGCTATAGACAATAGATTGAGAACCAACAAAGGTGCACAGAAAATTTACAAAGAAAAATCCACAGTTTCTGCAACAGGGGGTTCTACCTCTCACCCCACATCCTCATATATCCATAACCCCTTCCCCAACTCTGTTCCCAATCAGGCTAACCCTCCCCCCCCCCCCCCCCCCTCCTCCTCCTCCTCAAACTAATACTCATCCTCTTATCCCAACCCAACCCTTCCTCACCCCCCACCCCACCACCTCCCTCTCAAAACCAAACTCCCCCCCCCCCTCAATACCCTCATCCTCTTCTTTTTCTAACCCTCCTTCTTCAGCCCCCCCTCCTCCCTTCTCCCAACTCTGATCAATGCATTCTAAATCTCACTCAACCCCATTCCAAGTTCTCTCAAGGACAATCTTCCAATTCCCATCAAAACTCCTCTCCTCATGTATCCAAATCTACGAAATCCAATGTAAAATCCTCTCTTTTCTCCTCCATAGATAGGATTAACCAAGCATACTAAAAGAAAAAAGCCTCACCCCCACCTCCTGCCAAAGTTGTGGATTTAGAGGGGGCTCAAAAGATTTACATAGAATCATCCATGAGATTGGAAAAGGAAATGAGAAGAATGGATGGTCAAAAGGAAAGAGAGGACAAGAAAAAGAAGAAGGTTACTTTTGCCTGAAAAGGTAAATAAATAGATGTCGGCAAAGCCGAAGGAGTAACAAAAAGAGCAAGACCAAACTAAGGGTCTACTGTAAAAGTAATGCATCCCATCTCTAAATCCGACCACTAAAACCATTAACCCACTAAACCCCATTAAATAAAAGTCAGTCCGAGAAATATAAGCACAGGCCAATTAATCAAGCATATATTCAAAAGAGCTGTAAAAATATATGCCCAATTAAAAGAGCTGGCCTTATATCGGACCAAACAAAATAATGGGGGATAGACAGGCCCTTTTCTAAATAGGCCCACTCCAAACAAATTGTCCCGATCCTACTAAATCCTTGATCCCCGACATAATATTAAATAGTTCATCCATCGTCAGCGACAACTTCACATCACCCGAGATGCGTGATTTCGTCCCCCTAAGATGATAAGTACCCTTCATGACACCATTTCGAAGCTTCCATCGCATAAGGCCATCCGGGGTTTTGCATTCATTGATCTCAAGCTCCCCATCCGGGTTAGCATAAATCCCCGCCTCCGCAGCCCAAGAAGAAGCCACCATCCTAGCACAAGCAAGAGATTTGTCTCGACTTGATGATCCAGTAGCGTCAGGACCCACACTCGACGCCTCTGCTGAAGCCCTCTCAGCTGAGTGCTTATCGACCTTATCCAAGTTTACAACCTGATCCCCGTTTGATATCCCAGCAGCTCCAGGAGTCGGATCATCACCAACATTCCCATCCACTCGTGCCTGCCCAGCAACAACATTCTCCTTCTCGACGGGACTGGATAACTCAGTTTGGGTATCAGGCGTCAGCGTCTGAGAATCATGTGCAACAGCCGTTGAATGACCCACACCCAAGGGATTCAACTCTCCTGCTCCAGACCCAAGAACATTAGTCTCGACGGACCCAAGAACATCAGCAAATCCACTGTCATTTTTCCTTAAGCTTCCAACATCCCCCCTGGCCTGGAATCAATCTCGCACCAGTATCACACCCCTTATCCTCATGTGCATCCGGACAGGTACTAACCGAGTGCCCAAAGCAACTATAAATTTCACAATTCCATGGAAGCCATTCAAAAACAATTTTTAGCCTACACTCGACACCCTTGTCATTCCTTAGCAACACATGTTTCCTTCGAGCCTGTTCTACATTGATATCGACGAGCATACGGGCATAAGAGAGCATCTCTTGGCTTGCCGTGAAGTTGTCAACACACATAGGCTGTCCAATTCCACTTCCAATTTTACCAAGCATATAATTTGAGCAGAAAATTGGGGGGATGTCAAGAATCCTAACCCACGCAGGAATCGACTTAAAGAAGCCCCAGTCCATAGAATCCCCCACAACCCAAGGTTTCAACAAGAGAGGAGAAGAACCTATAGACCAAGGGCCATGCTCGATAACCCACCGCAGATCCTCATCACATAGGAATTTAAATATAATGATCCCAGAATTCTTGAAAAACAGCTTAGGGGTACCAACCTTCCACTCGGTACTGATAAACCTGTGTATCACCCCAATCGAGATAAACGGTCCCATGACAGCCCCAATCATCGTGGCAGACCAATCCTCACAAGCTTCAGCCACTTCGTCACTAGAGTAATCGATGTTGTCGCCGTTGATATTGGGCACAAATTGTAGGCGCTCAGCCACCTTCGATCTGCGAGAACCCCTAGCAGCTTGCGCATAGGATAAGGACCGCCCCACACGCAGGGGAGCCCACTGCCGAGCGGCACCACCTCCGGGAAACGAAGGCCTGGCCACCCCACTTCCGCCATATTGCCGCACAACTTTGTCAGTAGCCACTCCCCGGACCCGAAGGCGCTCACCACCAGAAGAAGGAACCCCAACAGAAGTAACCCTAAGACCATGAGAGGAAGCAGCCGCCGCCTCCACACGAGGGCCACCAAACCCCAGGTTAGGGTTTTCAGAGGAACCCTCATGAGAAGAGAGCGATTTCCGAGATCTGGCATGCTGATCGCCAGTCACCACGGTGTTCGACGTCCCCTCCTCACCCTTATCTTCCTTCCTAGTTTCGCCATTGCCCAGATCTGGCTGAGAGCACTATCCCGCCTCCGCACCAAATAACGACGACCGAAGGTCTTGTTCTAGCTTCTTCTTCTCCTCAAACCCCAACCCAGATCTCGCCCCATTACTCCTTCCCTTTTTTTTCCATACCTGAGAGTGACGCCGGATGGCCACCAGGGGTGGGCCGGCGCCGACACACAGCCCTCGGGAAGCTTCAAGGAAATCGCCCTATCGCACTCTAAAAAAGAGAGATTTTTTTCCTCTTTTTAAACCGAGATGGTGACTGATCAAAATGTAAATGCTGAGAAAGATCTGGAAGTCTTATTACTGACGGATGGGAAAGATGGTAACATCAATGAAGCTTCTACAGGTAGTGACAAAGATAAAGTTCAACATCAAACAGAGAAAGAGCATTATCTGAATGAGGTTAGAAGTGAACGACTGAATAAGCAAGGCACTACAACTACTGAGACAACATTTCCAGTGCATAACTTGAAGGGTGGACAGATGAATGAAAAAGGGCCTAGCACCCTTTCTAAAAGAAACAAATGATAATAGCCTCATGGAATGTGAGGGGGTTTAACAACACCCCCAAACACAAGGCTGTTAAGAGCTTTTTGAGAGACAAGAACATCTGTTTGCATGGAATTGTAGAAACCAAATTGAATGAAGTGAAATTGAAGTCAATAATGACAAAGAGCTTCAGTCAGTGGAATTACATTCACAATTTTGACCAAAATGTTGCAGGTAGGATTATAATTGTTTGGGATCCTCTAAGAGTTGACTTCAGATGCAGGAGGATCACAGAACAACTTATATGTGGAGAAATTAAATGCAAAATCACTGGGAAATGCTTTCAGTTTGCACAGGTTTATGGTCTTCACATTATTGTCAAGAGAAGGGGATTGTGGAGAAATCTTGTAGAAGAAATTGGCAATACTAATGAACCATGGATAATACAAGGGGATTTTAATGCCATCATGAGGTCATGTGAAAGAAAGAATGGGGCCACAGTGACAGCCTATGAAGTTTCAAATTTGTGTGATGTGTGCACAGAATTAGATCTACACAATGCTATAAGTGAAAGGCCTGACCATACTTGGTTCAAAGGATCAAAGTCTACCCAAATAGATAGGGTTATGGTTAATGGTTGTTGGGATACTCTAAATCTATATTGCAAAGCAACGTTCCTGATGCCTAAGTCTTTTTGTGACCACAGTCAAGTGCTTGTGGAGGTTTTAGAGCAGGAAAAAAGTAAAAGGGGTCCGTTTAAGTACTTTAATATGTGGGGTCAGAATGAATGTTTCCAACAGCTTATCACTGATCACTGGGTGTATAATGGTAGTGGGTCAAAACAATTCCTCCTTTGTAAGAAGCTTCAGAATCTGAAGAAACCACTTCATAAGTTGAACAGAGCTCAGTACTCCAACATAAATGAAAAAGCTAAAAATGGAGAGGCTGATTATGAGAAGACTTTTATGAACTTGAGGAATGATCCCTCATCCCCTGAACTATTACAAACAATGGAGAATGCAAAGAAAAAGGCTAACATGCTTAAAGAAGCTGAATTTAAATTCCTCTCTCAGCTTGCTAAAGCTAAGCACATATTTGAGGGGGGTTGATGCAGTGCCTACTTCCATGGCCTCATGAAGAAAAATATGAAAAGGAATCATGTCAGCTCTTTGAACAAGGAAGATGGACTGGAAACTTTATCTTTAAAGGAGATTGTTGATGAATTTGTGAGATTTTACACTGGGTTACTTGGGACAGAGAGACAGACTTCAGATGTAGAGGAGAGGTACATTAGAGATGGGGGAGCAATCCTGACTATTGACAAACATGCTGAGCTTGTAAGAGAGGTCACGACAGAGGAGATTAAAGAAGCACTTTGGAGTATTTGAGAGGATAAGTCTACTGGTCCTAATGGCTACACTTCTAAGTTTTTTAAAGATACCTGGACTACCACAGGAGATCAACTTATCAGAGCAGTGATGGAGTTTTTCAATTCAGGCAGCCTTTTAAAGCAAACTAACCATACCTCTATTGCCTTAATTGCCAAAACTGCTAATGCAAAATCTGTAGGTGATTATAGACGTATCTCATGCTGTAACATTTCTTACAAAATCATTTCTAATATTTTAGCTGCTAGACTTTCTCCCATATTGAAAACTATAGTCTCTCCTGCACAATTTGGATTTGTTGAGGGACAGATCATGAATGAAAACATCTTCCTCTTACAAGAACTTATTAGAAGGTACACTAGAAAGAGAATTAGTCCAAGATGTATTCTCAATCTAGATCTCAAAAAGGCATATGATACTATTTCCTGGAAATTTATTGAACAAATGCTCAAACATCTGAATTTTCCTACACAGCTTATGCACTGGATCCTCGAATGTGTGTGTTCTACAACCTTTTCTGTTAATATTAACGGATCCTTGCAGGGATATTTCTATGGAAAAAGAGGGATATGACAGGGAGACCCTATTTCCCCACTTATCTTTGTTTTGTCAGTGGATTATCTTTCTAGAATTCTAACGTGCAAGACGAGGCTCTCAAGTTTTAAATTTCATCCAAAGTGTGATAGACTGCAAATCTCACATATAACATATGCTGATGATTTAATTCTAATGTCTTGTGGGGATAAGGTGTCCATGTCTATTTTATTGGATGCGCTGAACCATTTTTCTGAGGTGTCAGGTCTTGAGATTTGTGCTACAAAATCTTCTTATTTCCTTGCTGGAGTTAAAAATGAGGATCGGGAGTACCTTGCTGCAAGATCAGGTTTCTCACAAGGCTCGTTTCCTTTCAGATACCTTGGGATCCCAAATTCTTCAGGGAAGCTCACTATTTCCCAATTCTCCCCCTTTTTGGACAAGATCTTAACAAATATCAGCTATTGGAACTCTAAAACTTTATCTTATGCAAGAAGAGTGGAGCTTATAAGAATTGTGATTCAAGGGATCAGTGCTTTCTGGTTTTCAATCCTTCCATCTCCTTCCACTCTTATAGATAAAGTTAATAGCCTCTGTGCCAAATTCCTATGGAAATCACATAGAATAAAATGGAAAGATGTTTGTTTGCCTAAAGAGGAAGGTGGTTTAGGACTGAAAGATCTAAAAACCTGGAACACTGCCTTTCTCTCTAGAATGCTTTGGGATATTGCTAGGAAAAAAGATAGTTTATGGATTAGATGGATACATCATCAATACTTACAACAAGGAGACATATGGAACTGACAAGTTCACAATAAAAATGACTCTCCTTTGCTGAAAAAATCCTTGCTATACGAGATGCTTTGCTTACTTCTACAGGAAATGCTCAAGATGCTACTGCAAAACTCAATTGAAAAGTTTAATATAGAAACAATATACAACCACTTCAGAAGAAGAGCAAGAACACCCCCCCAGTCGACAGTTGTATGGGACAAAACAATCAGTCTCAAGCATGCTTTCATCCTATGGCTAGCAGCTAAGAGGAGGCTTACAACTAAGGATCTGATCAAAACAAGGGAAGTGAATTTGAATCTAAACTGTCAATTATGTAATCAAGCTATTGAATCACATGAACACATCTTCTTTACTTGTAATTTTTCCTCAAATGTGTGGTCCCAGGTGAAAGCTTGGCTAGGAATCTGGAGGGGAATGGGTACTCTCAATAGTGGACTTAAATGGCTCGAGAAGGAGGCTAGATGAAAAGGATGGCTCTCCAAAGCAAAGAAAGTGGCGTTTGCATCTACTGCTTATCATATATGGAAGGCAAGGAATGAGAAGATTTTTGAAGAATCAAACAATAGCACGGACGAGATCTTTCACCTCATCAAAGTGCATGTATACAAGGTTTTATCCCACGAGTTCTCACTCAACTTCACAACTTCATCAACCCTACTAGGGGGAATGGACCTTACCAATGGAACCAATGCACAAAGCTAAAACCTATGGAAGCAGAACGAGATTGGTTTAGAAGGCATGGAACACATCTTGTAATTTTTTGTCATCTCAAAACCTTCTATAGCCTCGTCATTCATTGGCATTTGTTTTGCCTTGGATGGAATTTTGTATAGTTAATTGATGGACTTGGATTGGAATGTAGCTTTATAGGCCTAGGTGTGCTAAGGTTGTGTTTGTGTAAATCTCTTGATGGCCGAGCCGAATGGAGATTTATACTTGCACAACCTTATGGGGTAGGTCCGACTTCCAATAGCTTTGACTTGAAGAGACAGGAGATACCCCGAGCTTCCAGCTTAACACACCCATAGATTGGAACAACTTTGAGTGTTTCATGACTTTGGTAGCATTGGACAAGTGATGTTATACAACTTGGTCCCTCTTTTTGTACATTTACATATTTTCATTTCCATGCAATATATTAACCCTTAAAATCAAAAGAGAGAGAGAGAGAGAGAGAGAGAGAGAGAGAGAGAGAGATTTGGCATATGAGTAGCTAATTATAAGCTCATAGTTTTGACTGTGATTCGAATACATGGTTGTTTAGATTGTGAGGATTGTTTCTATTAGTTATTTATATTCATATTTATCATCTTGTGCTTATTGTTGATATTTGTGTTCCTTTCTATGATTAATTACCATGTCAGGAATTGCATCTTAGCTATGAATTCATTGTTGTGTTCTTGATAGCAAACAAAGGTATTGAAGTAGTAATATTTCTTTGTCTTTTTAGTGGATGATTTCAGTTGATCTATGTTGTGGATATGTCGATTAGGGATGATTTAGGGTTGTTTCGATTTGTCTTAATTGCATTGAATCAATATGCCAATTGGTCTAATTACTTGAGTCCTTAATGCTATTATCTAGTGATATTGAATAAGATGAATGTATCCCTGCGGATCTCTCAACTTTAGTCAAGTAGACATATGTTTATGAGTAATTGATAGAACAATCCTAGGACCATGAAATCTCAACCATTGTCAGACATGAAATCTCAACCATTGTCAGAGAATTACAGGTGAAATATTTCCTCTACCTTATTATCGATTTACTTTGCAATCATAAAGTTTATTACCTTACATCTTGGTTATTTGTCCCAAATCATTGTTTGGTCATAAGATTTCTTGTTAAGAGTTATTAAATAGTGAATCGCTTCTCCATGTGGGTTCGACATCGAACTTAATTGCTATACTAGTAATTTATTGGTTGATCAAGTGATTGATTTGCTAATATATTGGTTTTGTGTTTGAGTTTGGATTTTATTACTATTTGATAAAGTGCGAAAGTGCCAAGGACGTTCGTCGCGCATCAGCTATACTGGGCCTATAGTAAAAATGGTTGGTTCTCAACAGCTTCGGCGATTGGACTTATTCACAAAACAAAAAAACCATTCTACATCTGAATTTCACTGGATTTGGAATTTAGATGTGAACCCAAAAATAAAAGACTTCTTGTGCCGAGTATCCAAGAACGGCCTACCTACCTCCGTTAAACTGGCCTCCCGTGGAGCCGGCATTCCCACTGACTACCCCCTCTGTGGTATGAACTATGAGGACATTGATTATTTCTTACTCCAATGCCCTACAATAAAACATGTGATATAACAACTCTCCCCTAAAATCCATAACACACTTCGTTGTACCTACGACACCAAGTCCAACACAAATGAAGCCTTATGTGCCCTGTTTGCCACCCTTGGCAAGTCGGATTTTTCCTCTCTTACTACAGCATGGTGGTGCTCTTAGTACTTTAGGAACAAAACCCTTTTCGGTAAACTCAATCCTAACTCTAAAACAATAGTATCCTATATAAAAGACCAGTTATCTAACTGGGAGAAGGCTAAAATCGATGAGATAAGTTCAGATCCGGAAATACAAAATAAAAATATTGGACCTCGTAAGACCAGAAAACACATATCCAAACGGACTAAACCACGAAACAATTGGTATAAATTAATTTCCGATGGAGCCCTGTCCTCTGACAACTGCAGCACTTATGGATTCCCCATCCGAGATAACTTGGGTAGTGTTCTATATTCAGAATCGAGTACCTCTTTTTTTTTCCGTTATTGGATCCGAATGTTTTGCTCTGTGGAAGGGTATTCTTAAAGCAGTGGAACTCAATATTACGCGTATCTGCATTGAAGGTGATAATCTCATTATTTTCAAATGTCTTAGCGTTGGCGCTTCTAGTTTTGGCGAAATAGAGATGCTTTTATCTGACACTCTGTGCGCCCTGAGCCAGTCTTCTGAATTTAAGATCTCCCATATCTTTAGGGATGGCAACCGGGATGCTAACCGCCTATCTCACCTCGAGATCGATTTCTGTGTCTCCTCTCTCTTTACAAATGCAATCAAAGGATACTCTTAGCTAGTATATTTTGCTTACAACCAAATTCTTTCTTGTTTAAAAAAATTAAAAAATACCAACTCGCTCCACCCTAGGCCACTCCGACTGCGGCTCGAATGGGTTTTTCTTTTTAACGTGAAATCAGTTTGAGACCCGTTTCAGGAAAACAGTTTGAGACGATAACACTCACTCTGTTAATATCATCCGGATAACACTGGACCTTTAAACCCTAGCAGGTCATCATCCATGGCGATTCACCTTCTCTCCTCATTTTCTCATCCTCTCTCCCCAATTCCCCTCAAACTTCATACTATCACCTGCCCAATCATCCCCCACTCGTATTTCAAATCAACCAAACCCGATTTCCCTTACAGAGCAGCAGCGACAACGCCTCTCAGCAACAATGGCGCCTCCACGTCCGAAGCTCAAACCCCCAGGACCCCCCGCCGCGGACGGAAGAAATCTACCACCCTAAAGCTGGAAAACGAGCCAACTGGGGTCCGAACAAGCCCCGAAACTAGTCCTCAATTGCATCAGAAACTGACCAATTCGGATCTTATCGAAGGCGACGAGGATTTCGAGTTAAAGGCGGAAGCCTTTGACGACGGTATGGACGGCTTGCCCTACCCGGACCCGCCGCTGGTATGCTGTTTTGGCGCGGCGCAGAAGGAATTCGTGCCGACGGTTAGGGTTTCGGAGGTTCAGATGCATCCGGATATGTACTCCGAGTGGAAGATGCTGCAATGGAAGCCACCGGAGTTCGCGCGCGCCCCTGGCGGCCCCCCGTCAAACGTCGCCGTTTCCCATGTTCGGCTCGGCGGGCGCGCGGCGTTCATTGGGAAAGTTGGGGACGATGAGTTCGGGGAAGAGCTTGTTTACATGATGAATAAGGAGAAGGTTCAGACCAGAGGAGTGAAATTCGATCCGAATTTGAAGTCCGCTTGCTCTACCATGAGGATCAGATTTGGGGAAGATGGTAGAATGAGTAGTGAGGTGGTGAAGGAGGCCGCTGAGGATTCATTGCTTAGCTCCGAGCTCAATTTGTATGTCCTGAAAGAGGTATATGATTCAATTCAAACTCTTATTTCTTAGCTGTAGTTTTGTCAATTATAAATACACGTTTGTTGTTTGGAGATGATGATTGGTTGCCATTTGGTTGAAATCTAATCTTTGAGATGAAGGAACTAGGAGAGTAGGAGGTAGGTTTAGATGGGAAATCGAAAGATGATTAGGTTTGACTACATTTTGAATCCAGTTAGGTTAGATTTTGGATAGGAATGAGGCAGTTCGGGTTCGTTTGGCACGTTGTGCTTATTTATTGCTTTGGTATGTAGGAATGGGGATGGAACCCGATCGCTGGTCTTTGGTTTGATTTGGTATGGGAATCAGTTTGATGCCTTGATGTGAGCTTACTACTGCACTTACTGTCCAACGCGATAGCTATCCAAAATTTGCCAAACTAGAGTATAGAATGAGATTCCATACCATATTAACCCGACACTCGTCAAATCCAATTCCTTATTCCAACCAAACGAGTCCTTATTGGATGTGCTTATTTATTTGATAATGTGCTGGGTGTAAACTCTTCATGCCAAAAGGACCCTATTTCATGCTAGAGTGTGAAACACCAAATTTAGCACTCGTCAGTTTCTCATGGTTGTAGTTGCTGTATTGTTACATGGACTTCTGTTAACACTGATATTGTTATAAAGAAAACAGGAACACTTAATTCATGCCTAATTGTCACTTTCAGGGTTTCAAGCTTACAGATGTGATGCTGTTATTGTTTGTAGTGCTTGTTAATTCATGCCTAATTGTTATAATTGCAGGCTAGGATCTTGCACTTCAACTCTGAAGTCTTGACATCACCTGTGATGCGATCCACCCTCTTCAAAGCAATCAAACTGTCCAAGAAATTCGGCGGGCTTGTGTTCTTCGATCTGAACCTTCCCCTGCCTTTGTGGAAATCACGCGACGAGACAAGAGAGGTGATAAAAGCAGCCTGGAATGAAGCAGATATTGTTGAGGTGTCAAGGCAAGAGCTAGAGTTTCTGCTAGACGAAGATCACTATGAGCGGAAGAGAAACTACAGGCCACAATACTTCGCTGATAACTACGAGCAGAGCAAGAACAGGAGGGATTCTTACCATTATACTCGTGAAGAGTTATCTCCGTTGTGGCATGATGGTCTCAAGTTCTTGTTCATCACCGATGGAACTCTCCGGATACATTACTACTCCCCTACTTTCGACGGGGTCATTGTGGGGACTGAGGATGTGCTCATTACCCCCTTCACTTGCGATAGGACTGGGTCCGGGGATGCAATTGTGGCGGCGATCATGAGGAAGCTGACCACTGTGCCTGAAATGTATGAGGATCAAGATGTGCTCGAGAGGCAGCTCAGGTTTGCTGTGGCTGCAGGGATCATATCACAATGGACAATTGGAGCGGTGAGAGGATTCCCTACGGAGAGTGCGACTCAGAACCTCAAGGAGCAGGTTTATGTGCCTTCAATGTGGTAGTGTTGAGACGAACGGGTTCCTTTTCAAGACGATGGCTGAGTCGCTCATTCGGGGTTGAACAGCACCAACAGATCTGCTGATATTGACGAATCACAGATAGCTTGTTGTTCTGATGCCAGTGGTTGGAATTCGGAGTACTCGTGACATGCGAAGATCTAACCATTTCAGATTTGATTGACAACCAGTTTGCTTAAAGTGGCGCGTTTATAAACCAGTTGAAGGTGAAAAGTCAAGTTTATGTTTTAAACTAGTTGGAATTAGAGCTGTTATGTAAGCTGAACAGTTCGGGATCGGCTCGAAAAAAGCTCGACTCGAGCTCGTTCAATATTTAATGAACCACTCAAAATTAGTCAAATTTTAAGGTAAATTACAGACGCCGTAGTTTATCAATTTTAAGGTAAATTTTAAGGTAAATTAGTCAAATTTTAAGGTAAATTACGAAGCCTAATTTAATACAGTACGAACCGTAGTTTATCAATTTTAAGGTAAATTACAGACAATCACCCTTAAATTAGTCAAATTTTCACAAAACCACCCACAGAGGTGAAAATTACATCAATATTCCGCATACATATTTTCAATGAACCACTCAAAGCCTTTTTCCGTTAATCTTCCGTTTGATATATTTAGAAAGATTTTTTTTTTTTTTTTTTGACGCAAGATAATGATTAGGTCGGGTCGGCCGCAGCAGAGGCCCTTCCTAGCGCATCCTTTCGGACGAGAACTAGCAGTTCTGGATCATCCTCACAGTAGACGTCGGCAGGGGAAGCATGAGCACTACGAGCAAGGTAGTCAGCCACAACATTCGATTCCCTGAAAATATGACGAATAGCAACATAAGTAAAGGACGAGATATCAGACAGTATATCAGCTTGTAGCATCTCTATTTTCCAGGGGCATTTCCAATCCCCCAGTAGAGATTTTATCACTAGTAAGTTGTCTCCTTCGATCAGAAGTGTAGAAAGTTGCAACTCCTTAGCCCGTAACAAACCCATTCTGAGTCCGAGATTTTCGGCATAAATCACCGCTATATTTGTGCAAACAGATCTGCCAGCAGAGACCACTACCCCCGCCGAGTCACGGATGACAAAACCATAAGACGAGTTGCCATTCGGGAGTACCGAACCATCAAAATTGAGCTTATAACAATTCGGCGGGGGTTTATCCCACTTCCCGGACCGATTCTGAGCCCTGGTTTTCGTAACACAACCCCTAATAGCCTGGTTGTGTGTACCGCTATAAAAGCATGATTAGGGACCAACGGACCAGACGGATCATCGTCTAACCGTTTTGATTGTGACCAACAATGACTAGTTGTGTTGTGAAGCAACAAAATTTCATTGATAGTTACCTTGTTAGTATGATCGAAAACGAGTTGGTTTCTAAAGAACCACAAGGCCCACCAAGCTGTAGCTAGAACGACAAAAGTGTTGGTCCCAATAGCACATTTTATAGCAGTAAGAGGAAACACATTTCCCATGCCGACAGAAGCAGTGATAGATCCCGGAATGTGGATACGTAAAGCTTTAAGCAAAGCAGTAGCCATGGGACACCGAAGAAGCAGGTGATCACCCGATTCATTTGTATTTCCACAGAAAGCACAACCAGCAGGTACAGCCACGTGCGACCTCTGTAATCTGGTTTTGGTCGGGAGACCATCACGGGAGATTTTCCAGAGGAAGTGTCGAATCTTAGGGGGCACATCGAGACTCCAGATCCAATCGCAATCGAAATCGGGCGACCCGGTATTTACTGATAGAAAGGAGTTGGCAGAAGCGGTTGAGAACCATCCATTTTTACTTGGGCCCCAATAAAGACGATCCGTGATATGGTTACTAGGCAAAGTTAGACCCATGATGTGGTCGATATCATCTTGTTTCAGAACATAGGCCAATGAGTCTTTTATAAGTGTTTTGTTCCACTGGCGGTTGGTGATGAAATGAGCCACCGAAACTCCCAAGAGATTATCCGGGATGGGTCTTAGTGTTTTGGAACTCAACGGCCTCTCGAAGGCCCAGTTATGAGACCAGAAATCAATGAATTCCCCATTTCCGACCCTCCACTGAAGAGCTGGGAGGAACTGAGGTCTGATGGACATAAGGCGGGACCATTGCCACGAGGTATTACCTTTTTTGATATAACTGGAAATGTCGTGGCCTTTAAGATATTTTTGTGAGATGACACGAACCCAGATGTTGTCTGGTTCAGAAATTATTTTTCAAAGAAGCTTCATCTGGAGAGCTATATTCATAGACTCCGCCTTATGAATCCCCAAACCCCCTTTCATGGTGTCCGAACAGATTTTGTCCCAGCTAATCAGCGGTGGAGCTTTAGAGGTTTTGTTCCAAAAGAATTGTCTATATACTTTGTCAAGTTCATGAAGAACATGAGAGGGTAGCAGGAAAGCTTGCATAAGAAAAATCGGTTTGGCACTCAGGTTTGCTTTGATAAGCACCCGTCTCCCTTCGGCAGAAAGATTTGATGCTTTCCATTTTGTGAGTTGATTTTTGGTCTTGAGAACCACATCAGCGAAAGTGTCCCTATTGGTCCTACCATTAACTATAGGGCAACCCAAATATTTGTCAAAATTGTTAGCCTGGGGAATGCCAAGTACTGCAATAGTAGACGCTATGGCGGTAGCAGTCGTGTTAGGAGACGCTTGGAAGCTGGATTTGTGCAGGTTCACCTTCTGTCCCGAAATTAAACAGTATCTGTCTAAAATGGACAGTACAGAAGTACATGCCGAATGGGAGGCTTTGCAGAAAATAAGAATATCATCAGCAAACGCTAGAAAAGGAACCTTGATACCCGGACGACCGAAATAGATACCCAGGTCCTTACTAGCTAGCCCTTTGTTATGCAGTGTACGTGCTAATACCTCAGAGGCTAGGATAAAGAGAAAAGGGGAGAGGGGATCTCCTTGTCTTAAACCTCTAGTGGGTTTAAATACTGTGGTTGGTTCATCATTAACGAGGACCGAGTAGGATACAGTTGAAACACATTCCTTTATTCTGTTAATAAATAGGTCATTGAACCCATACTTAGATAAGACTTGGAATAGAAAGGACCATTCGATGCGATCGTATGCCTTTTCCATATCTAACTTAAGAGCAACCATGCCCAATTTGCCTTTCTTCATTCGAAACGAATGCAAAGCCTCATGAGCAATCAGAATATTGTCCTGGATAGATCTCCCTTTTGTGAAAGCTCCCTGGAGGGGGTGTATAAGTTTGTCAAAAATCTTGGTTAACCGTGCTGAAATAACTTTAGCTATGATTTTGTAAATTGTAGAGCATAGACTGATAGGTCTGTAGTGGTTTACTACAGTCGGATCATCGCATTTCGGTAGAAGCGTAATGAAAGTATGGTTCGTCTGACGCAGTAACCTGCCACTGGTGAAGAAAGCTTTGACGGCTTTAATTATAGAGGGCCCAACTGTAGGCCAGAATTTTTGGTAGAAACCAGCTGGGAAGCCATCAGGGCCCGGAGCCTTATCCGGGCTCATAGAAAATACAGCCGCTTTAATCTCATTGTTTATAACAGGAGCCGAGAGCATGTCGTTATCTGCTTGTGAAACTAAGGATGGGATGACCGCTAGGTCTGGAGATAGATCCGACACAGGGGTCGAAGAGGCTCTGAAACGCGCTTTGAAGTCGCGGACAAATTCCTGTTGAATTGTGTGGAAATCAGCCGTGGATTCCCCACCGGGAAGTAGGATAGATTTGATCATTTTCCTGCCTCTTTTTGCAGTAGCGATCTTATGGAAGTAGTATGAGTTGGAGTCATTAAGTTTGGTATGTTTAACTTTAGCCCGCTGGCTCCAATAGCGACGGTGAAAGTCGAGCATTCGTTCTCTTTTGTTGAGTAATTGTTTTAGGATTTGAACATCCTGATTGTTATAATTTGAGATAAGAGATGTCTGTAAACTAAGGAGCTTTTGATCCGTAACTAGAATTTGGTTATGAATATTGCGAACTGTATTCTTATGCCAGGTTTTAGATAGTTTCTTAAGAACTTTTGCCTTCTGAAGCAATTTAAACATAAAAGAACCTTGTGGGTTTGCTCTCCAAGCTTGCGAGACTAAGTTTCTGTAATCAGCCCTTGAGGCCCAAGCCAATTCAAACTTAAATGGTCTATTCTTAGGCTGAATGTTGTGATGAAAATCTGTGGAGATCGGAGCATGATCAGATCTAGTAAATGGATGGATCTGTGTACGAAGTGAATCAAAAATGGTAAGCATGTCCGTGTGGATTAGTAGGCGATCAAGTTTTTCCAAACAAATGACCACATCTTTTGATTTCCGTTGCCAAGTAAACTGACCCCCGCTAGATGGTACTTCTAGTAATGATAGTTTGTTCTTTAAGTCTAGTAAGCGCGTGAAACGCGACGTCGAAGGATAGACTCCTCCCAATTTTTCAGCTGGGGAAGCTATTTCGTTAAGATCTCCCATAATACAGAAGGGAATAACAAGTGACTGTATATAAAGGGAGATCGTATCCCAGAAGGGTGATTTGCGACGCTCATCCGGTGGGGCATAGACCACAAGAAACGCAAACACTACTAGAAAACTTCAATTATACATCTGTTGTCGACAGATGTCTTTCAAAAAAATTTCCGATCTCTTTGTGCGTGTAGTAAAAGATCAAACTTTTCCACATCGGTTTTAAGCAGATGTCTTTTCTTAATTATAACCCCTCATTTTTTGTTATGACATATTCACTTGTTGATGAATATCCATAATTTTTCATTTGAAAACATGTGAAGATGTCCTTCTAAAGCAAAAAAGTGACATTTACATCTTTATTTATAAAAATAAGTGATGTCTTAATACAGAATACACAACAATTTTTATTTTAGTGATCACGTTTATAATCATATTCGATATATAATTTATGATTTTATATTGTTTTAATTTAACCAACCACATGAAATATAGGCATAACCGATGTATTTCCATATTATCGACATCGCATTTTTTGCCATACCTGATGTGTAAAACTATACTAGCATCTGTTTTAATAGACGGATCTGATGTTAAATGTATGAATGCACTACTATTTTCATATTTAATCCGATGTTTTATTTTGGGATAGGCAACACACTTTTGTCGATAGAACATCCCATTTTGTATGGTCTTCAATATGATAGGTCGTTTAATAAAAACATGTACATATATACTACCATCATATTGTCACATATACAAAATACGCCGCCGCTATTCATAGCCACAAAATTGGATAACCACAT
Organism: Persicaria tinctoria; assembly: GCA_037127255.1. Taxonomy (NCBI): domain Eukaryota; kingdom Viridiplantae; phylum Streptophyta; class Magnoliopsida; order Caryophyllales; family Polygonaceae; genus Persicaria; species Persicaria tinctoria. Next base: position 25,145,449 of record JBANSL010000010.1, read on the forward strand.
CATCTCAAAACAAGTAAAGCATACCGACGAATATATCTTAGGACAAACTAACACCAAACTGCCTGGAAAGATAAAAAGAAAAGCCAGGACTAAAAAATGCCAGGAATAGCCATAGAGAATGCATAATAGAGTTTATCCTTCAATCCCCAAATCACCTACAACCAAATTTACTAAAATGTTCTTGCACTTTTCACAAGATTTCTCATCTTTAACCACCTGAGTCATGGTCATTTGCAGAAGAACTTTCAGTTGCACCTGTTTCCATGTCTCTTAAGAAAAGCAACATCTGTATTGGATGAAACATCATCTGCACAAAATTTAAACCAACGTATTTAGGAGGGTTCCAGAATCAGGCAATCAACTTCCGTCAAAACTTTCTGAGAAAAAGAATCAATTGTTCCAACTGGTGATTTACTAACCGGAAAACAGTCCATAAATTAGACAATTAAAGAAAGCAATCCCCAATTATTACACTAGGCAATAACAGCAAAGGATACTGAATCACTAGGAAGCCAATCTCTTTGAAGCAAATTACCAGCATGATGTAGGTAAAATTGAAGACTGAAATCTAACCTTGTGAGGTGGGATATTGGCCTCGAAATGAAATGAAGAAATAATATCAGAACGGAGTTTTTCACCTTGCACTCTGAGCAACCCATCCAATAAGAACAGCAGGCCATGCTAACCCCCGAATCTAAGGAAAAAATAAAAAAGTTTGTATCAGCACACATTGGTAAAACAAGATGGAAGGAGAAAGACATGTAATGAGAAAGCCAAAAACGTATGAAACATAACTGAATATGAAGTAATGCTAGGTAATCATCTTGGAAGGGGAAATAAGATATTATACAAACCTGAACATACTTGTTCGCAGCAGGCACAAGATGAAGATTAGGTCCAGTAAAGGCTGAGGGGAGACATCAAACATGTTAAAGTTTTAGTAACACTTCTTATTGCCCTCTAATCGAGAAACATATGTAGTGTTTATGCTGATCAAACTTTTTAAGTAAAGTAAAGAAAAACCGCTTATTCATTTACCGGTTAAAGTCTTTGCACCCAGGAATTTCGTGAATAAAAGCATCAGCACTCCACAAGTCAAACCTACGAACAACATAATTGATATCGGATGCTGTACTTCTTTTTCATCCTACATCAGAGAAGTTAAATAAGTCAGCTAATAGAACATAGAAAACTGCAACAACGCATCTTTTATAGAGGATAGATCATCAGAATATATACATAGAGACAAACATATCGTATTTTCAATTGCATTTGGCCACAGGATTTTGCACACCCTCGAGTGATCACATATGAGACTAGATAGATTGAGTTCCAATTAGACTGATACTTTTAACAACAATCAGACAGTTGAGAATTGCAAGAAGAATTAACTGACAAGTTTGAACTGCAAGATCTGATTCGAGTTCTAACTTTCAATCATGATCAAACCTAATAATCCTCTCATCTATACTCTATATATGTCACACCATCACTCTTTCATTTATGAAATAGGGGAAAAGGCAAAGATACTAACCACGCGAGCGAGTGAAGTAGCTACCAAAGGGCGCAGTTTGAAATAAAGCAACTGCAAGTTCGAAATAAAGCTACTGCAAGAACATGGAGTTCCACACATGGAGCTACACTACCTCACATCATCTTAATTATCAAGTTTGAAATAAAGAATGTGCAATAACGTTTAAATCTGGACTGACAGATAAGCATTGCTGATTTGCTGCATTTCTACTACTGTGGCAAACTACCTGATTATCGGGGATGCAGCTGCTGCTGTCCAAGCAATATGATCGCCTCAAAATAAGATTTAATAGTATTTTCCTCTATTGATCCACGCAACTGCAAGAACAACCGTCGGGCACCACCCTGTAACAATAAAGAATATATAATTAGGATATCCCCAGTAATATGAAAAGAAAGTGTTGTTACCATCTCCTTCAAACAAATTTAACTAAAATAAGATTAGAAAAGAATAAAAGGTCTCCTATACAGAAAAATCTGTATACATGAGTTAAAACTAAGGTACAATGCCGCAATGCATTCCCCCAAACGAAATTTAGACCAATGAAAAGGATGAATTACATAAACCTTACACCAATAGCATTTACATAGATGTATCTTAAATATTGTTAGATAGACTAAACTTCTTTAGACAAGCACAACGAAATTGCAAAGTTCTACACCTTAGAGAGTTTTTCTCATCTTAGATTACATTTTCAAAAGGGAATGAATGAATACCAGCAAATCCCTATGGAAAACACCAACAACTAAATGCAGATAAGCCAAACCCCTAAAAATATACAGAGGTAGCAGATCCAATAGCCAATAGTTGGAGATGAGTAAATAATAACATCAAAAGGGGAATATATATATATATATATATATATATAGAGAGAGAGAGAGAGTACCTGGTATGTGTATAACTTTACATAGATTAGTACCCGGTATGTGTATAACTTTCTTCAATTCAAAGAGATGACGTTAAGATGATCCCTCATAGCATTAGTTACAGATCTTGATTCTTATATCTCCTATATTGCATACCCTTCTTTATAGTCATTATTATCTACCCAATCTCCAATCTCTAAACATTAGCTATAGATCAAAATAAGGGAGAGGGAAATAATAACTTGCACTTACCTGTGCCAAAACCAGTGTTTGAAATTCAGGATGAGATCCAAAATTAGCTCAGCCCTAGCTTTTGAATTAACAAGATCGGCTTGATGACTGGCCAAAGATAAAAACCCAAATTGATCAAACCAAAACCCTAAAAAAACAAGCACAAACCTACCGACCAAACCCCATAAACCTCCATCAAAGAAAAACGTACTCCTACAGAGAGTAATTTCTGTCTAACTTCTTATGCATTCTAAAGGAGAGGTTAGAGTTCGGAAGAACGCACCTCTTAGTCTTCCCAATCAAACATCTCCGGATAAGTGACGACGAAATTTGAGCAGATCCAAGCTCACCCCATGCTCGCAACTCTGTTTGCTCGTCGACTTCAGAAATTGACTCTAAAAATAGGATTCGGAACAAAGAGAATTTCAAATTAAACTCGAGCAGAAGGAAGGAGCGAAGATGGAGAAATAGGGAGAGAAACAGTAAAATTCAAAGCACGCATTAAAATCTAGAGAGAGGGAGAAGTTTCAGAAAGAAGCTGAAAATGGAAAATGGAAAATCTGGAGAAATTTTCAGAGGTAGAATGAAGATGATTTGGGGGTTTTGTTCGTTCTGGAGAGAGGAAGCTCGTCGGATACCTCGTCGGCGATATAGGGGTTTTGTTCGTTCTAGAGCAGATTGAATGTGAAATTAAACAAGAAACCAAATCAGAATGAAGATAGGAAACAAATGAAGCCAAACAAATAGGTTGGAATGTCGGATACCTCGTCGGCGATATAGGGTTTCAACTCCCATCCATTTTCGTGATTCCTCAGAGTCGGTGATGGCCGGAGAAGTGAGGCAGCATCGAACGCCGGTCGCCGGAGTTGGCAAGGGGATGCTTGGATCTAGCGAGAGAGGAAGAAATTCGGTTTGAGGGTTTTGTTCGTTCTGGAGAGAGGAAGCTCGAGGGAGTTTAGCAGATTGAATGTGAGGGGAGAGAGAATAAGATAGAATTATTTTGAGTTATAAATTTTAGGAAAGTAGGAAAAACTAAAAAGGGTCAATTATTTTCTAAGTGTTTCAAATTTTTGTCAAGTGTTAACATTACCTCCAAAATTTGGTAGCCCGGGCTCCGAATTTTTTTCTAAGTTTTTGGATCCCGCCTTGTTCCCTTATAGCGCGCGTTTTTTTTTTTTTTAGAATTAACAGTTTCACATCTGTCCAAATATTTGACCATCGTCTATACTGCTTTAGACATCACAAAAAAAATAACCGATTTAATAGATAAATTTAACATCTGTTGATTTCTTGACAGACTTAAATGACATGATGTCTAATTGCAGTATTCTAGTAGTGAAAACACCGCTTTGTTGCGTAATCCGAGTAGTTAAAGTGAATGAATCGGTGGTGAACCGAAATAAGTTCAATGGATCCTTGTGAGGCAGGGATATCTTTCCACAGAAGACAGATACCCCCAGAAAAACCAATAGTCGGGTCAAAAGCAACATTCGAGAAACCACATTTACGCAGGGTGCTTTCGGAAGGAACCTTATCAGTCTTAGTTTCTAAAAGAGCTAGAACGTTGATATTATTATTTTGACAGAAAATATCTACATTTGTCCAGAAGTTACGGCTCCGGATGCCAAGTGAGTTCCAGGTGCATATATTCATAAAAAACTTTTTGGGCGAACAGTTTGTACTAATCTAGGATCGACGTGCTCCGTCTTAAAGAAAGGAACCATAAGAGAGATGGTTTGATTGAAGTAAATGATCTGTACAAGTTCAGTCGTGATTTGAAAGGACGTGTATGAGGAAGAATATATGTTCATAACACTGTCAATTGTTATTTTAGGCATTGGTTTGCCTGGCTGGCTTTGAGAGCAGCTCGTAGTGGAGACAGGATGGTCCTGTGTGGCCCTTAGCGATGAGTTGTTTAAAACGAGGGGGGGAATCCCAGGAACTGTCGACCTGACAGGGTCTGACTTAATTAAACGAATTTCGTAATCGAGATCACGACTTACTTGAATTGTAAATAAACTCAGAATAAGAGTGGTTCGGTCTGGTAAGACCCATTCATAAATTTTGTTGAATAATAGGTTGGGTACTCCAAAACAGTTGGAGTAAATCAAGGGTGTAGCACTTAGTTTAAGACAAGCCAATCCGGTTGCAACGAACACATCACAACCACTCGTAAATATGGGTGTGCCTTGTGAGCTAGTTCGTTCTGGGATGGTAATAATTCGTTGAGGGTTGAACATGTCCGGTAAGGACAAAGAACTGAGCATGTCCGGTAAGGACAATGTACTTAGCAAAGCAAGCGTATTTAGAGTTGAATAAACACAAATTAAATTACACACAAAAATGACAAAACAATGGTTAGAAGTAACCATAGAAAGACATTGTTTATTGTGGGTAACCAATACAAGAAAATCCAAACGATCCCCGTACAGATCATACAGAGGGCAACACCAGCAGGCCGAGATAACCTCGAAAAGCACAACAGTAGAGGAACAACACTGGGAGAGCAACCACTGGCACCATCGAACGGGGCTTGTGAGCCTTTATTTGTTAAGCTAGCTGGTCGGAAAACTAAAAACCAAACACCAATCCAAGCTAACAAAAACACCGCAGGAGCCACGTTGAAGCTCAAGAAGCTCCGCCCAAAACAGGTGCTGAACAAAGAGAGGGGCTCCCCACATCCGGAATCGTGAACACCCGAACAGCAAGCCACAAAGACGACCCACATGCACACCAAAAGGAGCAAGAAACAGAGGGAGCAACAGCTAGAAACAGAGGTAAGGCTCCAAATCAGTTCACAACCCTTTAGAAAAGGGATACTCGGTAGAGTAATATCAGAATGAACAAAACACATGACTATAGCGAGAGGAGCATACACCAAGACAATATGAGATCCGGGAAGGAAACACAAATTAAAAAAAACGAAGGGGGAATGAACCCAGAGCAGCTGTGCAGTAGAAAAAGTAAGACAATCTTGCTTAGAAAGAGTAATTGCAAGCTTTTGAGCAAACCAAAACCAGTTAGCAATGCAGAGTAACCTAAGAGAGATAATCGGACTAACCGAAGACAAGACTAAGATAACTCTAAGGACTGTGAGTCCCTTTTCCATAAACCAAAAGGTGCAAAGAGGCACTAGTTCAACAACAACAGCCGGGGAGGCACAGATAATAGCGGGATTGTAATCCAAATTGCATATTCTCGTATGATTTATAAAGGCAAGGTGCTGGTTAGAAAATTGAGTATTTGGGTGAGGAGAAGTGAGAGGAAGCGAACTTACAGAGCGCAGGAGCCACAAGAAGAGCAAGGATAAGAATGGCGAAAAGAGCAGAAGAGCAGACAGCCACCGACGGAAGCGACGCTGCCCGCCCGGCCACCACCAGCCATGCCAAACCCACAAAATTGCCCGGACAAAGGGCGGAGACACCCTCCAAGTGGATGAATCTTGCCAAATCGAGACCGAATCGGGAGGCTCCACCGCCTCTAGGACAGCCCGGTAAAGGCAAAACCCATCAAGGACGGGAAGACGACGGGTGGAGTGGATTCTCCGGATTGGCACAGGTAGGAGGGCGCAAAGGGTAGCAGTGGGAGAGGCTTTTGGCTTTTGCAGGTGAGCGGGATCGGAGGTCGCAAGGGTTCCGAGGTGGTGGCTGATCGGCACAAAAGGGAAAGGCGCATGTTGAGGACGGCGGAAATCGCCTATAGGCAACCGCGCGTGAAGCGCGTTCCCTAACATATTAGGGTTTGTAGTAGTGCGCTGCCTATATATTTAGAAAGATAAATGTACCCCTAGTTGAAACTTCTTGTGCATTTTGTATTCTATATTTGGATTCGTCCTTTCTCATTAGTCATTATCTTCGACTCCTTTAAACAAAACATCAAAAGGAATAAATTTCATGACAAATTCAGTCTCATTCTATGTGAATTTGAGGGGGGATCTTTAGCAATTTCAAGGAGAATGCATATCTCCATAATTAGGGCGGAGGAAACCGTACCACGACAAACCAAACCAACACCTACCAACCGAACTAATTATATTGAAAACCTACCAATATAATTGGTTCGATATACCGAACCAAGTTTTGAAACTTGGTACGGTAACGGTAATGAAAACTAAAAACTTGGTATTACCATTACCAACCGATTTGAAATTGGTTCAATGGTTTGTAACGGTAATATCAACCAATTCCTACCAATATATATTTAGTTTTTTTATACATATTTTTAAATTTATTTTGTAATTCTTTTTTTTTTCCATAAAATGCTTTTAATCAAAGGAGAAATACTAACTCGGCCTTGGTTCGGACGAAAATCTAAGCGTTCGTAGGAAGTTCTCATGTGGACATCTTTAATATTGTCATGCCTATTTGTATTTTAGGTTGCTTTAATGCTTAAATACGTTGTAATCACTTATAAGTTTTATGTTACTTTAGTGTTTAAATATTGTCTGTTTAGACGAAAACCTAAGCGTTGCAATAACTTTTAAATTTTAATTAAGTTGTATTGTATTTATATGCTTTTTTCTCAACACACAAAACATGGTAAATTACCATTACCAACATGTATCAACCAACTTAATTGGTAACCAATTAAATTGGTACAACCAACTTAATTGGTAACCAATTAAATTGGTACAACCCCTTCGGTGGTTGGTAATGATAGAAGTTTTACAATTACCAATTCAAATTAGTTGGTACATGGTAAACGAAAAAATAAATTGGTAATGTACCAATTCCACCCCTATCCATAATATATACACTATGTTATGCAAATCTACATAGTAGATAAAATATTTGCAAATCTCTTTTGTATAAGTCTATAAGACATCAATCTATATATCTATATCTATTTATCTATATAATAGTTCAGTACCCGCACTGGTACACTGTATGCGGTTTTTTTAATTTAAATAAATTTAATAATTATGATTTCTCAAATTTTAATGAATTTATAATTTATTACACTAGTATAAAAACTATTTTCTCCTTACTCCTTGCTAGTATATATTAGTGGAAACAGCAAATGAAAAGCTAATTTCTCAAATCTAAATGAATTTATACTTTATCGATAAATGAAACAACATATGGAATGCTAGTATATATTAACAAAATATCATATCTTGTAAATAATCAGCACGTTATTTCGAAAAGCTTACCAAGGATACAAAATCGTAAATAACCTGCAATAACAACACCAAAAAAAGGGGAGAAAATGCCAACGTTTGTGAAATAACATTAACAATCAAACTATATATAGGTCAAAATCTAAAAATCTATCCATAATTATATATGTATAAAATCCAAAAAATATATCTCATGAATATATAATTAATGTTGTTAAAATCTCAATTCGATCATACGATTCCAACGATCCTACGATCTAAAAATAGAAAAACGATCCCAAACCTTTTTTTTACGATTATAACAATCCTATAAAATGTCTATTATAAGAAATTTCTAATATTTACCCTTTAAATCTAAGAAATTTAAAATTTTACAATCTTTATGGGTATTTTTATGATTTAACATAATATTTATGTAATATTAAACATATTAACTTCATTTAAAAATAATTCATCCATGCGATGGGATCTTACGATCCTACGATTCAATTCTACGACCCGATCCTTATACCTTTTTACCGATCCGATTTAGAATCCCAATTTTAATAACATTGATATCAATACCTTCAAGATAGGAAAATTTTATTTCTTTATCCGCAAACGCGCTAGATCTTTCTTAAAAAAAATGTGATTAAACTCTTCCAAAATTATTGGTGGAGTGTCCACTCTTTTAATTTCATATTGTTTTATGACGAAAATACCCTTTCTCCTATTAGACCGTTTATCGGTTGACATTGAACACCGATTTGCTTCTCTGTGCTCTTCCTTGTAATTTTCGATTCAATCATCGTGAAAGGAGTGATTTTTGTGATCAATTATTGCAATTTGTCATCATAACTGCTTATATGGCGGAAATCGTCGTCAGTTCAGGTACTGATTTTGCTTTTAATGTTTTTCTTGTTGGTTAGGGTTTGTTTTGGTGCGGTTTATGTAGGTTTTGCATCTATTTTGCCGAATTTGTTTTGTTTTAGTGTTATTTGTCTTCGTATGAGCGAATGCATCAGTGTTATTCGTGTTCATATAAGCAAATGTGCGATTTTTTACTGATGATTGGTATGTGCTGACATCGTTTACCCTCTTTTGATTTTCTTATCAGGTTCATCTACTGATTTAGTCAGATACAGATGCAAATTTAACGTGAGTTTTTTTATATATATTCAATGTTTTTTTGTCTGTTAACAAGTGGTGTTTACTTATGCTGACATGTATTTCTGTTTGATATTTTTCTTTGTTTTTAAACAGAACATTGATTACTGTATTCCTGAAAATGAGTTGTTCCATTCTAGATCAAACATGTATTCTTATCCTGATGTTTGTGATCTCATCAAAAGGCAACTGTCTGCTGAACATTATGAGATACTGTGCAAGAGTTGTGTGGGGTGGGTGCTGACACAGTGCACCAATATGGCTACTGATTTCCAACTCGTGCATTAGATGATGTTGCGTCAAGTTGCCACCAAAAATAAGATGGAGTTGTGGTTTAAGGTTGATGGATTTATTGCTCGGTTTAATTTCTCTGGCTGAATTCCATGTTATTACTGGGCTTCCTTGTGAAGCTCGTGATTGTAAACCGCACAAGTATGTGTTTGAAATTGATTTCTTTGGGAAGAATAAATGCTCTCATAAAGACTTAATTAAGTGTTTTAAATCAGAGAGAAAATCCTCTAAGAAGAAGTTGATTATGGCGAAGTTGCTTATTATTGACAAGTTAATATTATTCAGACGATCAAAGATTGTAAGTGAAGAATACTTATCTCTTGCGTGTGATGAGGAGAAGTTTGAAATCTATCCTTGGGGAAGAGTTTCATACACACGGTTGGTGATGTCATTTAAGACGTGGCTCTGGTTGATCGTGATGATATTAGGGGTTGTTATGATATATATGGATATAATCTTGCTTTTCATGTAGTGTTTTTATTGTTTGTTTGTTTCTATTTGTCAGCAGTTTTCTTGTTTGTTATCATATATTACTCTTTGGGCTCATCAATTTGAATATTGTGTTTTAATTTGTAATAGTCATGGATTTTAGAAGCCTTTAATTTCTAGCATTGGCTGTGAAATTTGACTGTAATTTTAAAATGTCCGCTGAGATCCGTACTCTTTGCGTTGGAAATGTCGCATTAAACACATGTATAATGATGCTTCCAACCTTTTTGATGGTGATTTGGTAAGGTTTTTTTTTGTTATTTAGTTTTTATCAATTATTTTTTTTGTTGTAAATCTCTGTATTATTAATCATATTTTTACTCTATTTTTTAGGCACCGTTGTTCCCTACTTACGGTGAATTTTCAAAAACACTAGGGATGTTGTATAGTGAAGAAATTGGTGATGAAATAGTTGATCACATTGCTCAACCTGTTTTCCCCCATTTGGATAGGGATGTGATGTATGAAAGTCGTCGATTGCGTAAAAAGGCATATGATAATAGGTTTTTACATAAAGATGATTTAGTTGTTGTCTCATTTGAACCAGATGCTGTTGGGAATGAGGAAGGCACTTTAGGGGAGGATCAGGATGTTGTAAAGAAGACAAAGAAGAGGAAACCTTTGAGAATAGGCATGCCTATTGTAAAGAGAGGAAAAGTGACATCTAATGATATTCCTTTGGAGAAGGGTCCTTTGAGGAGGGGTTGTTCTTCAGATACCCTTCAGTCCTCCCCTGTTGCTTATTTAGAGGATAAAAAATCAAATAAGAGGAAAGTCAATAACCCGTGAAAGAAGAAAGAGTCAGGTAAGAAGGGGTTGGATTTCTGGTGATGACACAGATGTGCTAGTTAAGGAGCCTTTTATACCCGTTGCTGATATAGTTAAGGTTGATCAACTGAATGAGGGTGATAAGATTGTACCTAGGGATGGAAATGGATCGGGTTATGGGTGGATGTACCCATTCCATCACCCGATCCATTAAGAACTTTCCTCCACCAGATCCACCCATCATCCATAAACACTTGCATCCATATCCGATCCATCCATCATCCGCGGGTTATTGGGTGGATCGGGTGAAATATATGGGTGGAAAATTTCATGTAAATGTCCACCTAATTTTCAAAATGGAAATTAGGTGGACATTTAAATGTCCACCTATATTACATTTAATATATTAAATGTAAAATACTCATCATTCATAATTTACACAAAAAAATAAAAACTCAAACTATCAAATAAAGTTACATATAATATATAAGTTGCGTAAAAGATATTATAAAAGTCCATATAATAAACAATTTTAGTGGATCGGGTGGGTGGATCGGGTGATGGATCGGGTGGTGGATTGGACACCCCTTCATCCATATCCGATCCGATCCATCATCCATTAATCCGTCATCCACTTATTTATACATTTATTCGGGTTTTCATCCACATATTCGGGGTGGATTAGTGGATGGATCGGGTCTTCGCGGTTTGGGATTTGTATATCAGAGTGTGAGTAAGATGAAGAATGGTGATAAAGATACTAGGAATATATGGTATAGAGAATGTGCTGACAAGTCTTCATCTTTGCATGTGGTATCTAATGCAGATGCGTTGGTCTCTGGTGGGCTGTCTAAGCAAAGGGTTGGTGTGTTAGCATCTTGTTGTGATATTGATGATCTACATGATGATGATGATGTCGATCCTCTTCTGCATGAAATTGCTGACCCCCTTGATGATGACTTTGTTGACACCCATTTGTTGATTGTACTGGGTCAACTGTGTCTCCTATTGGTTCTTCTCATGCGCCAGTTACTCATCTCGTCCAGATGTTCATGATATATATGTTGGACTTGATTTTGGTGCAAAACAAAACTGGTGGTAGGGACGAGTTCATTGCTGATACAATTCTTGAAGCCGAGACATATGTGGATGTAGGAGATAAATGTTGTGGTATGGGGGTGTTGCCTCCCAAAAAGGATGAAAAAAGTGACGCAATGGGCGAGGTGCCTCCTAACATTGATGATAATGCATATGCTTCTGTTACTCATACTTCTTATGAGTTAGTGAATGAAATTTTTAGGCGCCTCGATAAGCTAGAAGAGTTGCCTGAATGTATAAAGGAGTTGGCTATTAGTGTAGGTGAAATTAAGTCATGTATGGGAAAGTTGGATGGAATTATGAACATGTTTTCTGTTATGGGGGAGAAGTTCACTTCACTTGAGAACAGGGTTACAATGCACGCGTCTATGTTTGATGTGTCTCAGTCATTGCATTCCATTCCTAAATATCTTGTCGGCACAACAATTATAAATGAAGTTGTTCCTGATATCCAGACGGATTTGAATGTTGATGGGGGAGTTGAGTTGGATTTAAATGGAAGAGATAAAGCATTTATCTCATCCGTTGATATAAATTTCCCTTCAACTGAAATCTCAACTGATTTTGGTGTAATATCTGGGGCTGACATGGTTGGCAAGTGTAGTGTTCAAGTTGTTGATTTGAATGCTGCTCAGACTGAAGTTGATGGTGAAGTTTCTGTAGTGAAGGAACCAAAGGAAGATATTGGGGATGTAGGTGGGATAGATGTTGACGTTAAGTCAATGGAGGGTGAAATTGGTAATGCCCAGTGTCCTGATGGTGATTGTGTTTTGGTTTCAACCCCATCTAAATATATTGCTCTTGAATTTTCTTTGTTATCCAAAGATGTTGTTATTGGGGTGGGTGGAGATAGGGTGTGCATAACCGGGTACCCGACACGAACCGGTTAATCATGTCGGGAACCCGGAACCGTTAAGCCTAAATTCCCCGAACCGCCTAAACCCGGGTACCCGACACGGTTAGGGTATTCGGTTCCGTTTCGGATACCCGGGTACCTGACACGAACCGTTTTTTTTTCCCTTATGTCTGTCCGTGTGTGACTGTGTTCCTTCCCTTCACTTGTTGTACTCTGTAGTCTGTACAGTACAACAACTTCAACAAAAAAAAAATTGCATAGGCCATTATCCATTAGGCCACGCCTGCGCTGCAGTCCCTGCACACTACAACAAGAGCTTACAAACAATCCAAACAAGCAAAGGCTACTGTTTTTTTTTTGCAAAAAAAAATATGAATGATCAACATTCAATACAAACATAAATCCATACATAATTTCTTACATAAATCCATAGATAAGGTCATACATAAATCCATACATAAGTTCTAAACAAAGTAGGAACATTGTAGCACAACCCAAAGGTCCCAAAAGTAGCATCGAAGCCTCGAAACGCAGCACTACAACAATTCATATATAAAGTTGAAAAAATAAAGTTAAAGAGGTATACTAATATGTATGATGAACAATAATCTTAGTAAGTAGCAAAACTTAAATTACCTTTTTTCTAGTCTTTCACATGCTCGGAGACTCGGAGTCTATCAAGCACAAGCTAATAGTCATAATCTTCCTCGATCATGAATTGTGGTTGCTCAATACTTAGTTCCTTCATTCCTATAAGTTTTAAGTTTAACACATATTTGTGAATTAATAATATTAAAGCAAAGTTAATATAGTTAAATATAAACCAAGGATTGTTATAAAATGTAAATAACAAAAAATTATCTTCTTCTAGTTCCTCCAATGCCAACAAGTTTTCTTCTATCATTACCGAAGTGTTAGTGCTACGTTGCCAAACTTGGTTGCAAATAAGAGCTTCCACTATTCTTGGAGTTAAAGAAGTACGAAAAGAATCAAGAACGCGTCCCTCGGTACTAAAAGCTGACTCGGATGAAATAGTTGTCACCGGTATAGCAAGCACATCACGAGCCAACTTTGAAAGAATAGGATACCGTCTTTGATTGTCCCTCCACCAATGTAAAACATTGAAATTATTGGACATTCTCTCATGTGCCTCTTCTAAATACTTCTCCATCTTAGTCTTCAAACCGGAATCAACATGGCTCATTTCACTTTGGAAGCTTGAAGCAAACAACTCCGTAAAGTCCATGAGTTTTCCTTTCTGGCTTTCATCAAAACTAAGGATTGGATTGGTGGGAGCAGAAGAAGACGAGGACACTGATTTCTTCTTTGGTTGAGGCATTGAAGATTCATACACCATGAACAAATTATTAACAAGCAATTTGATATAGCCTCCCAATATTCTGGCTTTCGTCTCATCATAACACTTCGTAATAAGCCAGTCAACTACTTGCATCTTGGAAGGTTGAAGCAAACCGGAATCAACATGGCTCATTTCACTTTGGAAGCTTGAAGCAAACAACTCCGTAAAGTCCATGAGTTTTCCTTTCTGGCTTTCATCAAAACTAAGGATTGGATTGGTGGGAGCAGAAGAAGACGAGGACACTGATTTCTTCATTGGTTGAGGCATTGAAGATTCATACACCATGAACAAATTATCAACAAGCAATTTGATATAGCCTCCCAATATTCTGGCTTTCGTCTCATCATAACACTTAGTAATAAGCCAGTCAACTACTTGCATCTTGTGTCTAGGATCAAGAAGTACGAAGATAAATAATAGGTGATTAATGTTGTTAATATCACCCCAATACTTATCATATTTCATCTTCATTTGCTTTGCCATTTGTCTAATGCCTTCATCTTCATCATTGCAAAGAGATGTAATTGAAAAGCCAATAGCAAACATATGTTGCACACACATATTGCAAGTCACATACCGAGAGCAAGATAAAGTGACTGTTCCATTATAGAACACTTTCAAAATCGGCGAGAAAGTAGACACTCTCTTCCAATCGTCATCATTTGCAACTCCAACCCTACCCGTCTTCTTCATATATCTCTTTATTGCAACATTGGTCTTTCATTAGCAAACTATCAAAGGCCTTCTTAAACTTGACAGTAGACTCTAGCATCAAATAAGTGGAACTACATCTTGTCTCAACATCCAAACAAACTAGACCTTTACTTTCTATTTTCTCCTCTTTTACACAAGCCTTAAACCTTTCTAACCGAGCCGGAGAAGATCTAACATACTTCACAAGAGCACGAATCTTAGCAATTGAAGGGTCCAAGTCCTTCAAACCATATCTTACAACCAAATTGAGAATGTGAGCAACGCATCTCATGTGCACATATTTTTCTTCTAAAAGACTAGACTCCCAATAAATAAATCTCCTATTCAAATAATCAATAGCCACATCATTGGAACTAGCATTATCAACGGTCACAGTCAGAACATTCTTAATATTCCACTCAATCAAGCATTTCTCAATAGCTCGACCAACCTGATTACCAGGATGACCCGCTAGAGGACAAAAGTTTAAATCCTCTTATGCAAAACCCAATCATCATCAATGAAATGCACAGTCAAACACATATAACTCAAGTTTTGACCTGAAGTCCAAGCATCAGTCGTGAGACTCACTCGAGAAGACAACAACTTGCTCAACATTACTTTCATCATATTTTTCTCCTCAATAAAGAAAGAATAGCAATCTCTAGTCATAGTGGTACGTGAAGGCACAGAAAATGCGGGATTTAGTTTCTTGCAAAACCTACGAAAGCCCTCTTTCTCAACAAATGCAAAAGGCAATTCATCCACAATGATCATTCTAGCTAGCTCCTTTCTACAATCAGCTTGATCAAATTTCCACAACGATGGAATACAAGTAGAAGACACCACCACACCATCTGAACCGACTACAGTTTAAGCATGAAGTTCTAATTTTTTTTTTATATCTACATTTTTCGGAGCCTTTTTGCATCTCTTATAATGATTATTTAGAGCACCGGTTCCTTGACTAGATGCACAACCAATCTTAGCACCACAATAATTGCAACTTTCACGTTCTGTATCCGGAATTACAGTAAAGTGCGACCAACATTTCGCTGTTTTCTTTCTCTTATTAGCACTAGAAGAAGATTGCTCGATTTTAGGCTTCTTACCTTTCACGGGCTTCTTCGATTTGGCGGTCGATTGCTCCATGCCTTCAGATTCCTCCATCTCGGGCGCCATCATCGTATCACCACTAAGAGACTCATCATCACTCAAGATTTCCTCAACATTTTTCATATCAGAATCCTACAAAACAAATAAAGTGAAGGTTATAATCAATTTATATGATAAAACTTATACATTCAAACCAAAACATCATTAATATTGCTCCATCTTAGGCTACTGTAGGAGTCAATTTTGAAGTATTCAATCCAAAACATTTAAATTGAAAGAGCAAAAATAAAGCAAATCGATTTCCAAACTGGCAAACCCTAATCGAAATTTCGAAGTTCCAACACTCAAGGGCACTGCCACTAATGGAGTAACGGAGAGCAGACAATCATACATCACAAATACTATACAAAATCAACCATGGTTCGAGCAAAAACACCCACAAATCGATTCGAAAAAATAGGACTTAGCATGGTGTTTGACTATTTTGTTTTCAGATCTGCTGAAGGCCGAGCGACGAGGACGAGGTCAAGACTCAAGAAGGGTTGTCGGCGTCCCTGTTTGCCGAGCGACGACTTGAAGCCGACGAGAATGAGCGAACTTGTGAACTCTGGTGAACTAGAACTGGAGGCTACGATTGTGAACTCTGGGGAACCGTCTAAACTGGAGGCTGCGAGCGATAAAAAAAATAAGAGAGAGTTAGACAGATAGGGTTTACTGGTTTAGTATTGTCTCACCAAAAAAAAAATTAGTGTAGGCGTGAGGAATCGAACTCGGGCCTGTTGGCAACGAACTAAGTAATGCGCTTATATGAAACCAGTTGGGCTAGCGGAGTTTATTAATACACATGGGATTCTACTTATACTAGTATTATGCTTCCCAACCTAAAATTTTTAAAAAAAATTAAACGGTTCGTGTCGGGTACCCGACAAGGCGATTTGCCCGACCCGAACACGAACCGTTTAGAGCCGTATTTTCTCGATTCGTGTCATTATCGTGTCGTGTTTTTTCGGTTTCGGGTTTTTTCGTGTCGTGTTTTCGGTTTCGAGTTTTTCTGCACACCCCTAGGTGGAGATGCTGAATTGATCAATTGTGAGAGAAAAATTATTGTTGTCAAAGATACAAATGATGTAATTGATTGTGCTGAGACTGAATTTGAGAGGGGGGGGGGGGTTCTGATATGGAGGAATCAATTAATGCTTCTAGGGGAGGTGATGAAAATGATGATGGTATCACACTAATGGGCTTGGAAGGTGATGATATAAAGCTTCATCCAGATGATTTTGATGCTTCATGTACTCCATCTAATGTCATTGCTCTTGAAATGGATTCCTCGTCAAAAAATGTTGATGGCGATCTAAAGTCCCTGCTTCTGATGTTCAGTATCAAACAATCCTATTCTGGTTTCAGATGATGATGCTGACACAGGTTTGAATGATTGAGGCATATATGCCCAGGATCCTGCCATCTTAAGTGAAATTGAAGAATTAAAGCGATCCAATTGTATTGCTATGGACAATAGCTTTTTATTGAGCCCATTTGTAGATGAAAAGAAAAATAAAGTGGAAAAGTACAATGCCAAGAAGTCATTGATCAGTGACAAGGATCATGAGTTTATGTATTCTATTATAAAGAGCAAACGATATTTTTTTTATTCGGTTATTCAATCATCTATACATTACTGTCTTTGTATTTATTTATAATCTATTATGATGAATATAACTTTATGCGTACTGTATAATTGTTTTCAAGAATTTTTCAGTCTCTAGTCGTTTTCGAAGGTTGGACAAATCATTTTTCAAGCCGATTATAAGCAGGAGCACGTGGTTGGATTGTCAGGTAAAAATGCTGACATCAACCAAATATGGGGAATTTTTCTTTTTTTCTCTGTTGTGTGCTTGATAGTAGTTTGTTTTTATAGCATCTTGAAGCAGGGTTATATCATATGAGAAAGCGAATTTATGAAGAAGTTGACAAGTACAAAGATTGTGTTATTTTGGATTGGCTTTTTACCTCAAGTACTGGCCTTCATATGCTTCAACTTTTGGAGAAGATCTTTCGGTTGAAACATGTCTTGAGGAGTATTTTGTTGGTATTTTTCATGACGGGTATGGTAAACCCTGGGAGTCAGCAAAGAAGATATACACATCGTTCAATATCATCAACAAGCATTGGGTTACCGTAGAGATACTAATTGATGAGAAGGTGATAAACGTCTACGATTGCAATGTTTTTGGTGTTGCTACTGGGGTACTTGAAGAACAAGTACAACCAATCACTAATTGGCTTCAAATACATTTGGTGAAGGTTGGTGTATATGAAAACTTTACCTCTTCCCCCTTCAAGTTATTCATGGTTCCTGGAATAGTTCACAATAAAACTGGGTATGTGTTCTTTCTATGTTGACATGCTTTTTATTTCTCATCCATCAAGCTTTTTTTTTTAGTTTGATGCATTTTTTGTGTGTGCTGAAAATCCCTTTTTTTTTCTTCTTTGTGTGTTTGAATTCAAGGTGTGCTTGTGGGGTGTTTGTATTAAAAGCGATTGAAGTTGTTATATTTGGAGGAAATGTGATGTCAATCACTAATAAGAAGCTCTTTCGATACATAGAACTTATCTGCTTAGAGTTGATCAAGGAAAGATGGAAATTTATAATGTAAATATGTAGTGTCATCAAACATATATCAGTTGAATATGCAACTTTGTATATATAGTGAAGATACATATGTTTTTTTTTATTATGTCAGCAATTATATTTCTATTTGTATACAACTTTTTAAAGGTCCCCGGTAAAAAAAATGCCAAAAACAATGATAATCTTTTTAGCATCAGAACAGATAGAAGACAGGTAAATAAGGCTTGGATGAATGGTTTATCAAATTAATCCACCAATAGTTGTGTTAGTAATGACGTTATAAAAAAAAAGAAAAAAAAAACATCAGTAGGGGGCGGATTTGATGATGTTTGATGTGAATAGTGACAATCATTTATTATCAAGGATAAAAAAAGTATGGGGAGAGAGGTATATATTCATATTTTTCTGATGATTTTTTTTTTTTTTTTTTTGAGCACCTGATGATTATTTATCACATTCATTTTTATGATGAATGCTGACAAGGTTTTTTTTTTTTTTTAATCTTTGAAAACTGCTTCCAATGTGTTTTAATCTTATACTCCCTCCGTTCGGCAAAACTTGTCGTTTTAGAGTTTTGTTTTTGTTCGGAAAAACTTGTCATTTTAGGTATTTTTGCTTCTACTTTACTAAAATGCCCTTGATTTGATTGATGTGTTGTGAGTTGTAGTTTTTGATAAAGTAAAAAATAAGTAATAATTGAGGGTAAATTAGTAAAAAAGAAGTGTAATTATTAGTTTTATTAAAAGTTGTGTGGAGAGTTAAAATGACAAGTTTTGCCGAACGGATGGAGTAATAAGTATATGCATATAGGAATCCAAGTGACAGTTACATATTCAGTTATATTTTCAACTTATAAATGATTTTTCTTTACTATTGTAAACACCCATGGATGGTTTTAACAACTGAAAATCTGTACAATTAAAATGTTGGTGGGGGAAATAAACTCATACAAATGTCTTGGAAATCACATTTCCCCCTTGATAAGAAGTTGGATACACGTAATAATTATTAGGGGAGGTGAAGAGCAATATTACTACCTATATATACATAAAACTCCTCATCTATTGCCATATCTCTGAGTAAAAACATCATCTCTTGCACTCATCTCATCAACACTTTCTTCCCCTTTTCAAGCTCTCTTACTCTTTCCAAAAAAATGAATCAAATCAGCCCAGTAGAGTTCTATGAAGACTTCTTCAAACATGTGAGGGAACTGGATGAAGTCCTCTATCTTGGGTAGCACATTAATCTTTTTAAAGAGGTCGTTGGGACAAACATACCGGCTGTTAGGGCTGATTTAATGAAAGTTGCTGAATTTCATCTTCAATATTGTGATGCAACACAGAGTGAGCTCTCAGCAAACGCCTATCAAATCTATTTGGCAAATGAAGCAGAGAACAATGATCTTTTAGCTCGTGTAAGATGCATATTATTTGTAAATCAATTTTTTTCCCTGAATGTTTTATTTAAAAGTGTTAACTTGTAAATATTCGTGTAGTTGCAAGAGAAACAAGGACGCCTGGAAGAGGACTTGGAAGTGGCGCGGGGCATGTGCATTGACTTCGTCATATCTGCTTTTCATGCAAAAGATGAAAGGAGGCATGAGATTGAAGAGTTTCTTGCCATGTAATCTAATATGTTCTAGATTTGTAATTTTTCATGTTTGATTGTTCTGTCTTTATTTAAATTTGTATTGTGTTGGTTTGGTGGACATTTTCATATGGCTATATTTTGCTTAATATTAATATATATTATGTTATTATTTTGGTTGTTAAATTTGTGTTTTTTTTATATTTGCATATTATGAATTTATATTTGCAAAACTTCACACTATTTGTGCACATTTCTTCAATTTTTCTAGATCAAAACAAAGATTATTGCATTGGTATTCGAAAAAACACATATTACTATCCCATTTATATTTTTCCCAAATTCATTTTTATACAATATAAATTAGTAATTATTTACAAAATGCAATGATTATTGGAAGAGAAAAGTCTTTGTTTTGCTTCAATATTTGATAAGTCTCTTTGGTTTCATCAAGATAGATTAGACATTTACTTTATCACTGTAAGAGCTCAGATTTTTAAATCCTAAATTTTTGGGGAAAAAAATCAAAATGAATTTAAAAGCGGAATTTAAAGGAAAACTCGTTAAGATTGGATTTTAAAGCTCATAGGACGGATTTCCGACCTAAAATAAAGCTTTTTAAGACTAACTTGACATGGCAACATTCTTCTTTGAATTTTTGAAAATCTCACTCATCGAGAAAGCGGGCTTCGGAGTTTATTTTCTGGGGCGTTTTGAAATTTCTTATTGGGATCACTTCCTTTGGGTTCTTTTTCTACTCAATCTTGTCTTCTTTCTCTGATGCATATACGAAATTTCAAGCCAAATGGTCCCCTCTTTCATAGGTGTACCCAAGGGGGGTCTTGGGGGGTCACGTGACCCCCCCCCCCTAGCCCCAAAAATTTGCAATTAAAAAAAAATCAAAACGTCGTCGTTTTGATTAACCCTAACTTTCCAAAGTAGCAGAGCCAGAGAGTACGTGTCCGCGGTCCGCCTACTTCCCCACTTCTCTCGTGCCTGTGCCTCGTTCTCCAGTCCCGACTCCCGTGAACCGCCGTCGCCGTCTGGAGCCAGGCCATCTGCGACTCCGTCGCCAACCGGACCCACCGCCACACCCCCGTCCTGTGGTTGTGTCCTTCCTTCCGTCATGTGGTTGTGTCAACTTGTGGGATCTCAGTTCTCCCGAACCGCCGTCGCAGCCTCCTTCCTTCTCTAGTTCTCTCGATCCGCCGTCGCCGACTCGTCGACCAGAGCCACGCCGCCGCCCGCCTCCAGTTCTCCTTCCTTCTCCTTCCTTCTCTAGTGGTCTACTGTATTAGTGTCGATCGAAAGTCGAAAGATAATCTCCAAATTACAAATTGATTGTGATTATTGCTTTAGAATTGTGATTAATGTTGAATTGTAAATTTGTAATTTGATTTTTGATAGGAGATTGAAGTGAGATTGGATTAGCAGTTTGTTTGAATAGATAGAAACATGGTGAATTTGTTATTAAATTTAGATTTTCTAATTGAGATTGATGTTGAATTGAGATTGTTGAATTGAAATTGTTGAATTGAGATTGATTTTCCAAATGAATTGAGATTGAGATTGAAGTGAGAGATTTGAATTGAGATTGATTTTAGGATTGAGATTGACATTGAATTGAATTTGAAGTGGTTAGCATTTTGTTTGAATAGATAGGAACATGATATTGATATTTCATTTTGTTTCGAATTGAGATTGGATTTTATTTGAATTGAGATTGATTTTAGGATTGATATTGAATTGAAATTGATATTGCATTGAGATTAATCTTAAATTGGTTAGCATTTTGTTTGAATAGGAACATGGATAAATTTGTTATCCGAACTAAGACTACATCTATCCCAAATGTTGGCTCCTCCACTACTCCAAATCAATCGCAAGGGATTGACGGAAGTATTGGTAATCCGAAGACCGATAGCGTGGTTAGAGAAGATGTGAGTGTAGATGTGGTTAGAGAAGATGTGAATGTA
The DNA here is from genome assembly GCA_037127255.1 of Persicaria tinctoria. Lineage (NCBI taxonomy): Eukaryota > Viridiplantae > Streptophyta > Magnoliopsida > Caryophyllales > Polygonaceae > Persicaria > Persicaria tinctoria. The sequence continues at coordinate 25,167,214 of JBANSL010000010.1, forward strand.
AATGAGGTTAGAGTTGATGTGGTTGTGGATGGGGTTAGGAGAGAAAAAAGAGCTCGAACGAAAAATATATGTACTATCGAACATGTTACGTGTTTTACGTCTTTTTTTTCTCGATCTTATTGCTTACTACTGTAGTGGCCCCTCTATTTCATTTTCTCAGAACCCACTGCACTCATCCTCTCTGTTTTTGGCAAAGAGCATTTGAGCTATCACTTTCTCCCCTTCAGAAGTCAGAAACCAATCCATTCCCATTCCATTTTATTTATAAAAAAAAAACAGAGAAAGCCAGACAACCTTCCTTTCTCCCCTTTGCTTGCAGAGAGGAGAGCTCCTTTCCACCCTTTACCCAGCCTCCACCACCACCTCCTTACACCACCACATTGCACCACCTCCACACCGTCAGTCACCGTCATCCCCGTCGCCGACCACCACCGAAGCCAACCGCAGCTCCACCTCTCGCGCTCCTCTGTGCTGCCAAGCCTAGAAACCGGCCACCACCACCTCCAACTCTCCTCCTCCTTCTGCATAAGACTGCCAACAGCAGCCTCTACGCCGACATTGATGCCTCCGAGCAGCAGCAGCAACCCCAGAGCCACAGTCGAGCCCTTCCTTTTCCCCTCCCCTGCTTCTTCGGTCCAAGCTCGGTAAGCCTCCGTTCCACTTTCCTTTCACTTCCTATTAGCATAAAGGCGCAGATTTAACACCCTTTCACTCTCCCTAGATCATCCCCGGAGAGAACACATATCTGACGAGTCCAATCGAGCTCCGATCGAACCTTTCCGGCGAGTCGAAGACCTCGGTGAGCTTCGAACCCTCCTTCTTACCTTGTTCCTTTTCTTCTGTGCTTCTGTGTTCCTCTTGACTTGCCTGGTCGGAGAGAGTGAGTGAGGGCGGGTCGAGGGCGTGAGCGAGCTTGAAGATTCCGGCGAGACCGAGAGCGAGCGAGCAAGTGAAGGTGAGTGCGAGAGGGCTGAGAACGAGAGCGGGAGAGAGGAGGAGGCCTGAGGGAGTGGCTAATCGGCCATCGCCAAGAGCTCCGTACTCATCGGCAGTGGCCAGCTCAGTCACGCTCAGTCTCTCTTCCTCTCGCTTCCTTGTTTTGCCGAAGGAGAGAAAGGAATTTTTTTTGTAAATAGCCAAAAACCGCAAATTAATTAGGGAAGTAGCCAAAATCTCAAACATTTTAGCCAAAACAGTTTGCCCAAGGCTTTAAAAAAAATATTAAAAAAACAGCGACTTACCTTATTCTGTTTTTTTTTTATTAATTTTAAATTACAAGAAATTAATTTATTTAAAAACTAAAAAAAAAAAGATAAATATTGGAAACAGCGACTCTCCCCTTTTTATTTTTTTTTGGAAACCTAGAGGCGTCTTCTTCCTCCTGGATGTTCAGGCTCCCATTGCGGCCGCCTCTTCCTTAATCCCGACCATCCCTACACCAGCTCCGGCCACCAATACGGTTGCCTCTTCCTTAATCCGACACCAACCCCGACCATCGCAAGCCTCTACTGCCCCACCACCACTTCTGCCGCCCCGCCCCCTACTCCCCCCACCACCGCTCCAAGTCCAATTCTGACCATCCCGACACCAGCTCCGACCACCAATCCGGTTGCCTCTTCCTCAATTCGACACCAACCCCGACCATCACAGGCCTCTACTGCCCCCACCACCGCTTCCGCCGCCCCGCACCCTACTCTCCCACCACCGCTTCCGCCGCCCCGCCCCCTCCCCTCCTCCCAAATCCCAATAATAAATTGAAGCACCGTCGACCTCTTTCGATCCATCTCCTAACAACCCCCGCCCCCCACACTGCAAATCGGTGGAATCTCCCGTCGACCTCTCCGCCTTCTACCACGCCTTCGTCTAATCCCACTTTGGCTTCCTCGATCGCCAATCGGTGAAACTCGCCTCCGAATTCAATAATTCTGAGAACGAATTGAAGCAAAGCGAGAGTGATTTCAGGATTTCAAGGTTGCATTGTTGCATCGAATTGAGCCTGCACCTTCGAATCTGGTCGGGAAGTAGCCATGGGCAATGGTTTCAAAGCTTGATAAAAAAATTTAAAAAAAGGGAGAGTCGCTGTTTGTAACAGCAACTCTCCCTAAAAATGTATTTTTTTTTTAATTTCGGGTTATTTTAACGAATTTAAACCCAAAAATTTATAAAAAAACACGAAATACACCTAAGTCGCTGTTATAAACAGCGACTTATAGTTTTTAATATTTTTTTTTAAAACCTTGGGCAAAGTCGCTGTTTGTAACAGCGACTTTGCCCTATTTTGGCTAAATCCCTAAAATGTTTGAGATTTTGGCTACTTCCCTAATTATTTTGCGGTTTTTGGCTATTTACAACAAAAATTCGAGAGAAAGGTTGAAGAAGACATGGGCCCCACCTCCATCCGCCACATCAGCCGACCTGGGGCCCCTTCCTTTTTCTGAATTGTCAAGTGAGACAGTGAGGATTGGATTTAAGATTTATGGGCTGGGTTTTGTTCGGAAGTAAGGGGATTCATTTTGGGCCTTTCTTTTTAGGGTGAATGGGTCGGGTCTGCTTCAAGCTTCTTTTTAAAAATGGTTTTGGATCTGTTTTAACAAAAGGGCTGAATTTTTGGGGTTTCTAATAATATAGGTTGGATTTTTGGTAATTAAAAATAAGGGGCAATTTTGGTAATTTAATAGGAGGTCGGCTTTTATAAAATGAAAAAATGGTGGGACTTTTAAGGGATTTAGAAATATTCTATGAAAGCGTTTAATAAATGATATTTACAATGTTATATAATATCATTTGAGATTCAAAATATAAAATATTATGATTGAGATTTAAAGATAAAATATTATGGTGATTTAAAAATATGATATTATGTGACTTGGATTTTAGAAAAAGGAATTTGACGAACATTTTTTCAAGGTCGGGGTTTCTACATATGTGACTCGAATTTTAAACGGGTTTGAATTAACTTGGGAATCTGAATTGTTCGATTACGGACTAGCATGTTGTTATGATAGGTGTGACTAATAGCATGATTTGTGGTGATTTGTTATAAGAGGTTAAATGTTAGATAATTATGACGAAGTAGTTGGATTATGTTATCACATGAGTTATACCTTATGATTATGATGAACTATTGAGATGTATATGCGGATATGATGAATATGAGCATGCAGAATCAGTTGAATGATATATGGAGAATGATGTGGTCTCATGGAACGTTATGATGTGATGGAATGGCATTTGCGATGTGCTTACTTGTCCTATTGAATGATGTGTGATTGAGTGATTTAATAGTTAGATGCAGACTTATGTATGTTCTGCTATGTATCTAGGTAATACTATTTGATTGAGCTTGCTATTTGCCTGTTCTTCTCTTGCTGTTCTGCTAGCCAGGTAAGTCTCTTCGGAGCTTACTTAGATTGAATAGATATCCCTGTTATACGTGCATGATATATTAGGTGCTTGCATTCATGATCAACATGTCATGTAGTATCATGCTAGGTTGCATTGAAAATTGAGCATTCTCTTTCTGTATGCATATGTAAATAGAACAACCGTTATTTGTGAAGTAACTAGAGTCTTTGCTAGGGTCAGAGGACGACCGAGTCCCATCGGGTCTTGTCCTACGTCATTTCAGTCATATGACACCACCTTTACTTATATTATGATCAGCATGATTACGAGATTTGTCCATGGGCTTTATTCTGCTATATGGTTACGAGTTGGGCTTGCAGGCCCAATTCATTTATGATTAAATTGAATGCATTCATGAGCTGGCCAGTCTCTGCCCTATCGGGAAGGGGGGTGGAGGTAGGAGAGGAGTATACAGTTGGTATTCTATGCTAAGGCCTTAATTATTATTGTCCACTTGCGAATTAGGAGAATGCGGGTGTGTTAATGTTCCCGCCTTGCATCTAGAAGCATGATATTAGGTATAACGTATGTGTGTACTTATTGTGGGGGCAGAACCAAAGTGAACATCGATCTAATCCCGCCCACTATCAATTTTTTTAGGTATCTGTTATGCTTACTACTATTGATGCTGATTTGGCTCCATGACTGCGGGGTCTATCATGGCGGAAAGAGAGAGTTGAGACTCTAACTACTCCAAATTTATAACGGCTTGGATTTATGTATTTGGATAATGTTTTCACCCGAATCCACCGTGGGAATCTTGTGTATGAATTTGGAAACGTTATTGGTTGTATTGTCAATGAATTCCACAACTTAATTAGGTCATAGGGCAGGTACATGGGACTTACCCCGGGGATTCCAACGATCCCTCTCGATTTTTGGGTGTAAAATCCCACTTTCAAAGTGAAATTTTTGATTCCGATTCCGTCACCTGTTTTGTCGGAATAGCCCTTCCATAACTCAACCCCCTTGATGACTCCGATTCCGTCATCCTTCCCACTAAAACATCTAGGCATGTTAGCAAGGGTAGAGAAGCGTCTACTCTCCCTGTTTCGAGTATTGTTTGGTATTCCACTATCTATATTTCTATCGAGTCTCGTACCTGAGGTAGGTGTCTTCCACAGGAAATTTGGGTCGGTCAACTAGCTACTTTCGAAAATTGTGTTGGATGTGAGGCTTACTCGAGTATACCAGGGAGGGTGCTCTCTGAAATGATCTCGAGTTATAAGTGAGTTGTCTTATGAGTCACCTCTCTCGACCCTCGTGAATACTAAAGGCAACTCTAGTGAAAACATGACGTGTATCTCTACTATACCCGGGTAGCCCCCTAGCGACCCCACACACCCGCTTGAGAAGCTCCATGGCATCATCTCCTAAGTCGCCAATAGTAGAAAAGGAAAATGGCAGAAAGTGATATCCTTTATCTCTGCAAACATCCTCATACTTTTTCCTTTTGTTATCAGCAGCAACTCTCGCCGCCCTACCAGGGATGAAACTTGAAAGTCCATAATTGCTAAAAATAGATGTACCCGTAATGTCAACACAAGTGTCCTTGCCCTGAAACCAGCTATAGAGCAAAATATCGGCAGGACGAAGCTCACCTCCCTTGACATCAACCATGCCAGTAGCCGCCTCTTTACGAACAGAAATGCCAGCCTTCAAGCACTCATCATACATATTACTATTTACAAGAATTCTTGATCTTTGCCTCTTTGGAGAAGCTGCATCACGAGTCCGCGCATCCTGAGATACGGATAATTTCTGAATCCGCTTCAGCAAGGCAACCGCATTTGTATCTAACTCCCCCAACGAAGAGAATTAAGGAGAAGGGTAAGAAACCATAACCAGCCGCCGTGCACAAATCCCGATACTTGACACACTTACGCTGAGCAGCATCAACAACAACACGACCGGGCACAAAGTCAGATATCCCAGACTAAGTCAAGGGGGGAGGATCCTGTCAGATTAACACACACATCCCGCCGCCTATCCCAGGAATAAAGGAGCAAATCCGCTGGACGAAGGGGCTTATCAATATTATTATTATTATTATTATTATTATTATTATTATTATTATTATTATTATTATTATTATTATTATTATTATTACCCGCGCCATGGCACGATATTTATAAAAAAAATGAATAATCTAATAAGTTAATATTAATTACAAATTTAAATAGAGGATGAGCAAAAATTAGTAATTTATTTAGTATATAAAAGAAAAGATAGAGTTGATAAAGTAATTAAAAACATTTATAATTTTTATTATCATTAAATTATCTTAGAAATGTTTATGAAATTATAATATAATTAAAAAATTTCTTCTCATTTAAGTATGTAGATATATTGAACATAAAAGAAGAAGATTGTAGGAAAATAAGTAACAATTGATAAATAACTATACATATATAATTAATTTGATAAGCATACTATCAAGGTGGATACGACAACTCGTCAATTTTTTGAGGATGTTTATTGAACTTATATGATTCACCGCTCTTAATAATCCCAATAAGTCATATAATTATGAGATGAAAAATGTAGAAAAATCCTACAATCAACTGAAAAACCACCAACGTTAAAATAGTCTTTGACAACGACTTCAAATGGAACATTCGAGGTCGATGTACACAAAGGTGTCCTTGAATATAGAAGTTTGCATTATTCACAATTTGATGATAGAGGATTAAGAAATCTCTAATCTCGACCATTTTGTGAACTATTCTCCGATTATGAAAAAAAAAACTGGAGGCATAGAATGCAAAAAAGGGATGGGTAAACCTTGTAAGGTTGATCGTTCAACATAAAATATTGTAAAAACCTTGTAAGGTAAATCGTTCAACAGAAGATATTGTGAAAAAACTCCCAATAAGGAGTTAACAATTCAACAAAAGAATGTTTGCAGATGAGCAAGATATATAGTCAAAATGACTCAATATATAAATAATTATAGCACCGACATTTATTAAGGATCTATTAATTAAAGAAGTTATCCAAAATATTTTCCAAAACGACAAATATATACTCCCTCCGTTAATTAAAACTTGACGTTTTACTATTCACGCACGCATTTTTAGGTGTTAAAAACTATATAAAATATTAACTTTTTAAATAATTTTTTTAAATAATATCATACTTATTACTATTAAGTATGAATTTATAAAAACAAATTTAAAAAAAAGTTAATATTTTATATAGTTTTTATCGTTCTAAAAAAGCGTGCATGAATAGTAAACGACAAGTTTTAATTAACAGAGGGAGTATTATATAATGAACTTGTTAATTAATAGATCGATAAGAAATCTAATATATACAAGATTGCTAGCTAATTGATTGCAAATCTACATATATACAGTAAGATGTATCGATATTGATTTGATCTACAATCTGAATAATTTTTTTATTTTTAATTTAGAATTAATACTCTGTGTAAAATAAAACTAAAAATCTATACTGCAATTGTATTTATTATTTACTATTATACTAATTGAAAATATATATATACTCTATATAAAATTATGTACATGCAATAAATTAAATTGGACGAGATAGCAATCTTAGATATCCCCACAATCAAATCTTAAATATAAAAATTGATTTAAAAGTTATTTAATCCACCCCTTATACTTATAATTTTAGAAGCAATGTCTTCAGAAAAAATTGAGCCACGTGTCCAAATAAGAGCTAAAATTTTGGTAATCAGTTCTTTCTTGAAAATTAAAATACACCCCCACGTTCAGCGTTCTCCCCCATATCTGGCTCTTTCTTTGGTGTGCGTCAAAGAGATCCGCTTCTCGATCAGGCAAGAAGAGGAAGGCGATGCAATTGAGAAGCAAGTTCTTTGGTGTGCGTCAAAGAGAACTGCTTCTCTATTAGGCAAGAAGAGGACGACGATGCAATAGAGAAGAAAGGCAATGCCAGCGAGGTAGTCTCTCGCTGAAGATCGATGATGGTGTGGAGAACAGGGGGCAGATGAACATCAATCGGCGACTGGTGAATAGATGACGACGTTGAGGACGTTGCTGTCGAAGGTTGTGGTACCCCCCTCCGACACCTTCCTATAAACAGGTGATATGCACATTGAAGAAACCAACTTTGGTGACTCTCTAATGGTTTCGTGCTTTGCCGATGTCAATTTGAGCAATTAACTAGGGTAAGACGATGATCTCGAGATGTCGAATTATGTATGTTTCTTGAATTTGATATAGGGATGGTTTGATTTGAGATTTAGGATCTCGATTTGGGATTTGTTTTGTTTTGAACATGATGAATTTTTTCAATTGGATTTGAAATTGAGGGATTAAAATCCCTAATTTCTCAATTGGAAGCCCTAATTTGTTTATGGCTTATATAAATTGCAGGTCCCTAAAGTTTTTTTAATTCTTTCAGTGGAGATGAACAAGGGTAACTGTCGAGGCTGAGACTCTAGACGATGCCCAAATAAGGTAAGTGTATGTCAAACACATATGCCCGCAAGGTGTTTGTAGAAATGTCAAATAAGAAATTTATGTTGTTTGAGTCCTTTATGGGTTGATTAAACTTTCTACTATCCTTTAATCTCATAGCCAGATTCATAAACCATAGCTAGAGCTAAAATTTTCGTGTTTGATTGGGTTGGAAAATAGGTTATTTTGGATGGCCAAATGCCCAAATGGACCATCAATAAAGTTTATGGTCAATGCATGTAATATTTTATCTAAATTTTAATTGCCTGGCAGGAGTATTGGATGTTTGATGGACCTAGGTGTGGATATATGAGACTTTTTGATGATTGAACTGGATTCTCATGGCTAAGTAATTTTCTGATTTTTTTCAGTCCACTCAATTGAAGAACTCAAGCTTACAGGAAATCATTTGAAAGGTTCTTGCCATCTTATCACTTTCTCCGGGGACTTTGAGAATGAGCCTCACTGGAAGCTCTTGAAAGAAATTATTCTTCAGGTATACCTATCGGCAATCTCATATTGGGTCGTATTTGTATTAGATTGCGTGTTACAACTGTAGATCTCATGTTGTGTTCTAGAGCATTTTTTCCCTGCTCAAATACAAATAGCAAGCTTCAGCTGTAATTGACCTGAGCGTAGATTTTATTATCAGATATATGTGTGTGTGTGTGTGTGTGTGTGTATATATATATATATAATCTAACCAACTAGACTTGGACCATATGATTTGTAACAATCTGATTCTAAATATCCTATTTCTTGTAGGACTTTATTTATAAGTACTACAAAACAGTAATGTCTGAAGTGGTTCTCTAACAGGCTTGAGTGCCAGTCTTGCAACCACATTTCTCAACAATCAATCAAGGTTAGTGTTCACATTCATGTTTCTCTTAGCTCATATTTAATGTATGTTAACTTATTTCTTCATATTTCATACTTTGTCATCATATATCTTTGAAGAGGTTGTGATCTGAAAAGGATAACAACTTGCTACTGATTTTGATTGCTGAGGAAAAAAAAAACACAAGCCAACTTGCTACTGATTTTTACTACATGCACTTGGGTAACACCAAACAAGGAGGACGATTTAAAATCAAACTATTTGAGCACCGTTTGTTATCTTTGAGCCTGAGGGTATGAAGTTGTATAATAGGATCGTTTGTTATCTTTGAGCCTGAGGGTATGAAGTTGTTTTCAAAATCAGCTACACAAGTTTGGGGTGATCATCTGCAAGAGGTAAATGCTTCCTTTATTGAAATGGTTATATGCTGCCTAAAAACGTTCCCTTCAATTTACGTATATGTTTTTAGGGAGGAGATTCTTCGACAATTCCGGAGGAACTTAAGGCTATATTGGGGAAGAGATTTATCTTTGCTGTGGAAATCACCAATTATAATGTGAAGCATTTGGGAAGTTCATCTTTTGCTGTCAAGGAAATGAATAGCGATATATGATAAAAAAAAAATTGATGCATATCTTTCAAAGCATCAAGTGCCTGAGGTAACATGTGTTTACAATCAAATAAAGTATGTTTTGACTTGTGATATAGTGGTCCTTAAATCTTAAATTTTTTTGTATAATAGGATCCTCTTGAGATGATTAGTGATGGAGAGGAGTCATATGAATACGAGGGATCTGCAACAAAGAAGATGAAGGTGGAGGCAGATCCATATATGTAGCTGAATTGGTGAAAATTTGGTCATTTACCATTTCAAGAACATTTGGTTGTTTTTTTCTTATGTTTTATTTCGAGGCTTGAAGTTTGGATTGTTGAACATTTGGTTGTTTTTTTTCCGTTTTGTGTTGTTGCTTGAATTGTGGTTTGTTTGAACATTTACAATTTTCTAACGGTCTTAATGTTATTTAATTGTCTTTTGGGGATTATATAATTTTATTTGAATGGTATTTAACTGTCTATTTGATGTTGCATTTCGTATGGGTGCAATGACGTTATAGGCATGGTATGAAGTACATTATGGCCATGAAAATCTGTTTTCGATATCGAAAAAAAAAAAGTTAATTATATAAACACCTGAAAAGAAATACTCAAATGAAGGTTACCTTTGGAATATATGGACTCCATGGTAAGACGCAACACCTTAAAACCATCCCAAAAATGAATCTATAGTTTTACTCCAGCTCGCTTCACGACAAAGGTGTGAAATATTTCATGACCATGAAAATCAATTTTCCATATCGAATACAATTCGAATATAACAACCAAAAAATATATGATGGTGAGGTTCAGTGGCGGCACCAGGTGGACTTGGGGTGGCTTTAGCCCCACTCGGGTTTAGGAGTAGACAAATACTCCGTATATATGTATGTGTAGGGGGGCTTATGTACTAAGTACAAATATATTGTAAAGAATGTAAAGGGGGTCAGAAGTTCCTCATAACTCATGTGGTGGGTTAAATTAGTACTGGTGGGATTAGTGGGTGGTTTCAAATAATTTTCCCTCCATGTTGAATTAGTTTGTTTGAGTTATTATAGTAGTGGCGGCATGGTGGGTTAAAATAGCAGTGGGATATATTATTAATGGATATATATAAACCCTCAATCTTCTAACCCTCATCTATTTTCAACTCCCATCTTCACTTTCTATCTAGCTTCCTTCTTCTAAACCTCATATGTTTTCACTCCTTTTTGTCTTTCGTATCTTTCATTCCCTTCTTCTTTATCTCTTTCGTGTCAAGTTTGTTGTTCACCTTAAACATGCTTCCTCGTTCAGTTTTTTTTTATGGGTATCACTTTTACTGTGAAAATTTTGTTATTGAAGCATTTGCTTCTTACACACTAACTAGGAAGTCAAGTTACCTTTCTATTTCTCATTATAATTTCCTTGATATTGATGGATGAGAGAATGGCAGTGGATATACCAATTGAGCTGACCCTTTGCAAAAATAACCCTCCCCTAGTCCAATTTGCATAAATGTCAAAAAGGCCCATAAATTTGCAAAAGTCACCGGTTGAGGGAACCCGGTACCGCATATCATTGGAAAGAGAAAACTGAGACGGGTAAGAAGAAGAAGTCCCATCACGGTCATCTCTCACAATTTGTGAAAGTAGAAATTCAAAGGCCTTGGAGGGGGAAACCTCCATTGACAAAGCTTGGAGAGATCAACGGCTGCGACGCCGGAAACGAGAGAGAGGGTTGTTGCGACGCCGACACCGAGAGAGAGGGAAAAACCACCATTGAAGGGAGGGACGACCCGAAATTGGAGAGAGACAACATCCCTGGTGCCCAGTCCGCCATTGAAGAGAGGTAATCCCCCATTCTCGATCTCAAAGCTTTCTCCTTTAATGGAATTTAGGGGGTTTCAATGCATGTAAATTCGATTTGGGGCCGATTGGAAGAATTGGGTGAAGGGGATTGAAAATTTGGGAAGGGAAAACCCTAATTGTATGTGTGGTGGGCGGTTTGGGGATAAGGGTGGAGAGTTGCCATTGATGATAAGTTGGGGATGAAATTGAAGGTCCAAATAGGGTAGAAACGGTTAGACAACCCCCAGGAAAGAATGAAATTGGGAATGTGATAACTCGTCAATGGCGAGCGGAGTCGTTCTTGTGGATAGCGGAAACGATTGAATGGCTAGATATAGGAAAATCTGGGTTGACTTTGATTTGGGGAAGTAGGGGAAACTAATATGATTTGTTTATTGAATGATAATCCATAAAAGTTGTTGATGTGTTGTTTGGAGAAGCTTGCATTAGAATAACAATCAATAAATCCGGACATCAACTTAGACAACCTTAAAAACATTTATATTAGAAAAATTCAACATTTAGCATTTTGTAGCATAAAATGAGATCAATGGTGAGGTATGTAACAATTGAACCTCAAAAACAGCATATGATTCTTATGGTCAACATGTTCTTTGAGTTTCGTTACTCTCGTATATTGAATTACAAAAACGAAGATCCTAAAACCATTTGTGTGGTGTTGTGATTTGTTGATGTTTTTTTCGTTACTCTTGTATATTGAATAACAAAAACAGCATATGATTCTTAAAGCAATCATATTCAGTTGTTGATTGTTTTTCCAAGCAATTGTGTGGTGTTATCATTTGGATAATGTTAAAATTTCTGGCAGAATCATTATTTTTACTGGCTAGGCATTCGTATGTACTGGCAATGATTATTGCTGAAATGGTTGTTATTTGAATGACAGATTAAGGACACAATGACAAAAGCGAAAGGAAAAAAGGTCACGACGCCGTCGAGCAATAAGGTATCAGTTGTTATCACTTCTGAGAGAGATTTGGTGCGTTCTTTTTTTTTTGTTCGTGATGTCCACTTCGTTACTCTCTTGTGATATTTGTGCAGGCGGCTCTAGCCCTTCCTCCGGAAAAATATTTTAGAGGGAGGTCGAACCAGTTCTCCAAGATGGGCGTGCTGATGTTATTTCGTAGTGAACGATATTTGGACTTTTGTTTGTTATGACATTTTGTTGTTCGTTGTGTTTGGTTGACTTGAAAAAACTTCTAAGCATTTCCACATTTGGAAACCTGTGTTGTTGACTACATATGTATGGTTTTGGAGACTTTGTTATATTTGTTGTAGATGGCTATGGTTAATGTTGCCTCATTGTCGACGGTTTTCGTACGGTTCACAGTTTCTGAGATATGTAAAATGTGGTCAGGGATTCCAAGTTATCGGCTTAGTAATTAATGAGAATGGCTAGGGAAAATATTATATTGGCTAGATAGTAAAAAAAAAACCGTACATATGTGACACCGAATGCCAAGTTATGCACAAAAGAAACGACCAAAACCCCAAAGCTTCCCTGATTGACACCCAGTGTGATTTTCCTAGCTGTCTGTATGACCTTGCCAGCAGTGTGATTTTCCTTGCCAGATGAAGTATTTTCCTTGCCATCAATAGTGTTATCTGAGTCGTTATCCGAATTCAGAAGAAGATGAGAGTTGGACCCATCAACTGTCATATCAACTAAACCACCCTCTTCCACCACGAGTGTTATGTTGTCTCCGCCTGGTGATTTGTTGCGTTGTTCCATGTTCCCAACCATGGAGCGACTTCCATGTTGGCTTTGACCTTCGTTCACCGATGCGTACAAAGGAAGGGGCCATGTGCCATCGCCACCCCTTGAGTTGCAGTACTTGAAAACATCTCAATTACTTTCATCATCCACTTGAATCGGATAACATCCCTCCGTCTTCGTATCGAGTAGATATTTCAACTCCAACTCATAGCACCTCGGGTCAACCGCGAGCTTCTCCATTATCTTACTCTTGACGGACCCAAACGACACGGTCTCTTCTATGAGCATTATTTTGTGGGCGTTTTGACCTTGATACACCCATCCTCCTTCGAGATGCTCCCATCGACCATTGCAAACGAGAGTAAGTAGTACCACCCCTTTCTCCCCTGCGAAATTATGAGGTTAAGATGCTCCTCTCAGTATATGTTAGAGGTAAGGGAATGATGAGGAAAATTTACTACATGTGAATACAAAACATAAACCGTACTTACCCATTTTCGCTAAGGTATGGATTTTGCAGATGTCACGTGTATCCCTGTCTATGGCTACATATATTCTGTTGATGACTAGTAATTCCTTTTGCCTGGCTAGTAACAAAATTTCTGGGTTTTATCCTTCCAACTAGACGTTAATGGCAGCCATAGAGAAGAAGCAGATATTTTTGCACTTTTTGTGTCCACCCGGCGAGCTCCCCCATCTCCTTTTATACTCCCTCTGAAATTCCCCATGTGTTTTCCCTCCATGTGGTTTTGGCGGGAATTGTTTTTGTGAAAATGTGACACTCTCTCTCCTAGCATTTAATGCTTGTCATTCCATGCTTCCACACCCTCTCTCCTCCCTCTCTCACATACATCACTGTAACTCTGCAGCCATTCTTTTTTTTTTTTATTTTTTTTTGGCCAAAATGATTACCTCCCTCCCTCTATACAATCGACACCTGTCCAATTTTTTCCCTCCTTTTCCAATGTGTAACCGGCAACCCATTCTAACCTTTGCCCAATAATTTGCAAGAATGACATAATGTCATTCCTTTGCAAAATTTTTAGGCCGATGTCATTTTTGCAAAGTTGGAAAGGTTTTGGTATATCCATGCAAAATAGCCTTGATGGATTTGCATTGGTTTATCCTGATACATTTCCTTGGGATGGGAATGTAGTAAGTAGGCAAGTGATTGGAGCTATGTTAAATGTGTGCAATGTTCCCGATTGTCTTCAAATTCTGTATGCAATTGATCACATTAATGATTACATACATGAGTGCATTGTTACATCAGAGTTTGATATCCAACGCGGCATAGTGTCAAATATTACAATAGTTATTGACACATATTTTGCATTCAGTTGATCATTCGAGTCATCCGGTTGACACCTTGCCTCATGTGGATGCTTTTGATGATATCGGCATTGACACCTTGCCTGATGTTGGTGCTTTCTATGAGATTGACATTGAGAAAAAACAACTTTCCTCCCGATTGGTATGACTATGCATTAGTTCTTTTATATTTATGCTTTTTTACTTCAGTTTATATGATCCATAACCTGCGTCCATCGAAGCTGTTAATTCGCTCGACATGGGACTGTTTTCGGAAGCAGCCGGTCATTCATGCACTATATGTCTCGAAGAGGTCAATCCCACAACTGTGCTGACCTGAATGCCATGTGGCCACCTATTCCATGACATATGCATCCGTGATTAGCTCCAGGGTCAATACCCTTGCCCTATATGTCGGTATAAGTTGCCGATGGCTACCAACAATGCGCCTTGAGTTGTTGCACAATTGACATGTTTTAGAAACTTGCTTCATGTTGTAACTACACTTGAATGTTTATTATATTATAAACTTCGTTCAAATCTGATCGTTTCATATGAGTGCAATGACGTTATAGGCATGGTGTGAAATACATTATGGCCATGAAAATCAGTTTTCAATATTGAGTAAAAAAGAACTTCATTATATAAACATCTGAAAAGAAATACTCAAATGGAGGTTACCTTTGGAATACATGGACTCCATTTTTTTTTTTAATTAGGTAAAAGTTCGAAGGTCAGACAGGCCTGACTCATCGAGAGGCCGACCGAAGTCGGCAGACGGAGAACCGTCTAACAGAGCAATATAAGAACGGAAACAGAAATACAATAACAGGCATAATAAACCGAACAGAAATAAACTCTACAACAAACGTTCCAAGAAGATCAAACACCCGAAAAGCTGAGGAAGCCACCGAAGAACGCAGCCAAGCACCACCGAACAGTAGCACCGCGGGCCAGTAGTACAGCAGGACACTAACTCTTGTGGGTAGTGCAGACGAACTCCAAGGAAACTCTATCCCGAATACGGAGTCGCCTTTGAGCGCACCACCACGACCCCAGCCAGACCCGACTACAGACTCCACGCCCCCCAACCAAGCAGAAGATCTCCTAGAAACATCGGAAGCAGAGCCGCACACTGCTCGAACAAAACGCCAACAAGCTTTTACCTGCAAAAGTATCGACAAGCCCTTGTGGGATTTTCTCAAACCCTTTCGGGTGGTTATACTCAAAACCCTTTCGGGACAATATCAAGAATCCGAATCGGGTTCTTGATAAAACCCGAATACATGGACTCCATGGTTACACGCAACACCTTAAAACCATCCCAAAAATGAATCTATAGTTTTACTCCAGCTCGCTTCACAACAAGGGTGTGAAATATTTAATGGTCATGAAAGACAGTTTTCCATATCGAATACAATTTGAATATAACAACCAAAACATTTTATGGTGGTGAGGTTCAGTGGCGGTCCTAGGTGGACTTGGGGTGGCTTTAGCCCCATTTGGGTTCGGGAGTAAACAAATACTCCGTATATATGTATGTATAGGGCTTATGTACTAAATACAAATATAATGTAAGGAATTTAAATTAACATCGGAAATTCCTCATATCTCATTTGGTAACTTAAAAGGTTGGACTTCCTTTGGAAGCAAATGAAACCGAGTTCAAATCTCCATCGGTACCTCATTTATAACAACTTGCTTTGTCTTTTATTTTTTGTTATATTTTGCCTTTTATTTATTTAAAAACAACTTGCGTTGTAATTGCCTCTTTTTTCACGGTCGGACAGAGTGACGAAACGCGGTAGAGAGAGAGAGAGAGAGGAGGAGAGAGCTAGAGAGCGATTCCCGAGCTGTCGGCGCCGCTGCAAGGTTCCCCTCCGGCGACCCACCCGGCACTCCACTCCCGTTTCCCGCACAGGTGCGCCGCCCTCCACTCTCGTCTCTCCCATAGGCTGCACATCGACCTACTCGAACAAGTTCTTTTTCGATCTACAGCTTCAAGATTAGTAGTTTTGTTCTTCTACCTTTTTATTTGATTGTTGTTAAGTTCAATTGGTTGAGATTAGAATGGATTTAGATTAGACTTAGTGGATTTGCGAATCAATTTGTGGACATTTCGATTAGGGTTTGTGATAAAGAAATTTGTGAATTTGTGCTTTGGCATTGGAATTGTTGTTTATGATTTTGAGAAACAAATTTGTGTATTTGTGGTTTGGCAATCTAGAGTGAAAAGATTCTACTGTAATCTGTGAAAATACAAGGAAGATCACTTTGCGAAAATCTAAAGACGTTAGATAATTTTCCCAAGTTCCTCGGACATCATTGTTTAAGATTCTAAGTTGTATCAAGGGCCAGACGAGAAGCCACTAATGGAAAATGATGGCCTAAATTATTATGAATACAAGAATAAGCCAAATGTTTTGTTGCAAAATCTGAACTGATAGTTATGATTAGAAAACATCATGTCGTTCTTCTTTAGTAAATTTCTCTCAAGAAAGCATCAGTGACTCAAGATAATATTGAAACTTTCCAAATTAAAGCCATATGCTCTAGAGTGGACTAAGCTGTATCTTTTTGTTTGAAAATCAGGACTAAAAGTTATGATAAGAAAACATTATGTTACTTTCCTCCACAGATTTATATCTAGGAAGCATCACTGACCCAAGTTCATTTGGAAACCAGTCCAAATAGTAGAATTTTTCCTTTCTTTGTTCTGCTGTAAATTCTTCAAATATATTTGATAGAATTGGATTTGGTGAATTTATTTTTCATGTGGTGGGTTCTCTTTCATTTTGTCTTTGGATTTTAATATGATTCCCGGTTGCTTTTGTATCCCACTTTCTATTTCTCAATTGTCAAGATGCACTGTACAACCGAGATAATAATCTTACCACTTTGGAGAAAACTTTGGAGGAATTATGCAAAACATGTATAGGAGATGAAATTTGTTTAGGTGTTTGAGCATGTTTTTGTACAATGACGTGTTTTAACCTTTGGTGTATTCGATGTTTTATAATCTTATACTTGAGTTGAATGGTAATTGTTGATATGGCTAGAACTAGAGCATCCAAGACTAGAGGGGCACCTAAGCCAAAGAGACAAAAGGCATCATCACCAAACTCTGCGGCGGAAGGCTTCTAGGGGAAATTCCGGTCCCTCTTCTAGAACCAACAACCCAACGAATCCCGCTGCTGGAGAGTCTGGCGTATATGGTATTGTGTTCAAATATGGGGGCCAGCAAAAAGCTCGATACGATGATCTAAAGACCAGGCAAGTGGTTCCTACAAGGTATATGGATGAGCACCTGTTACTTGCCTTAGGATTGTTGGAGGATGTTAGGTTCATGGTTGATAGAGTGGGTATGCAGAAATTTATCAAAATGAAATCACCGACATACGAGGAGTTGACCTTAGAATTTCTTAGTTCGCTCGAGGTTGAGGTGATTCAAAGTCGGGCCTGTGAAAAGAGCTTGATCAAGTTTCGGTTGTTTAACACTGAGCACTCCATAGATTTAGCTGAGTTCAACTCGATATTTGGATTTCCTAATGAGGGAGCAAGGACCGTTAACTCCAATGGTAGGTTTTGTCCAACTTATTTATGGAAGAATGTGACGGGGGAGAGTTTTGAGTTGAAAACGACTGCATGTGCCTCCTATTTGAGCAATCCTTGCTTCAAATATGTGCATAGGCTTTTGGCCAACACCATGTTTGTAACTTAACATATACTTATACTATTGGTGAGGTTACGAGCTAACTTGAAAGACTTAAAAGGGAGACATTTGATGTTTGATAAGTGTGTGTAAATGTATTCTCAATTGGCTATGTGCATGCAAGGTTCATTGTTGTTCTCTTTCGACTATATATGCACAACAGAGGCATTTTATTTTTCTAAGTACGTAACACGTAATATTTTTTTAAAAATAATTAAAATTGCTTACTCAAACCTCAGCTTCAGAGTGTTTGGTCGATGGCTATGGTCTTATTTTTATAGTCCTGTAAATGAGGTAAAGTGTAAAGTGGAAACTAAGGAGATTAACGAATATAAATATGATACACAACCCTTGAGTTATAAGTGTACAATGTGTCTTAGACTCTTAGGTCATAAATGAAGAACAATTAACCAATTTGAGAGATGTAACTTCGTTTTTATTTAAATGAAATGGATATCATGACAACAATTCAAATGAAATGAAATATATTCGTGGTACGAGGGAGAACGAACACGGTAAGTTTCAATAAAAATACTCACCCGTACAAGGTACGGGAAAAGTACTAGTTGTAATTGAAAAGAAATGCTAAAATTAAAGAAAAAAACGACACGTCAGTCAATGTCTTATGTTTTAAAGTATTATACGGAGTATAATATATATATATAGATTATTACGAGTATTATTTTCTTTAATGAAAGCGATTTGAATTGAGGTTAAGCACATGAGTGAGCATGCCAAAATGCCAAATTTCCGAGATTTGGGGTGATTCGTGATTGTCTCCGATTTGTAAATAACCACAAATTTTAATCCACATTCGGTAAATAAAAGTAAATTAAGGTGTTAAAATTTGAAAAGGCGTGCCAGCTAAAACGCTGCGATTTACAGCAAACCTCCCCCAGTGGCATCCAGCTGTCTTTGTCGGAAAGGGAAAGCCCCACCCACACCCTCCATCTGGTGGAAATTATTTTTCACAATTTTTTTTCCAAAAAACAATCCAAATTTTCAAACCGTTACCAATTCAAAAATCAAAATAAACAATCAACCGCGCCCCCTTGGAATTAACCCCAAATTAAAATTAATTTTTTTTAAAAAAATCAACTAAAAAAATCAAAGGCCAAAGCCCTGATTTTTACTTTAAAATCCCCCCAACACTAGTACCACTCCTCTTCATTGCCTCTTTGCTTCCCCGGTTCCACTCTCTGAAACCCTAGATCCCATTTCCAGTTCTCCTCCACCCAAAACCTAAGAAAATGAGGGAAATCCTCCACATCCAGGGCGGTCAGTGCGGTAACCAGATCGGAGCCAAGTTCTGGGAGGTCGTCTGCGCCGAGCACGGCATTGATTCAACCGGACGGTACCAGGGGGACTCGGATCTGCAGCTTGAGCGCATCAATGTCTACTACAACGAGGCCAGCTGTGGGAGATTCGTTCCGAGGGCGGTTCTGATGGATCTGGAGCCCGGTGTTGTAGACAGCATCAGAGCTGGGCCATACGGTCAGGTTTTCAGGCCGGACAACTTCGTATTTGGACAGTCCGGTGCCGGAAACAACTGGGCTAAAGGTCACTACACTGAAGGCGCTGAACTAATCGATGCCGTTCTTGATGTTGTTCGCAAGGAGGCTGAGAACTGCGATTGTCTGCAAGGTAATTTCATCTTCTTTGTGTTAGATCTGACTTGTTTGGCGTCCAAGAGGGTTCGTAACTTTTCAGATCTGGATCTGGATTTACTAATGTCACTGGTAAATGGATCTGTTAGCATTACTCGTCGATTTTCTTACACTTCTTTACCAGATCTGAAAACTTCGAAGGAATTCGAAGCAGTTCTTTTGTACCGCTTATGTTTCTGCTGCTTCTATATTCGATCTAGTGTTGTGTCTTCTAGATATTCATATTTCCCTTTGACTGTTGACTGTCTTGACTGATTTCAACCAGATCTGGAATCATTGGAGTTATTTGAAATAGTTTCGGCTTATGTTGCGTTTTCATTCCGCCATAGTTGGATCTAGTGTGGCACTGTTTTGAGGAACATGACTCGCTTTTGATCTGTTGATTTTCTTGTATGTTTTGTAGACTGGATCTGAAACAACTCAATTTATAACAAATAGTGCTTCCTCAATTGATAGTTCTGATGTGATACATTTTGGCTAGATATTGCTTGCTTTAATATTGATGATTGCCTGACTTTTATATTTGGTCGAACAGGGTTTCAAGTTTGCCATTCTCTGGGAGGAGGAACCGGATCTGGTATGGGAACGCTCCTGATCTCTAAGATTAGGGAGGAATACCCTGACCGGATGATGCTCACTTTCTCCGTCTTCCCTTCCCCCAAGGTGTCTGATACTGTTGTTGAGCCTTACAACGCAACATTGTCCGTTCATCAGTTGGTTGAGAATGCAGATGAGTGCATGGTTCTTGACAATGAAGCACTTTATGACATCTGCTTCAGAACTCTAAAGCTCACTACCCCCAGCTGTAAGCATCTAAATAATTGCAGATTCTTTTAAAATTTCTTGGCATTTTTTTATAAGTAGTTTCCAATTTTGGTTATTAGTTTGTACTATGATATTGGTTTTCATTAAATTGATGCCAGGGTAATTGAGTAATGGCAGCTACAGAGTTGTGATCTGTCTAGAAGTTACATGTTGCAGTGCATTTTACTACATCTTAATTAAACACAAAATGGTGGGATAGAGTAATCTCCATGTCGAAGGGCTATAGGATTCACGAACTAAATGGCTCTGCATTTGTATCAACTATTCACAATTGAATTGTTGCATGATCTTTTGAGGCTGTGTGTTCAAAGTGTTTTGTAATTTTGATGGTCTCTTCTGTTCTTGTTTCAGTCGGCGATTTGAACCATTTGATATCTGCAACAATGTCTGGTGTTACCTGTTGTTTGAGGTTTCCTGGTCAGCTTAACTCTGACCTTAGAAAGCTTGCTGTCAACCTGATTCCCTTCCCTCGTCTCCACTTCTTCATGGTTGGGTTTGCTCCCCTCACATCCAGGGGTTCACAGCAGTACAGAGCACTCACAGTTCCAGAGCTCACTCAGCAGATGTGGGATGCAAAGAACATGATGTGTGCTGCTGATCCCCGTCACGGACGATACTTGACTGCCTCAGCCATGTTCAGGGGTAAGATGAGCACAAAGGAGGTTGATGAGCAGATGTTGAATGTTCAGAACAAGAACTCATCATACTTTGTTGAGTGGATCCCCAACAATGTCAAGTCCACCGTTTGTGACATCCCACCCACTGGTTTGAAGATGGCATCCACATTTGTGGGTAACTCAACCTCTATCCAAGAGATGTTCAGGAGAGTGAGCGAGCAATTCACTGCTATGTTCAGGAGGAAGGCTTTCTTGCATTGGTACACTGGTGAAGGCATGGACGAGATGGAGTTCACTGAAGCTGAAAGCAACATGAACGATCTGGTTTCTGAGTACCAGCAGTACCAGGATGCTACTGCAGATGAAGAGGAGGATTACGAGGATGAAGAGGATGGTCAAGAAGAGGACATGTAAGGTGGAAGGGTCTGAACTTGGTTTGTTTGTAGGATGGTTTATGTTTGAAGCACTTGGATCTTTATGTATAGATCCAAGTGCGGATATTTCCATATGCTGAATATCTGAACTTGGTTAGTAACTACCTGCTTCTTGCAAGACGTTTGAGTTGCGTTTCATTACATTCCTGAATTGTTGAGACTTTCAGCTGTCAAATGGTTTGTTTATTTGTCAAATATGTTGCTATTCTGTTTTGTCAGTTTATTTTTTGAACCTTATGGCTTATGGTACTATGTTTTCTTAGCTCCGCAGTTTGCTTTCAATTATTATTAGAACATCTTTTGAATTTGCGCTGAACTTGAAATATTATCGAAAGTCAAAACTTTTGTGATTTTTGCTGTCTATATTTTTGCAAAGTATATACCGGACCTGGTGGTGCGGAGCGGGACAATAGAAAGTTTCTCCAATGATTCAACTGGAGGAATGCTTTAAAAGTAAACTACAATTGTCTATGATGATTATTGATCGAGGTTCGTCGAAGAGCATGATTGTATAGAAAGCTATCAGCCTTTTTTGGTTGTTGAAGCTTAAAGAGGACCACATTGTATCTGGGATTCTTGGGTGAGTCCTTTAACAACTCAACTCGCCTTATATGCATGTAACTACTTTGCGATTTGAACCATAACTAGTTCTTTTTCCGAACCCTGATCTGGTTTTTTACACATAATATTTTCAGTTGTATTTGGCGCGTAAAAAATATCTGACACGTCAATTTTCTACTAATATACCAATTTGCGCATACTTACGTCATATCGTTCTTCGAAATCTTTAATTGTCATGATAAAGCCTTTTCTCGAGATAATCGGTACTTCAAGTTTGAGAAAGAATAATAAATCGACCGCTTCCACCTGAACTGAATTTTATTAATAAACACAAACATAATGTAATCATTTATAAATGCACACTAATTTCACAAAATACAACTACCAAACGGGAGGAAAAACAAAATTCATCAACAAAAACACATGTAAATACAACAAAACCATGAATTTTGCAACTTTCACCAACAACTTCAATAAGCAAGCAATGATTATAAACATAGGAGATGTGATTCAATAGATTTTGCACACCAAGATGACCAATGTCTTTTTAATCAAGCAATGAATAGGTGCAATAAGCCAAAAAAAGGCAAAAAATTGCAAATCCAAACATACCCGAACGATGGTGTCTTTCAAAAATTGGAGACTGTTTGCAGGGGTCGTCGAAGGTTGGAGATGTGGCCGAGACGTGGAGATGTCACCAACGATTGTAAATACAGGAGAGGTCGTTCAAGGGAAATTCTAACATTTTGAGCTTGGAATCCTTGTATAAGCTCTTTCATGTGCTTAAATATATGACAGGTTAAGCATCAAGTACTTTTGTTTTATTTTTTAATTCTCATTGTATTTAATATTGAAAATTGATTTTTATAACCATAAAAGAGTTCACACCGTGGTTGTGAAACGAGCTGTAAAAAATGAATTATTTATGTTTTAACTCATTTTAAGGTCTTGTAGATTTTATTCGGAGTCCAATGATTCCACTTTGACCTCTAATAAACTATTTATTTTCAGAGATATTTTTTTTTTGGTATTTGTTATTCTTATTGTATATAATATTAAAACCTGATTTTTATTGTCATAATATAGTTCACACATGTATACCTTACATGTGAATCAAGCTGAATAAAATGAACGATTTATGTTTTTACTCGTTTTAAGGTTGTCTGTATTTTCACGAGAATCCAATTATTCCAAATTGACTTATAATAGTCGATTTATTTTCAAATGAACTTGAGTTGTTTGTTTGTTTATTCTTATACTCCCTCCGTTCAACAAAACTTGTCGTTTACTATTCACGCACGCTTTTTTAAAATGATAAAAACTATATAAAATATTCATTTTTTTAAAAAATTTTTTTAACAAGTTTGTACTTATTAATAATAACTACGAAATTGTTAAAAAAAATTATTTAAAAAGTCGATATTTTATATAGTTTTTAGCTTCTAAAAAAGCGTGCATGAATAGTAAAACGTCAAATTTTGTTAAACGGAGGGAGTAGTATTTAATATCGAATCCTTATTTTACTCGCCATAATAAATTTCATAACTTTCCTGTGAATTGGGAAGAAGAAAATGGACCTAAGTTGTGAGGGAAATCAGTTTCAACCAAGCATTCATCAAACTTATTATAACCAAGGAGGTCGGTTAAAAACAAAAGGAGAGACTAAACCTTGTCAATCCCACGTTATTTTCCTCTATAAAATTTCTAGTAGAATTGATCACAAGAAGGGTAATGATATCCATAAAATTTTGTCAATCATGTGGCTTACCCTGCTTCCATAATCTATGAGAGAGGATTCTATAAAAAACCAAAAAGCTTCAATTTTTTTTTTTAAGCAAGATAAGAATTCGGTTCGCTAGACAAGCCTAGCGAAATCGAGAGACCGGACAAGCCGGTAGATGGACAAACCATCATCTACAACTAAATTAAAAACAAAAGCAAATGACATAATGGAAATAACACGAAGTAAAAAACAGAAACTAAATGAAAAAATAAATAAACGTGCAAGCAATCCTACATCGCAAAACAAAACCAACACGACGAACGAATCAATCAGCCAACGGACGACGCACACAGAGAACCCTAAAGACACTGGCGGACATCTCAAATTATGGACTCCGAAGAGCCATCAGATATCGAAGAAAAAAGCTTCAATAATTTGGTTTCCATTCACCATACGAAGAAAATAATTCATTTTTTAAATGTAAAATCCATCTACCATTCTACAAGCTCATAATTGCTTTATATTTAAACAAAAAAAATAATCACAAAACAACCACCAAAAAGAGGAAAAGATTAGCAAGTATCTCAAAAAAAAAAAGCTAAACAAAAATGTGTAAAAGGAAAACATGAATTCACCTTATTCTCTTGAAACATGTGAGGTCCAAGTTTAAAACAAATAAAATGAATTGTAGCTCTAGAGAGTGGGGCTCTGCCCTCTCTCTAGAATCCGGCCCCAAATCCGCACCGCTAAACCCATCGCACCACTGCCAACCCACCACCACACCACCGCACCACCGTCGCCACCCCACCACCGCACCACCGTCGCCACCGTCGCCACCGCACCACCACCGCCACTCCACCACAGCACCGCCGCACCACCCTCTCCCTAAAAAACCCTAACCTAAAAACCATAACCCCCAAATCCAAACAACACCATCACCACCCACCCACCACCGCCTCCATTGCCTATCCTCTAATCCAAACACCACCACTACCAAATCCCCAAATCCAAACACCATCCCCACCACCTCGACCTTCATACATAGGTGGTGATTTCATCCGTCGTTCACTCCCGTTTTCACCACCACCACCATCCTCGCCGTCCACCACCACCACCACCCTTGCCGTCCGGCCTAAACCTCGGCTCCTCTCCACCACCATCTATCTTTGGTGGTTGGGATTTCATTTCGGATCTTTTCCCCTTGCCAAACCCTTCAATCCGCCGCCGCCTCACCGTTACGAGATATGTCCGTCTAGGTCTCGAGTCCACCGGCGCCTCCTCGGCTCCCGTCGCGTTGCGATGGCCGTCGTCGCCGTCGTTCGCCTAGGCTGCCATGGCTGGAACCATCCCGCTCCTCCTTGGTCCTTGGGGCCCAAGCTTCGGGTCCTTGGGGCCCAAGCTTCGGGTCCTTGGGGCCCAAGGTTTGAGGTGGGAAATAAAATAAAATAAAATAAAATAAAAATAAAAATTACCCGAAAGGGTTGGAACCTTCCCGAAAGGGCATAAATCCCGTAAGGGTTTGAAAATCCCATTAGGGTTTAAATAAATTCTCATTCGTGTGAATGGGAATAGTGGTGCGCATCTTCATGGATGATTCTGGGTTTTGATCCCTGTTGCTTGGCGTTCCTCTTCCGTGCTGGAGCTCTGACAACCGGTGTGGTTGGCTAGGGTCGTGGTGGTGTGTATCGAGGCGACTCCGCGTCATGCTATTCCTTGGAGGATCGTCTTCACTGCCCACAGGATTGGCTCCTGATTTACCGCTGGCCAACGGTGTCGCCGCCTGGGGATGCTTGGCACCGGTTTTTAGTCTACGTTGTCTCCAGCGTGTACGGGTGTGGCTCGCTTGCTCGTCCGGGATTACGCCTCCCACTTTGTAGTTGTTGCACCTTTTTATATATGTATAGACGGTCTCACCGTCTGCCGACTTCGTCGGCCTCTCGAGTTGTCAGGTATGCCTGACTCTCGAATTATTTCCTAATAAAAAAAAAAAAACATGTGAGGTCCAAATATAGCTAACTGGCCGTGAGCATCATCTGAACTGAAACCCTCTTTGCTACTTCTCATATTCTCAAACATCTCTTCAATGGGTATGTACTCCTGCAAAACACATAGATAATGACAATACACAAATTTTCAACATAACCCACCTGAAATTGAACAACTCAACCAAAAAAAAAATTTGATAAAAAAAAGGCAAAAATCTCTACACACAAAAACTCCAATGATCAAGAATTTGGTTATTTAAGTAAAATTGGGTATTAATTTACACAACAATAAAACAAACTAAACAAATCTCTTTGTCTGAATGTCACAATTAATAATGTGTAAAAGGAAAACATGAATTCACCTTATTCTCTTGAAACATGTGAGGTCCAAGTTTAAAACAAATAAAATGAATTGTAGCTCTAGAGAGTGGGGCTCTGCCCTCTCTCTAGAATCCGGCCCCAAATCCGCACCGCTAAACCCATCGCACCACTGCCAACCCACCACCACACCACCGCACCACCGTCGCCACCCCACCACCGCACCACCGTCGCCACCGTCGCCACCGCACCACCACCGCCACTCCACCACAACACCGCCGCACCACCCTCTCCCTAAAAAACCCTAACCTAAAAACCCTAACCCCCAAATCCAAACAACACCATCACCACCCACCCACCACCGCCTCCATTGCCTATCCTCTAATCCAAACACCACCACTACCAAATCCCCAAATCCAAACACCATCCCCACCACCTCGACCTTCATACATAGGTGGTGATTTCATCCGTCGTTCACTCCCGTTTTCACCACCACCACCATCCTCGCCGTCCACCACCACCACCACCCTTGCCGTCCGGCCTAAACCTCGGCTCCTCTCCACCACCATCTATCTTTGGTGGTTGGGATTTCATTTCGGATCTTTTCCCCTTGCCAAACCCTTCAATCCGCCGCCGCCTCACCGTTACGAGATATGTCCGTCTAGGTCTCGAGTCCACCGGCGCCTCCTCGGCTCCCGTCGCGTTGCGATGGCCGTCGTCGCCGTCGTTCGCCTAGGCTGCCATGGCTGGAACCATCCCGCTCCTCCTTGGTCCTTGGGGCCCAAGCTTCGGGTCCTTGGGGCCCAAGCTTCGGGTCCTTGGGGCCCAAGGTTTGAGGTGGGAAATAAAATAAAATAAAATAAAATAAAAATAAAAATTACCCGAAAGGGTTGGAACCTTCCCGAAAGGGCATAAATCCCGTAAGGGTTTGAAAATCCCATTAGGGTTTAAATAAATTCTCATTCGTGTGAATGGGAATAGTGGTGCGCATCTTCATGGATGATTCTGGGTTTTGATCCCTGTTGCTTGGCGTTCCTCTTCCGTGCTGGAGCTCTGACAACCGGTGTGGTTGGCTAGGGTCGTGGTGGTGTGTATCGAGGCGACTCCGCGTCATGCTATTCCTTGGAGGATCGTCTTCACTGCCCACAGGATTGGCTCCTGATTTACCGCTGGCCAACGGTGTCGCCGCCTGGGGATGCTTGGCACCGGTTTTTAGTCTACGTTGTCTCCAGCGTGTACGGGTGTGGCTCGCTTGCTCGTCCGGGATTACGCCTCCCACTTTGTAGTTGTTGCACCTTTTTATATATGTATAGACGGTCTCACCGTCTGCCGACTTCGTCGGCCTCTCGAGTTGTCAGGTATGCCTGACTCTCGAATTATTTCCTAATAAAAAAAAAAAAACATGTGAGGTCCAAATATAGCTAACTGGCCGTGAGCATCATCTGAACTGAAACCCTCTTTGCTACTTCTCATATTCTCAAACATCTCTTCAATGGGTATGTACTCCTGCAAAACACATAGATAATGACAATACACAAATTTTCAACATAACCCACCTGAAATTGAACAACTCAACCAAAAAAAAAATTTGATAAAAAAAAGGCAAAAATCTCTACACACAAAAACTCCAATGATCAAGAATTTGGTTATTTAAGTAAAATTGGGTATTAATTTACACAACAATAAAACAAACTAAACAAATCTCTTTGTCTGAATGTCACAATTAATAATGTGTAAAAGGAAAACATGAATTCACCTTATTCTCTTGAAACATGTGAGGTCCAAGTTTAAAACAAATAAAATGAATTGTAGCTCTAGAGAGTGGGGCTCTGCCCTCTCTCTAGAATCCGGCCCCAAATCCGCACCGCTAAACCCATCGCACCACTGCCAACCCACCACCACACCACCGCACCACCGTCGCCACCCCACCACCGCACCACCGTCGCCACCGTCGCCACCG
Organism: Persicaria tinctoria; assembly: GCA_037127255.1. Classification (NCBI taxonomy): domain Eukaryota; kingdom Viridiplantae; phylum Streptophyta; class Magnoliopsida; order Caryophyllales; family Polygonaceae; genus Persicaria; species Persicaria tinctoria. The sequence continues at coordinate 25,195,182 of JBANSL010000010.1, forward strand.
CACCACCACCGCCACTCCACCACAACACCGCCGCACCACCCTCTCCCTAAAAAACCCTAACCTAAAAACCATAACCCCCAAATCCAAACAACACCATCACCACCCACCCACCACCGCCTCCATTGCCTATCCTCTAATCCAAACACCACCACTACCAAATCCCCAAATCCAAACACCATCCCCACCACCTCGACCTTCATACATAGGTGGTGATTTCATCCGTCGTTCACTCCCGTTTTCACCACCACCACCATCCTCGCCGTCCACCACCACCACCACCCTTGCCGTCCGGCCTAAACCTCGGCTCCTCTCCACCACCATCTATCTTTGGTGGTTGGGATTTCATTTCGGATCTTTTCCCCTTGCCAAACCCTTCAATCCGCCGCCGCCTCACCGTTACGAGATATGTCCGTCTAGGTCTCGAGTCCACCGGCGCCTCCTCGGCTCCCGTCGCGTTGCGATGGCCGTCGTCGCCGTCGTTCGCCTAGGCTGCCATGGCTGGAACCATCCCGCTCCTCCTTGGTCCTTGGGGCCCAAGCTTCGGGTCCTTGGGGCCCAAGCTTCGGGTCCTTGGGGCCCAAGGTTTGAGGTGGGAAATAAAATAAAATAAAATAAAATAAAAATAAAAATTACCCGAAAGGGTTGGAACCTTCCCGAAAGGGCATAAATCCCGTAAGGGTTTGAAAATCCCATTAGGGTTTAAATAAATTCTCATTCGTGTGAATGGGAATAGTGGTGCGCATCTTCATGGATGATTCTGGGTTTTGATCCCTGTTGCTTGGCGTTCCTCTTCCGTGCTGGAGCTCTGACAACCGGTGTGGTTGGCTAGGGTCGTGGTGGTGTGTATCGAGGCGACTCCGCGTCATGCTATTCCTTGGAGGATCGTCTTCACTGCCCACAGGATTGGCTCCTGATTTACCGCTGGCCAACGGTGTCGCCGCCTGGGGATGCTTGGCACCGGTTTTTAGTCTACGTTGTCTCCAGCGTGTACGGGTGTGGCTCGCTTGCTCGTCCGGGATTACGCCTCCCACTTTGTAGTTGTTGCACCTTTTTATATATGTATAGACGGTCTCACCGTCTGCCGACTTCGTCGGCCTCTCGAGTTGTCAGGTATGCCTGACTCTCGAATTATTTTCTAATAAAAAAAAAAAAAACATGTGAGGTCCAAATATAGCTAACTGGCCGTGAGCATCATCTGAACTGAAACCCTCTTTGCTACTTCTCATATTCTCAAACATCTCTTCAATGGGTATGTACTCCTGCAAAACACATAGATAATGACAATACACAAATTTTTAACATAACCCACCTGAAATTGAACAACTCAACCAAAAAAAAAATTTGATAAAAAAAGGCAAAAATCTCTACACACAAAAACTCCAATGATCAAGAATTTGGTTATTTAAGTAAAATTGGGTATTAATTTACACAACAATAAAACAAACTAAACAAATCTCTTTGTCTGAATGTCACAATTAATAATCATACCTTCTTAAACTTGTCAATTGGTCTGAATGTCCAATTGTACAACCCAAGTCTAGAGTTTGTAGAGAGTTCATACCTTCTTAAACTTGTCAATTAGAACTTCCATCGATTCGGCTATAGCTCTAAAGAAACTCTCCAACCTTCTCTTATGTTCAAGGCTTGCCTATAATTTCCAATTCAACAAAGCTACCATCTTATAAAAAAACCTCAGAAGCTAGATTCGAATTTGATGGAAAAGATTGAATAAGGACTTACTAATATGTACTTAATCGAACACAAAATGCAAGCACATGCCTTGCCGAGAGCAATCTCACCTAGTCACAACCCTTTTGAAAATCCCAAATGGAGATATTGATCGACCATAGAATCGGTGGCTCCATGGTAAACAACTTCTCTATTGGTGTTATATCCCACCAACATTCCTCTCCGATGACACTTCTCCACTAATTCAATCCAGTTGATACTTGCTAGCCATAGATTTAAACTCACTTAATGTTCATCAAATTAAAATTAGGCCCTCAGGACTATTTATGGGCTCCAAACGGTTGATACGGTGGACACCGAAGTAGCGGTCAGAGATGCCCACCGCATCCACATGTGGTGGGCATATTTTCCATTTCGAAATGCGGTCATATTTTCCATTTCGAAACCCACCGCATGTGGATGCAGTGGGCAAAATAGAAATTGAAAATACCACCACATACTACCGCATCCACATGCGGTGGGTGTTGGTATAACGGACCCTGTTATGTCAACACTCACCATTGTATGTGACGGTGGGCCTATATACGGTTCAATACCCATCGATGTATGTTGCGGTAGACTCTAAGAAACGTCATTAAGGCCACCGTCAATGTCTACAGTGATTAGCTGTAGACATAGTTAAAATTAGCGTTGTAGATATCCAGGCTACTTTCTAATTGATAGGTACGGTACGTATGCCCATGCAAATAGTTGTGCAAGTGGGTATGTTGCTAATTAATTGGGTGCGAGTGTATTAATAATTAATTGGGACGCATATATCTATTGTTTTTTTATTAGGTAAGAATTCGACGCACCAGACAAACCCGGTGGATTGAGAGGCCGAATAAATCGGCGACGGATAAACCGTCAAATAAGTTGAAGACATAAAACAACAAAAGGCAGAATCACTAAATTACAAGGTTGCAGTTATAGACGAAGACTAGCATAAATGATGCAAGAACCGGAGCAATGAGCAGCAACTCATCAATCAGTTGGTAGAGGCAACGCAGGGAATCCCTGGGGAACTAAGTGGAAACCTCATATTTGGACTCTGTCTACGAGCCTTCAGGTTTCGATCACGTCCACGACCTCTCGCACGTCGACACATGAGAAGAAACACCACTCAACAAACCGCTAGACTCGAGAGCCACACAACCCCAAACCAAGCAATTCAGCAACCCGCCAAACAACCGATCAAATCCAAATTATACCCTCTCTATTTTTTTTCCCTTCCTTGCTTTGGGCCCAAGGATAATCCTTGGGCCCAAAGGAAAAGGTCGGGTCCAATCTTCGGGCCACATGGGCCCGGAAAACACCGAAGGGCAGATTTGCAGGAAAGGGACGAAGCCACGCAGTAGCCCAGAAACCGGCCAAACAGCATCACCGGAGTATGGAGGCGGGCACGACCAGGAGCAGATCGGGGGAGGAGACCCCAGGGACGCCAGCGGCGCAACAACACAAGCCGAGATCGAGAAGGCTCCACACACAGGAAACCACAAGCGAGGAGGATGAAGGTACCAAGGCAAAACGCAGCGGCGAGACCAGATCGACTGAGGAAGACGAGACTGAGGAAGGATGAAGCCACAACGCCGACGAGACTAGAATCGGCCAAGCAGCGGCGACGCCGAACATCCGACGCAAAGACACCAGCGAGCGTCAATCGCATCCCAAACCCCCAATTGACAACCGAATCGGAGAGAACGGGAACGGGAATTCAAAATCAACCAAACATAAGGTCGATTGAAGCACGAGGAAGGTGGATTGAAAAGGATAGATCCACCATTAGAGGCTAGGGTTATCAATTGGGGATTTCAAAGTTGGGTTTGCACAATTAGGGATTTCTCAAGCAGAAACTTCTCTCTCCTTATAGAGAGAAACTCCCGTTTTTTAAATTAGTAAATTCTTATATCTATTGTATTTTTGAACATGTAGCCCAATACAAACTTCATTTGTTTTCTCTGGTGTAAATATATTTTTACAAATAGCCTTGAATGGAGATATTTAAAAAAAAAAAGTGTCATGCCATTTTTACAAAGTGAGATTTCTTGTTTTTTTTAGCAGGGGAGATTTGCTAGATATGCTTAGAGCACCAGCATTCATGGGTTTTCATCCACCCCATCTCTCTTTCTCTCTCTCTATCCTTATATAGGGTAAACCCATGAATGTGGGATACACCCTATAATTAAGATGGGGAAGGATTACCCTAGTGGAAAGGATTTAACCCATCTCATTTCCCATCTACTTTTCTATATATAAAAAAAAAACTTTATATGCTTTGTTTTTAGTGTTTATTAAATTAATTAATTTTTGATTGGTAGAGAATTATGGTGGGGTATAGATAAAGTTAAAAAAATTGTAATGGGGTAAACTTGTGAGTGTGAGGAAAATCTTAGAGAAAGAGGTAGAAGTATTGAAAAACGAGGTGTCGAAATATTACGATGAGAGATAATAAAAATTGGAGTGGGTTTACCCCATAAATGCTAATGCTCTTATCTAAAACCCTTGGTAGCCAAATGTTCACTTTTCAATCATAATTAGAATAAAAATCCAATTTCCTTTCCTTCCATCCCTACCCTTTCTTTCTTTCTTCCTCTTATTTCCCTCCATTTCTCTACTCTTCCCTTGTCTTCCTTCCTCTTTGTTCCCTCCATCTTACAATTTTTTTTTTAAAACCAAATTTTGATTTTTTTTTTAAAAAAAAAATCTATTGATGTTGACTCAGTTGACAACACGCTGTTAGTGCTGACGCCGAAGCCGCTAACGTCATTGATGCTAACGCCAACAAAGCTAACACGGTTATTGTTGACATGGTTATTTCTGACACAATTATTCCAATATTGCTGACGTTGACGAAATTGCTAATGTTGACACTGCAGACACATTTATTACTAACATAGTTATTATGAACATCTTTATTGCTTACACAATTATTTTTATATTGCTGACGTCGACGACAACGCTAATGCTGACACTGAGAAAATCGTTGGAGTCGGGGACATTGTTGATGTCAACACTTTGAGCACTGACACTTTTATTGCTGACACAATTATTATTGACATAGTTATTCCGACACAATTGATGTCGACACCGTTGACATCGATACCCATTGACGTCAAAAACACAACTAACGCTCTCGCCACTAATATTGTAGACACCATTGAGGCCGAGGACATCATTGAAGATGACACCATTGGTACTACATACACCGTTGACTTTGCGGACATATAGCACATTAGGGGTGTCAACAAAGGTATTAAAAGTATCATTTGTGTAATGTTGATTCATATAACATATTAGAATTCTAATATTGTTTTTCCCTCTTTTAGAAAAATTAGTGGCAATAAAGTTGTCTTCCTAAAATTAGTGATAATATTTAAAATTAGCTAAATTAATGAATTCACACACATGCTCAAAAGAACGCGCTACCCCATGCTCTTCCTACGCTTCACCCAAAACTCAAAAAAGTCGAAACCCTAGAATTTTTCATCTGCAATGTCTAAGTTGATATTCTGAAATCTCCTTTGTCTTAGATAAATCTCCGAAGCAATCTGCAATTGAATCCTCTCCGATTCTGGATCTGGAGTTCTCCCTTATAGTTCGCCTCTCAGGCTTTGTCTCTACATTGATTTCAACTTTTCTCCTCTTTTTCAGATGGTTGTTCATCCCTCCCTCTACTCTTCGATTCATCTCCCACCTTAAAGAGTTGATCAATTTCACTTGAGAGTTGAGAACCACTAAACCCTAACATGGATACAACCACTAAATTCTTCTAGAAATTCGAAAAAGAGCAAAATTGGAGAACCATTGGTGTAGAAGCAACATTAACCATCTACAAATTCAAAAAAGGGAAAAATTGGACATACCTCTTCTATCGGGAAGCTCGCCCTCTTCGCCGAGTCTCCCGCCATCACCGACACCGGCCAACAACCGCTATGCCTCCTCGCTAGGGTGCATCACCTACTCGCCACATCGCCCTATTCGCAAGCTCGCCCTCTTCACATCGATGTGTTTCTTCTGACCATTCCCCCTTTTTAAATTCAACTGAACTTCCTTTGAGATCTAAAAAGGAATTAAATTTATTTGAATTAGAGCAACTTTTGAGGAGCATCAAGCAACTCTTTGGATTCTTTAAAATAGGCGACCATTGACGTGTGTTAGATCACCGGTGTTGGCTCCGTGAGTTAATGCGAGTCTAGCTCCCATGGAGGTAGGCCATTGACGACCATGACAATGGAACAAAAAGAGCAAGATGATCAAATCGGGAAATTGATCGAGAACAAGAGTCATGCCAGTTCAAGACTCCATGGGAGGATGTGTAATTATTATTATTAAGTTTGAACAAATAGAGTATTTGGATGAATATAAGTAGGTTTTTCTTTTGTTATCGGGTGTCGATTTAAAGATATTTTTTGAAATAAAAAAGTACTTGTCGTGCAATTTTGTGAAAATTATCTTATCAATAGCTATTCTGATGTCTTGTCAATAGCCTCATTCAAAATAAAAAGACAAATAAATAAATTACATAAGACCACAATTAAATATTGATTTTTTTTCATTTAATCACCCACTTAATTTGAAATTACACAAACTAACCTATTAAATACGATTTATTAACAAATCACCACCAAAGCAAAAACATTAATCAAAAGATCAATAAAAATGACTAATTTACCTCACATTTTTAATCAGAATTTCTTTTCATATCCATTGAAACATCTTAGACTTATAATTAACCAAAAATAAAAAGTATTTATTATTTCCACCGTCATAACTCATACATCAATAAAACCTTAAAATTGTAAATTTTAATAAATATGCTTCTAGTAATAGTATGTAAAAATGCAGATGTTCAATCCTAAAAAAAAGTGTATTGGTCATTTACAATATTTTTTTAAAAAAAATCTTGACATAACTTTATTATGGGTGGTGAATGGTAAGACTGATAGAGAACCCTAATATGAAGCAAGAGGAACGCGCGCCTACGCGGCCCTCTTTGCTCCCTCCTCAGGCCCTCCGGCCGCCCTACACCACCATCGATGGCGCCCGCCTTGCCGCTCATCTGCAACCGCCGATAGCCGATCCCTCTGCTCCTCCCATCAGCCATGCCTTCTCTCCTTTCCTACCTCACCGATCAAATCGGATTTCCACAAAACCCCCTACCAATTCCTCCGCCTCCCTATTCCTACGAAAAGTGAAATTTGGGGAGGTGGTACCTCCTGATTCGTGCGTTTTAAGGCGAGATCCATCTTCAGAGTGGTTTTCTCGGCTCCTTTAAGGCTCTGTTTTGTGGGATGAGATTGGCTTGGTATGGCCGGTAGGCGGTTGTCGCTCCTCACGGTGGTTTGGGTGGTGGGTTCGGTCTCTTATGCATGTCTGCTGCTTGTTTCAATCAAATCCCCAATTAAGACTCACTGTAAGTTTCCTCTCGCTCCCTAATCTTCACTCAAGTACTTTGTCTGCCTACAAGCGTGATTATGGCTTCCAAGACTTTTCCTGAAGCTTTGTCTGAAACTCAAGCAAATCCTGCCCAGGTGTTGCTTGATGTGCCCATGATTTTTATGGTGTTTATAAATTATAGCTTATGCATATGTTGTTTTGTAGCTTACCTCCAATTTGCTTATGTTTGCTCCTGCTGTAAGGTTCTATCCGTGGTGGCTATGGCCACTGTTTTCAATCAGATTATGCAATTGTTTGTTTATGATTGCTTTCTATACCAAGTTTTCATGTTCATTTTTACTTCTACCTATTCCTTGCTTTCGAGATTCTCTCGGCTGTGTGTTGGGTTTTGCAGGATCTCTTTCTTCATGGACGAGCTCTTGGTTGTTTTGTTTCGGCGCTGTGGTTGTGTGGGCATCAGCTTCTCTGCTCGGCGCCTGCTGCTGGAGCTCTTTGCTTTCATGTTTGTGCACAAGCTGCTTACGAAGGAACTCTTGTTGTTGGATTTATGTTACAAATTTCTTGGGCGCTTGGTGTTTTGTTGCTGCTCTACCCGAAGCTTGTTGCCAGCGTCTGCAGACTCATTGTGTTGGTGTTTTCTATTGTTGTCACTTGCCTTGCTGAAATCGACTTGCTCTATAGACTCTTGGTCCCTCACCTTCAATTACTTCCTTAGCTCGGCTTGTGAGCATTATATTACACTGTCTTTAGTCACCTACATATGTAATCTTAGCCTAGATTGGCTGTTTTGTGTGTTGTTTGTCCCAACTTATGTAACTAGTTGTGCTTGTATACTCGCTCTTATTGCACCAACTTTGCTTAACTATGACTGCTTTGGGGTCCCCCCCCCCCCTCCTTCGGTTTATTAACCTATATATGTGGGTCTTACAAGACCATACAATCCTTACTCAATTTTGCCCACCAACACCATCGACTATCCTTATTCAATGGATACTGCAATTCACATTTGCACTCACACAAATCCTTCACCTTATTCAGGCTTCATCTTACAAAGTCCGACCACTCAAGTCAGATAACGACAAGTACAGATCAATACAAATAGATCGCCAAATAAGGTTTTTATGCATATTAGCTCTTGGAATTCTCGCGGTACTCGGAGCCAAAACTTATGGACAAATGTAGATATTTTCTGTCAAAACAATAATATCAATGTTCTGGCGCTACTAGAAACAAAAACTGACAAAGTTCCTAGCGAAAACATTATGCGTAAATGTGGATTCACAAACGTTGCTTTCGATCATGCAATAGGATTTTCTGGTGGTATCTGCCTGCTTTGGAAAGATATCCCGTCCTCCCAGGGTTCTATCGAATTAATCTTGGTTCAACACCAATTCATCCATTTCAATTACTCGGACTATGTCACAAAACGGTGCTTTGCTTTCTTAGTGGTCTATGCCTCACCGGACGATCGGGGAAAAACAGTTTTATGGGAAGCTATCTTTCTTTATATATAGACACTCCTTATTCCCTTCTATATTATGGGTGATTTAAACGAAATTGCTACTCCGACAGATAAACTTGGTGGAGCCTATCCCTCGTCTGCACGTTTCACGCGCTTAAATGATTTAAAGAATAATTTCTCCCTTCTCGAAGTACCATCATACGGTGTTCAGTTTACCTGGCAACGAAAGTCAAACGATGTTGTTATATGTCTCGAAAAGCTTGATTGTTTACTAATCCACACGGACATGTTAACCATTTTTTACTCGATTCGTACACAGATTCATCCATTTACAAGATCTGATCATGCACCGATCTCTACCGACTTTCGTCATAACATTCCGCCAAAGAACAGACCGTTCAAATTCGAGATGGTCTGGGCTTCCAGAGATGATTACAGAAACTTAGTTGCGCAAGCCTGGCGTGCGAACCCCCAAGGTTCCTTTATGTTCAAACTGATTAAAAAGGCAAAAGTGCTTGAAAAACTTTCCAAAACTTGGCACAAGAATATTGTTCGTAACATTCACAACCAAATTCAAGTCACGGACCAGAAGCTGCTACATTTACAAACTTCGCTTATTAGCAATTATAATAACAAAGATATCCAAATACTTAAACAATTACTTAATAAGAGAGAACGAATGCTAGACTTTCACCGCCGCTACGGGAGCCAGAGGGCGAAAGTAAAGCATGCGAAACTAAATGACTCAAATACCAGTTATTTCCATAAGATTGCCACTGCCAAACGAGGCACGAAATTGATCAAGTCTATTCTACTTCCAAATGGGGAGTCTACGACTGATTTCCATACAATCCAACAAGAATTTGTTCGAGATTTCAAATCTTGCTTCAGAGCCTCCACGACGAATGGTCCTGATATGTCAGCGGACTTAGCGGTCATCCCGTCCTTGGTGTCACAAGCAGATAATGCAATGCTCTCAGCTCTTGTCACCAACAACGAAATAAAAGCAACAGTCTTTTCTATGAGCCCGGACAAGGCACCTGGGCCAGATGGATTTCCAGCTGGTTTCTATTAAAAGTTCTGGCCTATAGTCGGCCCTTCTGTAATTAAAGCAGTCAAAGCTTTCTTCACCTGTGGCAGGCTACTGCGTCAGATTAACCATACTTTCATTACTCTACTACCAAAATCTTATGATCCGACTGTGGTTAACCATTACAGACCTATCAGTTTATATTCTACAATTTATAAAATCATAGCAAAGGTTATTTCTGCAAGATTAACCAAAATCTTTGACAAGCTAATACACCCTCTACAAGGAGCCTTTACTAAAAGGAGATCGATCCAGGATATATAATGTCATCATTGCTCACGAAGCTTTGCACTCGTTTCGGCTAAAGAAATGCACAACGGGTATGGTTGCTCTCAAGTTAGATATGGAGAAGGCATACGACCGGATCGAATGGCCCTTTCTGTTACAAATACTATCAAAATTTGGGTTTGACGACCTCTTTATCGACCGAATAAAGGAATGCGTTACAATAGTTTCCTACTCGGTCCTAGTCAATGACGAACCAACCACAGTAATTGAACCGACTAGAGGTTTAAGACAAGGAGACCCCCTATCCCCTTTTCTATTCATTTTAGCTTCCGAGGTGTTAGCACGCACTTTGGACCATCAAGGGTTGGCCAACAAGGATTTAGGTATCACTTTCGACCGGCTGGGTATCAAAATTCCATTCCTGGCTTTTGCAGATGATATCCTTATCTTCTGTAAAGCATCTCATTCAGCCTGCACTACTGTGCTTTCCATTTTAGACAGATATTGTCTCATTTCAGGACAAAAGGTCAATCTCCACAAGTCAAGCTTCCAAGCCTCCCCTAACACGACTTCAACAACCATTACGGCTACAACTTATGTGCTTGGTATCCCACATGCAAATAATTTTGACAAATATGGCTGCCCGGTAGTAAATGGTAAGACCAATAGGGACACATTCGCTGACGTGGTACTTAAGACAAAAAGTCAATTAACCAAATGGAAAGCTTTGAACCTTTCTGCTGAAGGGCGTCGGGTACTTATCAAAGCTAATCTCAGTGCCAAACCGATTTTTCTTATGCAAGCAGTTTTACTTCCTTCTCATATTCTTCATAAGCTAGACAAAGTATATAGACAATTCTTTTGGAATAAAACCTCCAAAGCGCCTCCTGTTATTAGTTGGGACAAAATTTGCTCAGACACTATGAAAGGTGGGTTGGGAATCCATAAAGCGGAATCTATGAACATTACGCTTCGGATGAAACTGCTATGGAAAATCATATCTGAACTAGACAATATCTGGGTCCGTGTAGTTTCTTAAAAATATCTTAAAGGGCACGATCTGTTCGGCTACGACAAAAAGGGTCAGTCCTCTTGGCAGTGGTCTCAGCCAATGTCTATCAAACCTCAGTTTCTAACTACTCTTTAGTGGAATGTCGGAAACGGAGAAACAATAGACTTTTGGAGCCATAATTGGGCCTTCTTAAAACCGTTGGATTACAAAAATATCAGTTCGATTCCTGAATCTCTCAAAGGGGTTAGGATTGCTCACTTCATAAAAAATGAACGTCACTGGAATAGGCCTTTGCTAAACACCTCTTTAACAAATACAATATTTTAACAAGGGAAGATATATATTGACCATATCATGGGGATAATTTTGCCTAACAATCCAATAACAGATCGTCTGTATTGGAGCCCTAGTAAAAATGGTTGGTTTTCAACCGGTTCTGCTAACTCCTTTCTATCAGAAAATGTTGGGATGACAGATTTTGATTGCGGTTGGATTTGGAATCTCGACGTGCCCCCTAAAGTTTGGCACTTTCTATGGAAAATCTCTCGCGATGGTCTTCCGACTAAACTAAGACTGCAAAAGTCGCATGTGGTTGTGCCTTCGAGCTGTGCTTACTGTGGTAACACTAACGAATCGGTACACCACCTTTTTCTTCACTGTCCCATGGCTAATGATCTTCTTCAACCTTTACGAATTCGTCTTCCAGGGTATATAGCTGCAAACATAGGTATGGGATCGGTGCTTCCACTAAATGATATCAAACGAGCAATCGGAAACACTAAGTTTGATGATCTAGCCTCAACTTGGTGGGCATTATAGTTCTTTAGAAACCAAATCGTTTTCAACCACACAAAAAAGGTAACTATTCACGAAATCCTTCTGTTCCACAGTACCAGTACCCATTGTTGGAAACAATCTAAGGTTCTGGAGGACAATCCTACCTGCAAGATTCCCTCTGCTCATCATGCTACTGACAGTATAAACCACTCGGACCATAGGACTGATGTTATCCCAACCAGGTCTCACCGTCGTCCTGGAAAGTGGGATAAACCACCCATAAATTGTTACAAGCTTAACTATGATGGATCAGTTATCCCGGGTGGTTCAGCATCATTCGGTTACGTCATCCGCGACTCGGTTGATGAGGTGGTCGCTCTTGGCCGGTCCATTTGTACAAACATTTCAGTGGTTTATGCCGAAAACCTTGGCCTCAGAATGGGTATTCTGCGTGCTAAGTCGTTACAAATTTCAAACCTTCTGATCGAATGAGACAACTTACTGGTTATAAACACTCTAATGGGGATTGGAAATGCCCTTGGACTATCGAGATGCTAAAAGCGGATATTTTGTCGGATATTTCGTCATTTACTTATGTTGTTATTCCTCGTATTTCCAGGGAATTTAATGTTGTGGCCGACTATCTTGCTCGTAGTGCCCATGCATCCCCTGCCGACGTCTGTGAAGATGATCTAGAACTGCATATTCTTGTCCGGAAGGATACGCTAGAAAGGGTCTCTGCTGCGGCCGACCCGACCTAATCTTTATTTAGTGGGTTATTTCCTGTAAATTTGCCTTTGGCCTTTTCAAGGTTTTGGAGAAAAATCAGATACCGCCGGAGCCATTGGCCTTTTCAAGGTTTTTGCCGTCGGAATTGGGGACCAATAAAATTGTCACCGTCATACGCTTCTTCCTCTTTCATCGCTTGTCAGTTTCTCGCGAGCAAACCGATTTGGGAAGCGAAGCCCTAATTCATAGTCGCAATCCACCCAAAAAAATAAGGAGGCAATCTTCGGTCTTTTGGGGCGGGAGAGTGAGTGGGATTTCCAACGAATGTCCTCTTTCACATCCGAAGAATCAGCTGAGATGGTAAGCCCCCCTGTTTTTCAATACGGGTTTCAGGGAGCTTCGATTATGCCGTTGTTTGTATTAGTTCCTCTAGGTTAGGGTTTTATTTGCTTCAGTAATGCGAAATTAGTTTTTTTATTCTTTGCGAAATGCAATTTCTTCACGTCGTTAAATTGGAAAAATTAATGATATGAATTTGACAAGTATTGAATCTAGGGTTTTTGAAACTATAGGTGTTCGTGGATGCTTGTGGTTAGATGGTTCAATTGCCTGACTGTTTGTTTTCTGCCAAATAATCATGAAAGTCGGTCCCAGCTTTAGCCTTTGCAGTAGCTGCCACTGCACTTGCAGGTAGATATGGCATTCGAGCTTGGCAAGCATTCAAGGCGAGACCGCCTACCGCCAGAGTGCGGAGATTTTATGAGGGTGGGTTTCAGCAACAGATGACCAGGCGGGAGGCGTCTTTGATTCTCGGCGTCAGGTAATTTGGAATTAGTTAGCTTGTTGATTCTATTTCAAATATCATCGATTTCGGATGGGTTCCTTTGTTATCCTGCATTGATTTCTACCAGCATTGTCCGGTAGAAAGTGTGCTATGGACAAATCAGGTTCCTTTGTGCATAATTCAGTGTTTGTATTGAGTTTTACCATGCAATCAGTTCATTGTTTCCTGCTGACTAATGAAGCTTATGGTTAAGAATAATAGGTCTTAAATGATTCGACCCTTTTGTATGAGCAATTACTGTTGCAAAGATCTTGCTTAAAAATTGCTTGTCTGGTTATGTGCTGTTGCAAATTAAGTGGAGGATAATTTGGGGATACATTCGTTTAACTCATTCTAATTCAAAGCTGAAGTATTGCATTAGAGCATCTTTAAGCTCTACTCAGTGAACCAACACTTGCCACCTCGATTGGTTAGCATGACATGCCATTTGAGTTGAATCCCCCATTCCTCTTCCACTCATTGGTCTAACGGTTTAGTTAGTAGTTTGTGAACTTTTCATGCCAAACACAGCCTCACATGTTTTCTTAAACTTGTGAAAAATAAATTTCTTCTATCCTTGGCCCCGGGGGCACATGATGGGAGTCATTATAGGTTTGATTCTTCCACAAGGCCATAGACTATAGTGGAGCCTAGGAGGGGTGGGTGCTCCTGATGGGGCGTTATCTTGATAAAGAATTATGTTATTCTTTCTTGGATTCTTCATTCTTCTATGATCTTTGCGGGATCAACTCAGTTTTGGTGTCTTGCAAGTTACAACGCATTATGGTATTTGTTATTATATTGAGACAATGGTTCTCTTAACAAGTATAAGCCACATATTGTCAGCGAGAATTTGTGTTATCGATGTGTTTGACAAGTGGTATTGCATTGTTTGTAAGACTTAGAAAACATGAAGCATTTTGCGTTAGTTATTAAAATGGAACAATTTACCATGTTCCCATGTGTTGTTAAGACAGTCATTCTCATCAGTATGTTCTAATTCCGGCAGGGAGAGTGCAGTGGAAGGGAAAGTTAAGGAAGCACACAAGAAGGTGATGATTGCCAACCATCCAGATGCAGGAGGTAGCCATTATCTTGCCTCAAAGATAAATGAAGCAAAAGACATTATGTTAGGGAATACCAAGAGCTCTGGATCCGCTTTCTGATGCGGTGTCTGATGATGTCCAGCCATTCATATTCAACCGACGACATTTTTTGTTACCCATTAATCAGATTTCTCTTCATTCTTCGGATGCCAAGAATGGCATGAAGCCGTTTACTTTTGATCATATTTTCAACTATAGTTGTACTTTGATGCTTAAATCCATCTACCGATTTGCTGGATTGGATAGCTTGCGATTTGTCAAGAAGTGTAATGCTAAACTTTTTTCCATTGTAGTTTCAGAATGATGTGGTGTTTGAATGAATTTGTAGTTCGTGTTAGGTCAATAAACTCATTAAACAAAGAATATGGCAAGATGGATGATTTTTTCGATGAACTTATTTGACCTGGAGTAACATGTCAGGTCTTTGCGGTAGGAGTTGTGGGTCTAACTCTCTGTGTGACTCTGGCTTCAGTTTGATTTGTTTGTCGCGGTTTGGTTTATAGTTGGGCGCAAAAGTGGTGTACTTTGCGCCAGTAGTCTCACGTGTTTCGAGGAGTGATGTTTAGGCTATCTCCTTGTTCATCTTTCGTTTGTTCATGTCAGCCAATTGATCTCATCTTCTCGCGGATTTCTCCTTTCTGTCTTTCCAATGGTTGAACTTTGTGTTAGTTTCTACTATTCACTTACCTTTCCAATGGTTGTGCAGTTGTTTTCGCTTGGTAGCTTTCTTTCTTTCTGTCTTTTACGTTGTATCATGATAGTCCGTTTGTCCGGTGATTTTTGCCCTCTCGATTACCAAACAATGGTTTTGTCTGAATTCAAATTCTTACCTAAATCATATATATATATATAAGCCAAGTGATCCAGGATGGTTGGCAATAGAGCAAACAAAACCCGAGAACCCAATCCGACCGACCCAAACCCAAAACATGCCGAAATCCAAAAATCTAGTGCTACGCACAACCTAAACCCAAACCCGAGCCCAACCCCCATATTGACCCAAGCACAAACAAACCCGACCCATACTCAACCCAAACTTCACCCGACACGACTCCAGCCCAACTTGAATAATTCCTATGTGACCACCTCATACTAATTGTACAAACAGTCATAAAAGATCTACCTAATAATCGAAGTCAAGATGAATGAAGGATTAAGGTTATTTTGTTTATTTGTTTTCATATATGCAATAGTTTGTTTACATTGTTAGCATTTAAAATAAATTACATCACAAAAGAGCCAAGTTCACTCTACTACTCGAGAGTTGAGCCCTAAAAGTCATCATATATCATATCAATCAATGTAAATAATGCAATGAAATATGAATGATCGACTTGAATTCTAAATCCTAAATTTTCAATAATCAAAGATGAATAGAATGAGTAAACTATATCTTGAATTATATTTAATTTTACTTAAAAAATACTTTTTGTAAGACATACATAATGTGAATTATATTTTAGATATAAGAGGGAATATGATTTTAATAACAATAAATTAGCAAATGAAATGAAATTAAAGATGAATAGAATGAGTCAATGAGTAGATTATATAGTGAATCATACTTAATTGTACTTTAAAAATATTTTTTTGAAAGTCACCAATAACGTGAATTACCTATTCGTCTGAATCAAACCAATTACCCGAACAAACATGATTCAACATTTCACCTCAAATAAACATATATCCAATTCAACTCGAAATCCGAATGAGATCGACCCGACTCTTGACCAAAAACCAAAATGAGTCCAACCCGACATGACCAATGACCAAGCACAAATTTTATCCAAGTTGACTCAACCCTCAGTGATCCGACCAGTACAAGTCGACTTGAACCTGGCCCAACAGCCCAGTTGAGAGCGGCGACATGGATGCTCTCCAAATGACACAGGAGTTCTTTCAAGTTGCGGGAATGATCCCATCACACTTCATTATATTTACAAATCAAGATTTAATTATCCGCAAAAGCTTCCTCCCATCACACCTTGAATAAGTAAATAAAGAGCGGTCATTCCTGGGTTCGAAGCGAGGACCTATGGGTACTACCCACAAGTCCTTTCCGGTGAGCCATTCCGGAATGGTTTCCTCCCATCACACCAGTTAAAGGTGATGTGGGCAAATTTCACAACATGCCATGACATCCATAAATTACACAATACAAAATGCGTTGGGGAAATATAAAGGAACACAATTGCGGAAATACACCAAGAGAAATGTTCATATAATAATGCCAAAAATCCAACTGTTATTATTATCTGCAAACTAAGGGTAATGTAAATCCTGAAAGACAGCAGAAAGGTACAACAATATATAGTAACGCCCTTAAACCACAACACAGAAAAAGGGTGACATCCTGCAACAATTTCCATAAAATAATTTATCACAAGCCTAATTGATTGAGTTTTACTACTCATACGGAACACAAAGTGCATGATGAAATAATGCTAACCTGAAATTTCTGCCATTTTTAAACATCAGCCCCGGCATGAGATTCGAAATTACTGTTTTTGCTTCCTTCAGAAATCTCGGTTTTCAGCTCTGCCAACTTTATGACTGCCTCGGATGATCTCAAATCATTTTGGAGGGACTCCTTTATTTGTTGCATCAAGTCCTGAATTTTGTTTTGCTGCTCTACGCTGGGGCTATCGCCTGCATTTTTTACCAATGACTTCAGCACTTCTATCTTGTTCTTTAGATCAGATGACTTGACAGTCTCATCTATTGTTCTGTATATTTCTTCATTCACTTCGGAGAACTTGCTTCTCAAGTCAACAGGCAAACTCTCCTCAGTTAAGTCTTTGGCACTCGGTTTGACAATCGTGACATCCAAATCCAAGGACTTGAGAGCATTTGCAAACTCAGATTCTATCTCTCCCTTTAGAGTAAGCAGGTTCTCCTTTAGCTCACTGTTTAAGTCCTTGAACTCATCGACTCCGGATCTTTCAACCTCAGCCTTCAGGGTTTCAATCTTCTGCTTTATGTCAGGGCGGTCTTGGATCTCTTTGAATTTCTTATTAACTTCCAGTTTCAATTCAGCCGCCTTGGCTTTTGTTTCTTTCATGAGTTTTGCCTTGGTTAACTCCTTCAGCATATCACGCTTCTTGTTCAGGCTCATATAATTAGGGGCTGTAGGCAGGCGCTGCTCGAGATCTTCCTTGAACCTCTTTGACTTCTCCTCTACATTCAACTGCACCAGCTGGTCCTGTGAGTTCCTTGCTTCTGCAATCTCTCTGAGTAATGTAAAACGCCTCTCATCCAATCCAAGTGCTTTCAATGCTTCTGATAATTCACGTTCAACCTCCTCTTTAAGCTTGCTAATTGTCTCATCTAGGTCCAGTGCGGGGTCCGTGGAAGACTCCTTGGCCTTTAGGACTTGCTCCGTCAATTTCAGAACCTCACGTTCCAGCTCTTCGTTCAAAGCCCGGCCAACTGGTCCATCTTTTTTCTTCATATTTCTTTTAACCTCGGACGCTACTGGTGCCCCTTCTTGGAAACCTCCGATTTTCCTGAACTTTGCTGATCTGTGTCGCAACAGCTCCTCAGTATCCATTTTCTCAAGCTCCTGAAGAGACAAAAATTCAGTTTTGAGGCTACAAAAGGGGCCCCTAGCACACGGGCATAAGATGTGCAAATAGTGCAAAACTTAAATCCTTTTTTCCTACAGTTCGATGAACAAACAGAATCACAAATGCTAAGGGAAATCACTTACATCCATTGCCTCAACAACTGCCTTTTTAATCTGCTGTGACGTCCAAGATGGATCAGCGTGTGCTCCACCAAGGGGCTCCTGTGAGGAGGTAATTCAACATAAGTTTGCTGTGGTATAACAAAAGGGTTGATTTCTATAAGATAGATGAGCAATCGTGAAATTTCTTTTTATCTGTGGGGACAAAATTCACCACTAGTTTGCAATAATAAAAAATCAAATGTTCTACCAGAGGCGCTTCTTTCTAGAGATAAGTAGGACCAAGTCAAAACATCTGGGGTCAACTAGGAACCAATCAATATGTTACAACTGTATGATTGTTGTTCTAGATGATGAATAGAACAGGGTTTGGGGAGAGTGTGGAACTGGAAGCTGTTGTTTTATTTCTCTATCTTCTCTTTTTGGGGAGACAGATGTCGAGATAAGTGAATGCAAATAACATTGCAAAGAAAAATAAAATAAAGAGAAGCAACATTACAGGGATGATCCCATCAGCAACTTGTAGGCGTATCAACTCCGGAGCAGTTATTCTCAGCTTTTCTGCAGCCTGAACATCATAGGATAAATTCTCTAATCCAGAAATCTCACCAAAAAAAAGTTTATAGAAGATTTCCAAAAAACAAGATCAAACCTTAGGAGAAGCTTTGGCAGTCTTCCATAAGATGGCTGCACATGCTTCTGGGCTGCACAACAGAAGACAAGCAACCAATGCAAACACCATACATTTAGAGAAATCATGACAAAATTAGAATAACTTAACAACCGGACATGTCATGAAAAGTGCTTGATTGATCCAAACATTAACGACAAGCAAAGGAAATCATAAGTTTGTTTATATTGAATAGGCTGGTGTGTGATGACACATGCTAGTTTGAGGAACAATTAATCTCCCCATGTTCCCAAAACAAACAAATATAACCTCAGTGGATAAATGGAGAGAAAGCACAATTGATATTTGAATATTTCTAAAACAACGTTAAAAAATATAGGTCCTTTTAGCCTCAAAATTTTGTTTGGAAATCTAAGTCCTTTTATTTTTTGACTTTTTTCTCAAATGTTATCGGTTGTTGTTGTTGGAAATATAACCTCAGTAGATAAATGGAGAGAAAGCACTTTTTTCTAGGGTAGTAAATGCAATTACTCCTTGTACTTTCATATTGTAACCATTAGACTTCTTTACTCTCTTTTATTTTTTCTGTCGGTTTTTCCTAAGCTTTTTCCCTTTCCATTGCTGAATCCCCTTTGAGTTATGTAGATTTCTTTCTTTAGCCTCCATGGCTGAGAAAGTTAACCTTTCACCGGCCTTCTTTGCTGGGAAAGATGTGCCTGACAGCTAAACTTGTTTGCCTTCTTCCTCATCAGTCCACACATATGTTTTTAAGCTGAAAAGCTTCAACCTTTCCTCTCTCCAGCCTTCATTAATGAATCTGTTTTTTCAGCCTTCGTTGCTGAAGCTTCCTGGTTTCTCAAGCCTTGAGTGTTGTGAACCTTTTCCTGTTTTCTCAACCTGCATTGCTGGAAAATTTCTTCTGTTTTCAGCCTTCATTGTTGAAATTACTTTGTTGTTTCTCATGCCTTCATTGCTGAGACTTCAAACCTTGGGAAATTGACTTTTCTTCAACTCAAAATTTTCATCTTCCTTAAGCTATGAGTGGATATCAAGACCAGTTTAGGTCCCAAAAACCTCTGGTTCAGCAGAACACAATCCCCAGCTGCACTTTTAAATTTCTTGGGGTTGATGGGCACTTCATCCATTCAAGGGGGATCTTCAAGAAAACTCTCACATACCAACACAACAACTTGCAAATTTGTTGACCAAAAGTCTTCATTGGAGATGATTTCAAGAGCTTATTCCAAGCTGGATTTCTAAAGAGCTAATTCCAAACCAGATTTGTAACATCTTTTCAAACCCGGCTTGAGGGGGAGTGTTGGAAATACGATAGTGTTACTTTTCTTGTAAGTTGTGTTTGGAAGACTACAAGCATCCCTAGTCTACTTTTAGACATTATTATTATGTTTTCTAGGTATTAGATGCAATTACTCCTTGTACTTTCACACTGTAACCGTACTTCTTTACTCTCTTGTATTTATTATTTATTCTGGGTTTCTCATAGTATAATTAAGAGTTGTTAAGGGTTGTGGATAATTAATAAGGGGTACAAAAGTAATATTTTAATGATTTCCTTAATATGTGTGCACCAACCCAAAAGGACTATTTATGGCGTGATAATTGATAAAGAAGAGATATCATCTGCAAACAGATAAATAGGAAACTTAAGTTAAGCAACAATATTTGATGTAATGTGATATTAATGCAAGGAAATAAACACAAATGTTGAAGTGAAATTCAATGCCTAAAAACTTGATAGAAACACCCAACAATATACACATTCAAGGCAACAGATAATGGTTTAGCTAGACTACATTATGATCAAAAGGGCCATGTTTAGATCATGGGTACACTTATAGCTAGACTATGCATTCTATTACTCATCATTCCCACACAAGGCCTACTTTCCCTTATAGGTTTCAAATGAAATTGCGCTCCATTAATCCTCCAGAGTACGTAATAAGAAAAGCATGCCACAAAATCGAAGAGAAATAAGTAGAGTTTAATTGATGATCACCTGGCTACGTAAAAAACTGCATTTTCAAGCATCAGCAGTTTGTTGGCACATCCAATAGCTAAAGCGCCGCCAGAACCACCTTCACCTATAACTATGGAGAGAATCGGTACCTTTAACCCGAACATAGTCCTTAAGTTGTGTGCAATTGCTTCTCCCTGCATATGCACGAGTTTAAAATATGGAATTTATTCTAAACCAGAAAAATGGAAGTAGGTTCCTTTTCATGTATACCTGGCCTAGAGCCTCTGATTTTAGATCAGCAAAAGCCCCTGGTGTATCAATGAAGGAAATAATAGGGAAACCATGATGGTCTGCATAATACATCATACGCAAAGCCTTCCTGTATCTGAAGAAAGAAAAGAAATTATTAATAGTTAGATGCTTCCCAACTTCTTCCATTTCAAACTTGAATGTAAGGATCAAACTGATGTTTCGCTCTCCAACTCTTGAATATTACAAGAACAAAAAAAAAAGAAAATCATATGGAGTAAATAAATAAAAGGAAAGAATATTTTTGTCTGCTCTTATTATTCTCAGCAACACAAGTGTCTTTCCAGCACAAACAGATATTGAAGCTGGAGACCAACGTTGTAGCAAAAAAAATATTAAAGGTCTAGAATAGTTGATCTCAAGTCCCCCAGATCTATAACCCAATGAAAACCAGGTTAGATACCTCAAAAGACCTCCAAAACTAGAAATGGCCTAATTTAGCTCTCACGCAGCAGGCTATGCAGAAACTCAGAAATGCGGCTACTGAAAAGATATCAATAACTTCTGTAAAAAGAAAACCTAAACTAGTCAGAATCCATTTAAAAGAGCGACATTTGACTGCACCTTGTGGAACTGCTATTAGCTATTGACTATAATGTTTCAGATGACAAAAAAATGAACAATCTACCCACCTTAAATTAAAGGTAATGCTTAGATTCGAATAGTAATTTCATTGATGCAAAATTTACATCCAAATAGAGCAACAAGCCCTCTTAAGAAACCCAAACTGAAAGCAACCATATAATGAACAACTACGACATCCTCCATGGCATATACATCCATAATATCCATTATACAAATCGACCAGAGCATACATTCCAGCCGTTAGTGCTAACTCTTAAAGGAGTCTGCAGACAGAAGTGCATACCCGTGGGGAGTAGGCATCCCAAAATTACGTTTAATGTTCTCCTTTGTATTTCTTCCTTTTTGATGGCCGATGAACATGTAGCGTTTACCATTTATGGTCCCAATACCAGTTACTATGGCAGGATCATCATAACCAGCCCGATCTCCGTGAAGCTCTACAAACTACTCCAATGAAGTACCACAAGCAGGTAATCTAGTTACTTTTCAAGTATATCAAGCAAATTATGCATCAAATAATGTGCAATATATAAAAGGAATTCGACATGTTAGCCTGGTTTAGTGAAGAACCTTGTCAGTGATGTTGAAGATATGGTCAAGAAATGTTGGCCGATTAGGATGTCGAGCAATCGTAACTCGCTGTATAGGTGTCAGATTCAGGTACAGGTCCTTTAAAGCCTGCATATAAGAAAAACGCATCTTGTGTGATGAGTTTATGATTTGAATCTTTTATTTATTTATTTTTTTCAAAACAAAACACAATGGAACTAGAGTTCAATTTTGCCAAAAATATTAAACCACCAGAAATGGTATTAAACGCCTCAGTGCCTCTTCTCTTTAACTCACTTCAATACGACAATAAGAAAAAACGCAAGAAGACACTCTCAAGCGGAGACATATCCGTAGTCTAGAGTATACATTCGAATACAGACCAAATGAAATCAAATTCATTAGAACAAAATTAACAATCAGCACTCCTTGAGCCAATATTGGAAGCAATAGGGATCCTGTTTTAATCAATGTAAGCACCAAGGAGCAAAGGTCACATCACAGTCACCACTTTATTATTTATTTCAAACAATTAGCAAACTGTGAATTCTGGTGCATTCTTGAAAATTCTGACCAAAAAAAAAAGAAAAGCTAATTGTTCCAGCATACTGTCAAATGCTCTCCGTATGCAATAAAGTAATATCCACATCTGGAACCACGAAACTCCATACTAAGATATCTATGGCAATGCAAAGCATATCACGTATGAGCAAACATGTAATAGCAAGCAACGTGCTTCAATTCAAATTCGCTCATGTATTTAACTCAGTTGAAGTCTTTGAAGCTATTACAGAGAACTAAGACAATGTGATCTCACTAAAAAAGAGTGGCCTTGTATCACCCTCTAATCCAGGATATAGTTCAATCCATGCAAAATGGATATGCCAAAGAAAAATCTGAAAATAACAGAGATAGCAATTACATTTGACAAAAGGAGAATCTGCTTTGACGAAATAGTAAGCCCACTGACAAAGTTATTCAATACAGACAGCTTATACTTTTAAAGAAGTGAATGTATACCTGATGATACTTGTTCTCCAGCAATGAAATCTGATCAGTAAAGTCCAAACCAGTCTCGGATGCCATTTTTCTTATCTACGAATACCAAAGCCAAAAGCACAGATACTATCACAAACTAACTCCTACGCTGTCTCAAAAAAACTAGTTACGTAGAAACGGCTCACATCATTTATCTTCTTCTGAAGTTCCATCAATGGCTTCTCAAAGTCAAGAACAACTGGCTTTGGCTTATCCACTGACGGCTTGAAAGGCGACAACAGAGTAAGAACCCCACCCTTCACATTCGGATCGGAGTTGTCCGACCACGGATACTGGTGCTGCCTCCGTGGCTTCCTAAGCTTAACCGCCACAGAGAATTCCCTCTTCTTAACACCAAAAGCCCTAGCATTTCCCAAGGACCTCAACGCCACGCCCTTTATGGAACTGCTGGAACTCAGATTATCCGAAGCCAGTCCCTTCGACTTAGGAATCGCGGCAAACGCCGATTGCGATACCAGCGCCATTCCTCCTCACTCCTCGCAAATAGACACAGTTACCGCCTTCATGAAATCAGCCAAAAAAAAAATCAAAAATTCTTCCAATAACAACCAAAAAAAAAACTCCAAAAGCTCAATTAAACCCAAAAAATCATGAACAAAGAATGAGAAAGCAGGTCAAGTAGAGCAAAAGCCTATAATTAAACCCTAGAACGTCAAATCCAGCACAAATCCGATAAAATTGGAGTACTGACCGTGAAGATCGAGAAATGCAATCAAGTGCAGTAACAAACAGCGGGAGGGATCTAATTTCTGAACAGAAAATCCCCAGAGAACTGAGAAAAAAGATTCGGGGAGAGAGAGAGAGAGAGAGAGAGAGCGGATCGCCGGAGAAGACGGAGGCAGGGGAGAGAGATGGAGATGACTAGATGAGTGTGGGAGAGGAGGGGAACTGAGGAAGGGGAAGAAGAGGGAATGGCGATACTTCTTATGCTGCGGTGGCTGAGCTGTGAATTAAGTTTTTTTTTTTTTGGCAAATTAAATTATTACTCCGTATTTATTTGTATCGAACCACCCTTAAAATAAAAATTTATAGAAAATCACTCATAAATTTATTTTTCTTTGAAATATCACCCAGGACCCTTTTTATGCATAAAAAGTTATTAAAAAATAGTAAGTTTTTATATTTTGTTAAATGTTTGATTACTTTTTTTTTATATATATAATTAGGTTACATTGAATACAAAAGGTAAGGATTTAACATTTTTAAGATAATTTTTACACATAAAAACGGTCATGGATGGTTCTTTAAAAGAAAAATAACTTTATGAGTGGGTTTTAGTAATAATTACTCTGTAGTATTTTTCGTCTATTGGTAAGATGGACGATAGCATATTGCACCCTAATTCTTTTTATTTTTTGTAAATAATTACGGATTGGCCCGAGAGAAGATAAATATTGAATTTTGTAGCAAATTCCGAAAATTTTAAAACACCCTCGATCTTATTAAAATGTGTGTTGAGAAACAATATTTGGAGTTTGTTTTCAATTTCTTTTTCCTTTGATTTTGATGGTTTTTGACACAACTTTAAGGATTAACTTGTTGATTTGATAAGAGGTTACATCGTACTATCGACGATGTTTTATGAGCTTTTAGCAACATTTTGGTAAATTTTTCTAAGTGGAGTGCACATCCTTGACCTGGAACCAAACCTCATGTATGTGTTTTTTTTTTTCAAAATTGTGGCAGTTTTTCACGAAAAGAAATATGAAGAAAAAATTTGAGAAAAAAAAATATTTTCAGAGATGGGATGCATGTTTGTGGATGAAAATCAGGAAAAAAAAAAAGAAAAGACAAAGAGGGAATAGATTTGAGTATTTCTATGATGAATTATTATAAATATGCATCAATGTAGGTTAATTTATTAGTCAACGGAAATTGAAAATGGTTACTCAAGCTGAAGCAAAATGACAGCATGTGTTTTGACATTGTTGAAGTTTGCATATCTATGTGAAAATTGATTGAAAGCAACTAAGTTGTGTTTACTCTTGGGGGAGAAGCTCCTGAAAAAGGTTGAGGTTGGTCCCTAACTCTATAATATACTTTTGAAGAAGAGATGAACTATGAGGAATATATAAAAGACCTTGAAGTTCGGCAATTTGTTTTTAATGGAAAACGTGTGATGACCCTCATGATGGTTGATCTACCAATAGTAAAAAAAAAAAAAAAAAAAAAAAAAAGGAAGGCCCTCATTCTCTTTATACCTATATCCTCCATTGAAGCTTAAACTTTCACTATACGACCTCTGAGTCCTAACAAATTGGTATCAGAGTCACGATTTTAGCGATGGAATCCAGTGCAAGATTAGCAATGACAGAAGAGTACGGGCGCAAGATTGACAGTCAGAGAAAGGATCTTGAACAATTTGCGGTGTGGTCTCAACAAGCCTTTCAAGATACGATCAATCACCAAGAGAAGATTAATAGCAAGATCGACGCGTTGATTGAGCTGGTCATGAACCTCTAGGAAGGGGCAAGAGTTTGAAGCTCTTCGACACCGAATCAATCGTTGAATCCACTCATATTAGCACCGAATAGGCTGAATCCACAATCTACGAAGCCGATTGCAAATTTCATTCTTGGTACAGGATCCAAAGAACGAGTAATTTTAAGATATAGTAGTGCTCCTATATATCAATCTCTCACAAGAATACAGAGACCCAATGATTTATCAGGAAATCGGTATTAGAGGAGACCAAGAATTCGACACCAAAGTTCCCTTAGATTTCTTGTCATCACAATAGTTAGAGGGTGAAGCCTTTGACTCTTTGAGTCAAGAAGTTGTGGACAACAAGGGAGCCTAACATGTGTCCACTGATGAACCTTCTTCATATGAATGTTTGTTTGAGTTTCTGGAAACTCATAAAAAGATTGAAGCCTTGATCGAAAAGACTCAATTCCTACCTGACAGTTCTGAGGTAAATCTCAAGCCTTGTGATGTTATGAATTGTTATGGTGCACTCAAGGAATTGGTTTAATTGTTTAATCTCTTGATCAAGTTAATTGAAATTAGGATAGTCAATCTCGATTAAAGGTGTTGATAATGCATATTTAGATAGGCATTATAGAGTAGTTTTAAGGTCATTTAGATGTATATATTGCATTTTATTGGGTTAGTTTACTTGTTTGCTCATTTGGTGTTTAAGCTCGGAATCTACACAAGTTTAGTGTTTATTTGTAGATTGAGGATCCGAAGTAGTAAGGAGGTCATTCATGAGAGTCATATGGAGGCAAGGAACAAGCTAGACAAGCAAGTTGGAATGCACAAGGAAGAAGCAAAGTGCGTACAAGAGGAGAAACCGCACCCGCGGCAAGAGGAGCAAGAGAAACACAGAAAACCGCACCCGCGACTTTCCAGGCAGCACGTGCCGCCAGAATTCCAAGCTTCACTGCAGTGGCAGCACCTGCGGCCTAAGTTGGGCCTATCTTTGGGAAATACTTTCTAGGGTTTTATGACGGTACTTAGGCCTATTTAAAGGCTTGTTTTAGGTTGTTTTAGGGATCATCATCTAATCTTTTGACAAACGTTTTACAATGGAGTGCTAAACTTCTTTGGTTTGCCTACGATTTAAGACTCTGTTTGGTTGAATTGTGAGTTTTCTATTCTTGTTCTAATTTCCATCACATGTTTCATCTTCTTTGTGCTTGAATGCTTTATGGTGTTTGATGCTATCTTGATTGATCTGGTTGCTAGGATCTCATCATCGCTAGGGTTTTGAATTGTTCGTTATGATTCTTAATCTTTCGTAACAAACATGTTCTAGTTGACTTCGTTAGAAAGCTTGAATGTGTAGGAAGTTGACTATAGGTTAAATATTAGTTTTTTAGGGGATTGATATTGCTTATAAGCTTTATACATCTTGAGACTTATTGCTTTTCCTAGGATTAAACCTTAATCCGTGTTAAGATTGCTTAGGAGTAAGGGATTATTAGAACTCATAGGGCTAATAATCTATTTAAATCAAGATAAGAACATTTGATTGGAAAAGGAAGAGAACTTGAGTAGGAAACAAGGATCGAATTCACCAAATAGGGTTGAGAATTGTAGGTGAAACTATCTCTTAATTATTGATTCTCCTAACTTGTTAATATTTCTTATTCTCAACCACTCAAAACCCCTCTTTTCTATAAATTGGTAAATACACAATACACAGGAATACTTGATTCTCTGTGGGATTGACCTCTTACTTGCTCACTATATTAGTTTGTAGGTTTGGGTTTTATTTTGATAGGAAACACAACGATTTTGTCCTGTCATATTTTGGCGTCGTTGCCGGGGAATCAAGTTTATTTCTTTATTTTGTGTATCTATTGATTTTTGTATATATATCTAACCCCGTCGTGGACCTATTTTTCGGTTCCTAACACCCTCTACTAATATTTTGAGATGTTGAAGTTATGTCAGTTTCAAGGGGAAAATTTTCACCTTTATCTCACGAGAGTGGATAATTTATTGGACGCTTGGTATGCACGGGGTTACCCATGTAGTTTGCGAGATATGGTTATTTGTGTACTTGAAGGCATGACTCCTGAGACCAAAGAACTTGCCGAGTCTATGAGTAACGAAGGCTTGGCGAGTTTTAATTTATCAGAGATGTGGGATTTTTTCTGTTATATGGGTCACCAGGTGGAGCAGAAAGAAGCTTTCACACACCAAGTTTTGATGGAGCAAATGCTTGAAAGGATGGAGCGACTCGAGGAAAAATTGAACCAACGTGCTCAACTGATGAGTGAGTTGGAAGCGGAGAAAAGTCTCATACCTCAAGCTGATGAAAGTCAAGACACAAACGACGATGGTTTGATTAAAGATGGAGGAGAGAGTCCGATGCACCCTTACATGGAGTCTCATGAGTGCACGCGTGAGGATCTATGTGTTTTGGCTCCTAATTCATCTAAAGATATCAACCCTGGCTTGCCTATTGAGGAACCAGGTCTAGAGCCGATTTCTGTAGCTTCCAAGCAAGGTATTGATATTTCTTACACTTTTGTGGATTTTGGTGATTATATAGATCCTTGGGAGCATTACTTTGACAAGATACCAACGGAACTGAGTTGGTGGTCTTATATACCCTCCACTGAAAGTCAGGCTCAAGAGTATGATGAGTTGGTAATATTCTTGAACACCATACAATTTTCTATCAACTTTTTCATATTTTGTATCCATTTATCTTTTGGATGGGCGCGAGAGTTTGATTTACTTTTGAGGGCGCTAACAATGTCCGAGTAAGTCTTGAATGCGCGGACGAATAAACCGTCGAGTCTATAACGTAAAACAAAGGCGCTTCTCGGAAGGCAACCCGAGGTAAGTAGACTATAAGTTTTCTTTTCTCTATTAATTTTTCATTTTTCTTAGCATAATTAGAACCGTCGTAGATTTTAGGAAGTTGTTTTCCGCCATGTTAGACTAACCTTTCAGGGGGAAGAAAGAAGAAGGTAGGAAAGGCAACGCTTTGGAAAGGCAGCGGTCGCGGCAAATCTAGGCAACAACACTGAAACCGCACCCGCGGCCAAAATGGGGGAGGGTTCTGGAATGGCAGCACCCGCGGCCTCAGCATGTAGCCTCCTTTTCATTCTTTTTCGACGCTCTTTCTTTCGTGCTTCACCTCCACCTCCGCCATACCAGTGAGCTTGTGAGTTTTACTTTTCTCCTCCCTTGTTCGTTCTAATTTTTGTTGTTTTGATTTCATTGAGACAATGAAAACTTCAAGTGTGGGGGAGGGGATTAGTGTACATATTAGAGTTGCATTGCATACCGAGCATGTTTAAATTATTTTGCATAACATTCATGTTTTAATGCTTTGCATCTTAGTTTTATTTTAAGAAAAACAAAAGGAAAAAAAAATTGAAAAAAGAAAAAAATATCATGCATTTGCATAAAATATGTCGTTATCTAAACAACCACCTAGCCAGGTGAGTCCTCAAAATTTTATTGAAATTATGATCATATAAGTCCCATGACATGTTTGAATTGTTTTAGCCTTATCCCACTTATTGTTTTTATGTGAAACATAGCTAGGTGAACATAATTGAGCTTGTATGATCTAAGTTCCTAGCATGACTGAAATCCAACAAAAATTTAACCGTGTGAGTTTGATTTTTGGCCTTATTGGGACTGCACTTCATCGAGTCCTTTTGCTCTTGTTTCATGTGTGTAAATACTCTCCAATGCTTCTACCTCTTGGAATTGATTTTGTTATCTATATCAAGGTTGTACTTATATGTTTGTTATCGGTGAATGTCACATGATTGAGGCACCTTTATTAGCCCTATTTGACTCTAATCCACCTTACATATGATCCTCTGCTTTAAGCCAATTTGAGCCTAATTACCTATTCTTTTGTAGCTCCACAATATTTTCCATAGCCAATTATAGCTTGACCCCATCCGGGAATTAGGGATGGTTGGAGAATATTTATAATGTGGATGATGATTTTTAGTGGTGGATTGTATGTTTGATGTACCCTTATGAGATGTGTGATTATTGCTAGTACATTCATTACTTGGGACCTAAGGAGGATAAAATTCACTTAGGGGTAAAAGTCAAGGAAAATCATTTGATATAGCATGAAAAAAAAGGGGAAAAAGAAAAGAAAAGAAAAAAAAGAAAGAAAAGAAAAATAAAGGAATGAGTTGAGTATGGGTTGTAAAGTTATATGCTTGAGATTAGAGTTGTATTACATTTTAGAGTTATGGTATGAGTTTATGAGTGGTATTGTAATTTGGTTGCTTCCTTAGTTCCCGGATTATGAGCACCACATGCCCTAAATTGTTTCATACCTTATGTTTTCTACCTTGACCCCATTACAACCCATAAAAAGACCTCATGATGATTTTTTCCGGTAATGACATCCACGGTGGAGATTGTGATTTAATTTCAATTCTTATGTAGCTTAGTTGCATTTTGAATAGAGTATGAGTGTTAATTGATAAACCTAAACACTCGAGTGCGAGCGAAAACACTTTATTCCCGGTGAGGTTGGATGTGTAAGCATGCGGGTTACTTGATCACATAAATACTTGCTAGGACATTTGTTTGCCTTGTCTATGTTTGCACTTTGATGAGATGTTGCTTTTGGATGAGGCTATTGCATGAAGGATTGTGTTTGTGGGATGAATGACTCATAAATGTTTTGTTTTGCTCGAGGACAAGCAAAAGGCTAAGTGTGGGGGAGTTTGATAATGCATATTTAGATAGGCATTATAGAGTAGTTTTAAGGTCATTTAGATGTATATATTGCATTTTATTGGGTTAGTTTACTTGTTTGCTCATTTGGTGTTTAAGCTCGGAATCTACACAAGTTTAGTGTTTATTTGTAGATTGAGGATCCGAAGTAGTAAGGAGGTCATTCATGAGAGTCATATGGAGGCAAGGAACAAGCTAGACAAGCAAGTTGGAATGCACAAGGAAGAAGCAAAGTGCGTACAAGAGGAGAAACCGCACCCGCGGAAAGAGGAACAAGAGAAACACAGAAAACCGCACCCGCGACTTTCCAGGTAGCACGTGCCGCCAGAATTCCAAGCTTCACTGCAGTGGCAGCACCCGCGGCCTAAAAAGCAGCACCCGCGGTTTTTCTGGGCCGACACAACGCGGATTTTACATCTTTCCTAAGTTGGGCCTATCTTTGGGAAATACTTTCTAGAGTTTTATGACGGTACGTAGGCCTATTTAAAGGCTTGTTTTAGGTTGTTTTAGGGATCATCATCTAATCTTTTGACAATCGTTTTACAATGGAGTGCTAAACCTTTTTTGTTTGCCTACGATTTAAGACTCTGTTTGGTTGAATTGTGAGTTTTCTATTCTTATTCTAATTTCCATCACATGTTTCATCTTCTTTGTGCTTGAATGCCTTATGGTGTTTGATGCTATCTTGATTGATCACCTTGCTAGGATCTCATCATCGCTAGGGTTTTGAATTGTTCGTTATGATTCTTAATCTTTCGTAACAAACATGTTCTAGTTGACTTCGTTAGAAAGCTTGAATGTGTAGGAAGTTGACTATAGGTTAAATATTAGTTCTTTAGGGGATTGATATTGCTTATAAGCTTTATACATCTTGAGACTTATTGCTTTTCCTAGGATTAAACCTTAATCCGTGTTAAGATTGCTTAGGAGTAAGGGATTATTAGAACTCATAGGGCTAATAATCTATTTAAATCAAGATAAGAACATTTGATTGGAAAAGGAAGAGAACTTGAGTAGGAAACAAGGATCGAATTCACCAAATAGGGTTGAGAATTGTAGGTGAAACTATCTCTTAATTATTGATTCTCCTAACTTGTTAATATTTTTTATTCTCAACCACTCAAAACCCCTCTTTTCTATAAATTGGTAAATACACAATACACAGGAATACTTGATTCTCTGTGGGATTGACCTCTTACTTGCTCACTATACTAGTTTGTAGGTTTGGGTTTTATTTTGATAGGAAACACAACGATTTTGTCCTGTCAGGTGTCGAGAAACTTTTTATGGCACTCTTGTTTTTTTACCTAGGAAGAGGGGCTGCTGAAATAGCCATTGTTGGGCGTATGTTTTTAGTTCAAAATCTTGGTCTCAACATGATAAAGATTGGTTTGAAATCACTTCCCTTTGATAGGGCAAGAGCAATTACTGATTATTTGAGGGGATTGATAAATATACCGCTAATTTTTACTAGATACACTGCTAATTTTTGCAACATGTTGCAGAGTGGGTTCCGCAACCTGTTCTAGAACTACTATACTGTCAGATGTCCTAAAAATCCAAGAAAAAAAAAAAGTTTAATATGATTGTGGAATTTCCACACATAAAATAAGAAGAAGAGTCTGCAACTACATGCAGACTAAGCAAAGATGTGTTTTCCTTGTTTTTTTTTTTGTTTTTTTTAGAAAGGCACACACGGAAAAAAAAAATAGTCTGCAATGTTTGAGAGGTGTTTCTTTCTTCTTCTTCTTTAAAAAAAAAGGCATTGGTGTATTTAGTTTTTTTCCTTCACAATTTTGACGCTTTTGACAAGGTACTCCGCAACCCTGTGTATCCAGTAAAAATTAGTGGTGTATTTAGCTTTTTCATTATTTGAATGTACCTAATTGTCACTAGAAATCTGCCTCTGACAGGGGAAAACCTTTCGATAGAAGGAAAGATATATACAACAATGTTTCACTTCATGTGCAACTGAGTTCTGGTCTAAAGATTGAGATAAATTTAGTCTTAGATCCTAGTGGAATGTGAGATGGGACAAATCAATTTGTCTATCTATTTTGGATGTGATTTGGGGACAATACCAAAGACATCACCATTAGTGTTATTGATTTTTATTTTATGGCTGTCACACATGAGAGCTACTACTACAAATGCCAATTTAGTTTGGCTATTCAATGTTGAGGGCTGTACTAAATAAAATTAGTGTGATTCTTGTTGAAGGGGGTTTGATTGCATTGTCCTGTACAAGGGACATGATGCCTTAACCCTTTCTCAGGAGCTTGCATAAATGGCTACTTTTATTAATGGTTGTTTAAACTTAATTGCAACGAAGAGATGGAGTTGAGCAGCCAACAATGATGAAATGAAAGTCTCACTCAAAGAAACTACTTGCTCATGGTGAATGGGGTGTCATGTTGTTGGAAGCATGTCAGTTTTCAAATGGGAAAAATCAGTAGTGTGCATGACAATGGTTCTTTCAGTATGTAGTAATATTGCTGATTTTTTTTTGAGTTGGGGGGGGGGGGGGGGGGGGCTAGCAAGTGTAGGCGGTACTACACTCATCTACATGAAGTGGACGTCAACAAAGAATGCAAATGACGAGGCCAGTGAGAATCATCATCTCATGAGTGCGAGGTCATCTTCACAGAGGATTTAAATTTTGAATTTTATTTGTAATGCATACCTTCATTTAGATGTCTTTCATCAACTATTTTTGTTTTAGTTTACTTCATTAGTTTTGAGTACAAAGCTTTAAAAGAGGGGGTAATGTTAGGATTGAGATATATCATATATGGGGGTTTAGTATTGTAAATACGAAAAATTGGGGTATTCTGGTATAAATACCATATCTTGTATGTACGGGCTATGGAACGAATTACAGAAAATACTTTCCATGTCTTCTTCGTCTTCTCTTCTTCTCCTTCAATCTCCGAACTTCCTCCTTTTTTTACCTCTATCCTCCATTGAAGCATAAGCTTTCACTATCCGACCTTCGGGTCCTAACATTGTCCAACACTAAATGCGTCTGACATTGAAAAAGAAATAAACCGGTCATAAATCTGCTTGCACAATTCGAGAAAAAGGAAAAAAAATATGAACGTTTCATGTAAAAAAAAGGTTTTGGAGAAAATATATTCAACTTTAGATCCGTTCCTATTGAAAAAAAAAACGAAAAAACATACAATTAATTAGGAACGGATCTAAAGTTGAATATATTTTCTCCAAAATCTTTTTTTTTACATGAAACGTTCATATTTTTTTTTCCTTTTTCTCGAATTGTGCAAGCAAAAAAAACGAAAAACATACAATTAATTAGGAACCAATCTAAGATACATTCCTTGTAAAAAAATATTCAATTTTTTTTACATGAACAGATTGTATATCCGTTCATTGAATTTTTTTCAATGAGCGGATCTATGACCCTTCGTAGCCTTTTCACTGGCAAGGCACGTGTCGCTCGAACGGTACATACGAATTAAGGATCCATTCCCGTGAATTTAGTAAGCCCTTATCAAAAGGATGGGACAGGGGCCCGTGCATTTCCTCCCTATCCCCCAATATTACAAAAAAAAAGAAGGAAAATGATTAAAGTTTGAAGAAAAAAAGAAATAGTAAAGAGTTGAAATTTGGTGAGAAGGGACAGTGGCACAGGAAAATGGGTAACAGGGGATCCGCTCCGCTTATCAAATGGTAGGTGTTGCTATTATAATTATATAGTACTTCTTCTGAACCGTGCTCGGGGTTTTTTTATAATATTTTTGGTCGAGTTTCACACCCTACACGGTTCGGAAAAAAACGATTGATACCCCGAAAACGGTTCGGAACCGTCTTCGATTGTTACGGTGAAGTCTTTTATCGAAACGATTGATACTTTGAATTTTATAAAGAATAGTATATCGATCGCAACCCAAAGTGTAGACAATTAACTTATACAATTCCTACCATATAATGAGACAATTTGATGAGACGATGCATTAAAGCTATACAAAAATTTTATGCAAGCTCATTAAAATGATTGAGGAGCACAGATGAGATACCATCTCATGAGCGTTGACCAGACTAATTAATTAATTCAATAGAGTATACACGGTAAAGTAAACGGACAATTAAAAAAGAGAGGTTGAGATGGAGTGACCAATCATGAGAATTTAAGAGAGAGGTCCTTGGCCTGTAGTAGGATGAGGTCCAACAACACATAACCCTTGATTTCCATCTCTGTCACCACTTCCCCAGCTGCAACCCTCCACATGTCCTCCCAAAACGACACCGCTCGTTGCACACTCCTACTTTCCCTGCACATCTTCCTCAACCTCCTCCTCAATTGCTCACATCGATCTGTGAGTCACCCGTCGTCATTCAAGTTTTCATTAACCTGGACTTATTTCTAGATCTGTTTTGCTGGTAATCTAAAATCTCGAATCCTAAACTTTCAGGCAAAAAAAGGAAGCAGCTTTAGGGCGATATGAACCCAGAAAAGTTCACCCACAAGACAAATGAGATGCTTGCAGCCACCCATTAGCTTGCAATGAGCAATGGCCATGCTCAGTTCACCCCTCTTCACATTGCAAGAGCTTTGATATCCGATCCCACCGGCATCCTCCGGCAAGCGGTTGCGACTGCCGACGGAAGCGATGAGTCTGCAAGTTCAGTGGAGAGAGTCTTCAACAGAGCCCTCAAGAGATTACCTTCTCAAACCCCACCCCCGGTGAAATTCCCGCGAGCTCTTCGCTTATCAAGATGATCCGGCGCGCCCAATCGACTCAAAAATCCAAAGGGGATACTCATTTGGCCATCGATTAGCTCATCCTAGGCCTTTTGGAAGTGCTCAAAGAAGACGGTACTTCCTCCACAAAGGTGAAATCGGAAGTCGAGAAACTCCGCGGCAAGGATGGAAGGAAAGTGGAGAGTGCATCCAGGGACACCTCTTTTCAGGCCCTGATGACCGGTCTTCAGTGCCTATGGCCGTGACCTAGTTGAGGAAGCAAGGAAGCTTGATCCGATCATTGGCCGAGATGAGGAGATTTGTCGCGTTATGAGGATACTATCGAGGAGGACGAAGAACAATCCGGTATTGATTGGCTTCTCTTCAAACACAATCCCCATCCTCCTCCACTTATTCTTTCCGACTTGACCTCCCTATGATGCACCAACTCGACCCTCTCTCGCACCCAAACCCCCGGCAGAATCCACCAACATCGCCACCGCACCTCTCCACGCCGCCGTCAACCGCTGATGGACAACCCTCAATCTCCTCTCTCTCCCTCGACCAGTCTCCAATTTCACTGCCCCCGTCACATATTCACCCCTTGCTTAACGGCAAAGCCCAGAACAACCTACGGTGTCCACCATCGCCTCCAATTTCACCGCACTCTTTTGATCGATTCCCGAATTGGCGAGGGTGGCATTCTAATTTGCCAGCAATTGCTTCAATTAGAAGAAGTTATGCCATAGCCTAGTATTTGGGGAAGAACTGCCGTTGAAACTGGCAGTTGAAGGGGAACGTGGGTTGAGAGAGACTGAAAATTGTGATTCTTAACTTTGCTAAGAGAAAGACACGTGACACAAATTTTTACAAAGACATTGCTTCTAAAATTATAAGTATAAGGGGTGAATTATAATCATAATTAATTGGGAATCCAAACAACCAATGGAAAAATGGCCAGACCATAAATGGGGCCGGAATTAACGGTCCCGAAAACGTTGAATCTAACACTAATTAATGAATGGTGCCCCTCCGTTGAATCAAAACTAAAATGAAAACCATGCGATCAATGGTGAAAACCAGCGTGCTAGATGGCATCGTGGTTGATGGATGAATCAGGATCTAACATTCCGGGTTAGTCATCCGCAACCATCCCTGTGCTTTTACCATGCAAGAACTTGCTTGGCTGAACCAAATTGATGATGACGGATGCCATTTCGAATAACAATGTACATGAAGATTAGGACTCGTGCCATGGGGGTTGAATTAGACGGTTAAAAGGCGAGCTTTACCAGAAGTCAACAATATACAATTGGATTTGCTGTTGCAGCGCAAATGTATGGCAAACCAGGTTCTAAATCACAAGTCAAATTCAAGAAATTTGACGAAGTTATCTCATATAGTCGAAGTCCAGAAGCATGGAAGGACAGTTTGCAATAGAATCCAAACCCATTGGTATTGTATGGGAAGACAAACCATAGATGTAGTCAAAAAAAAAAAAAAAACGAAGAAAGAGTGCAGTTCCAGGAAAGCGAAAACTTGGGAAAACAAAGCACGCGTTTTCTCTTAAAACACACCAAGCTGGGAGAATTTCACTCCATTATGAACATGATGCAGCAATTAGAAGTAGGAGAGGATTAGGGTACCAACCCAAAGTCCTTGAAGTACTCGTGTTCGAGTGCACTCCTGGCTGTGATTCTTCTGCTTGGGTTCAAGACAAGCATTTTCTGGAAAACATAAAATCATTTGAGTAAGGATCAATGTATGAACCACAAAGGAAGCTATGATAAAGCATACACTTGGTCACAAATCAGATAAACAAGCATTTTTAGGTCCAGCTGTTTGAGGCCAAACTGCCAAAAATCATGATTATAAAGGGTAGCAAGATGGAAGCAGGTCTATAGTCACACGAGTACGCTCAAAATCAAACACCATAAGAAAAGATGGAAACACCCTCATCCAATTGAATTTCTTTAGGCTGCACAAAAAACTCACGAAATTGCCAGTTAATTTCTAAGCAGCTACTGCATGTAAACAATGTAGAAAGGGAAATTCTGAACTTACAGTGAGAAGATCAATGCCAACTGGATCAAGATTTGGGACTATAGTTGTTAAGTCCTATAAAGATAGGGTGAAAATGTCAGTTTTAAAATAATTTGCCCAAATAACAGCAAAACAGGGATGTGTTATGGTGATAATAAAGACAATTTTAGTACCTTAGCAGCCCATTTAGGGAAGGAGCTTTTAAAATCAGGCAGGGAGGTCACTCCAGGCCATGTATCCTCATTTGGGGTACCCATGATTCTGTGTATAGAGTGAAAAAAAACACAATATGAACTACAGTTTCTTTAAACAGGATACTCGTTTTTCTTCTTCTTATATGATATGATATTCACACAATTTAGAGCGAGCAGAGCAGCTGAAGAAAATGCACAGATGCAACTTGATTCCATTAAGGTTAAAAGCCAGGAAAAGAACTCATTCCATCGTTAGAAAGGAAACTAGAGTTATTTATTAGCAAATAAATTAACTGTTGTACGAGACATACAGTGTGTGCCAGTATTCAACAACATATGAAATGAATGAAAAAGTTGAATTGAGACAAATGAAAAAGTAGGATTCAAAAACAATAACCTGAAAATCCTAAAGAGCTCATCAATCTCTGAATCACCAGGAAATAATGGCCGCTGGTTAACCATCTCAGCAAAGATACAGCCCACAGACCACAAATCAACAGGGGTAGAGTAATGGCGAGATCCTAGTAGAATTTCAGGTGCTCTGTACCACAGCGTGACAACCTGAATAGAACGACATCTTTATTGCACTATACTGGAAAATGATCAGATATCACATCAATAAGTCTCTGCCTGACTTAAAAGCACCATATCTTCAAATTTTTCAAACTGTAAATGCTTTGTTGACAGGCCACAAAGTTCAAGATAAGCAAATGCCACAAACAAAGATACAGGCAGAGAAACAAGTTCACTGACAAAGATTTTTAAAAAATAACCATTTTAAGGTGCTCATTACAGAGTTCTTCAATGAACATGTTACAACTTACAAGGCAATCCTCCAAGGACGAAAAGCAAACAGAATTGCATAGATAAAATCACCAATTTACAGAAGAGAAAGAAATGTCAAAACAGCATAAAACTAGGCATCAGAGATATTTGATGTTCCATTCGTTATGTTTTGCAATTACTAAGAGATGTAAGTGTGCAAATAATTTTTTTTACTTAACAAAGTAGATGGTAAACTCATATAAGTCTTGAGTTAGCAAAACCTATCATAATATCAATACCTCATGGGTGTATGTTCTCACGGGAATGCCAAATGCCCTAGCCAATCCAAAGTCAGCAAGCTTCAATGCATTCGTTTGCTTGTCTATCAACAAATTCTGAGGCTTCAGATCTCGGTGAAGAACTCTATGTGAGTGACAGTATGCAATTCCCCGAAGAATTTGATACAGATACATCTGCAAGACAGGTTGGATAACCAGTTATGGAAAGGTTCTATCTGCGCTTTAACTAAAATCCTCATAATGAAATTTTTAAAAAAAGTCAACTATAAAAGGATTAGGACAGAATGATGCATTTGAAAATAAGTGGATAAAAACATAAATAAACATTGATGGTAATGATTTTCAAATACAAAAATAGAAATCATGAATCAGAATTGAGGAATAGCAAATACACTAATATCCTATAATTTTTTATTCCCTCTCACATACAAAGAGGTGAAGACAGAACCAAGAAGAATACGGAGATAAATAGCGGAATATGCTACAACAGGCCCAAGATAAGACCATGTACATTACCACAAGATCCACTTTCCACTACTCATGAGTGCCCAAAAGGCATGTGAAGCAGAAACATATCTTAATGACCTGAACTTACTCCATCCACAAATCCTAGCCAAGATGACATTTCACATAATACAGAAACACTAACTCAATCTTGGTTTCCTTTTTTCCACAAAAGAAATGTTAAAAGAATTCAATTTCAAAACAACTTTATCCTATTAGACAGGAACTTAGGAGGGAAATAACCGCATCATCAATTCATCATCCATTGCTCCACTAGTCCAATATCCTCCCATTTAGAGATAGAAGTGAAAAGAAAAACTAGATGAAATTCTAGGCTATGCTTTTTTTCCTCAAACTAGATGCCAGAATGGATAAATGTACTCACTTTTACGAGCTGTGGATCTTTTGAGAATTCAGGGCATGAATCCATGTGCTTCTTCAAATCCAAGTCCAGATACTCAAAAACCAAGTATAAACACTTATCATTATGCACTACATCCTGCAACCTGGCGTTCAAATTCCAATTAGATGAGCTTAAAAGGAGAAATCATAATACATAAAGGTGTAGATATACAGTCCACATATCAAAAGCGAGCTTATGGGAGAGATCACTCACAAGTCTAGACCTGTCAAGGGTCACTACTTGAAGTATCACTATATGCAAGAGAGGTGGTATTACTTGTGGAAACCCATTTTTTCAGAATTCATTTAGAAGATGGTTGAAACAAATATATTAAGCAACTAATCCACCCAAAAGTAAAGGACACAATGGACCAAGTTAGGGAAAGAGTTTATAAGGATGGATTTTATTTTTTTTTTAATAAAAAAATCTAGTTTGCAGCTACACTAGGGAAGACAATAAAAAGTACAAAACATGTCACGTGATACAACTTCAAAGAAGATACAAATGAGTCACATTTTGAGGAACAGCTTTGAGTCCACATTTTCGTTGGATCTTTGGTTTTGGATACATACAGATCATATCTATTCACATATGATTGTCATCATAGATCAAATATGGATACATAATTGTTTAGATGGCTCAGGTAAAGGATTATGTAAGCCTTTGTCTTGGAAGTAAGGAGGGGTCTTTTTTATATGATGGTTTTCATTTGAGTAATAAAAATACAAAAATACAGAGTGGGAATTTTGGTAGATGCAGAAGTAGTATGACTCTGTGTGACAAGTAAAGTTTACCAAACAAGGTTTGAAAAACAATTATATGTATCACGTTAAACTAGTTAAACTACAAATGCGGCTATTCCAAGATTGTAAAGCTACCAACCGGGTAGAAATTAAGTCAAGACAGTGCCATGATATCTACATCTATTTAAAATGTTCAATACAGATTCCAGTATAGAAATGGTGGAATGATATGCTTCTTACATGACAGAATATTGGAAGAAATGAAGTGAAAATCCACTAACATTTGCAATAGAAAGACACATAGCAGCCGTTAAAGACAGCATTCAAGACCACAGAGAGGTTTCACCAAATGTGCAGCGCACACAATAGGAAAGGGTAATGGAAGCCTTGACATTGTTGGGTGCAATCTTGGATATTTTACACTTCAAATGGAAATTAAGACATGCAACCTATGAAGGCTGCGATAGTAATCAATCGAGAGGAATTATCTGACCCTATTGCGAGGGAAGAGGTTCTATTTTCACTCTATACTTTGTAACAGTCAGCACTCAAGAATGAGCAATGCTAGCAAACATCACCTACAAACTACCCATCCAACCACAACCCTCTTCATCCAAGAGAAAAGAGAGAACTAGAGAAGGGAATCAGAAACTAAGTTTTTTTACTTATTATGTTTGCCCAAACAGTTGCATTCACATTTGACAAAGTCTAACCCCTAACACATTATGCAAGTTGCCAAACTTTGTTATGACTAGTGATCAATGACACCTGAGTAGATCCGGTAGGAACCAATAAATATAAAACAAATAGAAGCAAAATCAAAGGAATATCTCATGTGAGTATAAAGCTTCTATTTAAGCATTGGGTCTGATAGAAGAGACCCAATTCCTGTGGCAAATTGTACATGTGTGCTCTGTGCCACCTCAATTCATATTGGACAACCACATGGCAGCAGATCCTCTGATACACAAAGCAATTACAGAATAATAATACACAGCCATAGTACATTGTAATAGATGATCTACCTGACTATGTTTCCATGTTGCATTTCTTTCAATAGGGAAATCTCTCTAATGGCAGTGCTTGGTACTCCTTCATCTTCTTGCTCTAAGCGAATTTTCTTTAAAGCAATTGTCTCATTTGTGAGACGATCCCTAGCCTTATAAACAACACCATAGGTTCCTTCTCCTATCTTCTCCACCTTTTCATACTACCAGATAAAAAGGAAAATGTTACAGGAACATTGTAGATGCAACTTTCTGTGTAGTCAGTCAAATTTGATAAACTGGTAACCTGTTCCATTAGGGTCACAATTACAGTGCAAGCTGCTTTCCAGTTCTATCGTCCACCCTGAATGTGGAAGAACACAACAAATTACTAAATACAGAAACAAAAAAAAAAAAAAAGGATCACAAAAGGCAACCAGCAAGTGACAAATACTAGTGTAGGTAAAATCAAGTGAATGTTGAAATGAAATAAAAAAACTCGAACCGAAAGCGTTCGGAAACTAGAAACAGATCGATAATGGAGGCGAACACAATCGGCGGGGCGAGAAGAAAACAAAGACGAAGTGAAGCACGGAGATGAGAGATCTAAGGAAAGGGAGAAGAACGACTTACGGAGCACAAGCGAAGAACAGAAGAACGACAAGGGTCTCTCTCTGGCTTGAGAGAGAGACGACCAGAAGATTTTTTTATATATATTTTCGGTGCAAACAAAGAAGACAAGAAGATCGGAACAAGGGTTTGTAAATAGCATACAGCCCTAACAAAAAAAAACCATTAAAAAAAAAAAAAATTGGCCCAAATTATTGGTTAAATTCGGTGAATATCCATATTAGAAGAGATTTAGGTAAATGTCCAATTTTTAAATAAATTACGCGGTGGCTATATACCCTCAAATCATGCACGCCCTTAGTTAAAAGGAGTTAATTAATATTTTTAAAAAAAGTTAATTAGTCACAATGCTTGCACGTCCTTTTCAATTTCAGCCTTGTGATTTGTGGTGTATATAACCACACCCATAAATTAAGTAAATTCTCTATTTTTATGGTTTTTACCCTTCCTTTCATATCCCTACTCCTCTCTCCTTCCCCTTTTACCATTTTAGTTTTGACATTCACTAGTCAACATTGACCATTTCAGTCAATGCCTATATTTGGTGGCAGTATGATAGTTGATTATATTTTTTGGTGACGGTTGTTTCGGTACAATTGACTTTTTTGATGACATTTTATTTTTTCTAGTGAGATTTGGGGGAATTTTTTTTTCCTGGTGACATAGATTTTATTTCACGGTTGATTTTCTTTTGATGATAGTTTTCAACATCACTTTTTCTCGTTAACGAGTGTGTTTTTTTTTTTCTGCTACTAGATTATTTTCCTGTTGGTGCCAGTTGTTAGTGACGAGTTTGATCACATTATATTGTCACCACGATATTGTAACCTTAAAAAATTGTCACCAAGGCATTGTTATGAACCCGTATTTTTTAAAACGCTGAACCGGTATTGTTAACAAAAATATGTCAACATAACAACAAATGTCACCACTACATTATATATATATATATATATATATATATATATATATATATATATATATATATATATATATATATATATATATATATATATATATATATATATATATATAGGGAGTGGTTTCAGAGTGCACACCCCTTAGAGTGTGCATTGTGCACAAATATTATTCGGTGAAATGTGAAACATTATTCGGTGAAATTTTAAGCATTATTCGGTGAAATGTGAAACATTTTACCGAACACTGTTATGTTTTTTTTTTCCGTTCAGTTCAGATGAAAACGTCCCAATTCCACTGAATATTTTATAACATTCTACCGAATAATGTTTAGTTTTTTTATTTATCCATTTCAAATAAAAGAAACCTCAATTCCCTAAACAATAGTTACAATTTATATGGAATGACTTAAATTTCACCAAATAATGTTTCACATTCCCCTAAACAATACTCACATTTCACCGAATAATGCTTCAAATTTGACTGAATAATGTTTCACATTTAACCGAATAATATTTTGTGCACAATGCACATCCTAAGCCTTGTGCACAAGTTACCCATTCTCTCTCTCTCTCTCTCTCTCTCTCTCTCTCTCTCTCTCTCTCTCTCTCTCTCTCTCTCTCTCTCTCTATATATATATATATATATATATATATATATATATATATATATATCATTAAAATATTATCACCAAATAAATTTTTTAAAAGTTTGACTAGTTTCTCTCGCTCGAAATTGTTACCAAAATAGTGTCACCGACCTATTTTCACCAACTACAAAACATTGTCACCAAACTGAAATGTGTGTATAATACTAAAATGAATGACAACTCAGATCCAAGGCAAAGACAAGGTATTTAAAGAACAATACAAACTATCACCAAATATTGGTGATAGTTTTTTCTAGTGATAATTGATGGTGACATTTTTTCTGGTGACAATTTTTTTGATCATTTTTTAATTTTATTTTAGTGACATTTGTTTTGACATTATTTTCCTCGTAATACATTGTCACCAATTGTTGTCACCAATAACATAACACTATCACCAAATATTAACACCAACTAGTGAAAATTGTCACCAACCTATCATCTTTATTTTGCATTTCTAAACAAACTTTACAAAAGAATGAAATAATTTTAAAATAATTAATATAATAAAATACTACTCCCTCCGTTAAGAAAACATGTCGTTTTAGAAGTAAAATCTTGTTAAGAAAAACATGTCGTTTTAGATATTTTGGTGTTCACTTTCCAAAATTACCCTTGTAATGATTAGGGATTTGTTAGTTGTGGTTTTCAATAAAGTGGAAAAGTAAAGTAATAATTAGGGGTATAAGTGTATTTTTGTTTGGTTTTATTTGCTTTCTTAAAAATGTGCAAATGTCTAAAACGACATGTTTTAATTAACGGATGAAGTATAATTTAA
Source organism: Persicaria tinctoria (assembly GCA_037127255.1). NCBI lineage: Eukaryota > Viridiplantae > Streptophyta > Magnoliopsida > Caryophyllales > Polygonaceae > Persicaria > Persicaria tinctoria. Next base: position 25,239,123 of record JBANSL010000010.1, read on the forward strand.
TAACCAAAACGCGCAAAAGCGCGAATAACAAATACTAATTTATACTCCCTCCGTTAATTAAAACATGTCGTTTTAGACATTTGCACATTTTTTAAGGAAACAAATAAAAAACAAAAATACACTTATACCCCTAATTATTACTTTACTTTTCCTTGAATTGGTAAATAAAGAGCGGCCATTCCGGGGTTCGAACCGGGGACCTATAGGTACTACCCACAAGTCCTTTCCGGTGAGCCATTCTGGAATGGTTTATTACTTTACTTTTCCACTTTATTGAAAACTACAACTAACAAATCTCTAATCATTACAAGGGTAATTTTGGAAAGTGAACACCAAAATACCTAAAACGATATGTTTTTTTTAACAAGATTTTATTCCTAAAACGACATGTTTTTCTTAACGGAGGGAGTATTAAATAGACCTCTCCCCAAAGCTAGAACATGTTAATTGTCACCCTAAACCTTTTGTGACAAAAAGTGAGTTTTGTCACCTTAAGCCTGCAATGAGAAACTTAAGTTTTGACACCCTCTAACTTTTAGTGACAAAGTTATATTTTTACACCGCCAGCCAAACACACCCATATGTCATTTCTAGCACCCTTATCAACTAATGCTACTCATAGGGGGGGGGGGGGGGCATTCCGAGAATCGAACTTGGACCTCTTGCACCCAAAGCGTGAATCGTACCATTAGACCAAATGCCCTCTTTGACAATTGAAATAAGAAACTCAAAATTGTTTTTAAGGCAGGTTGAATATCGAATCCATGCCATGAAAGATTTAAATCAATTAAGTGAAAAATTCACCTCCTTGTGAACAAAGGACAATGTCTTCAGGTGAAGACTTTGAGCGAACACGAGTTTGACGTCCGCAAAGGGCTCTCGTCATGGCTGGTCAACCTGTCCACTCGAAGTTGCACATGTAAGCACTTCAATATTGACCAGATCCCATGTGCACATGTTATCGCGACGACGAAGGTCCGTCGGATCGACCCATACTCCCTCGTCCATCCTCTACATGGGGCTGAGACTTGGCGCGTGTGCTACGAAAATGTCGTCTACCCGGTGTCAGCTCGTGACACCTAGGCGATGCCTGTTGCGAAGCGTTGCTTGCCCCCGGTGGTGAAGCGTGCGCCGGGAAGGCCAAAGACCAAGCGCTATCCGTCCATGGGCGAGGCGAGGGGGTCAAAATGTCGTCAACAATACGTAGTGTGATTTGGTGGACGTTCATGGCACCCGTCGGAGTCATCGGTACGCGCTACAACTTTTTGGGGAAACTTTTAGTAGCGAGAATGTTTTGTGCCATGTGTTTGATATGTGATAGGGAAACTTGCAATGGCTACCCTATTTCATTTAGTGTCAGGGAATAATGAACCCTCATCTATCTTTCACCCAACCAGGGGCATCAGACAAGGTGATCCCTTATCCCCTTTTCTATTCATCCTTAGTACAAAAGTTCTGGCTAGAAAACTAATGTCAGAAACCATATCCCATGAAAAACTCATCGACTTTCCTTTTACTCGAGGGGGACCCTGTATCCCGTTTCTAGCATTCGCGGATGACATTACAATATTCTCAAAGGGTAGCATTTCATCATGTCAACAAGTCAGGAATATAATAGATTCTTATTGCGTAATGTCAGGTCAGAATGTTAATTACCACAAGTCTGCCTTCCAGATTACTACCGGTATACCTAGAACCAGAATACCGGTTATCGAAGGATGCCTAGGCATCTCTAGAGAAATAAACCTTGACAAGTATCTTGGATGCCCGATTATTAATGGTAGAGTTAACAAATCCACTTTTGAAGACATAATTGTCAAATCCTCGAATCAGCTGACAAAGTGGAAAGCCAACTCATTATCCCAGCAGGGAAGGGCTACTCTTATTGCCTCAAATCTCTCATCAAAACCCCTGTATGCTATGCAAAGCTTCAAGCTTCCAGCCTATGTACACGATAAACTAGACCAAATAATTAGGTCTTTCTTCTGGAATAAGGATGTCGGTTATAAGCCACTTATTAGCTGGGATAAAGCGTGTAAGCGAAAATCTCTAGGAGGACTGGGACTCCGTAAAGCAAAACATGTGAACGAAGCATTGCAACTTAAACTGCTATGGAAGGTCCTGGCTGAGCCGGATAATTGCTGGGTAAAAATTATCAAACACAAGTACCTCAAAGAATCTGATTTGCTGAACTACAATAGCAAAAGCAATGCGTCATGGTAGTGGTCTAAAGTCTAAACTGAGAACGTTACTCCCAACATTTAAGAAGGGACTGTCATGGGTAGTGGGCAATGGCAAAACCATTAAATTCTGGAAAGATGAGTGGGCGGGTATACCGGACCTAGAGAGTAGCTATGTTTGCCCCGAGTCTATCTGTATGAACGACACCGTCGCATCTTTTATATCTAACAATCGTTGGGACACGGAAAAACTGCAAAATATATTACCAGATAACATTGTGGAGCACATATCCAACATTCAACTCCCAATTAGTAGTATGGAGGATCGCCTATATTGGAAAACTGCTAAGAATGGGTGGTTTTCTACAGGAAGTGCGTACACACTAGTTTCCTCCGATCAAGGCGAACGTCATGATGATAATGCCTGGATCTGGAAGTTGAATGCACCTCCAAAAATAAAAAATTTCTTGTGGAAAATATGCAAAAATATATTACCCACTGCGGCAAGATTGGCAAAGCGAGGAGTAGCAGTCCCCCCATACTGCGCTCTATGCAATCACCATGAAGAAGATGTGTTGTTCATTGTTTCTTTGAATGCAAATATATCTATCTGTACCATCGCTTGCATCCGTCTCACAAACAACAAATCTCAAGGATAATTGACACCTCTAGGAATTTCACTAGTATCATGGCTTACATAGGGCAAGCTCTCTCAAATAGAGAAAAGGTTGACATGACTTTTTTTTCTGGTGGACTTCATGGCTCACAAGAAACAAGTTTATTTTCCAAGGTGAAAAACTCCCATCGATAGGAGAAAGCCACCCACAGGGGTCTACAAGCTCAATTTTGATGGTTCTACTGGAAATGACGGAACGAGCTCCATTGGCTTCATCATCAGGGATCATAACAGAGAGGTTTTACACGTATGCGGGAGGTCAGTTGGTCGCCAATCGCCACTAAAGGCTGAGTGCCTGGCTTTACGAGAAGGGATCTTCAAAGTAAATGATCTCAGGATTAAAAAGCTCATAATCGAGGGAGACTCGCTGACTGTTATTAACTATCTCAAGCATGGTATAAAATGCCTATGCGAAGTGGAGTTAATTCTATCTGATATCCAAATCCTCTTAAGCGAAATACCTATCACTTCATTTTCTCATATTTACCGTAGCGGTAACTCAGTGGCCGACAAGGTTGCAAACCTTGGCTATCACTGCTCGAATATGAGAGCTCTGTTATCTGACCCAGGTCTCATGGACCTCATCCGAAAGGATGCTATCGGGTAGCACCTTCTGCGGAAGTGCACCTAAATTCTTACCAAATAAAAAAAAAAAAAAAATAGTGTCGGGGATATTATGGGGATAATTGCAATGGATATCATATTTTGACCAAAGTGTCTTCAAGTATTGAATATATTATGTACTTTTATATTCGTCCTACCAATATAGTGTATTTATCTACCCATTAGTTTCTACATATTCTACCAATATTGTATGTTCGTCCTACCAATATCGTACCTTGGGAACTTGGCTCATTACATTTGAATCCTTCCAATAGGGTCAATTTTGTTGGTCATTAGGTTACAAAGCCATCAGTTGTCATCAGTTACCATTGTTGTACTTTAATCCTACCTATATCAAGTCATCGGTTGTCAAACTTGTCAATTTATGTGATGAAATAGTCATCCTACCAATACGGTATTTTTATTGTACCAATAGTATTAAAATGCTTCGCCACTCTTAGCCTATTATCCTACCAATAGGGTATGTCTATCTTACCATTGGTTTCTTGTGATCTTACCAATAGTATCCTATATTCCTACCAATTCTACCATTGAAGCAAACATAAACTAACCACCACAAACATAAAAACCGTGGGTGTAAGAAGGCAACATTGAACACTAGCATAAATACCAGATCAAACCATTACAATCACAACACATTCAAACAATTAATTAACAAAAGGCATTGCAAAGCAACAACATAAGTTTCTAAACCACATAAGTTTCCAAACCAACAACACAAGAAACCAACAACATAAGTTTCCAAACAACAAGTCATTCCACGAAATCAGAAAACAACACCAGAAGCAGTTCATAATGTCACCACAAACATAATGCATAAACCACCGACGATGAAAGGTTGGGTAGAGGCCTACAAAGTGTTGCGCTATATGGAGAGTCCCAAGTATTGGCGGTAGGGCGCAATAAACGTGTCGTTGACACTGTCAAATGTTTCAACGCCCTCGGCCACCAGCTGCAACGTCCTGATAACGTACGCTCCGTACAGTCACCCCTGCACAAGAAAGGTTATATCTTTCGAAGTGTCATTATATCTTACCATTATCATCCTATTATCATTCCGTTGGTTTCATTATATCTTACCATTATCATTAGAATTTACATAAATGACGAGAGAAGAGGCGGCATAAGACACTTACGAGTTTTCATTGCGGGGGATCTTGATAGTGCGGGAGATGGTGAAAGGGTTCGGGACATGGACGGTATGCCTCGTACGGAGTTCCACAGAAAATTGCATAGCCGCTGGGATCACCTTCGCAACGAGCTCGAGGTAGTTCTGCAGCTCCTTCTCCTTTATTTAGTACCAGCCGTTGTCCAACACTTCGATGTTCCAGGCGACGAGGTCGATTACGAGCCTGATCCAGTACTTGCCTTTGTAATTCCAAGGCGCCAAGATTTTGGTGTTGGGTACCGACCAGGTCCTTCCGTGGTTATCTGAAAGTGTCCCCACAAAATACTTCAACAACGTCTTCTACACATTGCGGTTCGTAATGCGGCCCACATACCCGTTTAGTGTGTCCCAATGTTTGCCCACTTGCTCCTGCCAGTAGGGGTCCAGCACGACCACGCCCGACTTCTTGTCACCCTCCCTGGCGTCCAAGGCCTTCCGTACGAGGACCAGGGCGGCAGGGCCTGCTGGATGTGCTGCGTTATGGGGTAAGTTCCAAGTTCTCATTAGTGTGAATCCCATGACATAATTGAAGAAGGAAACGAATGCTTGGTGGAATATATCCGTACCTCGGTTGATGTCCATACGCCAGGAAGGCGAAATTTGGAATCGGTAGGCCAAGCACCACCTGGCCAACAATACATCAGGAATCACCTATAGGCAGTTAAGACGAACCTCCATGGAATCTCCATCCCAAAGACGAAATTGCCCCGTACACACCACCTGGACCCCATCAAGTCCTGGCTCTAGACGCTAGAACCCCAACGAAGAAGAAATTCACTTTGACCCATCAGAAGCAAGTCGTACACTCGTACCCCGTCCGTGCAAAATGCGTCAAATAGCCCTTATGGGATATTGAAAAGAGTTTTGTATTATTTAATTAATTATGTTTTTTTTCAGATTTTCCAAAGAACCATAAGTCATCAATCGAGATTTGTATAATGGGTTTTATTATATAGTCACGAAGTTATCAACAAAAGTTTTAATTAATTAATTTATTTTACATTTTGGTTTTCCAAGCCCTTTTGGGATTTCAAGACTCATAAGTCGAGGGATTGGCGTGCATGGAAAGCAGCAACTTTTTTTTTTTCTGGGATTGACGTGCAAGGCACATCCTACTCTCCTTGTACGCTAGGGGGGGGGGGGGACTTCAATCAAACATGACACAACCAGACGATCTCCACCGTGGTGAACCATAGGCCGACAACGACGAAGACCGAGGGTGACGCATATGGAGTTCAACGTCGAACCAGGAGGTTGATGGAGACAACGACGAGAGGAAAGAAGAAACCCCTTGCAGAAGTGCAATTGAAGGACAACGAAGGGGAAATGGAGAGAGAAGGGCAACCAGGGCCCCGAACACCAACCCATAAATGGTCAGAGAGAGAAGGTCGGGAAGGAGGAGGAGATCCACGACTAAAGAACTGCACAAATACCATTGCGTCAGCCCATATTGAACCCAAAACGACCAATTTGGGCACTAAAAAGCCAATTTCAATGCAGATTCGGGCGACAAGAACCTAGGGATAAGTAGAAGAGGTATATCAGTCATAATACTCAAAACGAAAGGTCGAGAAAGGATCTTGCTCCAAATTGAGGCAATAAAATTATTCGATTGAACCTACAACTCAAAGTGAGACCCTAGAGGAACTCAAATAAGGAAGAAACGACGAATAGAGTGCTAAGTCATAAGAATCTAACCGAAATAGGCGAAGATGGAACCAAATCCGAGCAAAATCGATCAAAATCTAGGGTTTGACGTACAATGTTTTGGGGAAAAGGGGAAACGAGGGGCGCATGATAGCACATTCTTCACCCCTGGTTTCCTTTGGACGATTTGAGTCACTCATTGGGTGTTATGGGTGTGATCTGGGTTTTTTTTAGAGAGAAGAGAGAGTCTTTCTCTCTACCCTAGCATATAAATATATTGAGTATAATATAGTAACAGTTAGGGTTTAAGTGTTAATTATAAACTTTTTTATATTTTATTTTGTATATCAAAAACATTGATATTGATTTTAATAAAAATCGCACACGGTGCGGGTACTGAACTAGTTAATGTTGTAATAGGTCGGTCAAGTTAATTCAGTCGTTACCTTGGTGTCGATGTTTTTTCATGTTTTGCTTATTATTGATATTATGACGGTCTGTCTGTTCACATCTATTGATCTCTTCACATGTTTAGATCAAAATTGGTTCATTTGGATGATGAGTAAATGCATTGTAGTTCATCAAGGACTTGTTTAGTGATCACACAATCCGCCAGAATATGGTTTGTCGATTCACAATGACAATTACAAAACATATATTTCATAGGAACTACCATGTGAGAAAATTGCAACCTATCCTTCGTCAAAAGGTAGTCTTTTGCAATTTTCCAAAGAAATAGCCTAATCTTTGGTGGGATATTCAGTTTCCAAATCCTATTACACTCAAAATTAGCATCTTTTGCCCCGTTTGGGATTAAAGAAGTTGACGACTTTGTTGTGAACCAACTAGAAATACACAATCCCCAATAAAGTCTATAAGTAATTTTGTTCTTGGTAGAGTAATATTTCAAATGTTCGATGTCTATATCCGATAAGAGACCTACCGTGTCAACACGTAGCCTATCGCCATCCCAATCCCCCTAGATGAGTAATACCCGTTGATTATCCAACCCTAAAAGTCATTTAGTAGTAGCATAAGAGCGCGAGCAGAGAGTGGGCCTGCAAATGCCCCATTATAACCCCATAACTTGATAGAATAAGCATCGTCCACACTCCTCCGCAAACCCATTGCAAATTAAATAACTTCTAAAGCGGCATCAACTTTGTCCAAAGAAATAGTTTTCTTTTTATAATGCATTAACGGTTCCCCCTTAAGGTATTTTTCAATTATCACTTTGACGCAAATGTTTGCCACAGCCGTCTTCGTCTCCGGCGATGTGCTTGCGTTGCCGGTGTCTTCGGCCGTCTCTGTAAAGCACCGATCTTGGTTGTGCTTGGTGGGTGTCGTTGCCAAACCACCCCCTGGCCGGATCCCTCTCTAATCGGGGCTATGAAGGCTGTATTTGCTGATTGGAGGGCTCGAAAATGCTATGGTTGTTGGTTAGTTCTCGTCTCTAAGTCCATCGCTTTCAATTTCACTCTCTATAAATTTAGGGTTGGGGTTGGTTGGGTTCGTCTCTCTCCCTTCCTCGTCTCTCTCTCTCTTCTCTTCATTCTTCTGAATTTGCTCGCTCTGGTGTGGTTGTTGATGAATGGTTCTGCTGGTATGTGGTCTAATAAAAACAATTTGGGGTCGGCTTCTGCTCCTTCCTCATCCAAATCCCGAAAGGGCACAAATCCTGCTAGCGAGGCAAAACAACCTGGTCAGGGCTCCGCCCCTGTCGACGGTTCCTGCCGTCTCAGGCCTGGGAAAATATCAAACCCCAACAAAAAACATGCTCCTTGGAGGGCAACTCTGTTGCTCATGTCTCCCAAGTACCACAAGTTATTTACTTGCATATTAATCTTGGTTCATAAACTCAGTGTGCTAATAAACTGCTTGATAGTACTCAGGAATTTCACTGAGTTGATTGTTTGGTCTTGCTTGCTGCTTATAACTCCTTTATTCTCCATTCATAGGTGTTTAGAAAACCAGGTGATAGAGGTCTTCTCTTCACCCCTTACCCCTCGATTTACGGGCTTTGAACAAACTGTGGATATTGGGGCTTCTTTTGCTCCTATCTTCAGACCTGACAAATATGTGTCTGTCTTAAATCCCAATTTTTAGACTATTAGGTCTCCTATGCTTGCCAAATCATATAAGTGTATCCAAGAAATCAGTTGGGTGTTTATGTATAATGTCTCTTGGTCTAACGATGAAGCTCCTTTTTTAAAATCTATGACTGAATTATTGAGCCTTGTCTGTAGGTCTCAACTTAACCTCAATGTTTCATCATGTTCAATTGCAGCTGCTCCTCACAGTTCCTTAGAGATGTCTCTTGGGGTTGTGAAGATTGTTTTATTTGAGTCTCGTCCTCGAGCTCTTGGATGCGACATTGCTGTGTCAGGTGCTTGGGTACAGAATAATACCTACTGGGGCCGGAACAATGGGGTTGAAGTGGTGGTCTCGTCTTCATTCCATACCTCCCGAAAGGGTTTAGAACAAACAATGTTCATAGCAACCTCTGATGGTCTTACTTCCACTCTTGATGAGGTATTGCCCTCCATGGTATTTCCCTCTGATCTTCTGGTCTCGGCTGGGTGTGTAGACGTCCGAGTTATACTCTACTTGTTTAAACTAACGGGTGAGATCTTATCTGTGGTTGTACATGCTCTTTTGAATGGAATAATTTTCTTGGATATTAACATTGGAATTAATTTTGGATTTAATTGGTTCCGTTTGTTCGTTGCCAAAAAAAAAAAACTCCCGAAAGGGCATAAATCCTCTCAACGAGGCCCCAATCAACTCCCGAAAGGGCACAAATCCTCTTAGCGAGGCAAATCACTCAAAAGGGAGCTCGCTCCTGGACGAGAGTTGGCAGTATGACTGTCATCCTAAAATTCAATTTCATTTTCCCAGCATGTTTCTATATGTTGTCCCTACTGTTTACGAGTCCTCGATCAGGCTTTACCATTCAATCGTTTGGTCTGTGCGGCAACAACATAACTATGTTGCTACTTGGAGGTCTCTCACCTCCTTTGTTGCTCCTGGCGTTTCACTCTCGAGTGTTCTCGAGTCGATGCTGCAGGAGTTTGGGTTGTCATCGTATCCTGAAGCAGATTTGTGTACAAAAAATTTAGGCAAAACCATCTCGACATCGTCCTTGCTCAAGGGATGGGAAAACAAGATATCTTGGAGAGGTTTTCTTAAGGTCCCTGATGCTGGTGCTCAACAATTTAACCATATTAATTTATACAAAATTAATGTCAGATTGTTGAGTGTTTCGGTATGCGGGTTGAATGTATCTTCAAGACATCTTGTGTATTTCCAAGCATTCAGCACCCATTGCTTTCACTTTGGACAGAACTCATTTGAATTGTGTAGGTTTTATCTTCTGTCATTTGGCTCCTGTATGAATTTCAATTGGAAAGTTTGGACTTGCTTGTGTCATTCTAAGATTTGGGCGCGATGGCATGGGAAGGCCCATGTTGATTATAGGAACATATACCGATTCAATTTGTCAAAAGACGTTTTTCTCAAATTAAAATTTCAAAATCCAATTGATTTAAGGACTCTGAAACCTAGTCCTTTTATCATCACAAGGTATATATGAAGATCAGCTTTTGGAATTGCAGGGGTATAGGAAAAAGAACTTTTTGGACGGAAATTGATTTTATGTGTAAAAATGAGCATATTCAATTTCTGGCTCTAGCAGAAACTAAATCAGAAATAATTCCCGACGACAAGCTGTGGAAAAATGTTGGATTTGATGAAGCGGTCTGGTCGCCGACGACTGGTCGATCCGGTGGTATTGGTGTCCTATGGAAATCCTACCAATTACTAAACTTTTCGATCTCCATTGCAGTTCACTTACCGCGTATAATTGGCCTCAGACTTGATAGCTTGATTGAGGGGTTTCCTATCCTTGTCCTTTTCGTCTATGCCCCTCCGGGTCCTAATGACAAAGAACCGTTTTGGGTTATGTTAAAATCAATTGTGATTGACTCACCCATCCCGTGTGTAGTTTTAGGTGATCTAAATGAAATTATATGCTGTGCCGACAAGCTCGGTGGTGCATCTACCCGAACTTCTAGGTTCACTAGACTTCTCTCCTTCAAAAATGATTGTTCACTAATAGACCTCCCCACCTTTGGAAATGCGTATACTTGGAGGAAGAATCCGGATGAAGATTTCAACATTCGTGAAAAACTCAATCGGGTGCTTGTTCACCAACAGGTTATCGAAAAATTTCCTAATTTGATCACATATAACGGAGCTTTTTCCACCTCAGATCACTGCCCAATATCAATATCTTTTGAGGTCGACTCTACTTTTAAAGCTCCGCCTTTCAAGTTTGAAAATGCCTGGCTACTTCGAAAAGATTTCCGCAATATAGTTAAACAATCCTGGAGGGCCAATTGTCCGGGATCTGCCATGTTTCAATTAATGTTTAAACAAAAAATCCTTAAAAAGAAGGCAAAAGAATGGAATAAAACGACTTTTGGAAACATTTTCCGCCAATTGAAAGAGGTGGAGACTGAGCTCCTGCACATTCAATCCACTGGCCCGGGGATAAATGTTCAAGCAAACTTCAATAAGGAGAAGTGCCTCATAAAAAAGAAGGAGAAGCTTCTACTCTTTCAAAAAACTTTTTGGAACCAAAGAGCCAAAACCAAACATCTTAAGCTCTCCGATTCCAACACAGCTTATTTTCACCGAGTGGCGTCAGGGAGAAGGCATAGGAAACAAATACGTAACATCGCCTCCTGCACTGGAACTTTGGTTGTAGGCGAGGAAAATGTACGGAATGAGATTAAAGAGGATTTCGGAAAAAGATTTCAGAAACAACCGATAGACGACAAGCTCCTAAACGAGTTGTTGGAGCTAATACAACCATCAATTACACCGGAGGATAACAACTTCCTTGTGCAACTACCGTCTAACATGGAGATTAAAACTGCAGTTTTCAATTTAGGGAAAAATAAATCCCCGGGTCCTGATGGCTTCACAGCTGAATTTTATAAAAAATATTGGGATATAGTAGGTACATCGGTAATCCGAGCAGTTAAAGGATTCTTCCATTCCGGAAAATTGCTTAAACAAATAAATCACACATTCATCTCCCTTCTTCCAAAAAGAGAAAATCCGACTGCCACCTGTCATTACCGCCCAATCAGTTTATGTTCCAATATATACAAAATTATATCCAAAATCTTGACTGATAGAATGAAAACGGTTATTGGGAAACTTATCCATCCGTTGCAGGGTGCTTTTGTATCTGACAGGGCTATTCAAGATAATGTCCTGATAGCTCACGAAATTTTTCACTCCTTCAGATCTCGAAAGGGTCGTGAGGGATGGTTAGCAATAAAACTAGATATGGAAAAAGCATATGATAGAGTTGACTGGAACTTCATAAAAAAGGTACTTGGGAGATTTGGTTTCCACGATAAATTTATTTCATGGGTTATGGAATGTATTACGACAGTATCTTTCTCAGTGTTAGTCAACAACGGTCCTACTGACCTGATCTTCCCGTCCAGGGGTCTCCGTCAGGGGGACCCGATTTCCCCATTCCTATTTATTTTAGGCGCTGAGATTCTGGCCCGGAATCTCTCTGCTGAGGCAAGACTGGATAAAACCCACATTGGCTTCCCGATTGGAAAACACGGCCCCCGGATTCCATTCCTCTCCTTCGCAGATGACATCATAATCTTCTCTAAGGGTGGTTTGGAAGCTGGGCGCAAAGTGAAGTCGATTGTAGACTCATACTGTAAAGTTTCGGGCCAAAAGGTCAATTACCATAAATCTAGTTTCCAAGCTACGAGAGGCATCCCTAACCATAGGATCCTAGAATTGCACAACTGTCTTAATATTACAAATGAAAACTCAATAGAGAAATATCTTGGTTGCCCTATTATCAATGGGCGGGTGACCAAAAATACTTTCGAAGAAATCATTTGTAAGTCTAAAGAACAATTGAGTAAATGGAGGGCCAACGCCCTTTCTCAACAAGGACGCGCTATCTTAATCAACTCCAATCTTTCTGCTAAGCCACTACACTTTATGCAGAATTTTATGCTCCCTGCGACGATACACAAAGAACTGGACCAGATAAACCATACTTTCTTTTGGAACAAGGATCTTCAGTATCGCCCACTAATTAGCTGGGATAGGATTTGCAAACCGAAGCATTGTGGGGGTCTCGGGATACGGAAATCTAGTGACATGAATATGGCTCTCCAAATGAAGCTGCTTTGGAAGATTCTGGCCGAGCCTAGTAATGTATGGGTCTCGTTGATCAGACACAAGTACCTTCGCTCTGCTAGCATTTTCGAATACAAAAAAATTGGGTCAACTTCCTGGCAATGGTCTAAGCTCGCAACTCTAATTAACAAATTTAAGTCGGGGCTTATTTGGTCGGTAGGAAATGGGAAATCAATTAAATTTTGGACTGATAATTGGATCACAACTTCTTCATTGTCATCCATGGAAGATTGCCCTCAAAATTATAATCAAGAGGAGACTGTCAGTGATTACATCATGGGGGGAAGATGGTGGAAGGAAAAACTCCAGAGCGCACTACCTAACTGCTTGGTACGTGAAATTCTCGACATTCCGCTACCCGCCTCGCAATTTGAGGACCGGTTATACTGGTGGCCTGATAGGGAGGGCTGGTTTTCCACTGCTAGTGCATACAAATTGATAACTGCTCAGTCAACACTTCTCCCTGACATTAATGCCTGGATATGGAAGGCTAATATTCCCCCGAAGATTAAAAATTTTCTTTGGAAAGTTACACAGGATGGCCTTCCAACTGCTTCTAGGCTATCATGTCGGGGGACGTCTGTCCCGACCACCTGTTCTTTATGTAATGGGGGCCCCGAGGACGAGGTCCACCTTTTACTAGAGTGTCAGTTTATACGAGCGATCCATCAATTCCCCCGCCAAATCCAATCAATTATTGCTTGCATGATTGTCCAGACTCGGGACATCAAGCCCATTTTGTCGTTTATTGGGAAGAATCTTAACTCGTCGGCGTTGGAAAGCCTTGCTTTCTCTTGATGGTCTACTTGGTGTATTAGAAATCAATATTTGTTTCAGCGGGTGGCCATTCCGCAAAAAGACAAAGTATTACGTCTGATCAAATCGCACATAGATAACTGGAAAAAGACATCTGTGGCTGAGGCTGATTTTGAGGAGGAGGTTAGTCATTTTATCCCCAAAACTCCAAATCAGAGTAAAAAACAAAAAAATGTTTCTTGGCGCAAGCCATCGTGGGGTACGCTAAAGCTCAATTTCGATGGATCATCACTTACAAATAACGAGAGCACTGCTGGGGCCATTATCAGAGATTGGGAGGGACAACTAGTATCAGTGTGTCACAAGAAACTAGGCAAACAACGTCCTCTCACTGCGGAAGCTCTCGCTCTCAAAGTGGGTATCCAACACGTTCGCCAACTTAATATAGACAAAATCCAAATCGAAGGTGACTCTAAGATAATCATTGATCACTTAAATAGGAAAACCAAATGCCCTTGGGAAATTGAAATGATCTTTTCTGATGTACAAATTCTGCTATCGACTGTGAAAGAAGTCTCTTTCTTTCATGCTCCTCGTATGGGCAATAGAGTGGCTGATAAGGTTGCACACCTTTGCCACTCTGCCCGAGGAGTCGATATTAAAAATGATTTAGGTCTTTTGGACCTCATCCGCAAGGATGCTACCGGGTAGAGTCTTTCTCACCCGAAATCTTTCCTAATAAAAAAAATAATAATAATAATAATAAAAAAAAAAAAGTCATTTTTAATTTTAAAAGTCGGCGTATAATATATATTATGGCATTCCTCTTAAATTTAGGCATGTTTTTCTCCCCTTCATCTCTTCATCTCTTCATCTTTGAGAGTCCACAAAGTTCTCCTAGCCTCTTATAGATCGCTGCTCCCCCAAAATCTTGATGTCTCACAATCTATGGTCTTTTACCCCAAATTCTCATTCCTCTTTTTTTGATTCTTCTGATTTCATTGTCTCGTTTATCCACCACCCCGTTTGATTTTTTTTTTTTTGTTAGAAAAATCTCAAATAAATAAATAAAAAGAAGAGAGGAAGCAATCTTAATGCATAGATCCAAACCCAGAAAAAAGTTTGCAACTAAAACTCCAATTCGGGGTGAAAGTTTTTGTGGGTTCCTAATTGAGATATGATTTTGGAGACGTTTGAGGTGGAAAGTAGGTGTATCGATCATCATAATGAAGGCAAAAAAGTGTTTTTTTTGTAAGGTTGGAAGTTATGTTTTGTGGGTGGTTTTCATTTTGAGTTGTTCGTATCAAGCAAGGTCCCAAGATGCCAATTTGGATACCAACAATCCGGCGGCACGCAAGATTGTTACACAAGTCCTTTATAGCCAAATGTCGAATTTCACTGAGCTATTTGGCCCTGAAGTCATCAAACATTTAGGATTCTGCATAAAGGATGTGTAAGTCTGTTCTAAAGATTTGGTTTTTTTTTTTTTTAGATTTTAAAGTTTCTAGATTAATTTAGCCTATATATGTATTTTTCTTAATCTCTATGAATTTATAGAACAATCAGATATGTTATACATTTAAATGCAACTGTATACAGAGACAAGGAATGGAACAAAGCTTTCAATTTCTCAGCGGATCTCACATTTCTAGACAATTGTTTGGCAAAGCAAAAAGGTAGTTGCAATGTTTAGTGTAGCTATGAAGTTGCAATGAATCTAGCTATGATTTAACCAATGATTATTTATGGTATATATGGGGTTTTAGATCTTTCTCGACGAGTGTGTAATGCTGCAGAAGTCGGTTTCTACTTCACCAATTTCTTCGGCACAGGCCACAAGAATGCTAACTATTTGAAGCCAAACAAAAACTGTAACTTGAGCTCCTGGCCTGCTGGTTGTGAGCCAGGATGGGCTTGTAGTGTCGGCGATCAAAAGGTCAATATGAAGGATCGACAAAATGCTCCTTCTAGAACCGAAAGTTGCCAAATTTGTTGTGAGGGGTTCTTCTGTCCGAAAGGCATCACCTGCATGATCCGTAAGTTTAAATTTTGCAAAATCTCATTTCTATCAATAAAACAAATTTAATTATATATATCTATCTATCTTGTATCTTGTGTTGAATAATGAGGCTAACTGTTCATCTCTTTGTATTACTAAGCATAGCTTGTCCGTTGGGTGCATTTTGCCCGTTGGCGAAACTTAATCCTTTCACTGGAACTTGCATGCCGTAAGTGGTTATATATGTACATGTTGTAGTTTTAGGAATGAATCTATCTTTTCTATCAACTTATATATAAATATATTATTTGCATTTATGTTTATGATTTTAGCAAATTGAATATACAGATATGCATACCAAATTCCTCCTGGAAAAACAAATCATACATGTGGTGGAGCAGACATTTGGGCTGATGTTTTAGGGGGTAAAGAGTTATTTTGTTCAGGCGGATCTTACTGTCCTACCACAATCAAAAAAGTCGGGTGCTCTACCGGGTATTCAAACTCAAATCATATATACAACTATAACTACCTAGCTGTCTTGTCGATCGATTTTTCATACGCATTAAAGTTTTAGAATCACACCTCACATGATTTTTATTTTCTTGATTTTTTGATGCAAACCACCAGCCACTTTTGTAGACTGGGATCAACATCACAAACACGTAAGTTTTTGTCTTCTTGAGTTGTGTTATATCCATATATGTATTCGTAGATCGGATGTTAGCCTGTTTGTAAGTGTTACATGTTGCCTTTTACAGCATGCTTCCAGCTTGCTAAGTGCAATGCAAATACCGCGAATCAAAACATCACAGCATATGGTCTCATTCTTATTGTAAGTGTTAGTAAACATACCGGTGAAGATTAGTTTTTGTTGTCGATACAAACAAGCATAGAATTAGAAATCTAACATTTTTAAGTGTTGTTTGTAGATTCTGGTATCGTTGATTCTGATCATCGTATATAACTGCTCTGATCATGTATTGACTACACGAGAGAAGAGGCTTGCGAGATCTAGAGAGCGTGCAATAAGGAGTGCACGAGAAACCGCACAAGCTCGTGAAAGATGGAAAACTGCAAAAGATGTTGCAAGGAAGCGTGCTGTAGGGTTGCAAGATCAGCTATCACGCACCTTTTCAAAGAAGAAATCAATGAAGAATAATGACCCCGCGATGAAGGGGGTTGGTGTTGGTAAGACACAAGGTGGATCATCAAAGGAAGCTAGTGATCTAACAAAGATGATGCATGACATTGAGGATAATCCCGAGGGTAGCGAAGGTTTCAACTTGCAAATAGGAGATAAAAACATCAAGAAGCATCATGCACCAAAGGCTAAAGAGTTGCATACTAAAAGTCAAATATTCAAGTATGCATATGGGCAATTGGAAAAGGAGAAAGCAATGCAAGAGGAAAACAAGAACTTGACATTTTCGGGTATAATCTCGATGGCTACAGATGAAGAAGTGAAGAAACGACCTTTGTTGGAGGTTGCTTTTAAAGATCTAACCCTGAGTTTAAGAGGAAAGAACATTCACATAATGAGATCTGTTACAGGAAAGCTTATGCCTGGTCGAGTGTGTGCAGTTATGGGTCCTTCTGGAGCTGGGAAAACTACTTTTCTGTCTGCTCTTTCAGGGAAAATAACAGGGTGTGATATGATGGGACAAATTCTTGTAAATGGGAAAAATGTATCGATTCACTCGTACAAGAGGATAATCGGTTATGTTCCTCAAGATGATATTGTCCACGGTGACTTAACTGTCGAGGAAAACCTTCTATTTAATGCGCGTTGCAGGCTTCCTGCTAGAATGGACAGAGCAGAGAGGGTTCTTGTCCTTGAAAGAGTGGTTGAGTCATTAGGATTACAAGCGATCCGCGATTCTCTAGTAGGGACAGTTGAACAAAGAGGCATATCTGGGGGTCAAAGAAAACGAGTTAATGTCGGAATTGAAATGGTTATGGAGCCTTCCCTTTTGATTCTTGATGAGCCCACCTCTGGATTGGATAGCTCTTCTTCCATGCTACTTCTTAGGGCACTTCGTCGTGAAGCCTTGGAAGGAGTAAATATATGCATGGTGATTCACCAACCAAGTTATTCTTTGTACAAGATGTTTGATGATCTAGTACTTCTAGCCAAAGGAGGCATTACCGCATACCATGGATCGGTTAAAAAGGTTGAAGAATACTTTGCTGGTCTTGGAATCATGGTACCTGACCGTGTTAACCCTCCAGATCACTTCATTGACATCCTTGAGGGCATAACTAAGACAAATGCGGATGTAACTCGTGAACAACTCCCTGTTAAATGGATGCTTCATAATGGATACGCAGTACCTCCAGATATGTTGCATCTCTGTGATCAAGGCTCTTCCAGTTCCTCTGGTAGTTTAGCACGTGGTGGTGCCGCTGATAACTCTTTTGTAACTGATCTTTGGATGGATTTACAAACTAGTTTGGGACAACAGGGTGATAAGGTGATGCAGAACTTTGTCAATGAAACTGACTTGTCCAACAGAAATACCCCAGGAGTGATATGGCAATATAGATACTTCCTTGGACGGTACATACACTTACTTTTCATTCACTACATAATACTACTATTTTATCAATTCATAGTACGTACTATATTAACTAAACAAATTAATGAAACGTTTCGACAGGGTTTCTAAGCAAAGATTACGCGATGCTGAAACACAAGCCGTAGATTATTTGATCCTACTACTTGCCGGTGCTTGCCTAGGAACTCTTGCTAAAGTGAGCGATGAGACATTTGGATCGCTTGGATATACCTATACAGTCATTGCTATATGTAAGTATAAATTTCAATTTTTCTTTCTTAAAACATACTGTACTAGATTATTTGATTTGATGAAAATAATAAATTTTATGTTTTTGGCGATATATATATATATATATATATATATATATATATATATATATATATATATATATATATATATATATATATATATATATAGCTCTGTTGTGCAAGATCGCAGCTCTAAGATCATTCACAATTGACAAGCTACAATACTGGAGAGAGAGTGCTTCAGGGATGAGCAGCATGGCGTATTTCCTTGCCAAGGATACATGTGATATGTTCAATGTAATTATTAAGCCTTTGGTTTACCTATCCATGTTTTACTTCTTCAACAATCCGAGATCAAGCTTCCTCGATAACTACATGATCTTGGTTTGTCTTGTTTATTGCGTTACTGGCATCGGGTATGCGTTGGCCATCTGCCTTGATCCTAGCCCAGCTCAACTGGTAATTCTACCTAAAACATTTATTTCATAGTAGCATTTTTAAGTTTTTTGCATTTTTAACACTTATTTCTTCACAGTGGTCAGTTCTCCTTCCTGTTGTATTGACACTCGTAGCGAATCAGGATAAAGACAGTGGGACTTTGTATGAGCTCGGAAAGATTTGTTACACAAAATGGGCTCTCGAAGCCTTTGTCCTCTCAAATGCTGAAAAGTATGTTTTATAGTTCCTTCAAGAGTTACGATTTACTACTTTCAACATGAATTATTATTTTTTAATTTGTTGTTATTGGATATGAAAATAGGTATTACGGAGTGTGGTTGATCACCCGGTGTGGCTCTTTGAATGCGTATGGGTACGATATCCGAAGGTGGAACTCGTGTTTGATCTACCTTCTTTTGGCTGGAGTCGCGAGCCGCATTATAGCTTTCTTCTTCATGGTGATGTTCCAGAAGAAATGAAGTTGAATTCAGTGCATCTTGGGGACATCTGAGTGTATTTCAAGAAAATCAAAAGGCGAATAATTTGAGGGATTTTTTTGGTGATTCCATATACCACCCTTGTATCATATGTAGAGGGGGTTTGCAATGTTGAGGGAGAGAGATACAATGTAGGAAATGATCTCTAACCATGGAAACATGGAGTGCCATATATGTATAGTCATTTTGGTTCTTTTGTATTGTTGATCTTTTGGGTGTTAGAGATTGATTTTCTTTTCATGATTGTATAGTTTGTATGTTTTTCATTCTGTGAAAAGTTTAAACAAAAAATTGTCACATGTTTCAGAAAATGAATACTGTTGGAATGTGGTTGTCCCACATCGGTTATATAGAGAAGGTTTGAACAACCTATAAAGTTGAAGGGTTACTCCTCTCATTGTCAATTGATTTTGAGATGGAACCCCGTTCGGATTTATGTATTGTTCGAATCTCCCGTATGTTGGCCCAGCCGACTTTAACAAATACTATAAGAATGGAACCAATACAAATCTTATTAGAGATCCATTGGACCAATAACATTAGTTGTTGTTTTTATAAATATTCAACAATTTCAGGGAGTATGATTATAAACCCCTATGCTAACCTCCCAACATTGATTGAAAGATTCCGCCAAAAACATTGATTGAAAGATACATACGACGAATGGTAGAAAACCGTATAGGTTACATAGGATAGGATGAGAAAATTGACCCATGAACTAACCTAAAAAGTACAAGTAAAACAAGTTTATAACTGAACATTTATGTGAAAACTTAGCATTTATAGATCAGGTTAGATTCGATTTTTTAGCGATTCATATTTTGATAGATCTAACCGCAATCGAGTTGTTCGAGTTGGGTTCGGGTATACCCATTCGGGTACGTTCGGCCATATGTCGGGTCGAGTCACATATCAAGTATATTATATATTCGGTCAAGTTTGGGTTGGGTCGGGTAAGTTTCGGGTTCAGGTTGAGTCAGGTTCGGGCTGGGTCAAGTCAAGTCACACTTGATTTATTAGACATCCATTTTACAATAGTTTTTTTATAAAAATAATTCAAAGATATCAACACCCATTTTTCACTTCTTACCTAATAAAAAAAATCATTTTTATCCCATTTTTTCCCTATGAATTCATTGTTTATCCCCTTTTGAATATTTTATTAAAAAAATTCAAATATATCAATACACATATATCATTCTTTACCCATTAAAAAATTCAGTTTTTTTTCCATTTAAATTCATTGTTTATCACATTTTGCATAATAATAACAACAACAATAATAATAATAGCTTTGTTTATTTGAAGAAAAAAATAGATAAAAAAAAAAGTTAAAAGTACAGGACAAAACTCACTAACAATTTATTGAAAAAGTGAAAAGCTGAATTGGGACTCGTAAACTGGTGTGGTGGTTAAAAAGTAAGTTATGAATCCAGGACGGAACTCATTGATAAACATGCTCTTAGGAGTCTGTTTCGTAACTTATTGATATACCAAACTCATAAAATCAAAATGGTAATCCAAGTACACAAATTTTGATGGTTTAAATGTAAATACTTAACTTTTATAACCTTGAACAAAACACAAAATCAATTAAAAGGGGACGGACATATTGGCCCATAAACTGTAGAAAGGAGGATACTCTGCTGGAAAGCCCTAATCCGGAATGCAGACTTCATGTTATCTGCAGTCTAAAGATTCACCTTCAACATTCACCCAAACTTCACCCTTTTTCAGACTTTCACGCCTTGATGGTGATGGTGATCTTACTCAAGAAGCCAAGCAAGCCTTTACCGACACCTTGGCTCAGGAGAGAGAGTCTTATAGTGCAAGAGTCCTGGCTGTGTTTTCGGCGACCACATCAAGCTCCCTTCTTCCCGCCCTTTGCTGGTTTGATATCTTTGGTCAGCATTCTCGGTGCTATAGCCATCGACATCAGCTCCTGGAAGAGAAGCTTACATGCGTAGGGGATGTAAACCTGCATCATACACAGTTGATCAGGAGGAAATGTCATCTTGGAGGCTTGACAGTAGTGAGATGTGGCTATTTAAGAATCTTAAATGTAGACAAGTCACCTGAACAATATCGGTTTTATTCTTGCAACCTCTGCATTCAAAAGAGCTCTTCTTAAGGTTAGCAATTGCGATTAAACCACAACGTTCACAGACGTGCACCCTATACGCATCCCTCTGATCAAATAGCCTCTCTTTGAGGAAGTGTGCAGCACCATGAGCAATCATGCAGTCTCTTTCCATCTCACCAAACCGCAGCCCTCCGTCACGAGACCGACCTTCAGCAGGCTGCCTGGTGAGGATCTGCACAGGCCCACGTCCACGGGAATGAATCTTGTCATCCACCATGTGCTTTAGCCTCTGGTAGTAAGTCGGTCCCAAGAATATCATTGCAGTTAGTTTCCGCCCTGTGTGGCCATTGTACATGGTTTCATAACCGCGCATCTGATATCCACATTTATGAAGAGCCTTGCTAATGTTATCCACCTGTTAAACCACAGGGAAAATTCATCACATACAATTGGGATAAACTCGTGAGAGCAAGAAATATGACTTGCAGCAAATAGTCCAAGTATAATTTCACAAAAAGCTTGATTGATTCAGTAAATCTTATAACAACCAAAGTAATAGATAGTAGAAAACCTCTAAGAAGAACATCCTCTGCCTCTAACACAACTTTTATATACCCACACACTTCTTTTAATCATTTCATTGTCATTCTATAAGAGATTGGATATAGAGAGAACAAGTGTCACAAGATAAATGAAAACCAAAAAACCAATTTTACAACAGATAACAGTAAAACCTTGCATGAATTTTGAAGCGGCTTTAGAAAAAGGGAGCACTCCATAATGTCATCAAGTGACTTACAGTGATGTCTGTAAAAGGAGTAGCATCTCCTTCCTTCCCAACATGAGCAGCCACCTTTCCCATAATACACTCAATAAGCTGACCAATGGTCATACGGGAGGGAATATCATGTGGGTTCACAATAATATCAGGAGTGATTCCTTCAACAGTCCAAGGCATATCCTCCTGCGTGTAAGTCATTCCGACTGTTCCCTTCTGACCGTGCCTACTACTGAACTTGTCCCCAATTTGAGGAATCCGAACAGACCTCACCCTTACTTTCACAAACCTTAACCCATCAGCATTTGTAGTGAGCAGAACCTACAGAGCCAAACAATTAGTTAAGAGGGTGACACAAGAAAAGGTTCAGAATTCACCAAGACAAAAAAAAAAAAGAACATCCAGTGAAGTGAATTTTAATACTTGATCCACAATCCCATTTTCACTGTGCCGTAAGCTGATACTGTGATCACGTCTTGTATAACGTGCAACATTAGGACCCTGAGCTTCATCTAGAGCTAGGGGGTGGTCTTCCCAATTATGACATCCTCTCCTGAAACTTTAGTGCCCTGAAATAATTTTAATGATTAGAAAGATAAACTAGTAGAAATTCACTGCAACTATGTCAACAGAAAAGAAATATATTTGTGGAGCTATCATTATACTCACAGGAGGTGCAAGGCCATCGTCATCCAATTTATCATAGGAACCATGCCGCATACCCTACAGAAGCAACAGGTTCAATACCAATCTAGAATGCAGAGAAAGCCTAGTGTAAAATTCAATTATGGATTCTTACCATTGTATTAGATCTGTCTGGACGGCCAAAATCCTCCTTAACCAGGGTACCCATCTTCTACTCATCCCTAAAATTGAAAGGAAAAAGTAAACAAAGAAAAAAGGAATTAATAACCAGGCAGAACATTTATAATAAAACAACCAAGCATATGGACAAAGATTTATGCACCTATAGGAACGGAAGAATAATGATCTGAAAAACCCACGATCTATGGAAGATTGGTTCATGATAACAGAATCTTCTTGATTGTATCCAGAGTAGCAGGCAATGGCAACAATGGCATTCTACAACATAAAACGATAAATAAAATGTCAACAGAAAATCAACTGATGGCAATAGATGGCATGCTACGATACAAGGAAAGAATGGTTACAATTCCAGCTGGAAGCTGCCTGAAATGCAGATGTTCCATGGCTCTTGTAGTGACAAGAGGCTTCTGTGGATAGTATAGAACATAGGCCAATGTATCCTGAAGAAGTAAAATGAGTCCAATAGAAGGACCAAAAAATGATAAGATTACAAAATAGAGATACACTGATGATAGAAAAGATGCCAAAGTGATGAGCATTATGTATCTACATATCAAAAGGAAGAGAAATACCATGCGGAACTGATAGTTTGTCACATAAATACCCATGGCCTGTTTGCCCATAGCTGATTGATATGTATTACGGGGAGACTGAAGGCAAGAAGCAGGTTAGTACTGAGTAGGATGAAAAACAAGTGATTTTTAAATCACAAAACACATGAACCAGAGACATTGAATACCTGGTTATGGTCAGGGAATGGAATAATAGAGGCACAGACACCCAGTATCAGAGATGGGTGGATCTCACAATGAGTGTAAGTTTCAGAATATGCTTCATCGGGATTCATCCTTGCAGAAATAAGGTCCTGAAAAGGTTTAATTTTTAATCAGATCTTAATTCTCTGTCAACATGTTTTCCCACGCCAATATGATTGGCAGTAAAACCAGCCCCAACCATAGAGTTACTCGCATTAATGGTCATAGAAATCATAGTGGTTTCTTCTTCTTCAGTATCAATGTACTCTATGTATCCCTTAGCAACAAGCTCATGCCATCCACCATCTTCAGGGGATTCCTGGAAGGATACAAAGGGTGAAATTGTAAAATATAGTTATTATAGCAAAAGCATGTAACACCAACATCAGTGTTCAGATAACATTTCTACACTCACCCGTTGCTGCAACCCTCTGATATCCCTTTTCTTGACGAGCAACCTTTGTTTCTCAACAATGAACAGTGGCCGACTACACCGACCATAGTCAGTGTATATACGCAGCTCTTTCAAGCGGATATCTCGTACAACACCAACCTCAGTGTTCACATCAACCTGCCCATGACATTTGGCAAATTAAATTGTGTGAAAAGCACAAGGATATGAAACCTAATGAAAAAATGATCATGCAAAAAGCAAAGACAACAATTCTTGACAAACAGATTTTGCCATAAACGACTACAAAGGAAACTAGAATTTGAATAGGGAAACCTCCATTCACATCAAAGCAAGCAAATGTAACAGATGATATAATAACCAACAGCCACATTCACAGATTGCCAGAGATGACTGTGTTTCATCACTAGTGATGCCATAACTAAACTATTTTCTTGGCTTTCATATTCCAAATTATGCAGAAGATTTCAGTTTCAGCAGTGGCGAATAGGTGAAAAGAATGTTGCAAGTATGCAATAGAATTCTAAGGCCAGGCTTGGTAATAGTTACTCTAGTGGTGCATCCAGTGAAATATTTTAGCCATGCAATAACTAATAACAAGTGGAAGTTGTCTAAAATAGGTGGAAAGGAACAAGAGCACTCACCCTCCTTCTCAATTGTCTCAGCGTCTTCACCAATAAATCAGGATCTCTATGAATGCCAACCCAGCAACCATTGACAAAAATCTTGGTAGATTGAGGAATAACAGCAGGAGATATTTCCTCAAAATTTTCAGTACTCCATTCTTCCAAAAATTCCAGGATAGGATAGGCTGCTGAACCCACAGTGATGTACACCATTAATGCAAGATTTTTCACAAGTCCACAAGCTTGCCCTTCAGGGGTTTCGGCAGGACACATCATTCCCCACTGAGAATTGTGTAGCTGCCTAGGTTTTGCCAATTTTCCCTCACGGCCAATAGGAGAATTTAATCGTCGCAAGTGTGACAAAGTGGAGGCATAGGTAAGACAATTCAGCACCTGCGAAACTCCAGCTCTTGTTCCTGCTGCATTTGCTTGTCCCCAGTTCCCAGTAGCAAGGGAATATTTAAGGCCACTCGTAATCGTTTTCGCCTTTATTGCAAATTGGAGGTTCACATCCTTTCCCTGGTCTACACATTTCTGCACATATCCTCTCACATCCCTCGTCAACTTTCTGAATAACATCCGGAATAAACCTCCAAGTAAAGGACCAGCAAGGTCCAGCCTCTTGTTTCCATAGTGATCCCTATCATCTTCAGGCCTTCGCCCAATGGCACATAAGAGAAGCCGGTGAATTATATAGCCAAAATAGTAAGCCTTTTTAGTCTCACAATATTCACCGACACCAACATGTGGAAGCATTTCCTTTTGCAGAATCTCTCTAGCATACTTGATTCTTTTCTCACGTGTAACACCAACAGTAGCCCCTCTTTTCCCGATTTAGTCTAGTGCAACTTGTTGGTTTTGAATCACAAATGCCTCTTCCAATGATGGTCGGAGCAACTCCATCATTTGTGTGTCGGAGAAGTCGTAGCAAATATGTTCTAAGATGTCTTTATCTGCAACAA
This sequence comes from Persicaria tinctoria, assembly GCA_037127255.1. Lineage (NCBI taxonomy): Eukaryota > Viridiplantae > Streptophyta > Magnoliopsida > Caryophyllales > Polygonaceae > Persicaria > Persicaria tinctoria. Next base: position 25,264,607 of record JBANSL010000010.1, read on the forward strand.
ATCCCAATGCTCGAAAGACGATGATTATAGGAATTTCTGTTCGAATGTATGGAAGTGTCGCACGTATGTACTGCCCAGAGGAACCCTGGAGTTACAAAAGTAGAGAGCAATAAGATAATAAATCATGGGAGAAACAGGAATGCTTGTTTTAAAATTTCAGGAACCTAAAGGCTTCATTACCCCCTTGGCACCAGCCCTAGAGAGCATTCGCACAAACATGGTACTTGGTGGTCTGTTCTGGTTCTCAGCCATGGACCTCACTTCTGCAACATATGCATATTTGTTTGGCTGCCTTTTCTTAAAGACATAAACATGATTTGTGCTCATCTTCTCCTGAGCAATTAAAACTTTCTCACTGCCATTGATGATGAAGTACCCTCCTTGATCAAGAGGGCACTCTCCTAGCTCTGTAAGATCCTTCTCTGAATTGTGGTACAATGTACAGTAACTAGAACGAAGCATTATAGGAACCTGATCAAAGAAATTTCTGTTATTCACAAAATCCCATACATATTCCATGTCTTAGACACAAGATATCCAGTTCAAAAGAAGTAATTACCTTCCCAATGAAAACTTTGGTGAAGTCTTGTGTTTCAGTAACCTCTTCACCATCGTGCCCTTTCTTTATAACTCTCTTTGTGACATCAACATACAAAGGTGCTGAGTATGTAAGATTTCTTAACCTAGCTGCTTTTGGGAACAAAGTGGCTGTCTCACCGTCAGACTCTGTCATCATAGGCTTACTCAAGTAAATTTGTCCGAAGCTTATTTTGTATATAGTCTGCAATAAAAGTATCATGTTAACAAAAACATTGATGCTAAATCAAAAGAAACAAGATTCTACTTTCTTATGATCTTAAAGAAATGCAAAACAATATAAATGATCATGTGTATTCATTGCAGACGTAACAAACACATCGAGCCATCACTTGTTCGGTTAAAACTGATGGCAAAGAAATTATATCAAAAGAAGCCTAATTGAGAAAGTGATGGAGCTAAATTATTGCAACCCTCGGAAACGTTTTATTTTTCCTGAATTATAACATAGACATATATCTAAGGAACTCGGAACCATATTATTATATAAGCTTTAAACTCAGAACCACAATATCATACACTCTTTCAAGATGATGAAGTTCTGGAACTCTGTAAGCTTCATAGAAGCTGTATGATTGAATACAATCTCTCCATTAAATTTGTGCTTCCGAGAACATATAAATTCCAACTAATTTGAAAATAACTAGTTTCAGCAATGCATTTACTCTCCACGGATTTTTTTTACTGGCTTCAATTACCAAAACCACAAACCCTAACATGCCTAACTCCAGATTTTCAACATTTACTATCAATCCACTAAAATTGAGGAACGAATAGTCCAGAAACCGGTACAATAACTAGGGTTTTTGAAAATCAATTCCGAACCTCAGCAAAATCGGATTGCTGGCCGGGATTATGCTGGCTCTCGGGGTGAATCTCTATGTCTGCAGACTCATCTACAATCTTCTGCATAGTGTTTTGGATGAACTCGTCGAACGAGTCGAGTTGCTGGCGAACCAAACCCTTGTCTTCAAAGTAGGCGCTAATAACGGCCCAGGCGTCTTCCTGGGTGATTTCTTCCTCCTCGTCCTCCATACCTTGATCCTCCTGGTCATCATACTCGTACTCCCCATTCATATTTCTTCCCCAAACAAATTTGCGCGAGAGATCGAGACAGAGAGAGGAATGGAGCGCGCCAGGGGAGAGAGTGTGAGAATTGGGGAGTCTAGGGAGTCTGGGGAGTCTGAAGGGGTTTTATGATTGGGGCCGCAAGACTATGGGCCTTATTTTTAGACTCAGAAACACAAATTAGTACTGTATATATGATCCGGAGGAATGGCTCACCGGAAAAGACTTGTGGGTAGTATCCATAGGTCCTCGATTTGAATCCCGGAATGGCTGCTCTTTATTTACCTATTCAAGGAGGGAGTATTATATTAAATGGGTAAAATTTGTTACGGAGTATATTTAATATTTCTATTTGGTGTCCATTTTTTTTTAGTTACTTGTCCATTTTCATGTCGTGTTTATGATGATTGGGTTGAGAATTGATGGAATTGGTTTAGACTTGTAGATTAAGTTAATATGTGACGCTTAATTTTTTTTTACTTTAGGGATGTTTTTCATAACAGCTTGACGTGCTCATGGTCATGGACTATGATGCTTTCAAGGTTGTTGATGTAAGGAGAGAATCAAATATGAAAATATGTAAATACAATTAAATCGTAACTCTTAGCCTATCAAATAAATTCAAGGCTCTTTTGGTGCAGTCGTAACTCTTGATCCTCTTCCCTCGATATCCATCTTTTTAGAAATGTTTGTTGGATTGATTTGGGTATTATTGGGCAATGATCGAGATACCATCCATGGCTATGAGGTAATTAATTAAAGTTGCAATCAAATTACGGTTAGTTAAGGTTAATTGATTTTTTTTCTTTTTCATTAACTCACGAATTTGTAATTTGTATAGGGATGAGAGTGGGCATGTTTGTTATTGCAAAAGATGGAATTCACCAAGAATACGATCAAGAGAGAGGAAAATGGCGAGTTGATACTAAAAGAGTGATAAGAAAGGATGCATGGTTTATAAAATTGCGCAGATTCTCTTATGTGATGGAAAAAAAGGAAAGGTGGAGATGATGATAGGCCTTGCTCTACTCATCAACTTCTCGATAGAGATGGTTCATTCAATGTTAATGAAATTTGAAACCTTTATGTAAGAAGTTAGATTGGGTGAATGTGGAGTATCATATATATGTTGTAGTCTTCATCATGGGCCCTCAAAGTAGTGGTATATACCGTGGCTTTCAACAGTTGAATCTAAACACTTTCATGTTCCTTGATAGGTGAATGAGTGGTTTGAAAATGAGTCACCTCTCATTCATTTGTGATTTTACACTTTCTAGCATTCATGTATGCATGTTCTAATTTTATCTTGGAAATTGTTAAACATTTTCATGTTCTACTGGCATTTTGAGTCTTTAACAGGAAAGAGTACACTATTGAATCAATTGTTTATAACAAACTTCAGGGAAATGGATGCATTTAGAAGAATGAATGATTATCCTATTTTATTCTTACCAGATTTTATTTGTTCTTGATTTTCTTAACAGGATACATCAATTTAATAAGCTGATTTTGTTCCAAGTCTCGAACAGCAAGAGGTCTATGGATGGCAAGATGTATTGGTATTGAGCCATGTACTATTTTTATGGATTTAGAAGGAATCGGTGGAAGAGAAATGGGAGAGGTGAGAATTATGTTTCCCTTAATACTTCTATTTGATTATTAATCACTTGATTTTGTATAAGATTGTACTGAGTCCATCACTTATTAGCTAACTAATAAAACTGTAACGGCCCAGAATTATGATTTCCGGTTTACGTTTCAAGGGATGAAAACTCTTGTTCGGATCTTGCAATCCAGGTACGGGTCGAGGTTTCAAACTCATTTTAAGGTTAGTGGAAAGAGGGATTTCAAACCCTAAAAGTCACAAAGGGTCGTTGGGTACCCTTAACCTATCTTAAGACTATGTCGCGAAATTCAATTCAAATGAAAGTAAAGCGGAAGCAAGGTTAAGATACAAATGCCACGACAAAGCCGGGTCAAAACCAAATCATAAGCGAGTGATTACCATTTTACCAAGTTAGAATATTAGCTAGGTTCTTCGATTCGCCAAAGAGTTTCCCGTCACAGAAGCAAGGAGCAAACAATATCTGCAGAAAATACCTTAAAAAAAGAACGGGGAAAGGAGTCAGATCGAGCCACTCATGCGGGACCGGCAGTCCTCGCTGAGGCCACATAGTATGTGCTATACCTAATAAAGATGCTCTAATGCAGTACGAAAGTCAAACACACTAGCATGCCCCTAACTATAATAATGTGCAAAATACTGTAAAGGGCCCAAGACAATGCCAAGTGGCATATCCCTCTCCTACCTTCACCCCCTTCCGATAGGGCGGAGACTGGCCAGCTCGTGAATGCATTCCATCATAATCGGGCGGCACGCATGCCCAACCCGCTCCACAATAAAGCCCGCAAGCATATCATAATATAAGGAAGTTCATGACTCGATTGACTCAGGGTACCCGATGAGGCTGGGCTACCCTATGACCCTAGCAAAGACTCTAGGACTATCACAGATAACGGCCGTTCTGTTTCAAACGCATAAAGTAAACAGATGCTCAATCAATTAGTGCAACCTAAACATGATACTACATGACATGCTTTTATGCATATGCAACACCTAACATAAAATGCAACAACAGGCATGAATGTCCAACCTGAGTAAGCCCCCTAGGGAACTTACCTGAAGATGCAGAACAACAGGATAATACAAGCAAGGGCCCAATGCAAGTCCAAAAGCAATACACACCTATCATCAAGTCAATTCCATAAGCTACCAGGCCGATATTCATACATACGAAACCCAAGTTCTCAACATACTCAAAACCAACCGATAGTGAAACCGTTTTCCAAAACCTTTCCGATATGATCAACATCAACCAAAATCATTCTTCAAATCAAACCCCGTTGATAAAATTGTACCAACCATATTTTTTTTCCAAACTCTTAAATCCCAAGTTAAGTTAACTCATATTCTAGATAATTTCAAATCATACTTGTCCAAATCAAGAGGAAGTATCAATTCTCCAAGTCAACCCCAAATCTTGTTTTATCAAAATATTCCGGCATTTTGGTTTCAACACATCAAATCCTTTAAGAATCATTTTCGGACGACTTAAAACATTTTTTAAATAATTTAGCAACAATATTTATCTAAAATAAACATTAAAATAACTCCATCTTTATAATCCCCATTTATAAAACATATTAAATAAATACATATTCCCAACAATATCACTTTTAAATAATTTTATAATATAATAATAATTTCAGAATTTATAGTTAACACAAAATCTCAGATATAATAATTATAATCCATTCAAATAAACATATATAATAACTATATACAATATAAGGTATAACACATTTAACATAACACATAAAACAACACCCTTTAAATAAAACAATACAACCCAATCCAACAAGCCCAAAACTCAACCCGGTCTCAGCCCAAACCCGAACCCATAGGAGAAGCCCAACCCGGAAGGAAACCCGACCCAGCTCAGCTCTCCCATCCCTAAACCCGGTTCAAAAAAAAAAAAGGAGGAGAACCCGGTTCGGCCAGAAAGAAGAAAAGAGGGATGAACCCGTCTCCTCCCCGCTTCCCAGATCTGTTCACAGCGGACACCTGGAAGAAAGTAGGGCGAAGGTTTCGCCGGAGACAAGCAATCCTGAACCCCAATTCACAGAAATCGACTCACACAGACAAGGAAAGGGAGAGAGAGAGGGGTTCTCACCGAGGTTTCGAAGTTTCGCCGGAAAACGTCGTCGGGGCGCGATTTGGCTCGCCGAGGACGGGGGAGAACTCCGGGGATCTGGGTTGGACGGAATTGGTTATAAAGGTGTGCCTTTAAGAGGTTACGAGTCGGAAACAGGAGAATCGAAGACTTACCGACCTACTTGAACGGAGAAAGAGGAAGAGGAGGAGGGACGGGCATCGGCGCCGGGCGGCACAAATCTGCTTCGTCGCTCCTCGGAGGGCTCGGGAGAGGCTCAGTGAGGCTCGGATCTCCTCGGAAAAACAGCGACAAGGTCGCGGCGCTGCTCGTCACTTCTGGGCGGTTCGAACAGGGGAGGAGGAGGCTCGGCGGTGGCGGATCGGCTCGCCTGAAACGGTTGGAGACGGCGCTGGGCTCAGGAAGACGGGGGAAGCTCGGGCGCTGGTGGCTTGGCCTCCAACAGAGGTGAGACAGAGGTGGGAGGGCTTGGGTTGGTGTTCGAACACAAAAAAGAAGGGAGGGAGCTGTGGGTTGTGTTTGCTTAAGATGTTTGAAAATGAAATGTGGTGAGGATAGGTGTGTGTACAAGGTATTGTAGGGAACCAGATAAAGGGGTGGTCCTCTTCAATTGGAGTTGTGCCATAGCTGTCACAATTGGTCAACGCTGCAGAGAGGAAGCTTTTGGCATTTTGCTTCAATGGTAGCCCAAGGTAAGAGAGAGAAGGGATAAAAGGGGTGTGTGTATAGCTAATTTGGGTAAAAACAGAACCTAGGAGGGAGCCATTTGATTTTCGAAAGTAGGAGGAGGAAGATGACAAAGATGGGGAAGGGGAATATAAGTGGTACAACATAAATTAATACCCGGATAATAAATCCCAAAACCCGCTTGCTCGACTTTAGCCCGACCCAAAAGATATAAAGCTTACAACTTCAAATTTAAATCGAATTTTTGACTGAATCAAATAATAAAATTATGTTATACTTTCAAATTTTAGCAAGCGAAAGCGAAAATAAATCTGAATGAAAGTCCATTTAAAATAATCATATGCCGGAATTCATTTCAAGAGATTTTATACCCCGATTTAAATTCATTTTAATTATTATTATTATTATTATTATTGAAAATTAGGATTTAAAAAATCCGAGCCTTTACATCATCCACCTCTAAAAACAAGTCTCGTCCCCGAGACTAAAACCAAAATAAAGTAGGGGATGAAGTTTGAAATTGATGAGTCCTAGGACCATGTCTAAGAACCTCGTAATCATCTCGGTTGCGTCTTCCGGGATTCTCGCAACATTCTAGTCACAGTCGTGACATCTCCAATTGGCCTTGACAAGTATGCGATAGGCGCCCCTATCACATACTCGCTTCGACTTTTCGGAAGTACCACAACTCTAAAAGTTATACAATGTCATCACTAGGTCTTAGCAAGCACCCTACAAGCGCCCTTATAAAATGCTTGTATCCACTTCGTGAAGTATCGTAGAGTTGCCCGGGTTTGACGATTGAAAAAGATTGGCCTCAAAATTGTTGAAACTCTCGGTAATTTTATTCCTTACAAATCAAATTTAATCCTTTTCAAAATTGTTCAACTCTTCAAATCCAACGTTTAACCACGTAACTTTACACCAAAACCAGTCAAATCATTTCAAATCAAGATTCCGTCACAATCTTCCAACAACCCAATCAGTTTCCCGCATAACAAGCAATCAAATTCAGAAGCTCAGAGGTGGAATCATCCACCTCTAAGGGCTAATCCCATATTCTCTCCCTAGTTTCCAAAATCAAATCAATCTATCAATCTCAATTCTCGCAAGAACCACAAGCTATAAGAAATGCATAACCACATGACCAACCAATCTTCAACTAGTACATCATACAACAAGTCTCAAACATATGCCAACACGGTGTCACAAGGTCACATCAATATCTCCACGTCATACTAAAGGCCATGATACACATCTCAACAATATGCCAAAATCATAACACATGGCTCGATATCACACCAAAAGTCATAAAGGATATCTCACTATCGCATATCAGCATCACAATCATAGTAGGGTCAGTCACAGCAAGGGCAATCATAGTAGGGTCAGTCACAGCAAGGGATATCATTTAACGCATAAATTCACACAGTCATCATATCCAATTCTATCTAGCATTAGCATAACATTTTTATCACGTCAATCATTGGTACTTGCAAGGTTAGCCATAGCGAAATTTCATCATAAGTCAACGGAACAAAACTACTTATCAACACATCAATACAGTCAAGGTCATGCTATTAAGATTCAATAAAAAGGGAAGATCAAGAAGTATATCACCATCAAATTGTCAACATGCTCTCTAGAAATCATCTTACTCATCACAATGTCATATAACGATCATTTAGAAATCATGCACCATTATCTCATATATATATATATACAAATCATATTCACATTCCAAGTCATACTCATCATTTAACATATCAATAGTCATGCTTGTCAACCATATAATACAACATCATGATCACTACAACATAATATAACATCATGTTTACCACCACATAATATAACACCATGCTTCCACCTAATAACACATCATGATCTCATATATTATCATATCACAACACATCCTAACATGCTTCTAAAACAACTTAACAGGATAGCAAAACATCAATATATCATGATAACACTAGTCACTACCAATTAAATTTTAACATTGCGTTTCAACAGGTAATGTTATTCCATATCAGGTTTTATCATGGTCACTATCTAACATCATGCCAGCAGATATAAATAAATCCCATAATCAAGAAAATCCTCACATCATACCAGTCAAAATAAAACACAATCTCCACTCACCCATCTCCACTCTCAACCACGACTAATCCTCTTCTAGACCCGCCAACGTCATCTCAGACAAAATTTCCCAAAGAAATCCCAATTCATCTCGATGCTCAAATCTCGCCCTCATTCCACCAAACTCTCACACATACCATCCACCTCTAAGAATCCAACTCCTACCTCTAACATCACACTCGAGCACCCCCCATACTATATCCTCAATTCTCTTAAGGTCATTTCTTACACTTCCCACACTTCCCAAGATATCACCAACATCATGCCTTGCAAAATTCCTAAAGCCCACTCAGTCTTAGCTAAACCAACATCTCTCTCTTGCGACTCATCTCATAACATCCCTGATCATCCTAACCACTCAAGCTCTTTCACCACTCTTCTACCACGCTACCAATGACCTCACCCACAGGTTTAAGGAAGAAGCAATAATTAAAATCATGAAACATAAGGTCTACATCATGTCAACTAGCATTTATAAACATAACATCATGGGTTCAACAAGTCTAAGTTTATCATCATGCTCAATAATCATTGCAACATCAAATATGAACATACTGAAGTCAAGCTAACATGTTGCACTATAACCTTATCAGATACAATTCAGGTCTCTTGGCATATGTAGTTCACATTTTACAGGCAAAGGAATTCAAATCATGCTTAGCAACTTAGAGTAGCAACACGTCAAGACATCATGGTACATTAGATCCGTAAGGCATCACATCATATCATCATAGACGACAGGCAATCAGGCAATAATCATCATCAAGTCAGCACATCAACACGTAAATCTCATCGCCAAGTTAGTGCAATATCATTGTCAACAAGTTCAAAATGGTTAGTAATTCGAGCGGAGAACACTCTCGCTTGCAAGTCATATCTTACTCATTAACCGTAATTCTTGACGAGTGCCCGTTCCGTTGACATCATTGATCCTGAGGCTCGTGGGTTATGGGCCCACACTTCCGTTGCACTGTTCTATCGATGTCCAACTCCTCATTCTTTTTCCCATGCGGTCGCTCGTCTAATGTATCGCGCAAGAGTCCAATTTAGTGAAGATAGGGGAGTGACAAGAGCAGACAACCCAAATTCCTTTCGGAACCAAACGTAGACCAAGGCTAAGAACGACAAGACTAAAGACAAGACTTTGACCCGAGAATGACAACGATGCCTCTATGAAAATCTATGAGGTTACAATTTGTGACAAGCAACAAGGGTTCATCTCAAGCAATCAACCATATCAACCCACACTAACATGTACCTATCTCGAGGATCAACGACATACATGTACATTCAAAAGACACATTCGAGTTCTACCCTGAGGTGTATGCGAGGCAAGCTAATAGTCTATCGATTCATGAAAGTCATAACACCTAGTAGTCTTAAGCGAGATATGCAGGATTTACCAAACAGAGCAAATATCACATATATGAGCAATGCACTAGCGGGGTATATATATCAACAATCGAGGTTCAATGCATCATTATGAGGTTATCGTAACAATCCGACCTAATGTTATACGAGAACACATAAGAGCAGCATAATAACTATCACATCTGACAATAATGATCGCATAATAGGTTGAAAACGGCATGTAATCGTACAACATAACACATTTAGAAAGCATAGATCCTACACAATGCCAGCGATACGTGATAAGGCATGGACATAGTCAAGAGTCATTTAAAAGAGTTCAACATAATGTTCATAAAGCATAAGGCATCATTACAGGGAGTAACAAAGAGGGCGTCACCAGCAATAGAGTATAATCATGCTAGGAATGAACTGTTATAGGGCACATAATGGTCCAATAGCTATCACATTATAGAACAAGCACGACATGTAATCATTTAGCGAGTCGCATTGGAAAACATAAGCCCTACATGATACTATTAGTACATATCAAGTATGGATACAATCAAGGCAATTCAACAAGATCCATTCTAATATTTATTCGTCATGCGTATGCGAAATCATGATATAGTGTGGTATGTGATCATGCGAAGTGTCAAGTCATACGTTCATGCAAGCACGATATGATATCATAGAGTAATAGGGGAAATACCACCAAGCGATAACATGTAAGCATGCTAGGATCAAGCATCACAGAAATTAAGCAAGGCAATCATCGAATTCAACATTAATCCAATCAGGATAAGTAAAACATTTTAAGAGAACAACAAGAGGGAAGAAACACACTATCAGGGACCTAGCTCGAGAGAGAATAAACAGTAGTGTAGGCAAGGTATAATTCGCACAAGTCATGATCAAAGGTCCTATATGATACTAATGGCTCAACATAACACGCGATACATACATGCAACTAATCATGGCGACACGTAAGAAATTAATTCAATCACATTCCAACAATCTAGAAACATTAGGAAGGTTTTACGATGTATAACACGAGTTTAAGTAATGAAAATATGACTAGAATACGGGGCATGAGCTCAAATCAACACATACTAGGATAAAACATGCATTCCTCAAGACTCAATTATACCAAATATTCTCTCTTCAACACAAGTGACACACATCAATATCAAGTGCAAAATAATCAGCAACAGTTAATCTGACAATTACAAAATAGATATGCATGCTATAAGTTCTTGTCACAAAAGGAATAAGGAGCATCGACGCGTCATTAGCTAGTATGATAAAGAGATCATTTACAGGCATTCATACGAAGAAGATTTTATCACACTATCATGGACCTAACCCAGGAGAAAACAACTATCATGTAGGTTCATATAATGTGGTTTATGCTTCTAATCAATCACACTATCATTAACCTAATACAGGAGGAAATAATGATCATGCAGGTTAATATCATATGGTTCATGCTTCCAATCAATCATACGATCTGTGGGCCAAGTAAACATGCTATAACAACAAATAATCATGATATAAGGCAAGACACAACGCGAGACTTGAGCAAGGTAACTAACCACAACATGAGCTTAAACAATAAAACCATGACAAAAGGCAAGACAACATGATCAACTTCTTACTAATGATCATTGGCAATTTACATGCGGGAGATTACAAAATAATGTCATGTAATTCAGAGAGAGTCACCATTACAACCGGACAGAGATCCTTAAGGGCAACCATTGACTTTTCCCGGCTCACTTATCACCCCTCTTTCCCGTGGGACTTTGGTACGACTATTTGTGGTAAGAAAATAAAGGTTGACCATCATATGAATCAAGAAGGACAACCCCATGACACCTTAATTTTGACTCAAAATGCCATCAAGAACCACCTTCTAATACTCACTCAGAGAACCTTCATAGCCATACATGATTCCGACACAATTGTTTACCAACCCAATTTCCCGTGGAAGACACTGACATCCAGGAAAAGGCTAGATAGAACAGTCAAGGGTTTAACGTAGTGGAAGGGGTTGTTCCACACAAGTTGGGTTTGACCACACAGAAACAAGGGTACTCCCACTATCCCGTTTTCACAGATCAGTCAATACACATTTAATTGTTAGGCATACCAATCAGATATCTAGCATAACAAGCACTCAACACAGAATCAGTTAGTGACACTCGTAATGACCTCCTTGGAGTCTTCCAGACCCATTTGTAAAGAACAAGCTAATATTTCGCCTACCCATTTCCAACTACATCCAATAGGGATGGTCTAACGTCTTTCTACCCACTCGATCCCCTCTTTAGTCGGTTTTCCATATTTTATGATAAGTCAAGTTCATTACTTAGTCCAATTTCGGTTAGACAGCTTAAGTTCATTTTGCCCTTTTTAAAATCCTTTTAAATACTTTGAAATTCATGGGCGATTTTTCTTCCAAATCATACACTCGACCCTTGCGTACCCGAATTGCACAACCTCGGCTCTGATACCATCTTTGTAACGGCCAGAATTATGATTTCCGGGTTATGTTTCAAGGGATGAAAACCCTTGTTCGGATCTTGCAATCCAGGTATGGGTCGAGGTTTCAAACTCATTTTAAGGCTAGTGGAAAGAGGGATTTCAAACCCTAAAAGTCACGAAGGGTCGTTGGGTACCCTTAATCTATCTTAAGACTATGTCGCGAAATTCAATTCAAATGAAAGTAAACCGGAAGCAAGGTTAAGATACAAATGCCACGACAAAGCCGGGTCAAAACCAAATCATAAGCGAGTGATTACCATTTTACCAAGTTAGAATATTAGCTAGGTTCTTCGATTCGCCAAAGAGTTTCCCGTCACAGAAGCAAGGAGCAAACAATATCTGCAGAAAATACCTTAAAAAAAGAACGGGGAAAGGAGTCAGATCGAGCCACTCATGCGGGACCGGCAGTCCTCGCTGAGGCCACATAGTATGTGCTATACCTAATAAAGATGCTCTAATGAAGTACGAAAGTCAAACACACTAGCATGCCCCTAAGTATAATAATGTGCAGAATACTGTAAAGGGCCCAAGACAATGCCAAGTGGCATATCCCTCTCCCACCTCCACCCCCTTCCGATAGGGCGGAGACTGGCCAGCTCGTGAATGCATTCCATCATAATCGGGTGGCACGCATGCCCAACCCGCTCCACAATAAAGCCCGCAAGCATATCATAATATAAGGAAGTTCATGACTCGATTGACTCAGGGTACCCGATGAGGCTGGGCTACCCTATGACCCTAGCAAAGACTCTAGGACTATCACAGATAACGGTCGTTCTGTTTCAAACGCATAAAGTAAACAGATGTTCAATCAATTAGTGCAACCTAAACATGATACTACATGGCATGCTTTTATGCATATGCAACACCTAACATAAAATGCAACAACAAGCATGAATGTCCAACCTGAGTAAGCCCCCTAGGGAACTTACCTGAAGATGCAGAACAACAGGATAATACAAGCAAGGGCCCAATGCAAGTCCAAAAGCAATACACACCTATCATCAAGTCAATTCCATAAGCTACCAGACCGATATTCATACATACGAAACCCAAGTTCCCAACATACTCAAAACCAAACGATAGTGAAACCGTTTTCCAAAACCTTTCCGATATGATCAACATCAACCAAAATCATTCTTCAAATCAAACCCCGTTGATAAAATTGTACCAACCATATTTTTTTCCAAACTCTTAAATACCAAGTTAAGTCAACTCATATTCTAGATAATTTCAAATCATACTTGTCCAAATCAAGAGGAAGTATCAATTCTCCAAGTCAACCCCAAATCTTGTTTTATCAAAATATTCCGGCATTTTGGTTTCAACACATCAAATCCTTTAAGAATCATTTTCGGACGACTTAAAACATTTTCTAAATAATTTAGCAACAATATTTATCTAAAATAAACATTAAAATAACTCCATCTTTATAATCCCCATTTATAAAACATATTAAATAAATACATATTCCCAACAATATCACTTTTAAATAATTTTATAATATAATAATAATTTCAGAATTTATAGTTAACACAAAATCTCAGATATAATAATAATAATCCATTCAAAACAACATATATAATAACTATGTACAACATAAGGTTTAACACATTTAACATAACACATAAAACAACACCCTTTAAATAAAACAATACAACCCAATCCAACAAGCCCAAAACTCAACCCGGTCTCAGCCCAAACCCGAACCCATAGGAGAAGCCCAACCCGGAAGGAAACCCGACCCAGCTCAGCTCTCCCAGCCCCAAACCCGGTTCAAAAAAAAAGAAAGGAGGAGAACCCGGTTCGGCCAGAAAGAAGAAAAGAGGGTTGAACCCGTCTCCTCCCCGCTTCCCAGATCTGTTCACACAGACACCAGGAAGAAAGAAGGGCGAAGGTTTCGCCGGAGACAAGCAATCCTGAACCCCAATTGACAGAAGTCGACTCACACAGACAAGGAAAGGGAGAGAGAGAGGGGTTCTCACCAAGGTTTCGAAGTTTCGCCGGAAAACATCGTCGGGGCGCGATTTGGCTCGCCGAGGACGGGGAAGAACTCCGGGGATCTGGGTTGGACGGAATTGGTTATAAAGGTGTGCCTCTAAGAGGTTTCGAGTCGGAAACAGGAGAATCGAAGACTTACCGACCTTCTTGAACGGAGAAAGAGGAAGAGGAGGAGGGACGAGCGTCGGCGCCGGGCGGCACAAATCTGCTTCGTCGGTCCTCGGAGGGCTCGGGAGAGGCTCAGTGAGGCTCGAAGCTCCTCGGAAAAACAGCGACAAGGCCGCGACGCTGCTCGTCACTTCTGGGCGGTTCGAACAGGGAAGGAGGAGGCTCGGCGGTGGGGGCTCGGCTCGCCTGAAACGGTTGGAGACGGCGCTGGGCTCAGGAAGACGGGGGAAGCTCGGGCGCTGGTGGCTTGGCCTCCAACAGAGGTGAGACAGAGGTGGGAGGACTTGGGTTGGTGTTCGAACACAAAGAAGAAGGGAGGGAGTTGTGGGTTGTGTTTGCTTAAGATGTTTGAAAATGAAATGTGGTGAGGATAGGTGTGTGTACAAGGTATTGTAGGGAACCAGATAAAGGGGTGGTCCTCTTCAATTGGAGCTGTGCCATAGCTGTCACAATTGGTCAACGCTGCAGAGAGGAAGCTTTTGGCATTTTGCTTCAATGGTAGCCCAAGGTAAGAGAGAGAAGGGATAAAAGGGGTGTGTGTATAGCTAATTTGGGTAAAAACAGAACCTAGGAGGGAGCCATTTGATTTTCAAAAGTAGGAGGAGGAAGATGACAAAGATGGGGAAGGGGAATATAAGTGTTACAACATAAATTAATACCCGGATAATAAATCCCAAAACCCGCTTGCTCGACTTTAGCCCAATCCAAAAGATATAAAGCTTACAACTTCAAATTTAAATCGAATTTTCGACTGAATCAAATAATAAAATTATGTTATACTTTCAAATTTTAGCAAGCGAAATCGAAAATAAATCTGAATGAAAGTCCATTTAAAATAATCATATGCCGGAATTCATTTCAAGAGATTTTAATTACCCCGATTTAAATTCATTTTAATTATTATTATTATTATTATTGAAAATTAGGATTTAAAAATCCGAGCCCTTACAAACACTTTGCTACGAACACTTTCTACTTTATCTAAGAACTTGAAATGTTGTCTTCAAGGCAATTAGACTTTTCTGCATGTCTTCACCGGGTAGCACTTTATGAAGATTATTTTGTCACCCTTTTACCCCTATAATAATGTTACACAAGTTTATCCAATAATTTATAACATGTTAGTCACCTCATCCTTTAAGGATTATGTGTTTTTTAACATGTCCTGTTTTGTTTCATTTCTTGTAGGATGATACAACGTTTGAAAAGCAAAGTGGTCTTTTTGCTCTTGCTGTTTCGGAGATAGTGCTTATAAACATGTGAGAATGATTTTTTTTTTGTAAGATAATTTTTGTCTCTCTTTCTTGATTGCTTCATGCCTTCACCGGTTCATGCAGGTGGTGCCATGATATTGGCCATGAGCAAGTTGTCAATAAGCCTCTCTTGAAGACCGTGTTTTAGGTAATCTTTATCTTCTTTATATTCTTTGAGCAATATTGATTAAGATTTAAGTAATAGACATTCTTCCCATATGATATCTCTTTGTATCTTTGTAGGTCATGATGCGATTGTTCAGCCTACGCAAAACTACTCTGTTGTTTGTAATACATGACAAAATAAAGGTAGATTCAGCCATTCAATTCTTTGGAGATAATATTTAAGTCATTTGAGATTTTGGGACTAATCCTTTATTGATTTAATTCAATACCCCTTTTATGTTTTTTATTGACAGACTACGTTGGAAAATCTATAACCTGTCCTTAGAGAAGATATTCAAAAGGTAAACCATTGGTGCATATTTATTCAGGTTATCAAGCATTGATCGGCTTGGTAGCTAAACTTTGGTTCGTTTCGGGTTGCTGATATAGGATTTTGTGCCAACGCATGCAACAAGCTCATAAGTAAATATCATTGAGTGATTTGATCCAGCTCTAAAATATTTTTAGTGTTTATTCCCCCAAATATATGTTATGATTGCCTTGATGTCAAACAACGTGAATTTATTGATTAATTTTTCAAATGGCAATGAGCTTTCAGTTTTGTAATAGTAAATGGGAATTGGGTTATGCTTAATGTTTGCTTGAATAGGAGGAAATAGATCTTAAATGTGTAGCATTTGATTCTGATGGTGGTGTTGTGGCATTTGAAGATACTCAATTTTTACTATTAAATACAATCCCATAAATACTCGATCCTCAACCCGTCATATATTTATTATGCTTGGGATGAAGCTTTGTCTTGATTTGTAATTTTCTTTTTATTGTTTTTTTCTAATCAAATCCATTGAATGTTGGTAGTCTTGAATCCATCTCTTCCTAAATTGCTATTTTGTATTATTCAGTTTTACATAGCACACTTTAGGATAGTTGACTATTTGGTCAAGGGGGACTTATAAAATAAGAAGCAGAGTGTTGAAAACTCATATATAACAATTGTTGTATATTTACCAATGATATATTGTGATACATTTCTAATGGTGTGAAATATATTATGACAAGTAAAATGGGGTTTCAAAATTAAATACAATACGAATTTAAAAATCAAGAAGTAAAAATATCTAAAAATAAATCGTGTATTGTATGTCAATTTGGAATAATTGGATTCTTATGAAAATACACACTATCTTAAAACGAGTAAAAACATAAAGTATTCATTTTATTCGACTTGATTCACAAGCATGTGGTGAAATATATTATGGAGATGAAAATCATGTTTCAAAATAAAATACAATAGGAATAAATGCCAAAAATAAAAATATCTAAAAAGAATATTATATTAGAGATTTGGAGGGAAAAATGAAGTAGTTGGGCTCCGATTAAAACACACACGTCCTTAAAACGGGTAAAAATATAAATCATTCATTTTCTACAACCCATTTCACAAGCATGTTGTGATATCTATTATGGTTATAAAAATTGACTTTCAATATTAAATATATATAATGGGAAGGAAAAAAAAACAAAAATACTTGATGTTCAATCCATCATATATTTAAGCCTAGAGCTCTAAAAAGGGTTCTAAGATCTCTTCATTGGAATATTTTTTGGGCAAAATATTTAGATAGCAATATTTAAATTGTTTACTCCATTGATGAAATTTGTGAAAAAATAAAATTATTGATCAAATTTTATTATTAGATATTGGTGTTATTCAAGTGAAATAGAATGTTATAAATTGTGATTTGATGAGTTTAATCATTGCCCATGAGGTGTTCGATAAAATACATCTAAATATTTAATATTCAAATATGGAATTGAATTTAAAGTCAATTTTTATAGTGATCGTATTGAAATTGATTTATAATTTAGACTAATTTGAGGGCTATAACATATTTTTTAAAATGTTTTGGCCTCTTAGTCCATACACTTCACCATATAGTACATTTTTCTAATTAAGGGTCTATGACATTATAAAAATCACACACTAAATATCATATTTTATTCTCTAGCTATATAGGATTTAATTTATACATTTAAACTTAAGGTATATTTATCAAATCGGTTTATAATTTAGGCAAATTTAAAAGGTGTAACATGATGTGTAATAGATAAAGTATCATAGAGGATCTGAACTCAATTTTTTTAAGCAAAAAATTATAAGGTAATTATAAGGTGTCCTTTCTTTTCCTTCAATTAGGATGGATGTTAGGAGAAGCGTGCAATTGACTGATTTACTATTCTTTGTTAAATTTGAAGTATCGATCATCTTAAGAAAAGAATATTTCGATCACCATGATAACCAAAGATTTAAAAGACTAACGTGACAAGAAGCATGGATAATATGTTAATAGAAAATTAACGTGTCGAATATTTTGTTTAATACATTAAACTCAACCGGGAATATTATGAAAAAACCCGAACAAGGTTCGGGAAAAGAACTATTTTTTTAGGATATAAAAACCGCCACATTAGATACCAAAACCGCTACATTAGATTAAAAACTGCTACAATATCTCAGACAACCGCTACAATAGATATTCTATGGTGACGGTTATAATATATATTGTGGCGGTTTTTAGCGTTTGTGAAAAACCGCCACAATAGGTATTATAACCGCTACAATAGACCTAAGACAAATTTGCTAAAATAACCCATTTCGGTTAAACCCTTGCACACATAACCCCATCCGGAAAAAAATTGCTAAAATCCGGATATCCGGATTTTTGGCTCAACCGGTAGCAGGTAAGTGGGGGGGGGGGGGGTGACTGGACAGTGTGAGTATGGCAGCTGGACAATTGAGAGAGGGAGAGGAGAGAGAGAGAGAGAGAGAGAGAGAGAGAGAGAGAGAGAGAGAGAGAGAGAGAGAGAGACGGGAAAGCGAGGAAAAGACAGAGAGAGAGAGAGAGAGTCTGTGTGAGAGAGAGAGAGAGGGTGAAAATCCTGATCAATATTGAAAAGACAGGTAGAGAGAGGGAGAGAGATGGAGCAGCTGGGTACGGTAAATTGGAGGGAGGCAATTGTTCCCGCCCAGGGATGGCGCCAAAAAAAATAGGGAAAAGGGAGGGAAGAGGGGGAGGGTATATAAGCTTTGAAGAATGTATGAGGGAAATCCTTAGCTCCCATTAATGAATTGTAGGGGAAATGGAACTTGAAGAAGGGGAATGGCCGGCGTTTGATTAGAGGAAAGAGGGTAGGTGTCAAATGATGTGTAGTCTATATAAAGAGATGAGATAAATTATGGGCGTCACTTTTATTCACAAAATCTGAAGAAAGAGAGAGAATCCATTGAAGAAGAAGCAAGTGGGCCTGGGTTCAGTTAACGGTTTACTTGTACGAAGCCACTTTTGGCTGGATGGTTAAATCGTACCCACTGGACACGTGTTGGAATTTACTGGACAGTCCTCTGATCGGACATAAAATGGGTAAGTGTTCTCTCTATGTTTGGTAAGTGTTGTTCATATGTAAATACCGTCGATACAAATTAATTTCTGTCTCCCTATGAAATGCAACAGGGGAAAAATCATCAGTTTGTATCACTATATTGTTTGGAGGATGGTGGGCGTGTGAAGGCGGCACTTGGGTCTTCACGGGAACAAGGAGCCAGAAAGCCATGGTGGTGGACGAAAGGATTGACTATGTAAAGCTGAAGAAACAGGTGATGGACAAGTTTAATGTCGATGAGAGGAGGAATGATGTGGAGCTCACATATGTAAAGCCAAAGAAGGAAGGGTCCAGGCCGTTTGCTATCGGGGATGACGAAGACTTGGAGGCCTACAAGTTTGTAAACGGGCTGTCTGGAGAACGAAATTGGCCTATCGACCTCAATGTCTCCCTGCGACGCAAGGTTGGTGGAGACGTGCCCAAAGCACAAGGATCGACAACGGATGACTCAGACGGTGGTGGTTTGTCTCCTGCATGCTTGGACGATGTTGTTGTGTCGTTAACTGGTCCGCCCGTGACCCAAGAAGATCACCCAAATACAGATCTCCCCGTGGGGCTTGACAGAGAAGACGAAGATTTGGGATAAAAAATTGTCGAGGTAAACCAAACGGATGTCCAGTTGGAATCATCGGATGTCCAGTTAACACAAACAGCCGTCCAGTTAACAGAGACTTCTGGCCAGTTAGGGATAAGTGAGGAGTTGGAGTTGGAGTTTGCGAAGAGGGAAAAGAATGCCGACGCAGTTAATAAAGGGAAGCAGGTCATATATGTCAGCAGTGACATGGAAGATGGAGCCATTGACCTTGGTAGCTCCTCCGACGAGGATGATGCAATCCCAAAAGTGGTTAAAGCTGAACACGGTAGTTCTGGTCCGACGAAGTCTTGGTCATGGGATTATGAGGCGGAGCGAGCGGTGAGGGAAGTCGAGGAAGCATACGAAAGACGAAAATGAAAGTCGACCACTTCTCCGAAGCCTGCTGAAAGTGAACCAATGGTGGCGGGGAACCCATTGGATACCAGCCAGTGTGGTATTAAGCTCCGGGAGGGACAAACGTTTCGGAGGAAGGAGGATGTGCAGGAACTCGTAGCGTGGGCGGGTCTGACTCGCTGCTTCACGACGAAGGTGAAGAAGTCAACGAAGACCTTGTATGTTGTAGGGTGCGCTGCTCCCAAGTGAAAGTGGTCATGTCGGGCTTCGCCTTACAAGGGAACGGGGATATGGAAGATCCGAAAGCTTGTGGACGAGCACTCGCTGAACGAGGCGGTCAACCAAAAACGCAGTGCGTCATACACGGAGCTGGGGCGGCGCATTGTCGAAAGGTATGTGACCCAATACGTAAAACATAACTGGACTCTTGCCTAAATTCCACTGGACATATAGATATACACACTGGACACACAACACTAGTAACTGGACACACACCTGCATTCACTGGACACACAACTATTGTAACTGGACACACAAATATAGTCACTGGACACACAACTATCTTAACTGGACACACAACTAACTTAACTGGACACATGTGTATGAATGGGCATGTTCAGTTTCGGACGGTCGAAGAAGCCTCTCGATCCCGATCAAGTGCAGAGGCTGATGAAGTCGCAGCTGGGGGTCACATGCAACTACTGGAAGGCGCGCCGAGCCCGGTTGAGTGCGAGGGACAAAGTGTACGGAATGGACGAGGAAAGCTATCGGAGCATGTACTCGTACATGTACATGCTGGAGCAGGCCAACCTTGGGACGTACACGAGGATAGAACGCGACGCGGAGGGGCGATTCAAGTATGCGTTTGTGAGTCTTGGAGCGTGGCGGAGGGCTATCCCCCACCTACGGAAGGTCAGTCCTTACTTAAATTGAACATGACGCTCAATTACTAGCAACATGACGCCCATACGGATATCACATGACGTATGTTTGCCTAGACATGACACCTCTAACTCATCAAGATGTTTATTTTCCGGGTTATATCGGTGGACGGGAGCTTCTTGAAGGGGAAATTTCGAGGGTGCTTGCTATTTGCTACTGCACAAGACGCTGACCACCACATTTACCCCGTAGGCTTCGTCATGGTTGACGACGAGAATGATGGGTCTTGGGGGTTCTTCTTCAGGCAGATGTTGCATGTCGTTGAAGACACGACTAATCTGGTGTGGGTATCTGACCGCCACATGAGCATCCTGAAGGGCATACGGGATAGCTACATCTTCGCGAAGCATGGCATATGCACATATCACTTATTTCAAAACGTCCGTTTCCGGTTCAGGTGCGGGGGCTTGCAAGACGAGTTCATGACGATGTGTAAAGCTTACACGTACGATGAGTTCCAGGTGTTGTATGCGGAGTTCTGTGCACGGGTTACCGGAGCGGGCCAATATCTGAAGGAGGCCGGGTTCAGCAACTGGGCAAGGGCTTTCTACACTGGGAATAGGTACAACATCACAACCACTAATAACTCCGAGTGCTTGAACTCGGTGTTCAAATATCCTAGAGATTTGCCGCTAACAGCCCTTGTAGATGCCATCCTTGAGACCGTCGGCACGTGGTTCGTCAAACATAGGAAGACAAGCGGCGAGCAGGGGAAAGTCGTGAGCGACTGGGTTGGTAACGCCATCAAAGCAAACTTCGTGCAGTCCCTTTCCATGGTCGTCAGACAGCTGAGTGCACATGAGTACGAGGTACGCAAGGGAACCTCCACCTGGCTTGTAAACCTAACAGGACGTTTATGCAGCTGTAGACGCTTCAACGTCGACCAGTACCCATGCGCGCACGCAATGGCAGCATCCTAATTGCACGGGATGTATGTGTACTCGCTCGTCAACGACTTGTACAAGGTCGACGCGTGGCGTGCGTGCTACAAGGACGTGATCTACCCAGTCCCGTCGCGAGAGAATTGGAGGGTGCCCGAGGCAATCGCCAAGGAGACTTGCCTCCCCCCACTTATGAAGGCACGCCCTGGCAGGCCGAAGACATCTAGGTACCCGTCTCAGAGGGAAAGGAAGTTCCCGAAAAGGCGCCACACATAGTGAAGAAAAAGGTGGTATTTTCGCATGACGGGTACATATTTTGGCATGACAGCTACTGGGTTCAACATGACGGCTATCTATTTTGACATGACATATTATGGGTAAGACATGCCAGTGGGTATTTCACGCGTATTGTAATCAAGGCTCACTTATTCGGAAACGTTGTCGCCCCCCTTTTACATTGAAGTATGAACGTCGCCCGTGTTTTGTTATTAAGGCTTGTTGGGCATGGGTGTAGCTATATCATTTTGTACATGACATGCAGTTATATAAACTTGGCAGGTGATATTTTCGACATGACATGTTTTAATTGTGCATTTTCAATGAAAATGTGGACGACGTGCATATATAACTGTCGACCATCGTACAACCTACATAGTTTCAAAAACAACAAGACATCATAGTTTTAAAACCTGAGCCCTAGGTTTCCCAAAACGACATACCGTCGATACCAAAGTCAACCAAATTAAATCCTACGAAAGCACAAATGTTCAAACCACCAACAACATTTCCAGACAACAGTACAAACAACAATGTTCTTGTAAAAAGAGGACGGAGCCAATGACTACTGAGGATCGGGGCTGGGACGGAAGATACCGTGGTAGATGGCGACACATAGGACTAGGCGGTAAGCATCGATAAAGGCGTCGTCCACCCCTTTGAATGCGCGGTCGCCTGATGCGAGCATCTGCATGAAACGGAGAGCGTAGGGTCCGGAGTCTCCTCTGCGTCGCAAAAAGTATGTGTCAAACCTAATGCGCACCAATTACACTATAAATCAGAAGATGGACTACGACGACTTACGATTGCTTGTTCTGCGGGATCCCACTACTAGAATTTTGTTCATAGACATCGGGTATAAACCGATGTTAATCAAAAAAAAAATCGACGTGTTAGTGGGTGGTGTTAAAGATCCCAACTTTACCACATCGGTTTATAACCGATGTCTTTAATAACTTGTAACATCGTTTCTATTTTTAATAACGACTTAAATACATGGATATAATTGCTTTTTGATTGATTTATCTAATATGAAAACATTATAATTTTTCATTTCTAGCCATTTGGAGGTATGTAGGGTAATACAAATTTTCAAATTAGCATCGCTATTTTTTATAAACATGATGTCTTACATTGCTACACACATCGGTTATGTATTATTTAATTTGTGAATACACTTTTTTCATTTGTAATTTGTGATATTATTTTATATAAATAAAATATACCATATTTAATATTTTTAAAGTCAATGTTATTTATATATTTTCAAATCAGTTTTTTTCTTTGAAAATGATGTTTAGATTATTTACAACATCATTTTATATATTTTTAACGATGTAATTGCTACATATACACATCTGTTTTTGTTATAATTTTTGTATATGCTAGGTTTAGAAATCGATCTATTTTGTAATGGTCGACATATTTACAAACATAGACATCGCTTTTCGCTCTCAAGTTCGATGTGTTTCATCAAATACACCTAATAATCTATATTGTGACATTGTTTTGGCAACAAGAAAATTAAACAATGCAAAAGACCATAACAAAAACATTAAATAATGACAATAGCGTCGAATACAAGATGACAAAAAGGCTAAATAAAAAACAAAATACATCAATAGTCGGATTCTAAGCTTACATAATATC
Source organism: Persicaria tinctoria (assembly GCA_037127255.1). Lineage (NCBI taxonomy): Eukaryota > Viridiplantae > Streptophyta > Magnoliopsida > Caryophyllales > Polygonaceae > Persicaria > Persicaria tinctoria. The sequence continues at coordinate 25,288,395 of JBANSL010000010.1, forward strand.
ACTTGAAAATAAAGTGAATGATGTCAAAGGCACAACCTATATTTCAATAAAATTAACCTCAGGTAAACATTCAAGAACATTAAAACTACACCAAAAGCAAAGCTGAATTCATAATTTAGGATAAAACTACGTGGAGCCAAGTGAGGAGCCAAAACACACGAGACAAGAGTGCTTGAAACATTTTCTTGTTTCTTCATTAAGGGTATGCATAACCCCCTCCTGCATCAAGATTAGGACATTGATCATATACACAAAATTGAGATATAACGGAATTGATACCAGAAAAAACAAGATCCTTAATCAAAGAGCGAGAGAGGAGAGATTTACTTGAATTGCTTTGTGTGTGTTTATGTTGTTTATTCAACTGAAAGTAACACCGATAAATATGTACAAAAAGAAGAAGCTAAACTCACCTCACATTAAGGTAGAACGGGAGTATGGCAATTCTACCTTGTTCATATTTCTCAAATTTCATGAAGTTTGATGGACTAAAGAACCACCTACATTTGGGATAAAAAATTACACAACTTAGAAGACAAAAATCACAATAAAACATCAAATGCAAGACAAAAAAACAAACAGAAGTTAGTTCTTATTATAAATGACTACATGATAAATTAGTTCTTATTATACCTCCAATTTCCAATAGAAAATCAAATGCAAACAAAATTGTCATATAGAAAGGGAACATTCAGGTTAAAAACAAACAGCAGTTAGTAATAAAAGAATGCGCAAACATATCATATCTCTGTGTTTATCATAAAAGGTATCAAATAAGAAAAATACAAGACAAAAATGAACAAAGATGGCTCTTCATCATAAAAATTAAAGCTAATATAACACTAGCATACAGTTTCCACAAGATCAAATGGCTAATCTTAGCAAAAAAAAAAAAATGCTTACACTTAGATTTTAAGAGAGTAGACAAGGAATAAAAGAAAAGAAAAATTCGCTCTAAAAAATACTTATCTCCATTTTTTATTCCTTTTAGTGGGGGATCAATCAGGACTAGGGCCCAAAGAAGGAAAAGGGGGTTTCACACCTTGCATTGAAAACATTAGCAGTTCCAGAGATACTCGTAAAACATTAGCATTGAAGTCACCAGAGATACTCGTAAATCAACTCCTAGTAAGTAACACAATCAAAGCTTTAGCTGAAATCACTTTAGCTCATTCAAATCCAGGAAGAATCATCTCCAACTGCAATCAAGGTAGCTCACAATTTTTAATTTTATGATCCAAAATGTTAAAATGACAGTGAAGTAAAACACCAAGCAAGTCTAGCTGTTTTAACCCTTCTCCCATCTTTCACTGGCTAGCTTTTGGCATTAATCAGTGCAAATACCATTCATTTAAGCTAAATGTTAATAAACTGATCATATAAACTGATCAACGGAAGAGGGAAATAATACAACACAAGAGGGAAACTATACAAGTATACAACACCAGAAAAAAAACTTTTTTAAAGCAAAGTAAAGAAGATTAAAGGCATATTATAAAGAAAACAACACTAACGCCTTCTACAAGAAATGAAAAGCTCAACATATCAGATCCAAAAAACATCATATTATTAAGTCTCTACTCCCCTTGGGGTGAAAATGAAGGACTACTAATAAGTAATAACCAACCTACACGCCATGTGTGCAGAAGCAGAAAACTTGAAGATCAATCAACAGAATCAAACCCTTTGAATTCGAATTTCTATGAATTTTGATCCATAATCAAATATCTGAACTGCAGACACTAGAGGATGTATGTTACCAATATAAAAGGACAAGTAAGGGCCCGACTGAACTCTGACATTACATAGATGTCAATTTAACTTATGACAGTAAGGACGTAAGAGCCAAATAAGCAGCAGGAAAGGATACCTAGATTTACAAATGCGTCGTAGACAGGAGAACATAGAAAACAATGTTTTGCAAGAATACCTCAGTTTGATCATGATCATAGCGGACAAGTGACGAGAGGGTTTCTCGACCAAATAAATTTGTATTTAAGACCCCGCTATAGGATAGTGGAGTCAGGTTCGTCCTCAGGAGAGAAGTCAGCGGTTCTAGGTTTAGTGTGTTTTGGGGTTCAGGAATAGCAGGAAGAGGTGGGGAGGTTGTTGTCGATGTCGACTAAGACTTGGTCGATGTCGAGGGAATGATAGAAGAAGAGGTGGTCGGTGTCGAGTAACTTTGCAGGATAAAAATAATGAAATAAAATAAATAAAGATGCAAACTTCCAAGGTTAGGGATCACCACAACAATAAACATATGCGCAGATCATAAATCACATAATGATGCATGCTTTATATCAAAGAATCAACTTTCGCAAATTCCAACAATTTAGGTGATAGAGGCTCTCGCATAAAAACCTAATTTGTTTCTACCTTTTCTTAATTAGGATCAACCAACTTTCGCAAGCAACCCCTAATTACTATCCAATTCATAATAAGATCACTTTCGCTTCAATGTCATGAATAAGGAATTTCCTCAACTTTCGCAAAGGATTAAGCACATATGTAGATGATGATAAAGACATATAAATTCATGGATTTAAATCAAACACACATATTTATGTTGGGATCACCCCAACCCTAGAAGAAGAAAATTAGAAACAAAACATAATAAAAGAAATTAACTTTAACATAAAATAAACTAAAACTTACAAAACCTTCCAAACGTTCCTCCTCTCTCGCCTCCTCCTCCTCCTCCTCTCTCTCTCTCTCTCTCTCTCTCTCTCTCTCTCTCCTCCCTCTCTTCTCTGCTTCCTCCTTGCGCCCTAAGACGACTTTTCTTGAATGAATCAAAATCAGCCCCCCAGAGCTTTATTTATAGTCTTCTAATCATTGCTATCCAAGGATAGAAGATATCTATCGATATCTAAAATTATATCTAAAACTTTAAAAGATAAATAAAAGCAATTTAGGAATTAAATCTAAAAGGGAAAAAATAAATCTAAAATAGGTAAGATGTCTTCATGTTGATAGATCTCCCTTCCATGGATAGAACTTGATAGATTTCGGCCTACTCGACTTCCTTAGGCTCCAAGGAATCCCAACTCGACAAGGATTGCTCACGGCGCGTAACGCGGCTTCGGACTTTGCTCGTCGATCTCGACAAGGATCTTGTCGATCTCGAGTAGCCCTCCTCTGTCTCGAGTAGGATTGTTGGTCGACTCGGCGTCTCGGCTAGCTGGTGCTCGATGTGACTCGGACATGACTCACAGGTCTAGTCGATCTTGAGTAGCCTTCCTCTGTCTCGAGTAGGATTGGCTCATCGACTAGGTCTTCCCGGGTGGCTCTGCTCGACCGGCTCGGATCTGGACTCGGGGCTCGTCGATCTCGACTAGATCTCCTCGAGATCGAGTAGGGTTCCGGGATCGGGTTGTCTCTGACTCAGTGTCCTCGATCAGCTCTGCTCAACCAGGTGTGCTCGGACAGCCCTCGTCGAGATCGAGTAGAGGCTACTCGATCTCGAGTAGAGTTCTCTCAGCTTTCTGCTTTGTTCTTGAAACGCACTTTCCCGAGTCCTCGTTCGTCGGATTGCCGCATATGACCATGCGTTGGAAAGCTCTTTTTGAGGGCTATAACTTTCATGAAGACATCAAAGCTTGATTCCGAACGAAGAATGGTGAAAAATGGCCTTTTCTCTAGCTGCACCATTCTTAGCTTAGTTTCCTTTAAGCTCCAAAGTGCGTCCGATTTCTGTCAAATATAACAAAAACTTGTGTAGACCTCCATATATTGCAAAATAAGTGTAAACTACACAAATTATGTACTATTCTAACTTAAATGCATGAAATGCATACAGAAATCGATATAAAAGGTAATATAAAACATGGCAAATTAGGCTTACAACAACAAGGAACCTGCAACGACAACCTCTTGCATCATGTCTTCGTCTTTGAGCATCAAGGACATGAGCATCAAAGTAAAGGGCTTGCTCTTTACCTTCCTGAATTGAATATTAGGGTGGGAGAAGCATGTTTAGAGAGGTTATTATCTCTATTCATCTATGGTTGGAGGAATACAAAATATGGGCACTTGAATGGAATCTTTATTACCTGAAAACATAGTATGAGATCTCCAGGAAGAACGACAAAGCATTCTGGAGATTCACAAGGAAGAGATCGCTGTCTAACATGTTTATTAACATTTACCCATTCATCTTCGTCAGCTCCAAATCCTTCACAACGGACTTGAACTTCCTGAATCAAATAGAGAGTGGCTCATGAAATGTCGAAAAATAAAGGGAGGAGGAAAGGTAAAGCTGAAAGATATGCATACACTCCTTTCACATCAAAAAAAGATAGTTTACAAGATAAAGTTCTCAAGCAGAAGGCCTTTTCAGGGAAAGTAAAGCATCAAAATCCATAAACATGAAAGTAAAGTAGTAGGATTCAGACACTTACTAGATCTCCTGTGTCAAATTTGCACTGGTGAGAAAGGATACAAATATTCATAGGCTTTAGCAGTTAGCAGTTAGGAGATGAACGAACCCTCCAAAAGATAAGGTTTTCCCCTTTCTCACCTGCATTCACCCATATCCAAAAGATAAGGTTTTCCCCTTTCTCACCTGCATTCCCCTTTCTCACCTGCATTCACCCATATCCTAACTGTATTCACCCATATCCAAAAGATAAGGTTTTTCCCCGTCTGCGGTAAGAGCTTACCTCCAAAAGATAAGGTTTTCCCCGTCTGCGGTAAGAGTCAAATTATTCATAGGTCTTAGCAGTTAGGAGATGAACGAACCCTAAATCCGAAAAACCCTAAATTTTTTTATCCTAAATTAAAGAACCCTAATTCTAAAAAGCCCTAAATGCTAGTATACAATCGCAAATGGAAGAACTCCAATTTCCTAGTGCAGAATCAATTCGAATAGGTATTAAAGTAATAGTATACCTGAAATCTGAATTTGAAGCCTCGAAGTGTCGAGGAGCAAAGGAAGAGTATTGCTTCACATGTCGAACTCAAAAGAGGAAGAGAACAAGATATGGAGCATATGAAGAGTATCTGGTATCCGCGACTTCTTCAATAGCTGCTCAAGAACTCGAGATGGAGCAAATGAAAGCAAAACCGAGATATGGAGGAAACGAGAAGCGGTGGGCTCAGATATGGACGACTGTCTTTATCCTTCGAGAAAGAGTCAATAGAGACGCACAGATAAGAAAGTCGAGAGAAAGGTTCCATGGATCGACGATGAGAGAGAGCGATTGAAAGGTTAGATAGGGAGGAGAGATAGAGTGGGTGATTTGGGGGTATCGCCATGGATGTATCTGAGAAAGGGTTTGGGTTTGGCAATATGGATGGATCTGAATATGATTTGGGGGTATTTGGGATTTTTGGTTAAGGGTTAGGATTTGGGTTTTTTTTTTTTTTTTTAGCCAAAATCCAAATTTGAAACTTTTTGGCTAAGGGTTTGGGTTCTAGCGGCATTTCATTCTTTACCACTTTTATTTTGGTAAATTTTCAACTACGCGCTTTTTGAAATTTTTTTAAATAGAAATTTTAACATTGTCCAATAAATTAAACTGATGTATATAATGTCAATGACATCTAAATATTTTCAACTGATGTTATAAATATATTCAACATCATGCGTATTTCTGACCGATGTAAATAAGGTGATGTCTATGAACAGAATTCTAGTAGTGTCCCCTTCACACGGTTGTACTTGAACGGCTGGGGCAGTTTCCCTGCATGCTTGGCGTGCAACTCTTGGTGGCCATCCATCAGCGGGGGAAGGGTGTGCGTGATGGGCTTCAGAAGGCCGGGCAAATGTCGCTCAGGAGTCAGACGGGTGTCCGGATCATACACACGGACAGTCCACTCGGCCACGTCGATCTCAACCGCTACCCAATGGTTGTCCTTCAGATTCCATGGGGCCAACACACGGTCGACGCTGGCCCAAGGCTTCGGACACCTCTCCGGCAGCATACCGCTGAAGTAGTACTCCAACTCCTCGTCGACGGGCATGCCGGTTTGTCTCTGCAGCAGTACCCCGAAGTAGGGGTCGACGACTGCGATGCCTGCGTACTTCGACTCACTACCTACCTCCTTTCGGAGGATGCCGCATGCTTCGTCGATATGTTGCAAACAAGGAACACGTGTCCAGTCAACCACAAAAATGTCAAGTTATCGGAGCACGGGTGGCCGAAATTTACCTCTGAGCCCACCACTTTCATTGGTGTTTTTAGGTCCCCGAAGAAATCCCTCTCAAGGAGGGTGCCCAGCATTGTACGTGCGGGTTCAGTCCCTTGGGCGTCGTCGGTGGTCAACCACTCGGTGAATGCGTCAACGTCAGCCCTTGTCATCAGGCCCAAGGCCACGGCGTCAACCCCCACAATCACCTTCTTCCCCTTGGCGGCCCGCGGCTTCTTCTGCCCCTTCGTGTCGTCCTCAACCACCTCCTTCTCCTTGTTCCCCTTGTCGACACGCGGCTTCTTCCCCGGCTGGGTAACTTCGTGGCCCTCTAACGTCGCAGGCGCTCGCCTCACCCTTCCGCCCTTACGCTGAAGGGGAAGTACAGCCTCCTCATGTGCCTCCTATGGTTTATTACATGACACAAATTTAAAATAACATGACACATATGTGTTTTTGACATGACAGTATCATTAACACGACCTACCTCAGGGTTGTCTTTGTCGTGGGTGCTTCTGCCTCGGAGATGGATGACTTGTCCCCAGGCCCTTTGGCCACAGTCTTAGACCCCTCAGCTAACACCTCATCCTCATTAGCCTGGTCCTCCTACATGACAACAACATATTTTTGACATGACGACTAACAATCTTCACATGACACTAGGCGGCAGATGGCTTACCTCGACGGTTTTGAATTTGGTAGTGGCTGCTACTGCCTCAAGCCCGGTAGCCCCTACCATTTCAGTTGGCCCTGTGCTATCAGTCTCACCCTTGTCCTTCAACACTTCATCACCCTGCGCAAATATGCGAAGGAACTTAGACTCGACACCCTTATCAACCGTCACATCGCAGTACGACAGGGATGACTAACCTGTGTGGTGGGTGTTTCTTTGGGGGGTTCTTGTGGATCAACATCCTTCTCCATTTCGGTCTCCCCATCAACTGGTCCCTTACTCTTACCCATCTCATACAGATTATGAGTTAGTTTGACCGTCATTCACAAAATTTACATCACGGTTTCAGTTAGGGTACTTACCTCAGAAGTTGTCTTGGTGGTTTCATCTTCACCTGCATCAGTACCCGATTTCTGGCCCATTTCCTTAACAGTTTCCTCAGCCTACGCAATTATGGGAAAGGTATGTTACCATGACGCCTATATTGTTATACATGACGCCTATATTGTTATACATGACGGTTAAGGATACTGACATTACAAATTGAACATCTTACCTCCTTTGACTACAACTCAACATCTTCGGTTTCCTCACCGTAAGTTCCATGCATGTTCTGCGAGTGTGTCACCTCGTCCTCACCTCGCTTCTTCCCCCTCACCTCCCTTCTCAGCTCCTGCATCGCTGCCTCAATCCTTTCAATCCTCTCGTTAAACGTTGCCAATAAGCTCGTCCCCAGATCATCCATCTTAGACAAAATCCTTGACACATCCACTTGGGCAGCCGTCGTACTTCCCTCACCCTGCGTGCCTGACCCAGATGCTTCCGTCGTGCTTGGCGCATGTTTGGCTTTATACTCCACCACGAAGTCGTCGAAGAACTTACCCGGCTTCTCTGTCGCATACATGGCGCCAAGGATAACCCCCTTCGTGACCTCCTCGGCATCCGGGAGAAGGACTGTCCGAACAACGTCCACCTTGTCGAACATGCCCAACTCTTCCTTCGACTGCTGGATGAGGGAGGCAAGAGTATCGTACATTATATTGTGCTCTTTCGACTTATATCTCAGGCACCGAGGGTAGTTTGTGCTTGTGCTTGTGCTGGTGTCAGCAAATTGATTTGCAACTGGCCGCAGAGCCTCGTACACCCACAACTACAAACAAACAAAACAAACCAGGTGATGACATGTCGACGCTTTGCATTTAATCGTGTCCAGTTACCAGGAGTCAGTGTCCAGTTTAAATCACTATTTGTCATGTCGGATTTATGTCCATACCTGGAATGCAAGGGGGAAGCCGGCTAACAAGTACGACGGCCGAGAGCTGCTGACCCCGTGCTGGAGCTTGCGGTCAACACACCGGTAGAGGAAATCGTGGGTTCGTTCGTAGCGCAGTCGCCCCCACGGGTAACGCAAGAACGCCTTAGTGTCAGACACCATGTTTACAACCCACCCGTGAATAAAGTTGCGGGGTTCCTTCGCAAACAGCACCGCCTCCACCAGCAATATGAGCGCGAACTTAAAGCGCCTTGCGGCCGAACGCTCTGATTTCATCGCCACCATGTAATCCCTCTCGAAGACCTCCATCCTCATCTTTTCCGCCCCTAAGAACTCTAAGCAGGTTGCCTTGTCCGCCGCAGTGTCCACGGTCCGCCCCACGTTTGCCGAGCACTTCAGTCCGGTCACTAGCGCGAACTCCGTGATGGAGAACCAGACTATGGACCCCTGGATCATGTACCACGTTTCTTTTCCCTTTTTCGACCGCAGCTGCCGCTGCAGGACGTAGTGGACTAGCTGGGCTGAGAACTCAACTTTGGCCCCGAGCCTCGCAATGCCGCCAATTTGGCTTTCACAAAGACGCTTCCAGTCTCGTCTAGCTTTGCAAGGACATTGGGCCTGGCATATTGGTTGCACCTACACTTGAAATGCTTGTCCTCGGGGACAGCATATATCGCCTGCACAGTGGGGTGGAATGTTAGACCGACTCATCTGTAAAACATTCTACCCTTGATCGACACTAGCCAAACCATACCTCGCATGTTATCGGTGTCTCCGTTACCCTTCTTTCTCCTGAATCACTCATGTTGTAGTTTGATACCCTGCAGGTTGGGGAGCAATACTTTATCATTCTTCAAACATTTGCAGATTTTCATCACATAAGTCACAATGCACATGACATTAAGTTCATATAACATGTCATGTGACAATTTTAACATGTCAAGTGACCATTTTCACATGACAGACACCATATCTTTCCTGCACTTATCACAAATGACAGTAACTTTCTAGCCTCACCATATCTTAGCTCATAATTATCACCTGAGCATTATAACCATTTTATAGCTTCCACAAAATATAAGCCGCGCAATTTTGCAATTAAACATGACAGCAAACCTATTTAACATGGCAACTACTTATTAAAAACATGACAGTTTACAATGTAACAGCATTTATATTCAATAACTTGTTCCTAAATTTTTTTAAACCACATTTAGGTTCCCCGATTTCCCTCTATCTATCCTATTTCTCCAATCTCACCAATTTCCCCAATTCCCACATTTTCCCCAATTTCACCAATTTTCCAAATATTCACACAATACATGTATCGATTTCCCCTAATTTGCTTCCTCCTTCAAGGCCTTTACCATATCATCACCACAATGGTACTTCCATTCTCTCCGCAACTCGAACACCCCCGTTCCCACATTTCCACCCATTGTTTTCAAACTAGACGCCTGTTACATCCCACATGACAGGGCGGATATTCCACCCGTTATTTCATCCAATTGCAAACCATGGCAAACAAATTAGGGTCTTCAAATGGTCCCTCATCCTTTCAATTTCTGCAATCAGTACAAAATCGGCAGGGTTAGGGTTTACTTACTTCAAATCGGTTGGTCTCTCTCCTCTAAACGCCCACACGGTCGTCTTCTACACGTCGGGTTTACTGGCTTGAAATCCGGCGCCGTCTTCTACTCCGCACTCCCAGGTTCGTCTTCTTTCTTTGCCTTCTTCTTCTCCTCTCTCGTTTTCGTTTCAAAAATGGCGGTTTCGTGCCTTCTCCCCTCCCTCCTCTTTCTCTCTGTTTTACACATTTGGAAGATGTGACATGTTTTTAAAACTGCCATCTCTCTCCTCCTCCCTCCCACACTCTCCCTTCTTTAATGACTCCCAACAACCGGTTTCCACGCCCCTTTCCCAACCGGCTACCTTGCCATTTTTTGAGGGGGGTCTAACCCTTGCAATTGCAAACGGCTAGTGGGTTAGGCTAGCAAACCAAACCGGGGCGGGGGTTACTTCCTATAATTCCCTCATAGACCTAATGCAACCCGAGCAACAGAAGCGGTTAAAAACCGTTACAATAGGTCAATTGTGGCAGTTTTTATACCTTTTGTGGCGGTTTTGAACCGCTACATAAAACCTTAATTGTTGTAGTGATTATATATATATATATATATATATATATATATATATATATATATACACACACACATATATATACATATATATATGTATATATATATGTATATATATATATACACACACATATATATATATATATATATACATATATATATATACATATATATATATATACACATATATATATATATACACATATATATATATATACACATATATATATATATACATATATATATATACATATATATATATATACATATATATATATACACACATATATATATATATACACACATATATATATACACACATATATATATATACATATACATATATATATACATATATATACACACACATATATATATATATACATATATATATACATATATATATATATATATATACATATATATATATATATATACATATATATATATATATATACATATATATATATATATACATATATATATATATATACATATATATATATATATATATACATATATATATATATATATGTACTCTAATGCGAGTGTTTGTATATATATTGGGAACCTATAAAATATAAAATATATATATATATATGTACTCTAATGCGAGTGTTTGTATATATATTGGGAACCTATAAAATATAAAAAATTCTAGATATATATTTATTACATCTTTGAAAATCACAATATATACATGAAATTTTGAGTTTTTTATAATCTTTTTTATTTGAGAGACGTACAATGCACTTCCTGTCTCGGTCCCGTCATGTCCCGCAAAATTACGCGTGACGGGACGCGAGACGACTCCGTCCCGTGCCGTGCCATCTCGTCCTACGCCCACCCCTAAGAGAGACAACTCAATATAGGCGATCGTGAGGGAGAAAGACTGTCATTGAAGATGAACCATGAACTGCCTATTTCAAGAGGCGACCACGAAAAAAGATAGGATGGAAGAAAATGCATTGGGTATGAACACGATCCAACTCTTTATTTTTTCCTAAGGAAATCGTTTAAAAAAAATCCCGTAAAAATCCATTTAGACTGTCTTGTTAACCTTTTTGACCCGTGAAAAAACTCATGATAATATATTACAAATACCCTAAAAAATCGAGATATTTTTATTATATTTAAAAGTTAACAATATGTTTTTACCATACTTTGTGGGAATTTTAATTAGTTTCCTATTATAAAGCAATAAAAGCATCATACTCCACTCTACTTTGTAGACGATCACTTCTCCTCTCGAAGAATCGTATCATAACTCATAACATAAGCCATAAGGTGGCAATCATGTCAGTGAACAGAACGAGCAATTAGCAACCCACCCCCTCTCCCACTTTAACCGTTTTCCCGCCAAAATCACCCAAAGCAAGCCAGTGAAACCAGCTTCCCAAATCTCTCTCTAACCCTCCAAAAACAAAGCTCGTCAATGGAGAACTCGAGAGAGAGCCACACACAGATTGATGATCCTCCTCCACTACACCGGCTGTCTTCGTCGCAATCTCATTCCGGCTCCTCCTCCCACTCTTTCGCAGCCATGGAGGAAGCACAAAACGAAAACGATCAGGCAACAGCCGCCGAGAAGCTAAAGATGAGGTTCCTAGCGAAAAACCGGGAGAATACATGGGTTGTTTCTCTGTTCGTTCTCCTACACCTCGCCGCCTTCGCCACCACCATGTTCGTCAACAACTGCTGGAAGGTCTCCCATGGTGACTGCTCGTTAGGGTTCCTCGGCCGCCTTTCTTTCCAGCCCCTTTCTGAGAACCCGCTCCTCGGTCCTTCCTTTTCTACGTAATTGCTCTTCCTCTTCTCACCGCGTGTGCTGTTGTTTCTCGTTTTATGCAATTTCGCTTACGCAAGCTGATTTCTGCTAATTAGGGTTCTTAGTCACTTCCGTTTCTTGATTGCCTGCCTTTGTATACTTTGAGCGGTTACTTGGCTCGTTGTGACAAACACTGACCAGTTTAATTGGATTCTAACTGGACTCTTCTTGTGTTGCGGAGAGTTTTTCATCTGTCTGTAACTAAAGAAACTCAAAGCGATAAATGTTGAATCGGAAGCAAAACGAATTTTGCATTCAGTCTTTTGCTGTTACCTTTCTTCTTTTGCCTATTGGATGGTTGAATTGTATAATTTCTTTTCAGGGCTTTCAGTCAGAATCTTGAATTTGATGTCATAAATGTGATTAATGTTGAATCTCGTAAGCTGTGAACCCATAGGATATGTTCCAGTGCATCTTATTAATTTCTGTTCCAATATATTTGTCTCATTGCAGACTAGATACCATGGGAGCTCTGAGGTTGAAGTTTTTGGAGGCTCATCACCAGAAGTGGCGTATATTTGGCTGGCTTTGGCTACATGCTGGGGCATTTCACCTAATCATAAACCTTTTCAGTTTGATTTTTGTTGGAGTCCATCTGGAACAGAAGTTTGGACCTTGTAAAATCCTTCTCCCATTGTGCATTTTCTCATTTCTCAATTTATTGCTCATTTACTGCGTAAAGGAGAAACAAGCAATGAGTAATTTATGAGAACAGTCTGAATAACTCATAGCATACTTACTGTCAAGTCGTTTGGATGAATAATTAGTTCCTTCTGCAAGAGATAATCACCCATGTATATGTCATTTTACCTGCAGGGAGGATTGGGCTCATCTACTTACTTTCTGCTTTAACTGGTAGTTTACTGGCTGCACTCTTTGTTCAAAACACCCCAGCTGTATGTTCTTCTGGTGCTCTCTTTGGCTTGATTGGTGCATCTCTCTCTGGGCTTATTCAAAACTGGAATTTGTACATGGATAAGGTCTTTCTTTCTGCCATCTCCTTGATACTTCTCACTTGATCAATGGTTGAGATATTTTTCTGATGAACCTTTTGCTTTTACTTATTTTGCAGTATGTAGCTCTGATTGCTATTTTCATAGTCTTTTTAATAAACATTCTTCTTGGCTTTCTGCCATATGTGGACAACTTTGCAAATGTCGGAGGGCTTATTTCAGGCTTCCTTCTTGGGTTTGTTCTATTTTTCTCTCCGTATCTTAGAGAGAAGGCTTATCATAAGGGTATGTTTGATTACGGCATAAAGAGACCAGTAGCATTAAGACAGAAGCTGGATAGACCTTTCTTAAGGGGCATCTCCCTTGTTCTCTTCTGCCTCATGTGAGTTTTTAGTTCCCTAGCTTTATATGTTCTCCTCGTTTCCCATTGTTCTTTAATTTTAAGGTAACAATTGGGGTCACTGAATTTATGAGTACCAACCGAAACCATTTGCAGATTTGCCTGTCTGGGGGCTGCAGTGTTTCGGCCTGTAAATATAGGCAAAATCTGCAGTTGGTGCCATTATCTTGACTGCTTTCCTTCAAGAAGGTGGATTTGTGAGATCAAACCATATACTTGCAAGGTATTATTCCTCTGAAAGATTTGCTTCTGAAAAGCTTGTCAAATGGCTGAGGTTTCCCTGCCAAACACAATTGGTTGATTTCTTTCTGAGATTTTAAATTTAAAATATGGCCTTGCAGACATATATCTTAGCATTATGTTTTGGTGGACTTCCATCTATAGTTACAACTTCTGCTGTATGTACTTTTCAGAGCACTGTTAGCGGAGGGCGGTTAACAATCACATGCATGAGCAACGACCACTTCAGGAATCTGCCATTCACCAACATCTCTCCAAAGAGGTTGCAGGAACTGTGCGTCATGATATGCTCTTACTAGCTAAAATCCAGGGATATTTTTGTTCTTTTTTTGGTTCTGACATTTACTGATTTACATCTATCAGAACGATGGTTAGTTGATTGGCACTGAATGGTACTCTAGCAGTAAAAGCTGAGCTTTTGTATGCACAGATATGTGAGCTGAGCTTTTGTATGAACAAATACGCGAGCTGAACTTTTGTATGAATACATATGTGAATCCATAGGACCATATCCCTTGTGAATTATGATGAGTGTTCTTTACTTTTTTTTTTTTTCCTTTTTTTTTTTTTTTGAAAAATCAGCAGAATGGGCAGAGGGAGGTTCCAACACATTTCTTAACAATCATACATTAAGAGGATAATGAAAGAAAGTGGGTGTTACCCAAAACAAGTGAAACAAAACAGTCCCAACCTAAAACGCTAAAGCACACCCGAACTTGAAAAAAAAGTGGAACTTGAACTTGAAGGCTATCACATTTGAATATGAAATATCCGAAACCTAAAATAACTCAAACCTGAAATACATTAAACGCTAAACACCTGGGGCTCGAAGTATCTGAAACCTGAATCAACCAGATCCAAAACCCATCTCGACCTGAATTGCTAATGTCATCTGAAATAACCGAAACTAAAAAGAACTTGAACCCAATTGACTCGACCCAAACCCGACCAGACACATGATTTTACCTCTAATTGTTGCACCCATGCAAAAAAACAAATTCAAATTTTTATTTATTTATTATTTTTTTTTTTTTATCCCTCTCATTGCTACTAAGATCCATAAAAACAAAGACAAACAAATTGCAAAAGTTTGAAAAAGAATAATGATATTAAGCATTGACAAGACAACAAAAAAATTGCAGATGATTCCGTAAATGATACAACAATTTTCACTTTATAGAATATTTAAAACACAAGTCGGATCGTCCGACCTTTATTGATCAAAGTTCCATTTCTTCTCCATGGAATGATCGAATAGTGGCAGATAGAGGGATAATTTTTTTTTGGTTTAAAAATATTAGAAAAAATATCTTAAATTTGTGATTTAAGAAGTAGATTTTTTGTTAAAAAAAACATAAAGAAAAACAAAACTTATCAAAAAAAAAGGAGAATTTTTAAAATGTATATATTAAAAACTGTTTATTTAAATATAGTGGAGAAAACCTTAAATTTGTTATTTAATTAAACACTTTAGTAGAATAAAAAATAAAAAAAAAAGTGAGGCTAAACGGTATTAAACTCATGACCTCGAGGTAGTAACAACCCCTCCTTACCAATTATGCTAATCTAAGAGCATCCAAGAACATCTTTGCGGATGAGAATATATGTTGATCTCCCTGTCAGAATTGATGTCTTGCGAGATAGCTACTTGAAAAAAGGCACGAGATACGGTCGGCACACTTGTTACTTTCCCGAAAGTTGTGTGAGAAGCTCACTACGGGCCCGATCGGCAACCTTTGAGGGCGTTGACCACGATATATCAAGCAATCATCTTCCACTTGAATTTTAGGTAATCCTAAGTCCTTTGCCTTTGTGATACCCATCTTGAGCCCCATTGCTTCTGTCACAACCGTGGATCAAAGTCAGAGTTGCGCGCGCACCTCCGTAGTCAATCGTCGTTCTTTGGTGGTCATGAATAATGTAGCCAGCACCAAAAGTGCTTGAAAAGTTGTTACTGCCATCAAAATTTATTGTAAATGTTTTATCTGATTGTTTATTCCATCTTAGATATTGTTTTTCCTGGAGTCACTGGGTTCATTATTATCGTATGTTTTGTCCATGCCTTTTTTCTTTTCCTTATTCATAAATGTTTGACGTGTGAAGTTTTATATGTTTTGTATCGTCGTTGTGTTTAAATTGTATGTCAAAGATCTTTTTGTTTTCGCTCATCCAAAGGTTCCACCATGTTGTTGCTAACATTTTCTTTTGTTCTGGGTTTAGATTCTCGTAAATATGTCATATTTCTTTTGATGCCATGTTCAACGATATTTGTGTCCTCTAGGATTCTTTAGTTGATGGGTCAATTTTTTGAATTTGGTTTATGCTATGGTAGCATTTGATGAAGAAATGCGTGGGTGTTTTCTCGATTTGATCACATAGTTCACATGCGTATGAGATTGCTACCTATTCATCGATTAGGCTTGTTTTAGTGGAGATTCCATTTTGGTAAATTTTCTATAAGAAATTTTTTATTTTCGGGGTTGTATCAATGTATATTGATACTATTGATAATGTAATTCCAAAAGATTTCTATCACAACTCATAATGGTAATGGTATTGATGTCCATGAGTAGGGATATTATTCGAGCCGAGCTTGACATGTTCAAGCTTGTTCATTTGTTAAACAAGCTTGAGTCGAGCTGAACCCAATTTTTAAACGAGCTTTCTTTTTTGTTCAAACTTGGCTTGTTTTAGTAAACGAACGAGCTCGAGCCGAGCTTTTTTCGAGCTTTAAGTAGTTTTACTTGGTCATAACATGTTAGCTTAAATGAAAATTTAGAAATTCCACAAAATTCGAGCCTAAATCGAATGAGTCGAGCTTTCAACCGAGCTTAAAATTATATTTAGGCTCGGTTTGTTTAGATACGTGAACGAGCTCGAGTCGAGCTCTTCAGCTCATATAAATGCCCTATCCATGAGGTACCACAAAACATGTTGTATTAGTACGACGATATGATCGTACAAGTTTGGAGAAGTAAGTGTTCTTCATTCCTTTTCTTTTTCAAACGATTAAAAAGCCATCCGTTTCAAATTAAAAACACTACTCCGTATAAAATATTTTATTTATTAAAAAACAATATTTTATATAATATTTACATATTCAAAATGCGTGCAGAAAATTAGTTTATACAGTATATAGACAATAGGGTACCCAAAAACAAAAGTTAGGGTACAACACCCACATACATATATTACATATATATACATAAACATATACAAATACAAATGAGGAAATGTGTGATGATTCGGGATGAACTAGTAGAGTTTTCATGAGATCCATGAGGGCAGCCAGTCAGAGCCATTGATGAAGCCGACGTTAAGGAAAGGCGCAGCTTGTTTATCGTTAAGCACCCTGGTCCAGTCGGCTCTGTTTTCAGTACCGGATCCAGGTCCCGAGCACTTGTACTCCGCGTGATACAAATTACTGTC
Source organism: Persicaria tinctoria (assembly GCA_037127255.1). Lineage (NCBI taxonomy): Eukaryota > Viridiplantae > Streptophyta > Magnoliopsida > Caryophyllales > Polygonaceae > Persicaria > Persicaria tinctoria. The sequence goes on from JBANSL010000010.1 coordinate 25,305,458, forward strand.
GCATAATTTGTTAGAAATTAATTTCATAAAATCAATTGGAAAACACAGAAATGAATTTAGGAGGAGGATAAAACATACTCGGTTTGGCCGTCATAGCTCCAGCTGGTCCACCCTAAAGGGGTGATGGTATTGGACAAATAACTGAGTGCAAACACCACCCTGGAGAACTCATTTTTGGCCCTCCCTAAGTAGACATCATCAGTTCCGTAGACGGTGGCGTTGACGAACGAGAATCCGCTGTCTTCGTGCTCGCTTTCTCTGCTCTGTGCTGTGATCGATCCGTGTATCGACATCCTCCTATCTCCAATCACAAACAGGTCGCAGTTCTGCACCCACCTCAAACGAAACACATGTATCATGTATGTATGATTGCAAGAATTAATAGAATTTCATTCAGATTGCATATATATGTTGTGTAGGTGAATTTATATATGATACCTTGAAAAGAGACTTGGCTCGCCCAAATATGAAGTCAATGGAACCTTGGATGTAGCACTCCTCGTAGTAATGCCTTCCCTTGTAATCGAACAGAGTGTTGTGGGTGCTGAAGAACCCGCAGTGGTAGAAAGCAACCTTATCTGCTGCCACAAATGCTGCAACTGACTGGTTTGCCGACGTCTGGGCCACACCAGTTGGGGCATCATTCTTGAAGCTTATGCCAAAGGCCACAACGTTGGAGGCCTCGACTTTGAAGGTGGCGGAATCGATGTTGTTGGTTGAGCTTTGGGAGAATTGGATGAAGCTTTTACCAAGACCGTTGCCTCTCATGAATATGAAGGGCTTGCTCTTGGGGATGTGCACCTTTTCCCTTTCAGTTTTACAAATCATGTCATCACCACAACCAATCACAAACAATGTATTGCAATTAACACTAATTGAATCATGTACTATAATTGAATGAAAGTACGGACAGGTATCTTCCTTTGCGGACATGGATGACCACCCATTTGGTGTTCCCCTCAGGAACAGAATCAATGGCAGCCTGAACGGATTTGAAATGGCCCTTTCCCTCAGTATCGACGATGATCGCATCTTTTGCTCCTATCTTCTTCGTCAGGGTCGGAGCATCGTTCACCATATCCGGGTGGCTATCGCTTGTGAAAATGGCGGAGCTCGTACCCAAGAGAGTCAACAGCATTAGCGCCACCACAGCAGGCAAGGCGCCATCGGCAGCAGATGATGCAGCCTGAAACATGCTTTCTCGATTGATCGATCGGTTTCACGGAGAAATCAATCGATGCGGACTGCCTTGGATGGAGGTGTTGCTTTTGTTTGTGAATTTCAAGTTTGATTTTTGTTTTTGTTTGGCAAAATGAATGCTAAATTTTGTTTACTTCTATTTTGGAAGGACAATACAAGCGCTCTATTTCGTTTGTGGCTGATTTGATTCGCAGAGAACATATATATTTTGGGAATTATTCAAAATCCAGGTAAAGTCTAACCAAGATAAAAAAAAAAATAAAAAAAAATTGTAAAACCCGCTTTTTTTTTTTTTTTTTACCTAATAATAAAGTGTCTCCCAAACTTATTAAATTAGGATTTTATCCATCTCTCCCAAAATAGCACCGTGTGTGCCCCCGATATTGCAGACCGCCCGCCATCACTGATTCCCTCCCCTTCCTTCAGCGATCGGGGACCCATTAAGATATTTATTGACATAAGTTAGATATTGTTATTAGGATAATCAGGAGATACGGTTAGAATTCGATTCTATCTCAATCTTATATAATCTCCTATAAATAGCTATTAATGATAAAGATTAAAATGTTGTTTTCCACCAACTCATTTTTCTACATGGTATCAGAGCTTTTTAGCCTAACGGTTTCGTTCCTCTCAAATATCCCCACAAAATGCTTACGAGCAACTTGTTTTCGGCTTTGACCTCCACAAAACCACCTTCGGGCAATCCAAACAAGGCATAGGCCACCCTCTAACCGCCTATGGGCATCTCACTCTTGGCTTCGGCCACCACAAAACCACCTACGGGCACCCTAAAACCACCTTCGGGCAACCCAAACAAGGCTTCGACCACCCTCTAACCGCCTATGGGCAACCCACCCATGGCTTCGACCACCACAAAAGCCGCCTACGGCCAACCCACCATTGACTTTGGCCACCAAAAATGCGGCCTTCGGGCCATCCTAATTCCTATTGCCCACGGGCAATCTCTTTATGACTTCAGCTATACAAATCTGCTTTCGGGCAAACAAAACTTTGGCTTTAGCCAAATCAACCACCGCGCTAAAGCATGCGAACTACCAGAAATGATCTCGTCCGTCACCTCTCAACAATGCCATTGGTACACTGTATACCATACAAAATCACCTTTTTAGGACCTTCGCCTCTACGGCTCTACCGCTGTTCATTTTCCACTGGGCGGCCTTAGAGTTGAAGTAGTCGTGTTGGTCAGGACCAGTTGTACCCCTGTGCAAAATATTAGGAAAATAATATATATTATTATTATTAGGATTTAATTATTTCCATTATTTAGGATTAGAATTAGTCAAAGGTGGTTAGAGTAAATCTCTCCCCACCTTCTCCATCATTAGTTCATTGTACGCTCTATATATTCCCTTCTACTAATGAATAGAATGTGTGTTCTTCTACACCAATCTTAACATGGTATTTGAGCTTTTAGCCTAGCGGCTTGATCCTCACAAAATGCTTCCGCCCACCACAAAACCGCCTTCGGGCACTCAGGCTTCGGCCACCACAAAACCGCCTTCGGGCACCCTCTAACCGCCTTCGGGCACCCTGGCTTCGGCCACCACAAAACCACCTACGGGCACCCTAAAACCGCCTTCGGGCAAGCCTCTAACCGCCTTCGGACACCCAGGCTTCGGCCACCACAAAACCGCCTACGGGCACCCTAAAACCGCCATCGGGCAACCCAAACAAGGCTTCGGTCTAATTGCCTATGGGAAACCCACCTTTGGCTTTGGCCACCACAAAACGTCCTACGGACCATCCTAACTTGACTTTGGCCACCACAAAATGCCATCGGCAAACAAAATTTCGAACCTAACCAAACATCTTTCATGGCCAAATTGGCCTCAATTTCTTCATTACAAAAAAAAAAAAAAGTCATGCCACTCACCATACCACTCCACCACCACCTTACTTTCACCCTACCATTCCTCGCAGTCTTCATCATGACCATCAATGGAGGCTTCAAATAACCACCCACCACAAATGCTACACTACCTCCATTTGCATCGCTGAACAATCTCATAGGCCAACCAAATCACAACCTCCATCCCAATTAACAGAAGTCGGTCTCCATGATGGTACAAGACCAACCGCGGCCCAAACTCTGTACCTCCTAATATTTGGGAGGAGATGGAGGTTTTGAGGTGAGAGACTCGGGAGAGAAAAGAGTTGGTTGATTGCGCCGGATCCCGATCCCCTGACGGGCTTGATGTCGGTTCGAGAGGCGATCGAGCATACCGCCGACAGGCACATCTCTTGACTCTTCCATATCAGTTTGCGGGATCCAAATCTGAGAGGAGCTCCTCACACAACCCTAGCCCGAAGATCCTCAAAGTTGTTGTGGCATCGGTGTCTTGCGCGAGATGTGCGTGATTAGTGGAACAACTTCAACAAATTTAAAAAAAAAAAAACTTATTTATGGTTTATCCCATATTTATCCAGTTTTCAGTTTCGATATATGTTGCTTCAACTGCGGGAGAATATTAGGAAAATAATATATACTCCATTATTTAGGATTAGAATTAGTCAAAGGTGCTTAGAGTAAATCTCTCCCCACCTTCTCCATCATCAGTTCATTGTACGCTCTGTATATTTCCTTCTACTAATGAATAGAATGTGTGTTCTTCTATACCAATCTTAACACAAAAGAGGCTTCAAAGTGGAATCGTTAATGAGTTCTTGCTACCTAGATTTACTTAGTTTCTTACTTAGTAATTAGTTCCTAATTAACAGGATAGTTAGTTCTCCTAATTTAAGCAATTCTTGCATTTTATTTTATTTTTATTTTTAGTCATTAGCAATCGTTATACTCTTATTTCGACTACGAGAGTATATTAAGATATATATTAAAATAAATTAGATATTGTTATTAGGATAATCAGGAGATACGGTTAGAGCATCTGCATTCGTGAAACCCACTCGGGTTCCTTAACTCCACTTTTTATATTTCTCTCTCCTTAAAAAACCCAATATAATTTTTCACCCACATCCCTAAAACCCTTTAAAATCCCATTTTATTTTTTTATCGGGACCCACTTCTTTTTTTACTCTCACTCTCTCTACTCATGTTGGCCCACCTCCTCTCCATTTTATTTCTCTCTATCATTCCAAAACTCCTTCCCCATCTTCTTTAATTTTTTATTAGTTGATTTCTTATTTTGGGGTTAAGAAACCCCCATTGTGGATGCTCTTAGGATTTGATTCTATCTCAATCTCATGTAATCTCCTATAAATAGCTATTAATGATAAAGATTAAAATGTGGTTTTCCACCAACTCATTTCTCTACCGATCCGATGCATCCCTCCCCTTCCTCCTCCCATCCCGGGGAACCTCACTGATTCCGCCTCCAAGATGACTCACCTTTGTCATCGCATCATCGTCGTCCGTCGTCGTTCTCTCCCGCCTCTCCTCCTTCTGCACACTCCTTGTGCGCAGGCGAAACTTGAAGCTAGCCAAAGCTCTACGGGCAGGAGATCGTCGGTATCAGCCTAGGAGGAGAGAGGCGTTGGATCTGAGAATCCGGTAATGAGAAGCTTCTCTTCAACATCCGCCTGAGATCGAAGACAAACGATGATGGATCGAGGATCACGAGCAAGAGAGATGGTCTCATCCTCAGGCGATTCCATCTCCCTTGCCGTCGTCTCTACCCTCTCCCGTCTAGCCAGTGCAGTTCAGGTATGGTCTACTAGTTGCTCTTCAGCTCTTCACTTTTCTATTCCCTTCCTCGTGACCTCCCGTTTTTCTCAGTCTCGGTCCTTACTCTCCCTCTCAGCCTCTCCACTTTCGCCAAAATCACCGGCACCACCCTTTCTAATTCCCTTCTCGCGTCTCTTGCAACGACTATCATCGTTGCTATAGAACTAACATTTGGAAACAACCATTGTCGTTGTTATAAATGTAACCTTTTGCAACAAAAAGGTCGTTGCAAAAGAGTGCATTATGATTAATGAAATCTATTGCAACAACAAATGTCGTTGCAATAGACTCTATATTGCGATAAATAACATCTTTTGCAACAAAAAAAATCGTTGTGAAAGATAGAGGTTATATTTGGCAACAATTTTTTTGTTGTAAAGAGACGAGGTTCTTGTAATTCCCTATTTCAATACATGCAATTCCTGTAGGTTCCTTACACATTCATTTGTACCATTGTATATAAATACACATGAGTTTCTTCAAATCAACACACATAGATTATGCATGAAACCATACAAAATGTACATGTTCCAAATTAACTAGCAAAATATATTTCCCCAAATCCTTCTCTAAGCTAGGCATGCTACATATACCAAAGTTCTTATCTAAGGCAAAATTTATACATAAATTCTTCCATATGCAAACTAACTCGCAAAAGACCAAAAGTTTACATCCACCATCCTCACTCATTTTCCAAATCCTGCAAAAAAAAAGATCAGAAGTTAACGAACCGGAGAGCCTATCTTATTAATCGAAGAGAAAAAGACAAAAGCAACCTTTGCAATTAGTATACCTCACCTTCAGATCTCAAATGAGTATTTAGAGCTTGTCGGTTAAACTTCTGGACATTGTGGTACTTGGAAATCATCATAAAAATCTAATCGTCCACATTTTTGAACATGATGTCACATAGAGAGATTGGGGGGAGGGGGGGGGGGGGGGGATAACTAAGTGCATCAATGGTAGAGTTATCGGAATCCATCTCAGGCTTAAGCTTGGCATACACTTGAGGAACTTCGATAAACGGATCCAGGGACTACTCGCTGGACGATTCCAGGGCCAACATCGAAGGAGACGGAGGTCATGTAGAGGAGCATGCTGGAGATGTAAAGGAGAGGAGTGAAGAGGAAAATGCCCTGGCAGCGAAGGAGAAAGGAAAAAAGTCAAAAGACGAGCCAGGAGAGAAAATGTAAGACTCGAGGTCTTAAGAGGTGCCAGCCCATGCCACCTAGCCCTTTAAGGTCCGTTGTCCTCACTTGGAGCCTGAAAAGGAAGAGCTCTTGTGACATAGGTAGGGCTTGAATCACTTATAAATCACTCCCAACATCCTTATGATATCCGATGTGAGACGGGGTGTTACAATCTACCCCACTTAAAGCACTGACAACCCCGTTAGGCCCAAGAGACTGCCCTCCGGGAGGAGCGTACCCGATCATATTGTCGGTGCACCTCCGAACCCGGAGTCGGCTCTGATACCACCTTTTATAACACCCCTTTTAAATCCCAAGGGAGTGTTGTAGCGCCAGAGTTTCAGAGCAAATACCACAACAGCTAGTTCCAGATCATGCACTGGGTAGTTCCCCTCATACGGCTCTAACTTTCATGATGCATAGACTATCACCTTCCCATCTTGCATCAGCACACAACCCAGACCTTGCTTGGAAGCATCACTGTAAATCACATAATCCTTTGACTCCTTAGGGAGTGCCAGGATAGGCGCTGTGGTCAACCGTTTTTTGAGCTCCTAGAAACTCGCTTCGCACTTGTCATTCCAGATGAATTTCTGGGATTTACGCAGGAGTAAGGTCAGTGGTTGTGCCAATTTGGGAAAACCCTTCCACGAACCTCCGGTAGTAACCTACTAGTCCCAGAAAACTCCGAATTTCCTTGGCGTTCTTTGGCGGACTCTACAACTTCTATCTTTTGGGGGTCGACCATGACCCCTTTCTCTGAGATTATGTGGCCTAGCTAGGAACGCCACCTGTTTCATCCAAAAATCACACTTAGAAAGCTTCACATACAACTAATGCTCTCGCAGTGTTATCAAAATAGTCCTCAAGTGTTCGGAGTGAGCCTCCTCACTTGGCGAGTAGATAAAGATGTCGTCGATGAAGACTACGATGAACTTATCCAAATATTGGTGGAAGCAATGATTCATCAGATCCATAAAGACTATTGGGGCATTTGTTAAGCCAAAATGCATCACCACGAACTCATAGTGCCCATAACATGTCCTGAAAGCAGTCTTTGGAATATCCTCGTCACGAACTCGGAGCTGATGGTAACCAGATCGAAGGTCAATCTTGGAGAATACCTTTACTCTCTGAAGCTGATCTAACAAGTCATAGATGCGTGGCAACAGATACTTGTTCTTGATCGTCAGCTTGTTCAGCTCCCGATAATCAATACACAGATGAAAGGAGTCGTCTTTCTTCTTCACAAACAACATGGGAGCACCCTAAGGTGAAGCACATCTCTTTAAGCTGACTCTTCAATTCTTGCATCTTCACTAGAGTCATGTGATACGGGGCTTTGGAAATAGGAGCGGTTCCTGGCTCTAAATCAATGGTGAACTCTGATAACTCCACTCCCTTTGATGAAAATCGGAATTAGTTTCAAAGGCTTTGACAGACAGTTTGTGTCAAAGGTCTTGAAGCTAACAGCTGTGTTGATGAAACACAAAACCTGTACTTTATTATATTATATCCGAATATTATATTATGTTATTATATGCTTCCATATTATTATTATATATTCACTAACCTTTCAGGAAGCTATTTGAATTATATCTCCTTCCATAAGTGTTCAAAGCTGAGAAAGATCAAATCGAGATCATGGCTTCCGAAGTTTCCAAAGATAGAAGATTGCGCTCAAGCCATGATCCTCTCTTAGCCGTTGGAGAAGATTCCTTCCTCAAGTGGCGCCGATGATCTTCACTATATAAAGGAGATGAAGAAGAGAGAGAGGAATGACGCACTTCAAGAATATCATTGCACAATCAGCCCTCAAGTTTACGTTCTCTCTTCAGCGTGTTCTCTCTGCTTGTTCTTAAGAGTCTTATATTTTGTTTCAAAGCATTTGAGAGATACACAGTGAGCTTATAGGATATATTCAGAGAAAGTGTTATACTCGAGAGTTTATAACTCAGGAAGTGGGCACTAGGCTATTGATTCTCGAGAGTAAGAGGATTGTACTAGATAGCTGAGAGAGGTGGGGCTCTTCTAGATTGGTCTAGGACTCCAAGGGAACATGAGTTGACTAGATTGCAATTGTATAGGAGAGAGGCTTCTCGGTGAGCTATTAGGATCCTAAGCTTTGTGAATCAATAAAGCCTGTTGAATCCTAGGGTTGTGGAAGAACCCTAGGCGGGGACGTAGGCCAAGTTCGTGCCGAACCTCGTTAACAATTCGTTGCATCCTTTACTTATTGCTTTACCTTATTTCCGCACTTGGTTCGATTGTCTAACTTTGTGATTCAGGTTTAATCTCAAAGGTTTTGGTACAAGCTCCAAAAGTCTTGAGACTTTCTGCGAAAAACGGGCATACTCTATTCAACCCCCCTTCTAGAGTATTTCTTATTACTTTGTTTTTACATTATCGAACCTTCAAACTCAATGAACCACTTCGGGGGTAAACCAGCAATCTCGTCGAGGAAAACATTAAGGAATTCTCCGACTACAGAAATATCAAAGATGGGGACCGGGTCGGATGGCTGATCCTGCGGATAGCATAAGAATCCGGCACAACCTTGATGTAACAATCTGGCTGCCTGCATTACATTAATAACACGACCATCCTCCTCGGGGATGTGCCCACGAAACCTACACACAACCCTACCATCCGACGAAATGGTCACGATTCTCCGTCCACAATCAATGATTGCAACATGGCGAGTAAGCCAATCCATACCGAGAATGACGTCCTAAGAAAGGATCGGAAACAGAACAAGATCGACAAGGTGCTCATCGCCACTTATCGCGATGGGGAAGCAGAATAGCATTTTTCTACCTCGAACTCTATCCCTCATAAGGGAATTTCACAAATAAGGAATCATCTAGAGTTACCGATTCTAATCCGAGTCTTTCAACAATTTGCTCGGCTATCTAATAAATTTGGAAGTCTCTTAATTGTGGATGCTGATGAGATCTTAATCCTCGTCATCTTCTGAAAAGACATACATCTCGACGAGTTTGTCTAATTTAGAGCTATGCTTCTGTGATGTTGCATCTCTCTCTGCCTCAGCATGCTCACACATCTCTTTCATCTCATCCCTAGCACGATCACAGAGTTTTCTCCAGCTCATCCACAATCCACTCCTTATTCTTGTATGTTTCCTCGACCTCCCTCACGCAGAGCCTCTCCCTCGCTCTTCTTGCCTGCAAAACCTGGTATACTTTTTCATCAACTAGGATTGCCAAAAATGATCTCTTTTTTCGGCTCCTCCTCACTGAGGTTTTGGGATGGCTCCACGCCATACACTCGGACGAGGTCTTGGAGGTACTTTCCCCTATTGTCGTCCAGAGGAGCTAGCATGGCTTTCTTTTCCCTTACTGCCTTTTCCTCGCTATAGGATCAAGGAGTTCCCAAGTTATGTCCCTTGTACCACCCGCGGATGAGCTTCTTGCCATTTTCCGTGGCTGCATCTCCTTTAGGAGGGTCAACCAGGACATTCATCCCCTTAGATAGCTCCTTCAGGTGAGGTCAATGCATTGGGGTAACTCGTGACGTGCAGTCCTAAGGTCTTGCGAACATTAGGCATCTATCGAGGAGGGCGAGGAGTCATCAGTACTCGAGCGAGAAAATCCAGAAAGCAAGATTTAGAACAAGAATAAATAATATAAGCTTAGTCTATGGCAGGTGCAGGAGCTTGAGCAGGACTATCGGACAAGTATTTTGAAATCATTTCCAAAACTGCTTACTTTTGTAAGTAGAAACTTTGTTTTGATAAAGCCTTTTTGAAATTCACTTCAGAAATCATTTTGAAATACAAATGAAAACATTTTAGAAACCTACAACTCTGATACCACCTTTTGTAAGACCCAAGGTCTTAAGAGGTGCCAGCCCATGCCACCTAGCTCTCTCAGGTCCGTTGTCCTCACTTGGAGCCTGAGAAGGAAGAGCTCTTGTGACATAGGTAGAGCTTGAATAACTTATAAATCACTCCCAACATCCTTATGATATCCGATGTGGGACAGTGTGTTACAGAAAATGCCATGGACGAGGGCTATCAAAGGTCAGATGCGATGGAGATTGGAGAGAATGAACAAGGAAGAGAAAGGGGTACATGAGACTAATTAATTTCCAAAAGGGATAACACGTCTAATAATTTTTTTAAAGAGGACAAACACCTAATTAAATCTTGAAAATCTTGAAAAGGGTATATTAAGCCAAATTTTATCGTAAAAAAAGGGGTTTATTTACATGGTTCCAGTTTATCACATATTCCAATAATTCTATATACTTCCATCATTTCTATTTTGACTTTTTCAAGTCGATCATGCACATTTTTTTGAAAGGTAAAAACTATATAATTTTTTTTATTAAATCTTTTTTACTAATGTTATACTTATTACTAATATGCATGAGATTGTTAAAAAATTTATTTAAAAAATAATTATTTTATATAGTTTTATCATTTTTTACATAAATAATAAAAAGTTAGCAAGTATCTCTAATGGGCCAATTATTTAGATGATGCTCGCATTCAAATCCAATCCATTGCAGATTCCATTCCACGACCTTTTCCCACCACGCAAAACTAAAGCTAACTATTTCATTTCACCTTCATTATTTATGTGGAGGAGAAAATTTGAATCTCCCACAAAACGTTGCGTTGAGGTTTCCAAATTCCAAAAAGTCAGCGTTTCGTTCATCTTTCTATGTAGACCACCCCACGTGTCTTCCCCTCCAAGCATCACTGCTCCACGCCTCCACCGATTGGCCTTGCCTGACCATTTCTCCCTCCCCCCCTTTGACGGGAATCTCCACACATCCCTCAACCCCCACCTCCCTCCCGCGATCCCGTTTCCGCCGGATCCACTTTCGTCGTCATCGTTGTCTCTCTCTGTTACTTTCAATGGCGGAAGCGTCAGCTTGGTCGCTGGCCTCCTTGTCGTTGCCTCGGAACACCTCGCTCTCCAGAGAAATCTCACCTTCTCTCTCCACATTCTCTCGCTGTTCCTCGTCTCGATTCCCCCGCCTCTTCCCTTCCAGAGCTTCAAATTCCTCCGGATCTTATTTCCCCTCCGGCGAAGATCCCTACGGATTTTACCCCTGGCATTCCCTCTCATCCGATGATGTAGACGCTGGTATGCATTCTCATTCCTCGTTTCCGTTGGTTCTTTGTTTCTATAATCGTTCGATTTGACTAGTAGTTTCAATCTATTTGTCATCTGTATTGCTGAAATTGGCCTCTTTTAGTACTTGCTTTTATTGGTTCAATTTGGTTTCATTTGCATTCCGAGACACTTTTTTCTTCTCAGTGATAGATTTTCACATCAAACATTAGAATTCCATGCCCTGGAAATAGTGATGTGTCTTGGTCAATTGTTGTTTTGCTTTGGCAATGACACATGCCCAATGGCGGATCTAAAAACAATTTCAGAGGATTACAAAATTTATGGAGATTTTTTTTTGGCATGTATTTATGAAAAATAGATTTTTAAAAAAATGTATATTACAAAAAACCTCAAATTTGCGATTTAAATAGTCATTTTTAGTAGAAAAAAATAATAATAAAATGTGATTTAAAAATTGATTGAATAACCTACTTTTAAGGAAAGACCTCTCACAAAAAATGCTTCTCTTTTAATAGTTGATATAGATATAGATAGTTAGATATAGATAGATAGATTGTTTTTTTAAAAACTACTAAAATTATAATTTGGGCTAAGATCATGGATTAATTGAATTTTTTTTAAAATTGATCGAATAACCTAGGAGAGAGTAACAACTCATAAAAAATGCTTCTCTTCTAATAATTAGATATAGATATAGATAGATAGATATTTAGATGTTTTTTTTAAACTACTAAAATTATAATTTAGGCGGCTAAGACCATGGATTAATTGAATGTTTTTTAAAATTGATTAAACAACCTACTTTTTAAGGAGAGAGTGACACCTCATAAAAAATGCTTATCTTTTAATAGTTAGATATAGATAGATTACGTATTTTTAGTAGAAGAAAACTAATATGAATTGGAACTTATTAATCATGAGTAAACTAGTTATGTGCATAGTGCAAGGAAGTTATTCATCATGAGTAAACTAGTTATTAGTTATTACATATTCGTCTATCTCATTTTCTTATTAGGGAAAGTAATTGTACCTTTTTGTTCAATGTAAGTGAAGAAATTGAATGGGTAAAAGAGGATAAAGTCACATTGTTCACTACGGATGGGTTAATACAAATAGGAGGTTCGCTGGTTCCTCGACGTGTCACTGCAGCTGAGGTATTGACTTTCTCATGCATCATTTTATCCCAATTGAAATTTCTAAATTAGTTTTTATGAACCGTAAGAAATTCTCTTTCAAGTAACATGAACATCAATACATCATCGCTTTTCGAATGTCAAGAATAGAGATGAATTATGCATCGAATATAAAAAGTGAAAAGTAATACTCCCTCTCTTAATTAAAACATGTCGTGTTGTTTACTATTCATGTACGCTTTCTTAGTAATATAAAAACTAAATAAAATATTAACTTTTTTACATTTGTTTTTATAATTCACAGTTAATAATAATAAGTTTGAAATTATTAAAAAAAGCCAATATTTTTTACTCCTTCCAATCAGAAATGAACGATATTTGACTTTTCTGCACGCAGTTTTAGGAGTTAAAAACTATATAAAATCTTATTTATTTTAATTAATTTTTTTCATAGTTTAATATTTATTAGTAATAAGTATTAATTGTGAAAAAAATTAATTAAAATAAATAAGATTTTATATAGTTTTTTAACTCCCAAAACTACGTGCGCAAAAGTCAAACATCGTTTATTTTTTATCGGAGGGAGTAGTTTTTAACCACTAAAAAATGTGCATGATTAGTAAAACGTCATGTTTTATTTAACGGAGGGAGTAATGCATAAGTGATAGTGAATCTCCTACATAATAGGTGAAGTTTTTGTGATGGAAGACGGATCATAAATATAATGATACCTATTCAGCATTTTTTGTTTATTGGTAAAGAATGAAGTTTATGGTAATTTCGTGGATAAATTGTTTTTAAAGTACGTTAAGGTAACTTTATCTATCTGGACACAAATTAGAAGTAGGAAATTATGGATAAGAATACAATATTTTGTATCTTTTCTGTAAAACTAAAAGCTAAAGCAGTTTCCCACCCGAAAAAAAAAAAGCTAAAGCATTTTGGTTAGTAAAGGATTGTATCCAAGAACAAAAGAAGAAGCTGCGTTAGCCTTGAAGTAATTTAGAAATTATGGATAAGAATACAGGATTTAGGCATTCACCCCCTCCTTACTCCTTTCAAGGGAGCGATTCCTAAATCCTGAAAATCAAAGACTCATGGTACATTGATATTCATTTCCATGAATGAATTATGATGAATTTGCATCAAGGAATCCTGTTAATATTTAGCACTGGAGCCCTGAGTTTCTTTGATGTTAAAAACGGTTTTGGATGTTTATTAATTGGTCTTCATCTCCTTATCAAGTTGATTATTTTATCTAGCATTATTGTCCTAATGCAGAGGAGGCTAGGGAAGCCAAGAGTTTCCCGGAGGCATAAGAGATATCAAGAGAAAGATTACATGGACCCAAAACAGAGCCTCTGTCTGGGTGCACTCTTTGATATTGCAGCAACAAATGTGAGAATTACTAATTTATTGTTAAGGCTACTATTACTTTCATTTAGTAAACTATTCTGTAACCTTTGACACTTTGATTTCCGAGATACCTTTTGAATGAACCCGGGTTGATCACTTGCCTGTTGTGCTTTAAATGGTTTGCCTCAGGGCCTTGATATGGGCAGGAAGCTGTGCATCATAGGATTCTGTCGTTCAATTGAGATGCTTGGTGATGTCGTGGAAGACACTGTGTTGGAGCATGGTGGGGAGGTTTGTTTGGTTCAAACACCTGAGTGGTTGCGCGATTCATCTTATTTTTTATGGTCATGCAGGGAAATAAAATTGGGCTATGTTTTTGTATTATGCTCGCTTAGTTCTTTCAGAGGGAAAATATTGTTCATTTGATAAGTATTTACCAATACTGAATATATGATCATTACATTTGCGTGACTATTACTTCTGTATGTACCTGTCCAGATTGTTATTGCTGAGAAGGCTAGTCAAGGTGGGTTGCAGGAGAAGCTAACTATGACTGTTGTGGTGCCACTGCTTTGGGGCATACCGCCTGCATCTGAAACGCTTCATCTTGCTGTTCGTAGTGGTGGAGGGATTGTGGAAAAAGTCTATTGGAGGTGGGATTTCTTGTAAATTGACAGACTTTACATTAATCCGATCATTAATTGTGCATTCTGTATATAGCTCATCATTGTTGTACAATGAAAATATGATTGATAAAAGATACATAACTTGTACCAATTTAATGCCAATAGTTTACACTCGCTACACCCCTTGATGCCGAACTGCTTATAAGATTCAACGATTCTTGAATCTTGATCGTTTCTCCATTTGTTTTTGCTATGAGGAAATCTGAAATATAAATGAAAGCTTTACGAGCTGCTAGTGTTGAGATGTGCTTGGTTGGTAGATAGTAGTTGTGAAACTTTGTAGAGTATAGTCATATATCTTCATATATACATTTTATACATATGCATTTTATACCAAAGTTACAAGCTGTAGGTAACAGGTCGGTAGGGGCATTATGGTCATTTCCTGTTTTGTTCTAATTAGCTGTTAGGAGGTTGTTAGTGGTTTGAAAGGAATATAACAAACTTCCTGTAATGTTGATTTGGAGAGGTTTTTCGAGTTTCCACCATTGAAGCTCATGAGTTGAGCTTGATTGAGTTTCTGGTTAATTCAATTTCTTCATTGTTTAGTTTCCAAATGGTATCAGAGCACAGGTAATCGTCTTCGCTGTGTCTGTGCGTGAATTGATTCCACTGTATTGAGAAATTCGTGAACTGAATTGACGATGGCGGGAAGAGGAAATCCGAATGTGAATCCCAATGCGAGTCCTCACAGTCAAGGCTCAGGTATTGGAGGAGGAAGAGGAACCTTCGTCACTCCTCGGTGCTGGGAGAGGATTCGTCTTGGGGGCGACGATCCCCACTGGATTTCAATTTGGGGATTTTGCGCAAAATCTTGGCAATATCCATTATAATCCACTGTTTTTGTCCAATTCGGATCACCCTGGGATGCAGCTGGGGTCCACACCGTTCAATGGAACGAATTTTGTGAGTTGGAGCCGAGGAGTGCACATGGCGTTGGGTGCCAAGGCCAAGCTCGGGTTCATCACAGGGAGCGTTGTTCAACCGGCTGAGAACAGCGAGGATTTTGAGAAATGGATCCGTGCGGATTACATGGTGAGATGCTGGCTGGTGAGCTCGATGACCAGTGAAATAGCTGAATCTGTAATGTATGTCAAATCGGCAAAAGAACTATGGGAGGATATTAAGGAGAGATTTTATGAGACAAATGATCCTTTGATCTATCAACTGAGGAGAGATTTGAGCAATCTGAAGCAAGAGAATCTCTCCATTGGCGCGTACTTTGGTAAGCTGAAGAAGATCTGGGATGAGTTACTACTTCTTGATGCTGTTCCGAGTTGTACATGTGGTGGTATGAATCAAGCTTGTTCTTGCTCTTTACTCAAGCGTGTGATTGAGAGAGAAGAAAAAGCAAAGGTGATGCAATTCTTGATGGGACTTAGTGAAGTCTATGAGCCACTGAGGAGCAATGTTTTGTTAGAAGATCCAATGCCAGGTCTGAATAAAGCCTTTCAAATGGCTGTGCAGTTGGAGAGGTCCAAAGGAGTGACCTCGATAGTGCAAGGGGATGCAAATGTATTAGCTGTGGGTCAAAACATCAATGTGGAGTATGAAGCTAATGCTGTGAATAGGTATTCACAATCAAGGCAAGATCAGTTCAAGTATGGTGGTGATCAGGCCACGAAAGATCAGTTTAAATATGGTAGTGATCAGTTCAAGAAACCAAAAGTGGAGAGAAGATGTGATTATTGCAACAAAGAAGGTCACACCAGAGATTATTGTTACAAGCTGGTGGGATATCCAGAATGGTACAAAGGGCCTCGTGATGATGAGAGATCCAAGCAAAGTGGCAAGATGACTCCCTACATAGATGCTCCTCACTATGACAGTCCACTGGATGGACAGAATGACTTGAAGCCAGATCCTGCAATGGTGAATGCAATCTTCAGTGAAATTGTCAAAATGATGAAAGGCAAGGCCAAGATGGATCAATTTGATAGCTCTGCTAACCAGGCAGCAGTGCACTTTGCAGGTACTTTGAGTGTTTCATTTCTCATTGGTGATAATAAAGCTGGTAAGAGTAGATGGATAGTGGATTCAGGGGCTACAGACAATATTGCATTTGATAAATCTGTGTTTATAAATTTAAGAAGTCTGCAAAGTGTTATCAGTTTGGGTTTGCCTGATGGCACTAGCATTTCTGTGAGTCAGTCAGGATCTGTGCAGGTTACACATGACTTGTTATTGCAAAATGTGCTATTTGTTCCACAGTTTAGGCATAATCTACTATCAGTGTCAAAGGTCTTGCATACACAGAGAATGGAATTCCACTTTAATGAGGCATCCTGTTGGTTACAGGACCTTACAACTAGGGGCGTGATTGCTAGAGGGACTGAAGATGGAGGATTATACATCTTGAAGTCCCAAGGATTGCTGGGAACAGATCATGTTAGAAGTCTTGGACCACTTGGGAAGAACCAACTTTCTCATGATTGTAATAAAGTAGTGAATCTACATACTTTGCATGCCAGATTGGGACATCTTTCTAGTTCCAAAATGAGACATATATCTGAATGTTGTGATGTTGGTTTAAAGGATTTTGTTTGTGATACATGTGAATTGACAAAATTTCACAAATAACCATTTGCTAGAAGTGATTCTGTATCTGATGGGCTATTTCAGTTAGTGCATATGGACTTATGGGGTCCATATAGAACCCCAGCCTTGTGTGGAGCCAGATATTTTCTTACTATTCTAGATGACTTCTCTAGAGCAACCTGGGTTTATCTTGTGCAAGACAAGATGCAGGTATTGAGAGTGATCACAGGGTTTCTGAATTTGGTTGAAACACAATTTCAACTGAAGGTTAAGATTTTGAGGACAGATAATGGAACCGAGTTTACACAGAGAGGTTGTACTGATTTGTTACTAGCTAGAGGAATTATACACCAAATATCAGCTCCTGGTGTTCATGAACAAAATGGAAAGGTGGAGAGAAAGCACAGACATTTGGTAGAAACTGCAAGAGCTATTAGGCACTTTGCTGGACTTCCTATTCAGTTTTGGGGAGAGTGTGTTTTGAGTGCCACACACCTGATCAACAGATGCCATCCAGTGTTCTTCAATGGAAGTCACCATATGAGGTACTGCACAGTAAAACTCCCTCTTTAGATGAGCTTAGAATTGTTGGTTGTCTTTGCTATTGTCTGCAACCAAATGACTACAGAGATAAGCTTGGGATTATCTCTAGGAAGTGTGTGTTTCTTGGCTATCCACCAGGTCAAAAGGCTTACAAATTGTTTGACCTTCAAAAGAGAAAGATTATAATCAGTAGACATGTAAAATTTGTTGAACATGTCTTTCCTTTTAGAACCACATCCATGCCCAGTGCTAGTCATCCCTCATCTCCTGATTTGTCTTTGGATAGCTGTAATGAGAATGAGGTATTCTGGAGCAGTGAATTGGTACCTCATTCTAGTTCTGAGAGTGACAGTCTTCCTAGTCCTCATGATCCCATCATTCGCAGTGATTCCCATCCTGATATCATGTCAGATCATAGTCAATCCACAGATTCAGCTTCTCATTTTTCAGACAATGGATCATCAATCCCAGTGGTCAGTCCTCCTGTGGTGGCAAAAAGGGTGATTCACAGGCCTGTTAAGCTGAATGACTATATTTGCACCAACTTGCCAACTAGAATTCATGGTAGGGATTCAGATTCTGAGAGCAAGTCATTTGCTGTATTCTCTGTACAAAATTTAGCTCACTTGTCTCCTTCCTTTATTCAGTCATTTGTCAACATGTGTGCCACCTTTGAGCCTCCTTCTTACAAGCAAGCCCAAGGAAATGAACACTGGGAAACTGCTATGAAAGCTGAGTTATCAGCACTTGAAAGAAACAACACCTGGACTGTTACAGCTCTTCCCACTGGAAAAAAAGCTATTGGTTCTAAGTGGATCTTCAAAATTAAGTATAATCCTGATGGAAGGATAGAAATATACAAGGCTAGGTTGGTGGCTAAGGGATACAACCAAGTCAAAGACAAAGCCTACAAGCAAACATTCTCACCAGTTGCCAAGCTAGCTACTATCAGAGTCATCCTTGCTTTAGCAGCAGTTAAGGGATGGGCATTGCATCAATTGGATGTTAACATTGCCTTCCTCCATGGGTTCTTGGAAGAGGAAGTGTACATGCAGCCCCTGATGGTTATCATGTCAATCCTGGTCATGTGTGCAAGCTCAACAGGTCTCTATATGGGCTCAAACAGGCAAGCAGACAATGGAATTATGAATTAACAAAGTTCTTAGTAAGATTGGGTTATACTCAATCTAAACATGACTACTCTTTGTTTGTAAAAGCTGTTGGCTCTTCATTCACTGTTGCATTTGTTTATGTTGATGATATGCTCCTTTTGGGAAATTCTGAGACTGAAATTTCGGCTACTAAAGCTGCTCTTCATTCCACTTTCACCATCAAAGATCTAGGACAGGCAAGATATTTCCTTGGGATGGAAATCTCTCGTTCTTCTTCAAGCATTTTGTTGAATCAGAGGAAGTACATCCTAGACATTCTCAAAGATGCTCAAATGGAATCATGTAAACTAGCTGCATTTCCTATGCAACATGGTACAAAACTATCTGCCAATATTGGGGATCCCTTTGAGCAGCCAGAGAGCTACAGAAGATTGGTGGGGAGGCTCCTATACCTCACTCTAACTCGTCCAGACATTGCATACACTGTTCAGCAACTTAGTCAGTTCCTACAACACCCACTCAAGCCTCATTGGGATGCTGCTGTATACTTACTTAGGTACTTGAAAGGTACATTTCACATGGCTTTATCCTACCCAGCCATTTCTTCCCTCACTCTTAATGCATACAGTGATGCTGATTGGGGGAATTGCATTGACACTGGAAGATCTTTGTCTGGCTATTGTGTATTTCTGGGCTCGTCTTTGGTCTCTTGGAAGACAAAGAAGCAGAAGGTAGTTTCCAAATCTTCAACTGAAAGTGAGTACCGCAATATGTCCTCTGCTGCTAGTGAGCTAGTATGGATGCAAGGGTTACTCACTGATCTACACATTGATGTCCAGCTTCCAATCAATCTGCATTGTGACAACAGAGCAGCTCAGTGCTTGGCTTTGAACCCAGTATTCCATGAACGAACCAAGCATGTGAGGATTGATGCTCACTTCATCAGGGAGATGGTCCAGCAAGGGTTTCTTCAGACTATCCATGTCTCAACCACACTTCAGCTAGCCGATGTTCTCACCAAAGCTTTGGGGGCTCATCAACACAACTTTCTGTGTTCCAAGCTTGGACTTGTCTCTCCCCAAGTCCAGCTTGAGGGGGGTATGTAGAGTATAGTCATATATCTTCATATATACATTTTATACATATGCATTTTATACCAAAGTTACAAGCTGTAAGTAACAGGTCGGTAGGGGCATTATGGTCATTTCCTGTTTTGTTCTAATTAGCTGTTAGGAGGTTGTTAGTGGTTTGAAAGGAATATAACAAACTTCCTGTAATGTTGATTTGGAGAGGTTTTCCGAGTTTCCACCATTGAAGCTCATGAGTTGAGCTTGATTGAGTTTCTGGTTAATTCAATTTCTTCATTGTTTAGTTTCCAAAAACTTCATCTTCCTATTGGTGGATGAATTTTGAGTGTTTATGGTTTTAATATATGAGTTTATTAGTTGAATGTATCCATACTGTATTACCAAAGATCGATAGTTAGTTCTCTATCAAAAATTGTCTGCATTTATCAGTCAGAGGGAGCAACTACCTACCAGTAAAGGCTGCTGTAAAATTAGGAGGGGTATGTGCAGACAGGTGACTCGTCTAGCCTAAAATCTTCTTCTTCTTCTTCTTCTTCTTCTTTTTTGCCAGATTTTGGTGGGCATCTGGATCCTTTATCGAGCCCGACTAACCCTATGGTTGCTGGCCTTGATGGATGCTGATTGCTGATACACAAGCAGCCCCACTAACCAATTTTGAGCTTGCAATTGTTCAATTTGGAAGCAGGGCTGTTTTTGCTCAAGCATGTCGAAACAGGGAATGAAATGGGATGCTGTAAAAGATACAATTTCCACATTTTAGTGTGGCATATATGATTGAATATTATTATCACCTCATTCAAAGATTCAAGAAATTGAAGATGGGAAAAACAATACAAACGACTCCATCTATTTATAGCAAAAAGAAATTGCAAAATCATATGATCAGGATAAGCTTTTCAAGAATAAACAAGGATGTCATGTATAAAAAAAGAGTGTATTGAATAAATGACCTAAAACGCTCTCAAAGAGAGCGATGTTTTGGGCCGCCGCCATTTCCAACCTTCCTTCACCAATTTGCCGGCAGCATCTTGCCATCGCCCGACCTCCACCTGTGTTAGCTCCCGCCTTACGGTTCACCTCCTGAACCGAGCCTGCCTCCCGCCACCATGGTCCCCTTGCCACTCCGGCTGCCCGCCGTCTCCCTTGCTTAACCACCGCTTCGCCCCGTCCTCTGTCGCCGCCTTAATCACCGGTCGACCTCCTCAACAAGTTGGGCCTGCCGCCTCTGCAGGCTTCCGCCGCATCGGTTCTTCCTCGACTTCTTCCGGTTGCTTACGTCTCTCCTCCGACCGTCCTCGGCTCCGGCCTCCTCCGGGCACCCGCGGCTCCGCCCACGGCCTTCATTGGATTTCACCCACTTCTTGGTCGCCCCCGTCCTTGTTTTCGTGCCCACAAGCTTAATCAAATTGGGGTTGTTTTTTCGCCTGCACTTTCAATCGTTTCCTGTTCATTATTGCTCTTTTAGTTTCCTTGTCTCGTTTTTTATCGCCTCTATTTGAGTTTATCCTTGTGGTAACCCGCTCACGATCTTGTTATCGTCCTTGAGGGTTGAGATGAGTGCGTGGGGATTTGATTGGGCAATAATGTGGTTTGGGTTGTTCTTGCAGGTTGGTGTAATGTGCTATTCTTGTTGTGATGCAGGTTTCTTGTGAGCGTTTGTTGATTTGTCATGTTCGATGATGTCGTGGCTTTGCGATCGATACTTGATGGCTCTTTCGAGTCCACAATCTGAGGTGTCCGCTAGTTCCCCAGAGCTCTCTGTGTGCGTTGTCTCTTTGGCCGATCAGTTCGTTCATCTCCTGGCTTGTGTTTTTAGTGTAGGATGACTTGTACGTTTCTTTTTTATGTCATTTGCTTCTGTAATTTCATTTCTGTCTTTTGCTTCAGTTATTTGCTTTCAGTTGTACATGATGGTTAGTCCATCCACCGGCTTGTCCGGTCTCTCGGTTTCTCTGGGCTTGTCTATAGAACTGAATTTCTTATCTTGCTTAAAAAAAAAAGGATGTTATGTGTAGGCAACGAATAGAATGCCCAGATAAAGCCGAATTCATTCTTGATCATCCCTAAGGATAATGTTTAAAAGATCCCCATGCAAGGGGAGAGTTGACATATTACAATCGGCTCTAGACTTACCAATGTAATCAGCCGCTGTATTCGCTTCTCTATAGCAATGTCGTAACTGAATAAAACCAAATCTTCCTTTCAGCAGATTGATCTTCTCAATGGTTCTACATATCTCTTAGTCGACCTTGGAGCTGTCATTTATTGCTTCTACTACTTTTAAATTATTTCCTTCAATGATCACCTTCGTTATTCCTCTGTCAATGGCTTGCTGGACTCTTAAGCAAAACGCATCCACTTCTGTTTGAAGAATAGATCACATCCTTCCTTTCTGGTGAGAAATGTCGATCACTTGGCCCGAACTGTCCCTAATGATGTCCCCAACTTGACAATCATTAGGGGCTCTAATATAGTTATCTACATTTATTTTGTAGATGACATTTGGTGGTTTAGTCCACCTAGAGATTTTCCGTTTGTCTTTGTTACTGGTTTTTCCGTCCTTTTCTTTAGTTTGATTCCATTCCCTTAGGTTTTGAAGAATACGATAGACAATGGAATTATAAGAATACATGTTGTGATTGTTAAAGATGACATTGTTTCTCAACTCCCAACTATAGTGCCATATGAAACAGAGCTCATCAAATTGGGAATTGTTATGCTTAATGGACATGCGATCTTCCTGGATTGAGCATGCTGATCTTAAATTAATGAAATATTTGCCATTTAAATATTCATAATTTGAAATGATTGCCTTCGAGATAGGACAATCTAAAAGAATATGGTGAGAGTCTTCATCAGCGCCTTCACCCCGCACACACTAAATCGACACCCTGTTAAGTCTCAACTTAGTTGGTAAACCATCTGTCATTACTTTCCAAATGAAAGTTTGAATTTTAGGAGGTAGATTAAGCTTCCAGATCCATTTGTTATCAAATGAACTTTGTCCGATGTGGTTAGTAATTTTGTACGTTGATTTGACCGTGAATTCACCATTATTCGTTAGTTTCCATATGATTTTGTCCGATGTATCCCATGTTGGAATTGGAATGTCTACAATTGTATTCACCACTTGGAGAGGGGGGAATATTTGTTTTAAGAGAGAAATATTCCATTGTTTTTTATCATTATTAAATAATTTTATCACCGTTCATTTAGGATCCAAGTTGCCTAGATACTCTTGAAGCAAGAGATTGTTTATCGAGGGGTCCGACCATATATTAATGGTATTACCATCACCCAAGATCCATAGAAGACCTTTGTTGAAAATTTCTCTAAGATGGAGGAGTCTTCCAAACTGCCAAGAAGTGTTATGTTTGTTAAAATCAAATATTGTATCATTTTGGAGATATTTTTCATGAATGACCTTAACCCAAACATTGTGTGGGTTAGTGAGTATTTTCCATAAAAGTTTTAGTTGTAGACTGATATTTGTTTTTTCTGCAGTTTTTAGTCCAAGACCATCTCCCTCCTTTGATTTGCAGACTTTATCCCAGCTAACGAGCGGGCAGTATCGTTTAGAATTGAGGTTGTTCCATAAGAAGTTTTTGTTAATCTGGCCTATTTGTTTGAGAACACCTTTGGGGCACCAATGACATGTTATATACAGTAAAAAAAGAACTTATTATATATTTGTTCCATTTTGCCTAATGGATCATAAATTCATTCACATAATTTTTTTAATGAAGCAAAGTTGTAATCTGGTCTATTTGTTGGAGAACACCTTTGGGGGAAATATTTGTTTTAAGAGAGAAATATTCCATTGTTTTTTTTATCATTATTAAATAATTTTGCCACCGTCCATTTAGGATCCAAGTTGTTCGCGCTCGTTTGTTGCTTGCAGACATGACATCACTACATTTGACCTAAGGAGTTTGTGATTCATTCGGATCATGAAGCTCTGAAGTACCTCAAAGGTCAGACAGTGCTTAGTCGACGCCTTGCTCGTTGGATGGAGTTCTTGGAGACCTTTTCCTATGTGGTTCACCACAAGAAGGGAAAGGATAGCGTGGTAGCTGATGCTCTATCACGCAAGTATGTCCTCTTGAACCATTGTGATGCACATATTTTGGGTTTTGCTTTGATTAAAGATCGAACTATATGCTACTGATAGTTTATTTAAGAACATTTATGCTCATTGTGTGTCCAAAGGTGAATTTGATTCGTACTTTCTTGATAATGGTTATTTGTTTAAGATGGGCAACCTTTGTATCCCATCTTCATCTATTAGGAGACTCCTTACTCAAGAAGTGCATGAATCTAGAGGACATGGTGGCTTAGAAAAGACTTTAGCTGGATTAAAAGAACATTAGTTTTGGCCTAAAATGACTAATTAATTATGTGCTTAGATTTGTCAAAAGTTGTGTTACATGTGCATAGGCTAAGTCTAAAGTGAATTCGAATGGTCTATATACACCACTACCTATTTCGAATGCCCCTTGGGAAGATGTGTCTATGAATTTTATTGTTGGCTTACCTAGGACATCTAAAGGTCATGATTCTATATTTGTTGTAGTGTACAGGTTCTCCAAAATGGCTCATTTTATACCTTGTCACAAGACTGATGATGTTATTCATGTTGCTAATCTTTTCTTTAAGGATGTTGTTTGTTTACATGGATTGCTATTATATTGTGTCTAATCGTGATTTTAAATTCTTGAGTTGCTTTTAGAAAACTTTATGGTCTAACTTGGATACTAAGTAGACCTGTCAAACGGGTCATTTGGGTCGGGTTCGGGTCGGGTCACTTCGGGTCCCGGGTAAATCGGGTCCCGGGTAAACGGGTTCCAGGTATTTCCGGGTTGACTAGAACCCGGGTTTGACCGGGTTTCGGGTCATTTCGGGTCGATTTCGGGTTTGTCAATTTTTTCTTTTTTAAATTAAAAAAATTATGATTTGATAATTTTGCGATAAATTTTAATTATATATAAAAAAATTTAATTATATTTAATTATAAATCAACCGGGTCAATCGGGTAAATCGGGTCAATCGGGTCACCGGGTCGAAACCCAAATGACCAGGAAAATTTCCGGGTTTTCGGATTCGGGTCGAAAAAAATTACCGGGTCACAATTTTCGGGCCTTGACCCGAAAAATTCCGGGCGGTCAGGTCGGGTTTTCGGGTCGGGTTGTGTTTTGACAGGTCTGATACTAAGCTATTATTTTCTACTTCTTGTCACCCTCAAACTGATGGCCAAACTGGGGTTACCAATAAGACTCTTGGGACTCTCCTAAGAGTCATGTTGCGTACTAACCTTAGGAGGTGGGAAGACTACCTACCTTTTGTTGAGTTTGCTTATAATAGGTCTAGGCATTCTACAACAAAGAAGACTCCTTTTGAGGTAGTCTATAAGCGCAATCCTCTTACGCTTGTAGATATGATGCCTCGGCTAATAAAGAAGAAGGAGAGCATGGATGATGCGGGACCATCTTCTACAACTCCAGACACACCAATCATACTTGGAGAAGAACCAATTACTCGAGCCCGAGCTAAGAAGCTTCAACGCTCCTTCACGTCCGTGAATCATGCTTTGTTCTCGAGCACGGTTCAACTCCCGGAGCCAACATTAAAGACTTAAATGTGCATTGGGATACTTGAGGCCGAACCACTTTAAAGCCTTATGTGTGCCAATTTCTCTAAGTTTTGGAACATTATGTTATTTCCTATTTTAGCAACTTTCTTTACTTAAATTATTTTATGAAACTTTTAAGGTTTTTTTATTTCTGTAAGTTATTATTTTTATTAATTTTCGGCCAAAATCAGCCCTTGTAGGGTTATATATTGCTAATTCCTCCATGTAGAACTCTTCACGTTTTATTGAATCAAGAAATCTCTTTTTGTGTGAAACACATCAGTGAAAGTCGATCGATTCGTAACAGGGCTCATCGATTGCAAATTGGTATTGATCTCAGCTTGGTTTGCTTTGAGTTCATCAACCTCGTGCCTCCAAGTTGTCCGCTTGGTTGTGTAAGGTTGTAGAGGCGTGCTTTGTAGTCGTTGGTGTTTGGTTCCTACCCTCTTAGGAGGTCTGTGGTCTTCATCTCGTTCTATCTTAGTTCGAATCAGTCCCTATCGGTCGTGTTCTTATTATCAATTTCGAGTCTTGCTTTGTTTCTTGATCGAGTCTTGTTCTTGATCTAGTCGATTTCGAGTCTTTCTTTCCTTAGTCGAGTTCGCTGCGTCTTTCTTTGTTCTTGATCGACATCGATCCCAATCTTGGTGTTCTTGAGTCGTCCTTGCTTTTCTTTTTAAGTTCTTGCTTTCGTTCTTTATTTTCTTGTTTGATTGTCGAAGATCAGGTCATCCTACGGCTAACCCCGTATCAAATTGGTATCAGAGCTTTGGTTTCCGACATCAAAGTTGTGTCTTTTCTTTTCATAAACACAAAAACCACAAAAATAGAGTCTTTTCTTTGTTTTGGTCTTTTACTTCATTAATCTTGAATTTGATTGCATCTAACATTGTTTGTTTGTGACTAAAAGCAACCACAACACAAGCCTAGCCGAGAACATTGGAGTCGACCAGCCGGGTGCACATCTCCTTGTGCAAACCCTAGTCGACGGCACTAAAAGTTCCCCCATAGTCGAGTAGGCCGACTCAACTTTCACAAGGAAACCCTAGTTTGTTGTTCTATCTTTTATCTATTTTGATCTATCTATATTTGGCCTATTTAATTTCTGATTTTGTGGTGGATTAATTCAATTATCTATCCAAGGTTATAAAAGGTCATAGTTAGATATATTTACCAAAGATAAACAAACCATTATATATATATATATATATATATTACTTTAGGGCTGAATTTTATATTTCATTCACCTTACTCTTACAATTTTCGAGTCCTTTTATTTCATTGTTTGCTTTTCTTGCATTGGGTAAAAAAAAAACAGTTCGAAAACTTCAAAACAAAGAAAGAAAAAAAAGTGACATTCAAAGCTTGGACCTAAGAGGATAAAATTCATTAGGGGCAAAAATAAGTTTAAAAAAAGAAAAAAAAACTTGTTGATCTAGTGCAAGAAATCTTTCAAAGGACAAATTTGGTGAACCTTCAAAGCCCTAGTCGACATTACCTCAAACACATACCTCCCAAACACAAAATTGAAATCCTACCTTGCAACTACAACATCCTAACTTGAGGTTCTCAAATCAAAAAGAGGTAAATTTTCAAGATTTCTTTTCTTTTCCTTTATTTCTTTTGTTATTTTGTGTTGTCGAGTATTTCTCTATCCATTGTCGAGTGCTCTTTCCCTATATCGAGTGCGATTTTGTTGGTGTCGAGTGCTGCGAAATCCAGCGTCGAGTACTTCCTGCTGTCTCGAGTGTGTTTTGTGAATTGTCGAGTGCTCTTCGCCCCTGTCGAGTACTCCAGTTACTTGTGTCGAGTGCTCTACCCCTTTGTCGAGTACTCTCCTTGCTTGTGTCGCCTGTTCTTGATTTTTGTCGAGTGCAGCCCTTGTTTATTCACTCTCTTGATCTCTTATCTTGATTGCTAGGTTTTAGCTTGAGTGTTGATTTGCCCAAGGCGGATTGAAACAACAAGCGTGACATACCAATTGGAGAGGGAGTGTGAGCGAAACACTTGTGAGTTTGTTTATATTTTTATCTAACCTTTTACATAGTTCCGTGTTTGTTTTTATTTGCTATGTCTAATCAGGTTAACAACGAAAATAATGCCAACAATGGCAACAACGGTACCAATTCTACAGGTACTTCTACACTTGCACCCGAATTGGCCACCATGCTCAACAACATCAACCAAACCATGGCTGAGTTGGGGGCAAGAATAACGGTGGTGGAAGCTAGGCCGAGCGAGTCCAATACCGTAGGTGGCCGAGGTGATCAAAGGCGTGACGATGCGCCTCGCGATGAAAGGGAAGTACATAATCCTAACCCTAATCCTAATCCTAATTTAGATAACCCTTTATTTGATGAGAACGACTCTCCACGAAGGGAGAGATATGGTAGAAATAATGGGCTTGCTAATGTGCATGTACAAGTAAGAGGAAAAGGGAGATGATGAGGCTTCCAAGAGGAGTACTACTATTCTAAGGCCGATGACGACTTCCAAGAAGAGGAGCTTTGGGAGCAACGTCACAGGCGAAACGATAGAGGAGGTCGATACCAATACAGAGCACCTAGAGAGCCTGATCATGACGACATAGGTAAGGTAAAGGTAAAGATCCCTCAATTTGATGATAAGACTGTTCCAGATGTATATATTGATTGGGAAACTAAAATGGATCAAATCTGGAATTCCAAACTTCTCCGACGCTAAGAAAGTGCAACTAGCTTCATTAGAATTTCAAGGCTTTGCTTTAATTTGGTGAGATAACCTAGTTAAAGAAAGAAGAAGAGCCTTAGATGCGCCTATCGCTTCATGGGATCAAATGAAAGCACTGGTGAGGAGAAGATTTGTTCCCCAACACTATGCTAGAGAGCTTAGACAACGCCTAGAAAACCTTAAACAAGGTAGTAAAAGTGTCAAGGAAACTTTTAATGCAATGCAAGAAACCATGGCTAGAGCAAATATAGTTGAAAACGATGAAGATACAAATGCTAGGTTTCTTAGAATATTGCATCCCGCCTTAGCTCATGAAATCGATTACTTTCCTTATTCTACGCCTACTGAATTGTTACATTTAGCTATGAAAGTATAAAGGGGAGCGAGATATAGGAGCTAAGGAGGTCGGAACTTGAGTGGGAAGCAACCAGGGTGGTGTCCAACTTGGCCACAACAGCCCCAATGGGGTGGTGATGGAGGTTCAAGGGAGAAACCGAGCCAACCCCAATGGAAGGGTGAAAGCCGAGCACCACAACATCCCCTCGACAAGGGTAAAGCGCCTATGTACGGACAAGATTCGTTTGGGGTATCTATTGGCCCCAAAGGGAGTCATCCTAACCCCTCTACTACTAGATCTAGGGATATTGCATGTTTTAAATGCCAAGGTAGAGGTCATTATATGAAGGATTGTCCTAATAAGAAAACTCTCATGATTAATCACCTAGGAGAATATGAATCTGAAAATTCTTGTGATGAACATGAAGAGCATGCTAATGATGAAAATGATCAAAACATTAACCTTCTTGCATATGATGATGACGATGGCATTGATTATGAACATATATTGTGAGTCTTTGATTGTTAGAAGAGTATTAAGTGTTGTTCCTACACCTTGTGATGACAATCAACGTGAGAACTTATTTCATACTCGATGCTTAGTTAAAGGAAAGGTTTGTAATGTGATCATTGATGATGGAAGTTGTTGTAATTTAGCTAGTCAAGAAATGGTTGATAAATTGCAACTTCCTACAGTTCAACACCCTAGACCTTATAGATTGCATTGGATGAATGACTGTGGAAACTTGAAAGTTAATAGACAAGTTAAAGTGCATTTTAAACTAGGACATTATGAAGATGATGTTTTATGTGATATAGTGCTTATGCAAGCTTGTCATATTTTATTAGGTCGTCCTTGTCAATTTGATCGTAAGGTCTTACATGATGGATTTACTAACCGTTACTCCTTTATTTTTCAGGGAAAGAATGTCGTTCTCAAGCTTATGGCGCCTACACAAGTGGCTGATGAGATTGAGAAGCGCAAGGTAAGTAAATGTGAGTTAGCTAGGGAGGCTCAGTCGAGCCAAGTGGCATCCCAATCTCGGCCTAAGGACGTACTTTTGGTTTCCAAAAGCGCGTTTGTGGACGAGTTTGTGGATGGGGAAACAACCCTCATGCTCCTATGCAAAGGGTTGAATATGTTGAGTGAGGAGCTTAGAGCTACCTGATGTACGGTTTTTAGTCGCGTTAACCGTATCAAAATAATTTCGAACCTACCTAACTAATGTAGTGTGGTAAGCACGAGTCGATCCCACAGAGAACCAAGTTATTCCTAAGTTAAGTTTATTTACCAATTAATATGAAACGGGGGGTTTTGGGTGGTGAAAATAGGAAAGAAAATAAAATAAACTATAAACAAATGATGCAAAATAATTTAGAGAAGATCGCTCTACCTACAACTATCCACCTTATTTGGTTGAATTGATATTGTAACTTCCTCTTGTCCTTTTATGATTCCGATGAATGCCCTTGTCCCGACATAATATAGTTACTAGTCAAATCAGTCCTAGAAACCCTTATCAATCGAACAATCCCTAAAGAAGGATTTCACCCAATTGATAGCTTTAAGACCAGAGATTAACCAAGGTATTTGCAGTCCCTAAAGAAGGATTTAACAACACATCCAACTTCCTACCCATCCAATTAGTTCAATCAGCCCTAAAGGGATAAGTTTGCCATTTGGGTTAAGGTTCACAATCAGGAATCTACAAAACCCTAGCAATTGAATTGATTCTACCAAGTTGATCAGTCGAGATAGAATAAAACAATCAAACATTCAAGCGCAAAGAAGTTGAAACATTCAATATATGAAATAAGGAACAAGATTCAGAAACTCACAAATCAATCCAAACAAAGCTTCAAATTGTAGACAGAACGAAAGAGTTTAGATCTCCATAGAAATAAAACAAAGTAATTAGGGTTTAAGAGTGGTCACGGTTGTCGGCCGTATACACAGCTTCACCTCCCGGCTCCCCTTCACCGAATGAATGAATGTATATATATATATAACATAAACTAACATCTCCTAACCTGAATGGCTAAATCTATCTAACTAATTTAATACGAACTATATCCTAATTTATATAATAAATATTACTATATTAATTCTATCTATCTAATGAAGTATCGGTGAAACTATTAGGCAATTGCAGCCGTAAACCTTCAGCCGCATGAATCCATCAACCACCCATCATCATAAGTAACTCGATCATCTTGTTTATAATTTATAAATGATCCCAATCTCCAAATTCATACGATCAAATCCGTAAATACCTGAAATATATAAAAACACTAGTGTAGACTCCAAAAACCAAATAATATAAATTAAGCTATAAAATATGTAAGAATGATCTAAACTAATATACAATTCCACACTAAAAACATGACTAAAATATACTCTATCACTACCCTCCCTCCTCACATCATATCTCTTCTTGAAGAGTATAATGATGTATTTCCCGATGACATACCACCAGGTCAGGTCTACCCCCTATTCGTGGCATTGAGCATCAGATTGATCTCATTCCAGGGGCTTCTTTGCCTAATAGACATGCGTATCGTATGAATCCCACTGAGACCCAAGAGGTCCAATCCCAAATCGAGGAACTGTTGGATAAGGGATATATTCATGAAAGTTTAAGTCCTTGTGCTGTGACTGTGTTATTAGTCCCTAGGAAAGATGGATCATGGAGAATGTGTGTAGATTGTAGGGCTATTAACAATTTTACTGTCAAATATCGTCATCCTATTTCACGCTTAGATGATATGCTATATGAATTGCATGATTCTTCTATATTTTCGAAAATAGACTTAAAAAGTGGTTGTAATCAGATTAGAATGAAGGAAGGCGATGAATGGAAAACAACATTTAAGACTAAATTTGGTTTATATGAATGGTTGGTTATGCCTTTTGGTTTAACTAACGCACCTAGTACTTTTATGCGCCTAATGAATCATGTGCTTAGAAACTTTATAGGGAAATTTGTTGTTGTTTATTTTGATGATATACTTATTTATAGCAAATCTCCTAAAGAACATGAAGCACATCTTAGGGAAGTACTTTCTACTTTAATATTAGAACACTTGTATGCAAATTTAAAGAAATGTGAATTATGTGATGATCAAGTGTCTTTTCTTGGTTTTGTAGTAAGCTTCAATGGACTGCGTGTTGTTGAGGCGAAGATCAAAGCCATACAAGAGTGGCCGACACCCACCACCATCGGCCATGTGCGCAGCTTCCAAGGCTTGGTGAGCTTCTACAGGCGGTTCGTGTGCGACCTCAGCACCATCTCAACCCCTCGCACGGAGCTCACAAAGAAGCGGTGCGAGTTCAAGTGGGGCGCAGCTCACGAGGAGGCCTTCCGCATGCTCAAGGAGAAGCTCACTCAGGCGCCATTGCTCGCTCTCCCAGTCTTCACTTGGCCATTTGAGGTAGAGTGCGATGCTAGCGGAGTTGGCATTGGAGGAGTGCTTATGCAGGAAGGTAAGCCTATTGCTTTCTTTTCTGAGAAACTGAAAGGTGTTTGTCTTAATTACTCTACGTATGATAAAGAGTTGTATGCATTGTATAGAGTTCTTAAGACTTGGTCCCATTACCTATGGCCTAGAGAGTTTATACTTAGGACTGATCATGAATCTCTCAAACATTTTAAAAGCCAAGATAAACTTGATAGGGGACATGGTAGATGAATGGAATTCATTGAAACTTTTCCTTATGTGATCAAATATAAAAAAGGCAAAGACAATGTGGTAGCTGATGCTTTATCTAGAAGACATGTTATTTTAACCACTTTGGATTCTAGAGTCTTAGGCTTTGTTTATATTAAGGAATTGTATGAAAATGATATTGATTTTCGGGAAAACTTTCGAAAATGTCAAGAAAAAGGCCCAACCGAAAATTTCTACATATTTGATGGATTTTTATTTCGAAAGGATCAAGTGTGTATACCTAGATGTTCTCTTCGATTATTACTTTTTAATGAAGCCCATAGTGGAGGTTTAATGAGTCATTTTGGAAGAGATAAAACAGACCATACACTTAAATCACACTTTTATTGGCCACATATGCTTATGGATGTAGAACATTGCCTTAAGAGATGCATTGATTGTTTAAAGGCCAAATCTAAGCTTATGCCCCATGGATTATATACGCCACTACCCACACCCTCCGCCCCTTGGGAAGACATTTCTATGGATTTTATAGTTGGGTTGCCTAGAAATAAGAAGGGGAGGGATTCTATATTTGTAGTGGTTGATCGATTCTCTAAGATGGCTCACTTTATTGCATGTCATAAAACTGATGATGCTGCCAATGCTGCCAATTTGTTTTTTCGAGAGGTAGTAAGGTTGCATGGGGTGCCGAAAACCATTGTTAGTGATAGGGATGTTAAGTTATTAAGTCATTTTTGGCGAACCTTATGGAGCAAATTGGGAACTAGATTACTATTCTCTACCTCTAGTTACCCCCAAACTGATGGAAAAAATGAGGTGACCAATAGAACCTTAACTACTGTTTTTAGAGCCATAATTAGGAAAATTTTGAAGCTTTGGGAAGAAGCCTTACCTCATGTGGAGTTTGCTTATAATAGGACTATGCATTCCTCAACCAAAATCACTCCATTTGAATGTGTATATGGTGTTACTCCACTAACCCCTTTTGATCTTACTCCAAATCCTATGAGAGAGAAAGAATCATTTGAAGCAGGTAAGTATGTCGAGTTCGTTAAGGAGCTACATGAACGGACGCGTCAGAAGCTTGTGCAGATGGTTAAATACAACGCCAATAAAGCCAACAAGGGGAGGCATTTGGTCGTGTTCTAGCCAAGGGATCTAGTGTGGGTGCACCTAAGGAAGGAGCGCTTCCCAGAGGCAAGGAAAAGCAAGCTCGCGCCCCGAGGTGATGGACCGTTCAAAATACTTCGTCGGGTGGGCGAGAATGCATATCAGCTGGAGCTTCCTGGAGACTATGGCGTGAGCGCAATCTTCAACGTCACAGATCTCATTCCCTACTTTGCTGTGGACGAGGACTTGGATTCGTGGTCGAATCCTTTCCAAGAAGGGGAGGTTGATGCGGGACCATCTTCTACAACTCCAGACACGTCAATCATACTTGAAGAATGACCAATGACTCAAGTCGGAGCTAAGAAGCTTCAACGCGACGCCTTCATGTTCGTGAGTCATGCTTTGTTCTCGAACACGGTTCAACTCCCGGAGCCAACATTAAAGACTTACATGTGCATTGGAATACTTGAGGCCGAACCACCTTGAATCCTTATGTGTGCCGATTTCTCTAAGTCTTGGTATGTTATTTCCTATTTTAGCAACTTTCTTTACTTAAGTTATTTTAGGAAACTTTTAGGGTTTTTTAATAATTTCTTTAAGTTATTATTTTTATTAATTTTCGGCCAAAATCAGCCCTTGTAGGGTTATATATTGCCGATTCCTCCATGTAGAACTCTTCAAGTTTTATTGAATCAAGAAATCTCTTTTTGTGTGAAACACATGAGTGAAAGTCGATCGATTCGTAGCAGGGCTCATCGATTGCAAATTGGTATTGATCTCAGCTTGGTTTGCTTTGAGTTCATCAACCTCGCGAGAGCTTGGTGATCCTGGTATCCACAAGTCCCCTTCTTGTGCCTCCAAGTTGTCCGATTGGTTGTGTAAGGTTGTAGAGGTGGGCTTTGTAGTCGTTGGTGTTTGGTTCCTACCCTCTTAGGAGGCATGAGGTCTTCATCTCGTTCTACCTTAGTTCGAATCAGTCCCTATTCTCTACGGTCGTGTCTTTATTATCAATTTCGAGTCTTGCTTTGTTTCTTGATCGAGTCTTGTTCTTGATCTAGTCAATTTCGAGTCTTTATTTCCTTAGTCGAGTTCGCTGCGTCTTTCTTTGTTCTTGGTCGACATCGAGTCCAATCTTGGTGTTCTTGAGTCGTTCTTGCTTTTCTTGTTAAGTTCTTGCTTACGTACTCTTTAGGTTCTTGTTTGATTGTCGAAGATCGGGCCATCCTACGGCTAACCCCGTATCAATGGGTGCAACTAAGTAGGTGGAATTCATCAAACGTCTGCATGAGCGGACCAAGGCGCAACTGGAAAGGAAGAGCGCTCAGTACAAGGCGGCGGAGGACAAGCATCGCAATGTGCAGTTCAACGTTGGTGGCCTTATATGGTTGCATCTCAGGAAAGAAAGGTTTCCACAACAACAGAAATCTAAGCTGGATCCCAGGGGAGATGGACCATTCCGCGTTGTTCAGAAGATGGGACCCAATGCCTACAAGTTGGATCTCCCTGCAGACAAGTACAACGTGCATTCCCCCTCCAATGTCGCCGATATATCCTTGTTCGTGACTGACGATGACTCTGACGACGATTTGAGGACAAATCGTGCTCAAGTGAAGGAGAAGGATGCATTGAAATGGTCATGACTCCTGGTGACATTGAGAACAACATAAAGGTGTCATTTGATGGTCCTATCACTCGTGCAAGGGCCATCAAATCACTCCTCATTCATTACCAAGGAATTATGGAGCAAGGATTCAGGCCACCAAGTCACTTCTCATTCATTACCACACACGGAGCTCATGACTTTGCTCAAGATGCTACCAAGTCACTTCTCATTCATTACCAAGGAATTATGGAGCAAGGATTCAGGCCACCTTGGATGACTTTGCTCAAGACTAGACCACCAGCACCGGAAGTGAGCTTGAGACCACACACGGAGCTCATGAAGACTCGACATCACACACACACACACACACACACACACACACACACACACACACACACACACACACACACACACACACACACACTTGGGCTCGATGCCGAGCCAAGGGGGATCGATGCCGAGGGTCCAAGGGCTGGCCGGTTTTGTTACATATTATTAGGACATTATTTTTATCATAATTATTATTTTATGTAATTAGGAAAATAAAGGTGGAAGTCAAATATCTTCTCAAGGTAATTCATTAACCACTAAGCCTAGTTTATCTATCTTTTATCTTGGATCTATCTATCTTAGTTAGGATTTATCTAGTTTAATTATTATTTTTTATCTAGCCAAATTCTATCCCTTGCAAGGAAGAATTGTCATGCTTTGTTATTTAAACACATTTCTACATTCAATAAATTTAGATTGGAAATTATATTGAAGAAACATTTTTGGCTAAAAAGGTTCTTCAATCTCCCAATCCAAAACCCTAGCAATCTAATTGTTGTTCTTGTTGATTCATCATTCAAGGATCCAAACCCTAGTTCCCAAACACTTCACCAAATCACAAACAAACCCTACGCCCAGAAACCGTCACAGAAAGCCGAACACCCATCGCTGCAGGAACCCGGACACCGTCGCTGTTTGCTTGTACCGCACTCACGACGGCCTTTGCAGGCCTAGCCGCGGTCGCGTCATCTTTAAGCGCTGGGTGCTGCACCTTTACGCAGCTCCGTCACTACGGTTGCTTCCTTCTGTCGATGTTTCTGATTGTTTGCTGAATTTTACTTTGTTTGTCGTCGCTATTTATTCCTTCACTCACAATTGTTTTCACTTGTTCCAAATCAGGAGATATCAAAGAATATTGCAAGATCAGGACAAATATACAGAGTTGTTCTTGATTATGAGCCCACAAGCGAAGGATCGGGATTCGCAACGTATCATTGACTCCACTCGCTGGCAGTGAATGAAATTCGCTGCTGCGACTCACATGCTGGAGCAAATACATTCTCTGGTTCTCGGGCTGACTGCACTCGCTGGAAGCAAGTTTTGCTAGGGCACTTGCTACATCGCTGGCTTGATCCACTGTAGCGGATGGGCATTCGTTGTCAACAAATTTCCAGCAGAACACCATCACGTAGATCTTGGAAAAAGCTTTCCAACGCATACTCATATGCATCGATCGGACAACCAAGACCTCCGAAAAGTGCGTTGCAAGTTCAGCTCGCATGACGGACAACTTTTGCGACTCACCCTTGTTTTCGCTCTTAGACCTTGATTTCGTGCTCCGTTGCTCCTTAGCTTGTTCCGTGCTCTTTGGAACTTCTTCCTTAAGATCTCCCAAGTCTTACCTTAGCCTACGTTAACTCTGATCCTCGTGTTCTTTGCCTCGGATCTACGAATCTGCATAAAACTGTCGAAATAGCGTAGACTTCGAACTTTTTCACAAAACAAACGCTAATCTAATTAACACTTATATGACAATGAAATGCACTCAAACTAATCTATAATGCCTATTAAAATGTGCTTTATCACATGACTTCGACGTCGAAATCGCCTGTGCTCCCCATGGACAGCTTTGATGGAGTTCGATTATTCCGTTGTCGAAATCACCCGTGCTCACCATAGACAACTGACAAAGTTTGAGGTGATCTTCAGGTGAGCTCAACAGATGCAGAGCTAGGAGAAAGAGAAAGGAAGAGGAAGCATCGAGTTGTACACAGGGAGAGGATGAGAAATTGATGAACTTTGATATGTGTTTCTTACTGTTCCATTGCCAATGTTGCACCTTATATATGGTGCTTTGTACAGAATTCAGTTACAAGAGTATTGATTGAATGTAATGTAGCACACGATAACAACACTGTGTCCTCACCTTTTACATGCTAAACAATAACCTGGACATGTGCTAAACAATAACCTGAACATATATCTCAACAACAACCTCGATGGAGTTCGGAATCGCCGCTCACCATGGCAACCCCTAAATCCCCAATTCCATTAAATTTCATTCTTTACACCTCTAAAAATAATCCTGATCCACTGAAAAGTACCCGGCTAGCAAACACATCAGTTACCAGATGATCCGAGTTGACCCATTTTGGATTTGAAGTTTTGAACGGTCTGACCCAACCATGTACATATTTTCCAGACGGGCCAGATTTTCGGATCGGGTCTTCAAGCCCAATCATCGTCACTAGACGTGGATTAGGGAGAGCTGGAATGAGGTCGGCCTCTTCCCTTTGACTTGGTTCTTCTTCATTCTTCTCATACGTGAGTGTTGAGAGACCTTCAACCCTCTCTCTCTTCCTTCTTCCGGTCGCCGGTCGGAGCTCCTTCAACTACCGCCGATCAATTCATCGGTCAGATCTCCGATTTCTCCCTATCCCTTAATACTTACTCATTTTCTTCCCCTTCTTGTGAATGCCGTGGTAAATTAACGCTGCTCTAATCTAATAGTGCAATCTGTTTACTTGCTTTAATCTAATCGTGCAATCTGTTGTGTTTCCTAGACTCGATTAGTTGATATATCTCATTCGAAATCTTTTGCACTTTCTAAATTACGATTGCCGTGATTAGTAGATCGATCTGTCCTCCTAGATCTGATCCTGTTTCTGTTGGTGTCTCTTGCTTGATCTTCTGTCTGCATGATTGTGTTTCTTTTCTGTGTTTTAGTTCTTGAATTAATGAGCGACTGGGAACATTTAGGCCTTTTGTATTGTAAAACCTGCGCTGGTTGGTTCAATGACAACGGGATTGGAACTAATTTTGAATATGTAGGCCTGGGGGCAGGAGGCAAGGAAATCAGGTTGTATTTTGAGACAGTTTTATCTTAGTTTCCCAAGAGCACGCCTTGTATTTGTTAATTTTGCTTCTTGATTATAGAGTTGCAGCTAGCTAGCTTCCCTGCCTAATGTTTGTTTCGACTGGTATTGGTGCACGAAGCTAGCTAGGAGCCCTCATTAAGCTTTATGAAAAAAAATTCAAAACGAGCTCAGGAACCCGGAGAACTGTAGAGTCCAGTTTGAGAAGCCCGGAGAACTGTAGAGTCCAGTTTGAGAAGCTTGTAGGAGGTGGAAGGGCACCCTATAGTGAGAGAAGGGATAGAATTTTGATTGTGTTATTTTTGTTGTCTTTTATTCTTAGCTTAAGGGTATTTCTCCATTGTAATAAACTAATGCGAAAAGACCATATTACTCTAATTACATACTCCCGCCGTATCTGTTAAAAACGACAAGCAAAAATAAATGGACGGACTAAAATACAGAGAATAAGAAAATGGCATCATGCCAACATCAGCTAACCATAGCTCAAGAAACTTAATTTAACCGATTCATAATCAGAATTAAACTGGAACTACACTGCAGATCCCCTGAAATAGTTATTTGACTTTGCATATGTATGATTGCAAGGCC
The DNA here is from genome assembly GCA_037127255.1 of Persicaria tinctoria. Taxonomy (NCBI): domain Eukaryota; kingdom Viridiplantae; phylum Streptophyta; class Magnoliopsida; order Caryophyllales; family Polygonaceae; genus Persicaria; species Persicaria tinctoria. The sequence continues at coordinate 25,343,914 of JBANSL010000010.1, forward strand.
TGTGACATGGATCAGTCTTTTCACTTTTAGCGTTTGATTTGACATGATTATCCTCCTCTATCCTTTTTAGGCTTGCTAAATCTGAAGAAAGAGCTCCTTTTGTCTAGAGCTCATCATGGCTGCATCAGAGGAAAACAGTGCACTGTTCCCTATCTTCATCTTGACTATAATGGCTATACCCTTGGTGCCATACACAATGGTCAAGTTATGCCATGCAGCATCGAAAAAGTCAAAGCCAATAAACTGCCAGTGTGCTGTTTGTTCCCGGTCTGGGAAATACCGCAAGTCCATCTTTAAAAAGGTATGTTTTGTCATCCAACCCTGCAATTCCTTTTGTGCTGGCGTTTGATGACATAGGCCAGATTCTGATTTTTCCTTTAGTTTCTTATATGCATTTTTTTTTCTTCTCCAGATATCAAGCGTCTCAACAGGCAGCAATCTGACCCTTGTGTTGTTATGGGTCATCATGGGTGTCCTAGTTTATTACATTAAACATATTAGTGAAGAGGTATGTTATGCTCTATTGAACTGATATTTAGTGGTATTAGTTAAAATATTGGGCTTTCTTTCTTTTTGAGACACATTTTTCGCGGGGGTGGGGGTTGGGGGTCATTGACAGTTCCATGATGTTCTAGAAAGAACTTCTTAAATTTCTATCCCATACAACTTCCAAAATCTCTATCCGCTATGTTGTTTGAAATGTGTACCAGATCCAAGTGTTTGAGCCATTCAGTATCCTAGGATTAGAACCTGGAGCAACAGAAACACTAATAAAGAAGGCTTACAGAAGGCTTTCTGTTCAGTACCATCCTGATAAAAATCCAGATCCAGGTAGTAGCTGTTTCTTGAGTATACGTCGACTTATTTACTTTTGGTGCTTGGGAAAATAAAGACGCTTAATCTTGCTATTGATATTCAGTAATTTTATTTCCTTCCAGAGGCAAACAAGTATTTTGTGGATTTTATATCAAAGGCGTATCAAGCTTTGACAGATCCAATAGCTCGTGAAAACTTTGAGAAATATGGTCATCCTGATGGTAGACAGGTAATATTTTTAAACCAATAATGAAAAGTAGCATGCTATCCAAATGTACAATTCCATCCAATGATCTGAAAACTCTGTGTAGATGTTAACAAAAACCTGAAATGTTCTTGAATCAGGGTTTTCAAATGGGGATTGCCCTCCCTAGTTTTTTGCTAAATGTTGACGGAGCATCTGGTGGAGTACTTCTACTTGGCATTGTTGGAGTTTGTATTATTTTGCCATTGATGGGTGCTGTCATTTATCTTTCAAACTCATCAAAATATACGGGCAATTACGTAATGCATCAGACATTACAAACATATTTCTACTTATTGAAGCCTTCTTTAGCACCAAGGTAAGGATGTTGTCATCAGTCTCTCTATAATTTTAACCACTGTTTAAATTCCCATATACACAGTTTTTTCTTGGAACGACAAATTTTTACCTCAAATAGGACCTTTTGACTAATGTTATATCCTGCAATATGTAATAAAACATCTGTGCATAGAAAACTGCTCAGCTTATCATTTTCTACAGCAAAGTTATGGACGTGTTCATAAAGGCCGCTGAATATATGGAAATTCCAGTTCGACGAAGTGATTCTGAACCTCTTCAGAAACTGTTCATGCTGGTTAGGAGTGAGTTGAACTTGGATCTGAAAAATATTAAGCAAGAACAAGCAAAGTTTTGGAAGCAACATCCAGCTTTAGTAAAGGTGATTGATATTTATTTCTCAGTTTAATGAGAGATCCATTTATATGGTTTGGTTGACATGTTTCTCTTTTCATTTTGTATCCAGACTGAGTTGTTGATTCAAGCTCATCTGACCCGTGAGACTGCTGAATTATCCCCAGCACTTCAGGCTGATTGTAAACGCATGCTTCAACTTGCACCTAGGCTTCTTGAAGAATTGATGAAGGTTTTCGTTTGTTTCTTTTTTACCTTTCACTGTGGGAGTTGGGAGCTTGAATTATGGAAGTTTTGATGTATTCAGGGGCTGGATAGAATAGATTTTTTTTTGTTAATTTATTGTACATTATTAGCACTGATATGTACTGGCCAATATTACTCACCCCTCAGTATGACTACATTGGTCTTCACATGCCTGATCAATTTCACTGCGCCTAGAAGTTACAGCCTTTTGGATTTCTATGTGTTTGCAGTTGGCTGTTTTACCACGTAGTCCACATGGGCATGGATGGCTAAGGCCAGCAACAGGAGTGGTGGAGCTTTGCCAGTGCATCATCCAGGTATTTTGCTTTAGCTATTATGTACCGACCAATATTTCTCAGTACTCACCCCCAGTATCACATCTTTGGGCTATGATCTATGAGCCCATCTTTCATTTGATATCTCAGCGATGCCTTGTAATGACAATCCTAGGTTTCTTTACTGACAATTTCCGCATTGCAGGCAGTCCCATTTAGTGCCAGGAAGACAGTTGGAGGATCCAGTGAAGGAATTGCTCCTTTCCTGCAGTTGCCACACTTCAACGAGGCCATTATCAAAAAGATTGCACGGAAGGTACTATTCATTTAGATTCTTCTGCAATGAACTATTAGCATGTTTTCATATCTTTCACTTTCATTCTATGTGGGATGTAATTGTGAATTTTAGTGGCATTAAAATTGATACGTGGTGCCCTTTGAAATTAAAGTTGCATAAAAAAAGGGCTAGACTTTTTATTCCGTTAAGCTATGACCAGATCTCGCCTTGAAAGCTTCTATTACCATTCAAAACACTCTTGCAAAGCCTTGATCATAATGCTATAGAAATCTGATCTAGGAAAATATAAGGACATGCCCAGCATGTAATAATGAAAGAGAAGGAAAGTTCACCTAGAAGCTCCACTATGATAAAGGAAGGTTATACAATACCATTATGTATTAGGAACTCAACCGCTACTCCTCTTCCTTCTCCTTATTGTATGTTCTCTGAAAGTGACATTTTTGACATACAACTTCCCAGAGCTGCTTCCACACAATGGCTTAAAAAGAATAAGCCTAAAAATGACCGACCTTATTTTTTCATTCTTTGTGGTACCGAAGAAAAAACTGTTAGATTCCTATCTTTGAGATGCAATGTGAGAGATAAGAGGCACACCCCCACACATGTGAGACCTACACCTGAAACATATTTCTCCATTAACTTAATATTTTATGAGAAAAAGGAACATTGTAGCATCAATACATAAGCAGACTGTTTCTTGCATGTTCTAGTAAATTATGAAAAGTTGGCAACTTGGTGTCTTTTGCATTTGGAGTATGATTCTTTCTTCATTTCACTTTATTTGCATGGGAAATTGTTTGCTCCTTCAGAAAGTGCGAACATTCCAAGAGCTCCTTGGCATGACTCCACATGAGCGTTCCGAGTTGTTGACCCAAGTGGCTGGTTTCTCTGATGTTGAATCACTGGATGTGGAGACTGTTCTCGACATGATACCATCCATAGCAATTGACATATCATGCGAGACTGAAGGTGAAGATGGAATCCAGGAGGGTGATGTAGTTACACTCGCAGCCTGGGTGACTCTCAAGCGGGGAAATGGTTTGGTTGGAGCCCTTCCACACTCCCCTTACTACCCCTTCCACAAGGAAGAGAATTTCTGGTTGCTACTTGCAGACCCAAATTCTAATGATGTGTGGCTATCCCAAAAAGTAAGCTTCATGGACGAGCCTGCAGCTATCATGGCCGTGTCAAAGGCTATCCAAGAGCTGAAGGAAGGATCTGGGGCAAGCATCAAGGAGATAAATGATGCTGTTAAAGAAGCGGTTGAGAAAGTGAGAAACGGTTCGAGGTTGGTGATGTGTAAATTTCAGGCACCCTCAGAAGGAAATTACAACCTCACTAGCTATTGTTTGTGCGATTCTTGGATCGGGTGCGACAAGAAGACCAGTCTTAAACTGAAAATCTCCAAGAGGAGCCGCGCAGGCACAAGAGGGGCTGCCTTGATGGATGAGGGTCAATTTGCAGAGGAAGGAATTGAAGAGGAAGAGGAGGAGGAAGAAGTTGTCGATGATTATGAGAGCGAGTATAGCGATGATGATGAGGATGAGAAGAAGATTGCTCCTAACGGTGTCGCCCATGGTAAAGGTAGCAGCTCAGACTCCGAAGCCTCAGACGTAGATGAAGAAGATTGAAATCTCGCTCTCCTTTGCTCAACTCTCCAGTTATAAAGATGTAAAAGGAGTTTGATGTATTTTATTTCACATTCTCAATAAACTGCTTTAGTTCCTCAGGAAAATGACATAGGTTGACATAGCTCACAGTTAAAGACTATGAATATTGGGATATTTACAATTGTGCTTCTGGTTGTTATTTCATCCAATTTTACACACTATATTTCATTTTTTTTTTTAATTCAAATGAGTGTTTCATAGTGAACATGTTTTTCATTTGAATTGGGTCTGGCTGGGTCGAGGTGGTGCGATCAAGGCGACTCCGTATTCAGGATAGAGTTTTCCTTGGAGCTCGTCTGCACTACCCACGGGAGTTAGTGTCTTGCTATACTACTGGCCCGCGGTGCTACTATTCGGTGGTGCTTAACTGCGTTCTTCGGTGGCTTCCTCAGCTTTTCGGGTGTTTAATCTTCTTGGAACGTTTGTTGTAAAGTTTATTTTTGTTTGGTTCATTACGCGTGTTATTTGTATTTCTGTTTTTAGGTTGCTCTATTAGACGGTTCACCGTCTGCCAACTTCGGTCGGCCTCTCGATGAATCAGGTTTGTCTGATCTTCGAATTTTTACCTAATAAAAAAAAAATGTTTTTCATTTGAAGACATTAACTCAGGAGTTGCATCAGGTATTTTTAAGATGTGCACATTTTGAATTCAATTGAGTCTTCAATGCGAAGCTTCCACGTTTGATCGCTCAAAATGTTTATTTAAAAGTGAAAATGCATAAAATCACAAGATAATACATACGGAACAAAGATTCATATGTGTAATTTGAACAAGTCAGAATGTACGAAACGAAACATTGTAAAAAAAAAACATTAACCTGACAATTTACTTCATTTATGGTCAATATGTCTAAGATATGAACTATCACATCATCCTGGAAGATCTAAACGAAATTCAAAACATCTAAAAAAAAGTTGGGAATGGAAATCCATACCGATAGAGGCGAAGGTTCTAGTGAAACGGATTTTAGGATGAAACATATAACGCAATTATAGACGTTAGATTCAAAAGTAATCAATGGACCACATTCGTTTAAAATATGTCTCATAGTAATTGTAGTGGTGGAGTTGTACAGTAGTAAAATTTTAAAAGGCACTAATTATTCATATTTAATGGTCAACCCCTCTAAATTAGCTCCATCCTTAAACGGGGAGAAATAATTAGAGGCTAGGGGAGTAGGGGTAAATGAAGTTGATCAATTATACAGTATTTAATTTGTAGGAAAAAGTGGATATTCCCTTCAACGATGAAAATCTATCTATATAACATAAAAAGTTGTGTTCAAGAGTCATTTATTGCTACTATTAAATACATGAAAAATTTACACTATTTTTGTTTTCTTATTCAATTTGAATCAACTTGCTTTCATTAGTTCAATGGTTATAGGTGTTGGGAATTACCTCTTGTTTGAAGGTTCAAACCTTGATAGCTACATTTTTAATTTTAATTTTCCACTTCTTCATAGCTACATCTTTTACTATTTTTTTGGTCATCAAATTTATATATGTAATATATAAGGTTCGGTTTTTTTTTATCAATTTAATAAATTTAATAAATTGTCATTTCAATTTGATCATTAATATATCAATGATATAATTTCTTATATCCCCACATATATAGTTTAGGATGAAATACCCCGGAAATTTTTTGGGTATTTCTATTTTAAGTTAAGTAAATGGATATATAGATAAAATTTTGAAATGAAAGATTTTTTTTTTAATGATATATATATATATATATATATATATCTTATTATTTGGTTCTTATTATTCATAATAGAAAGAATTTATTTGTTTTTAATGATATATATATATATATTTATTTATATCTTATTATTCGGTTCTTATTATTCATAATAGAAAGTTGGTTGAACATTATGATTTTAGGAGTGAGATTTATTTTAGATAAGATAAAACATTACTTTTGGTTTAAACGATAGAGGTTGATAAGAACTCATATTCATTATATTATTTGAATGGTGTTTTACTTAAATTATTTCAATAACCTCATTAATTGGTATAATTTTTCGTGCAATAAGTATTATATTTAACATGTCTTACAATTAAAAGGTTATAATGAATTTATTATTCTATAATATTTATTATAGTTTGAAAGTTATTTGTAACTATTTTATAAAACTTCATTTGAAATAATTATTTAAATAAAATCACATATCATAATCTATTTTTTAAAAAGAGTATATATACATGAATTTATCTCTTATGGTATTTATTTATCAATATAGTATGTCACACATATATGTAAACCTATGCTATATTAAACTTAATGATTTTATTGTGTTGAACCGGTCCAAATCAAATTAAAAAAAATAGAAACCGGTTCGGGTGAACCAATCCTCCTTCTTCCTCCTCCTTCCCGTGTGAAGCTCCTAGGCTTCTTCAATGGTGATTTTTAATTATCCGTCGTTTCGACTTCAAAACGCCTCCATTAAGTGCTCCTCTTCACCCACATCACAAAAACGTGTTCAATTTTCGGATTGAACAATGTATTAAGCTCCGAATTCATCCAAGTTCACTTTGCCCCAAAACCAAAGGTTTGGTCGTTTGGATTGATTTATTCACCGTTTCTTGCAATTGAATATATAAAACTGATCGCCAGAAGGAGATGAAGAGATTGGTATATTTAATTTGATCTTTCGTGCGCGTTTTAAAGATCGACTATAAAAGAGCCTTCAACCTTCGGGAACTTGGTACACCATGGAAGGCCAATCTCCGAGCTCTGAATATAGTTCATCGTCATCTAAAACCTTTAATCTACAATCTCATTCAAAAAGTTTTGTGAAAAGCATACAAAATAAAAACTCCCCAATTTCGATCGGACTTTCACCGAAGCCGCTCATCCACCACCTTCCAGCCGCGCCGTCGCCTCCAAAACCTCTGGCGAGGACCGTTACAATGCCCGGAATCCGTATCCGCTGCCTTAGCCCACCTTCCTAATCTTTCGTCATCGTCGGAGTTGCAATCGACCTTGCCGAAAAAAGCCGCTGGAGTGTGCTGTCGAGATATAGGTTGGAGAAGGTTAATTACGTAAAACCTCCCCAACCTTTTAATTTGTTTAAATTATGCCCCTGTTTCAATTTTATTTTATTTTATTTTTCAGGAATTTTTTTTTCATAGTCATATATTCATGTTCAATACTTTATCTACAATTTGGGTACGTTAAAGATCGGAGATTTGACAATATTTTTGCCTCTCTTTTGTTTTGGCTAACTCCAACATTATGGTATGTGCAAATATACTATGTAATTTCTCTGTATTTGCGTTTTTACTCGATTTGTAATTTTATTTGCGAGTTAATGATTCACATCACTAAGTATTTGTTTTTAGCTTTCTATAGAATTTTATTAAATATTATATTTAAATAATACACACACACACACTAAAACTACAATTGTTTTTGTTAATACATCTCATAGTTACATTTTTGTCTATATTTTCAACCCAACCAAGTCAGGTAAATAAAATTTAATTAATCCATTTATACATATATTGCATTTTGATCTTTTTGAATGGTTATAAATTAAGATGATATTTTTTATTTTGAAAATTGATAGAATATTATTAGTTTTTAAAAATATCTTCCTAAAAATAATAAGAATTAAATAAAACAAAGAAAATACTTGCAATAAAAGATTCCCCATATAAGAAATTTCTCGATTATATGTTCAACAGAGTGCATATATCTAAATATTTACCAATTGTAACTTATGCTAATTAAAAATGAGTAATTAAAAAATTATGCTTAAATTTGCTAGATAAGATATTGATATATCATTACCTTATTATAGAATTTATGTCGTGTTAATTTTTTGCTTTATTCACCAAGTATAATATCAATCATGTAATTGATATAAAATTATATCCCGGGCGTAGCACGGGTCTGCCACCCTAGTTAGATATAATAATGATGCATATTTTATTAATTTTCATTTTGGGTTCATCATGAATTGAATATTTAGTTAGGGTGTGTTTGGATTCCCAATGTATTATGATTATAAGCATAAACACTTGTAAAGTGTTTGGTAAAAAAAGATTATAAAATATTTAAAACAACGTAATTTTAAAATAAAATACCTTCTAAATTGTGTAAATTAATTATATTAAGGTTATAAGGTAATTATAAACTTAACACAATATTGGGTATTTGATTTATACAATATACACAATATTTTAGTTTAAATTCAAATTATTTGAAATACATAAAAATTGAGCTAAACAAACATTTCCAAAGTGTTTATGTTTATAAGTGCATTATAAACATAAACACTTTGGAATCCAAACACACCCTTATTCACATATATGAATATTCACTTAATCCATATATATATATAGATAGTGGTTCCCTTGTGCACACCTCTTAGAGTATATCTAGTGCACGAATCCGAACCGTAGATCTGTCTAGATTGGATGGCCTATATCACGCCATGTGGAATTGTTTAAAAAAAAGGGGGGGGGGGGGGGGGAGTCCGGCCTTTTCAATATTGCAAGTAGGCGCGTGCACCATTTCTCCCATAAAACCCTAAGAAACCAAAAGTCCGGCCTTTCCAATATTGAAAGCTTCCAACCCCACACCCCCCGTCAACATCGCCACCAACCCCAACCACATCCTTCGGCCCCATCCCCGGCGATTCCGGTTGCGATTGATCCCACTGTTGCGATCGATTAGGCCGAGGACGAGGGAGATGGGATTTAGCCATGGCCGACCGCTTCCTTTCGCCACCAGATCTCCGGCGTCCCATCCTCACAGCCAAAGCCCTGATCTCCATCGCGCAGGCGACTCCAGGCGGCTCCAATCCGACCCTCGCTCTGCTGCTCCAATCCGACTCCAGGCGACTCCAGCCAAAGCCCTCTCGCCACCAGATCTCCGGCCAAAGCCCTCTCGCCACCAGATCTCGCCACCAGATCTGGTCCAATCCGACTCCAGGCGATCATTGCTCCAATCCGACCATCTCCGGTTTGTATTTATGAATAATCTACCATCTCCGGCTCCAATCTGACCATCGTGCAAGCGACTCCAGCCAAAGCCCTCTCGCCACCAGATCTCAGGCCCTCCAATCCGACTCCAGGCGGCTGTGATCAGGCGTCTTTTGATCGATTTGAAGGTGAGTGTGTGCGTTTGGGGTTCTGATCGATTTGCCCAATTTGTGTTGAATTGATTAGCAATTTGGTAGATTATTCATAAATACAAGATTATTTTTTGGTAGATTATTCATTGATTTTGGGTAGATTATTCGGGAATACAAGGGTATTTTCGAATAATTAGCAAGTTGATGGCTGGATGGCGGCAAGTTGATGGATGGTTGCTGGCTATTCACATCCTCTGTCCCCCCTCCTTGTCCCCCTCCCCCGTCCCCCCTCACAAACGCTAATTAAAAAGAAAAAGAAAACAAAAAGAAAAAATAAAAAATAGACTAAAAATTCCGGGGACAGAAGATTCACACTCGGTTGCTGGTGGTTACCTTGTTCTACGATATCAAAGTGTGATTGAGTTCTAATGTTTTCCACATTATTAGTGTACCTCTTAAAAATTGTGTGTTTGATTAGTTAGGGAATTTATAAATCTTTTGATTTGGATTTTTTTTGTACCTCTTAAAAATAATAATTTCAACGAATAATTCATCTATTATCGTTCAATAAACATGTTAAATCGACTGATTTGACCGAATAATTCGACAATTTACTATTCACAATGGTTATGCATTTATTCATCGCTTCTGTGTACCTCGTAAAAATAAGAATTCCACTGAATAATCTCCCAACTATCGTTCAATGTACGCGTTAAATCGACCGATTCAATCGAATAATAATAAAAATTTATTGATTCACTACGGTTACGCAATTATTTATCGTTTTTGTGTACCTCGTAAAAATAAGAATTTCACTTAATCATCTCTCAGTTTTAAAATATTATTCGGTGGAATGGTTGGTATTCAATAGTAGCGTGATCATTGTGGTGTGTCTTTATTCGGTGAAATATATATTTTTACCGCTCTAGTCCACCGAATAAAATATTATTCGTTAGAATGCAAAACATTATTATGTGGAATTGCCAATTTTTTTTTAAATTGATTTAGATGATTTATATAGGTAGAATTCTTTATGTTTTTTTTTTTAAATTGTCAAATCTTTATAACATTATTTGGAATTTCCAAATCTTTTAAACAAAAAATTTATTTATAGTTGATCAAAAAAAAAAATTACAATTATTCAATGATATGTACAATTTTTTTTTTTTGATCCACCAACCTTTAAAAAAAATATTACACACTTACAAATATTTAAAAAAAATCAAAAACAAAATCACCTATGCTTCTCACATTAGATCTCTTTCTCTTCTTCGTAATTTTTTTTATCGGAAACCATTGATTTACTTGACACCATTTTTTTTATTTTTGAATTGTGGTGTGGGTCCCACTAGTCATATAGATAAAATCCATTCACAGTTTAAAAAAAAACAGGATTTTATTTGAACTAAATAGGAAATTTTTATCAACTAAATGGATGGGCCCCACCATAATAAAAAAAATCACAACAACTCCAATGGGTCTCTTGCACACTCGCCAATCTTCAGAGAGTAAGTCCAATTTTGGTTCATAGTGCACGGGTCCCACCATTTTTAAATTAAAAAAACTGGAAAAAAACCTTTTAATCACAACCATCCATTCACACCCGATCAATGATCGAAAATCGTGCACAAAGTACACCCTAAGGGGTGTGCACAATATACCTATTCTCTCTATAATGAGAAGTAACATTTAAATGAGAAGATGAGAAGTAAGCCTTATACCCCTTAGATTAAAATAATTTTTTTTATATGGATATATAGGACATATCTAATGAGAAATATATCAATGTTTTTTTAAAAAAATTATTTTTTACGCTATTTATCTAGAGGGTGATTTAAGGTTCATTTTAGGGTTTTTATGCTAATTTAAATTAGCTTTTTCATTCATCATCTAAAAAAATAGCATAAAAAATAATTTTAAAAAAACATTGATATATTTATCATTAGATATAGGGGACACACACACACACACACACACACACACACACACATATGTATAGAGGGTGAGGTTAAAGTGAAAATGGGGCTTAAAGTGAAAATAAGGCTTAAAGTGAAAATGGGGCTTTTAGTGGTTAGCTGGCGCGGGTTTGGCATTAAAAAACCGAACCATGCCATTTAAAAAAAAAAAAGAACCGAGCCGGCTCAAACAGTGAAAAATGGAGAAAACCCCTTCTTCCTCCTCTCGCCTGGCACTCCTCTTGCTTTCGAATCGACCGACACTCTAGCACCTCTCCCAATACACGCCGCCGACGCCGATGACCACACCCCTACCGAGCAGTTTCCAGCGATGTCGGACTCATCTCCTGATCCAGGAGCATCGCCCCTTTCGCTCCCCCAGTTTTGTCCCGATTCGAAGAACTTGACACTGTCAATATGCTTCTCCGTCAAAGAATCATCTTCATCGGCTCTCAGGTATGCTTCCTTTCTCTCACTGCACCTGTTTTCTTTTCTAATGCATTCAATTCAATCCCCTCTACTGTTGTCAAACGTTAATTTTCAGGTTTGTTTAGGGTTATCTTTCCCTGCGATTATTTGCTTAGGTTTCGTTAGAATTGAGATGAAGCCTTCGTTGTAGAGTTGTGCTGCCTTCTTCATTTAGAGTGGCATTTTGTCATTGAATGGCTGAATCCATTTCATCTGTCATTGAATTTGGGGATCTTTTGGTGGCGAATGGATTTTGCAGGTACAGGGCTTTTGATGAGTATGAAGGTATAGAAGTAGTTTGGAACCAGGTGAAGTAGCTTGGTTATGGCTGAATTTTGTTGCTCTCTTGAGAGCATGTTCTGATTGATTAGGTAGAAACTTAGGGCTGATTATTTGCTAAATACCGGAATGAGTCAGCCAGTCAGGTACTTGTTTGAACTTGATCTAATCTGATTTTCTAGTTAGATGAACTGGACTAAAGTTGTCAAATTCAATGAACAGGTTTGTTTATAAGTTGGATTACTACTTAGCAGCATACATTGATATCTGGATTATAAGAAGTACAATCTGTCATGGGTTCTTCATATCTAAAGAGGAAAAAAATCAAAAACTTGAGAGATTGAACCAGGAACTCCACTGAAAGACAGATTTCTGTTTGAAGCAACTCCACTGAAAAAAATCAAAAACTTGAGAGATTGAACCGAAAACTCCCCTGAAAGGCTGATTTGTGTTTTGAGCAACTCCACTGAAAAAAATCAGGAACTTAAAAGATCTGAATTTCTCGAACATTTAGGGATTGTTCAATAACTCCTAAAAGTTAAATCTAGGTGAGTGTTTTTGGTGTTATTGGTAAGAGCATGTAACAAGATAAGGTATTAAATTGCTGAAGCCCACCACTTGTTTGATAAGATGCTTCAAAGACAGATTTGTGTTTTGAGCAACTCCATTGATGTTTTTAGCTTGCTACTTTTGTTATGTGCAATTTTAGTTTGAAAAAGTGCATTTTTAGAACTCAAATGTTCTTAGCTTGTCCATATTTTGGATTAGCTTTTTAATTGTATTAAGATCCAAAAGCTCAATTAGGAATGAGCGCCTGAACAATTGTTGTTCAGGAGGTTGGTGGTTCGACTCCACCGGGATCTATCTATTGTTTCAATGTCCAAATTTTAGATCTATTGTTATTTGTCCACCTAATCATTTTATTTATGAACTTATTTTATCTTATTTGTGCACTTTAATTCTAGAAGCTCAAATAGAAGGTTTTAAAGAAATTTACTTAGCCTTTTTAGTCTCAATAAATCTTGTGTTAGATTTGATTGCACATTTCGCTTGTTTATGTTGTTGTGCAGATTCCAACAACACTCGCAATTGCAAGATCATGTGTAGGTTCCATAGATGCCTCACTTTGGATGTAAATTATGTTTTTGGCTAATTTTTCATATGCTTTACATTGAGCTTATGCAATCTATCATTAATATAATTCTTGCACTTTGTGGTATTATTCATGCACTTCATCACTTTATTCTTGCACTTTGTAGTCTTAATTGTGCACTTCAGAATCTTATTCATGCACTTCATCATTTTATTCTTGCACTTCAGAATCTTATTCATGCACTTCATAATCTTATTCATGCACTTCAGAATCTTATTCTTGCACTTCAGAATCTTATTCTTGCACTTCAGAATCTTATTCATGCACTTCATAATCTTATTCAAGCACTTCATCATTTTATTCTTGCACTTCAGAATCTTATTCACGCACTTCATAATCTTATTCATACACTTTATCATATTATTCTTGCACTTTATCATTTTATTTATGCACTTTATAATCTTAATTGTGCACTTCATAATCTTATCAATGCACTTCATATTATTATTCATCCACTTCATCATTTTATTCTTGCACGTTATCACCTTATTTATGCACTTTATCAAACTAAAATTGCACATTATATTAGATAGGAATTTTGCTCTACCTAGGTTCCAAGGACGACCCACGGGTTCTCGAAAGCACCTATGATTTCGCACCTTGCAATGCAATAGGCTAAACAATGGTAAATTATATGAAAGCTTCCTCTAATCCAGCCCTTGAAATCATGTCGTTGAAGTGGAAAATTCAGCATAAAATCCCTCCTTGACAGCTCCACAACTATTATTATTTTTGCACATCTATTAATATTAATTATGCACTATGTATTATTATTTTTGCAATTTATAAGGTTATTTGTGCACTTTATGATCTTATATTTGCACATTACAATTTTATTTTTGCACTTTATTAATGAAGAGAAACATAGTAAGAGATAAACATAGATAGCCTATGCGGGATTTGAACCCGCATCTTTGTGCGTGGGCACATTGCTCTACCATTTTGAGCTAATAGGTTTTTAATAACACATCGCGTATATTAATGCGATTTTAGATATCAATTGTGCAATTTGAAATATATTAAGTGCAAAAATAAGACATATTAGTGCACTTTTAGATATCAATTGTGCAATCTAACCTCAGTTAGTAGAAGCCAAACAGAATGAATAATCAGTGAGCAATACAATACATTCAGTAGGATAGCTTGCCAAAGGAATTCTATTAAGACAATCCAAGAATATTCATCGAGAATGTAAGTCCTCATTTCGAGCATTTCATCACAAGGATATAGTACAAATAACAAAAAAAAACTAATAAAATACAGCAACTAACAACAAAAATTGGAAAAAATGATTTAAAAAAATTCAGATTCACTAAATTTTACTTCATCTCAAAATTGTCAAAGAGCAAGAAACAACAAACTACTACAGTATTAGTTGAAAAAATAACTAGTTTCCCTTATCATCTTAAAATAAGTATACTGATAATAAGAAAAAAAAAAGAAAATAAGCATATGAGCCTCATAGCAGCGAAAGCAAAAACAAATTATTTTTTTTACAACTTTCTGTTTTTTACAGCTTCATTTGTTTAAATATAGCAGCAGCGAATTGTACTTCTAATTTCTTACAACTTTTCATTTTCTTACAGCTTCATAGCAGCAAACTTGAAGTTTGGCAGCTTGTAGTTTTTATTTAAGTATCCCTTCCTCATGCCTTAGAATTTACTTTCATTGGAAAAAATTGCAAGTTAAGTTTTCATTGAAACCGAAAAAATGCAAGTTGGGTTTTTATTTAAGTTGAGTTTCTATGCCTCGCTGCAACTGCCGATGAAGATGAACAAGCCTCTATCTCTCTTTGCTATCGGTGTGTTTTCAAACGGGAGAGAGATATGTGATTGGATGAACATTTATTAACCCTCCCCCTATTTCTCCTTCCCGCCCTCTCTTTCTTCACTAGGCAATGATGCCTCTAATTTAATTTTTTTTTTTTTGGCAACTTTACATATGATAGCCGGTTTATGTTGTGGGGTAACCGTGGCATTTTTGCAAATTTCCGCAAAAAATGGCATTCTTGCAATTGTTTTATGCAAACTTTTTTCAAATTGTGGTGTCCGCTCTCTCTCCTGTGTTGTTCCTCTCTCGAACCGGCGTCTCTGCAACTGTCGAAGAAGAAACCGCCCTCTGTCTCTCTCTCTTTCTATGCCTCGCTGCAACTGCCGATGAAGATGAACAAGCCTCTCTCTCTCTTTGTTATCGGTGTGTTTTCAAACGGGAGAGAGATATGTGATTGGATGAGCATTTATTAACCCTCCTCCTATTTCTCCTTCCCGCCCTCTCTCTCTTCACTAGGCAATGATACCTCTAATTTAATTTTTTTTGGCAACTTTACATATGATAGCCGGTTTATGTTGTGGGGTAACCGTGACATTTTTGCAAATTTCCGCAAAAAATGGCATTCTTGCAATTGTTTCCGAAATGCTGGTATTTCTGCAAACTTTTTTCAAATTGTGGTATTTAGTGCTATTTCCTGTTTTTTTTTGGCAACTTTACATATGATAGCCGGTTTATGTTGTGGGGTAACCATGGCATTTTTGCAAATTTCCGCAAAAAATGGCATTCTTGCAATTGTTTCCGAAATGCTGGTATTTCTGCAAACTTTTTTCAAATTGTGGTATTTAGTGCTATTTCCTGTTAAATCAATTGGAAAAAAATGCAAGTTAAGTTTAAACCTCATATCCAGAAAATGCAAGTTTCTCAAATTTAGATTATGAAGTTGAGTTTAAACCAAAGGATGACAACAAGCTGGTGTGCAGTGATTCTCGAGTTTCCTCCAGCTTTGACTTGGTTTTATGGGCCTCTTGTGCTTCTGGCCTTACTTTTAACTTTTTTGAATCTGCTGTACCAGAGAGTAGGTTAGACCATCAAGAACAGTACACAGAATCTTTGAGCCACAGATTAACTGATTTTCTTCATGGCCAGAAATGTCTTCTAGTTCTAGATGATATTATTAATCTATATGATTACCAAAGGGATGAACTCAATAAAACATTGGAGATCTTAAAGGCAGGCTATACAGGAAGCACAGTAATAATAGGGGATATGGACTGCCAGTGCTTATTGCACCCCTATCGTAAAGTTAAAGGATGAATGTTTTTGAGATTTGTTGTATTGGTGGATCAAAGTGACAATGCCATAATTCAGTAAGTTAGTTAACGATGGGAGGTTATAACCAAACAACTACCTAACATGTCGTAATGCAGTAAGTTATATGCAAAATTAGCAGGGTAATCAAACTAAAATCTCACAAAAATATCCAAGTGTGTTTAGTTACACAAGTACCTTCATAACCGAGAATATTTGAACTATTTTTTCCTTCAATATAGCTGTCATTTATGTGTCAACCATTGCAGCTTCTATTTGGTCTGATCTTGATGACATAATAGAGAATATGGACTACTACAAGAAGATAATTTTCAGAATTAAAGCAGATGCGAAAAACAAGCCATAGCAGGATGAATACACGAATTTGATGCTAGTGAGATTTTACAGGCCAAAAGTTTACTTTTTTGGTAGATAATCAATTTGCTGGTGTATGAATTCCTCAATAGCATCCAAATTAAAGACTTCACGCGCACAAACCACAACTAATCAAGAGATATATACAGAAAATCGAGCAAAAGGACTCAAATGAACAATTTCATTGCCAGTTTTGATACAGATGCGGATTGAGTTGAACGATCATAGTAATACAGCAAATCTATCGAGTGACGAGTGCAAAATCAGAAAACGATGGATAGAATACCTAAATCAAAGCTCAAAACAGAAAATCTATTGAAAACGAAAGGAATCGGAAAAATCGATTGATTGAATACCTAAATCGATGGAGCTTGGAGGAAGACTGATCGGGAGCGGATTGAACAGTAAGAAACAAAGAAAGACTCTAGCGATTTTGATAGAGAAAGGGAGAGGGTGAGCGAGCGAGATCGAGAACGATTGATAGCGCTGGTGAGGGAGAGGAGAGACAGATGGCGTTGGGCGGACGTACGGGTAGAAAAGGGAAAACGGGCCGCCCAGAATAAAAACGAATCGGATCCGCGTGTAAATACCCTCAAATTAGGCTATTTTCACTTTAAGCCAAATTTTCATCTTAAGCCCTATTTTCATTTGAACCTTTACCTATATAGGGTGAGGTTAAAGTGAAAAAGGGGCTTAAGATGAAAATAAGGCTTAAAGTGAAAATGGAGTAATTAAGGGATAAGCTGGCGCGGGTTTTTTTTTTAAAAAATGAACCGGGTCGGACCGGGGAAAAAGGGAAAAACGCTTCTTCCTCTCTCGGCATTTCCCACCCTCGGGCCTCGTCTCTCTCGGACTTCACTCTCCGGCCTCTCCCATGGCTCCCCCTCGCCCTCTCCTTCTCCCACTCTACTTCTCGCTCGCCGCTCCAGACCACCCTTTCCGATCAGTCTCGCCTCCCCTTACCATGGCTGCTCCCAGATCGTGCCCTCCGATCTCTCTCCTTGACTCACCCGTCTCCCCCTCGCGTCCCTTTCCAACCTCCATTAGGGCCGAATCGGAACTCCGTCGCCCAGATCCGGAGGACTCAAGGGCTCCCCGCAGTAAGTCGATGCCTCTCTTTCGCTCTCCCTTGTAGTTCCGAATCCAACACCTCCGGCCCTCTACCGCCGAATTCCTTCCTCTTTCCCAATCCCAACTTGTTTTCGCATCTCATTTCAATCCCCTGTCTCTCTTTAACCCTACTTTCGATCTGAATCGAATTTTAATGGATTAATTGACAATGTTTATGCGGAAGAGGGGAAGAGGAGGAGCCAAGGTACTCCCTTCATCACGGCTTTCGATTTCTTACCTCTCGCGCGGCCAAAGTTCTCCATCCCCGATCTTCCAGAACCATACGAGCCAAGGTACTCCCTTATCTCGTCTTTCGATCGATTTTTATTGTAGTGTATACATGTTAATTTGATTGTCGATGGAAATAGAACTGGAATAAAAAAATTCTAAATGCTGGATTATTTTTCCTTTGTCTCTGCTAGATTTGAGAACATTCTGTTCGATTTTTGCCATTTTAAGTGCTAATGTGAACCCGCATCTTTGAAGAAGCTTGAGGTCAATTGGATGATTTGCTTGGTTTTCTCTAATTCAACAGTGGAAAGTCCAAGCAGCCCTTTGAAGGAGCTTAGCAACGACATTGTTTTTGCTTTCAAAGCAGTCCAAAGTACAGATAAGTTAGTGTTTTTCCTTGGTTCTCTTGCTTCCAATGTTCATATGTCTTGTAGTTAACATTCCTAGATCAGTAATACAGACAAACATACACATATTTTGCACAAAACTGATATCCACTTGTCTTTGCTTATTCATAATCATGCACTCGTGTAATACTTTCATTGTTATTGTTTTTAGCTTGACCATATATGGGTTAATGCGTTGCATATGCTAAGATCCAATAGCTCAATTAGGAAAGAGCGCCCGGATAATTCTTGTTTGGGAGGTTGCTGGTTCGATTCCACCTGGATCTAATTGTTTCAATGTTCAGAAATTGGTTGATCTGAATAGCCGTATGGCTCAAGATAGACATTGCTTAAGAGTTTGTTTGATTGATTTCTAATGCTCTAGTTCTTTAACTACATTCACATCTCTTCTTGAAGATATCAACCTAGCATAAGCAAAATAAAATAACTATAGATATTCATGGTTCAAACTTATTGTTAATTATGCACATTATAATCTTCTTTTTGAACTTTATAGTCTTATTTATGCATTCTAATTTTTATCTCATGAATTTACACATTTAATCATGAGATAATAATTGCACTTTTCCATGAGAATGCATATTCACATACTTTTACCTATCAACTGCCACACTGGCATCTGGCAGCTTATCAGTTTACCTGGATGGTTGGTCTGAAGCAGCTGTGGTTGAGCTCATGCTCGGACCAGTTCTGTTTTCTGGTGGAGGAGTTGTGCCTCATTTTCCCTCAGCGCCCTCTAGTGGCTCGATGACATGGACGCTTCCATCAGTCAGCCCCAAAGCAAACTGAGCAGGATCGGATGGATGAGATGCAATAACATTTCGATGATTTCTTGGGTTGCTGAGAATGGTATGTCACTTGGTTAGATCAGAAGAAGCGAAGCGAAAGATGTAGTGTCACACTGTCATCGAACAAGATGCATACCTGGCGCTTGGCTGCAAATAGAACACCCAATGTTCCGTCCTCAAGGCAGACGTAAATTGTCTGGCTATCACATGAAGATGTAGCGTCTGTGATCACACCAATTGACTGAGGAGGATACCGCTACAATCAAAATAAGAACTGGTTATTCATGCACTTCATCACTTTATTCTTGCACTTTGTCATTTTATTCTCGCACTTAATTATTTTATTTATGCACTTCATGATCTTATTTATGCACTTCATATTATACACCATCATTTTATTCTTGCATTTTATCATTTTATTTATGCACTTTATAATCTTCATTGTGCACTTCGCAATCGTATTCATTCACTTCATATTATTATTCATACACTTCATTATTTCATTCTTGCATTTTATCATCTTATTTATGCACTTTATCATTTTATTCTTGCACTTTAAAATCATATTCATGAACGGGGATGCAACATTGAATTGTAATTTTAATTTGGTGTTTTAAACTTGGAACTTCTCATGTAATTCCTTATTTGAAAAAAAAAAATGGGCTCAAAAAGAAAGTAAAACGGTTCAACATTTGCAAAACAAGTTTGTATTCGAGCTCGATCAAAGCGAGCACAAAAGAAAAATGAATGCTTATACTTGAGCTCGAGCTCGGCTAGAACACAAACATGCTTTACGAGCTCGAGCTTGGTTGCGAGCCGAGCTTGAGCAACATTATAGGCTCGATAAAAAATGAAACTCGAGCTTGAGTACAAGCTCGAGCTAAACTTGAACACGAGTGAACATTGTCTGTGGCAGTTGTCCTCTGGTTTTGAAAGGTTTATGAGCAACATTGTAGGCTTGATAAAAAAAATCATTTGAGTTCTAAAATTGCACTTTTCAGCTTTGTACTTGCACCTTTTGAAACTAAAATTGCACTTTTCAGTTTTGTACTTGCACTTTTTGAAACTAAAAATGCACATTTAAGTTCTAAAATTGAACATTCAAACTAAATTCTAATTTGGTTTTCTCTAAACTGAAAATCTAGTTTGTGCACTTTATAATATTAATCCTGCACTTTTTAATTTAATTTGTGCACTTCATAATATTAGTCTTGCTCTTTTTAATCTAAACAAGGTTGCCCGTTTGGGCTCCATTTAACAACATTGTAGGCTTGATAAAAAATTCATTTGAGTTCTAAAATTGCACTTTTCAGTTTTGTACTTGCACTTTTTGAAACTAAAATTGCACTTTTCAGTTTTGTACTTGCAGTTTTTGAAACTAAAATTGCACTTTTCAGTTTTGTACTTGCACTTTTTGAAACTAAAATTGCACATTTAGGTTCTAAAATTGAACATTCAAACTAAATTCTAATTTGGTTCTCTCTAAACTGAAAATCTAATTTGTGCACTTTATAATATTAATCCTGCACTTTTTAATCTAATTTGTGCACTTCATAATATTAGTCTTGCACTTTTTAATCTAAACAAGGTTGCCCGTTTGAGCTCCATTTAACAACGTTGGCCTATAAACCAATTCGAAACCCTCATAGCCAATGATGTTCCCCTGGTTAAAAATCAGATTTTAGTGCTTATAAAAATCAGATTTCTTAAATGCTTAAAATTCAAATTACAATGATGATGAAACATATAGTTGCTTAAAAATCATATTTCAGTGCTAAAAAAAGTCAGTTGTAGTGCTGAAAATCCAGATTACAGTGTTGAAAGATAGATTCTTAAAAATCAGATTTCAGTCCTCATAAAAATCAAATCATACTACTGAAAAAAACAGATTACATGAAATCCATTAATTCAACACTAAACGAACCTCCACTTCAAAAAAACACACACTAAATGAACCTTGTTTGCCAATATAAAAACATAGAGTACGTATTATTTCGGTTTCTGGGTTTATAATCTTAAATCTGCTTTAGCCCTGATTGATGAACTTCTATTTTACAAATTCAGAAAAAATCCATGATTAAAACAACATTTTATTTTTCTCTCCTTCATATGACAGCAGCAACAACAGAAGCATTCATGGCTAATTTCAAGCCAACTTTAATGAAGGAAAACGTAGATAACCTTTTTAGAAAACTATGGGATTTGAAACCACTCGAATTGGGGCTCTATGGAAGAAGTTATGAATTTTTAAATCAAAACTGGGCACTTTTTGCTCTCCTTCAATGAAAGCAGCAGCAACAACAACAAAATAAAAACTCTCATTTTTAGGAGGAATTTTGTAATGCCCAGGTTCCAAGTATGTGATCATAAGGATACATTTTCCTCCTGATCATATCACTTGCAATGCAATAGGCTTACCTCCCAAACTCCCAATTTCACCCAAATAAAAACTCGAAAGTGATTTGATGTCAACAATTACCTAATTAGCCCATCAATTTCAACAAACATCTTGATCACATTCAGGGCCTTGCCTAGCTGCTATCAGACGCAACCATAGCATTAAAGAGAAGTAGACAACACCACAACTTTAGCAAAAACATAAGTTTTGTTGCTTATCAAACCTCCAAATGCAGAAAAGCCAAAGAATCAAAGTACAAGCACTAGGCACACCATATATATGTTTACCAAGCAGGAGCTCTGGATGCCAATAATCACCAGCATATCTGTCTGAGTTGTTCAAGTATTTTTGCACAATATAATCTTATAAATGCACCTTATACCCTTAATTATGCACTTTATAATCTTAATTATATACTTTATGGGTTGTGAGTTGATATCACTTGTCTTTCTTATGTGATATTCACACAATTTAGAGCGAGCAGCGGCTGAAGAAAAAGCACATATGCAAATTGAGTCTATTAAAGTTAAAAGCTAGGAAAAGAACTCATTCGATCATTAGAAAGGAAACTAGAGCTGTACTAGAATATAAATTAACTAAGACATGCAGTAAAACAGCAATACAATCACAAGCCAAAACTGATATAGAAGGAACACAGAACATAAAAATTAAAAATCAGCCCTTGATGCCATGGAGATGCTAATCAAATTAATATCAAGTATAAAACCATGTACAGAGCCAAGAGATCTGTGGCTAATCAAAGGAGATATGAAGAAATCAGTATAAGATAGTTTTGTAAAACTGGATTCAAATCCAGATTCATCACACCTTCCCCTCATCTTCCATGATAGATGCTTTACAGTCTCAATGTGAATATGTCCCAAAATTTCCACTATAACCTAACACCAAATCACAATTTTCGCCTCAAGCTACCTCAAATCTAATCTGACACCTAACCTACTTTCCCAATTTCGCCCAAATCCAGGGAAAAATCCCCAATTCATTAATTCTGCTGTTTTGACAGCTACCTGCGAAAATCAAGAATCATCAATTACACCTTATATGCTCAATCCATAGAATCTACTTTTACATCACGAGCAAACACATCAACATTATTTAGAAGAATCTGGGCATAGAGGTGAAACCTCTACATTTCGTCGAACACTTTGTGAGCAACTAAATCGAGAGACTTCACAACCACATCAGAAACCTTGGAGGAAGAGGAAGAGGAAGAGGTAGAGAAAGAGAGACCTTGGAGGCGCGGGTAAGACTTCAACTCAGGATGAAGTCCATGAGGGCTCGCAGTCCAGTTCGGATTCGGATGCTCAACTCAGGATGCTCGCAATCCAGCTCAGATTCGCGCAACTCAGGGATGAGGTGGTGCTGTTGTCGGTTTCTGCTATGGCTCGCAGCTTCGCATCACCGGTGGTACTCCAGGGAAGCACTTCTGCTATGGCTCGCAGCTTAGCATCGCCGGTGGTACTCCAGGAGAAGCACTGCGCTCAAGAGAAGGGACGGGATTAAAAGGTAAGGGGTCGGACCATTCACAAAACAGGATCCGCGCCCCAAAACTAGTGAAATAAGCCCATTTTCATTTTAACAAATTTTTCATTTTAAGCCCCATTTTCATTTGAACCTTTACCTATATATATATATATATATATATATATATATATATATATATATATATATATATATATATATATATATATATATATATATATATATATATATATATTTACAGAATTACAGCCAAATTATCTCTAAACTTATTGCATGTCAGTGAAATTGAATAGTTAGTTAATTAAATATGAATATTATTTAGGTAATTACAAATGAATAATTAATTAATTAAATGTGAATATTTTAAAAATTGAATATTCATATAGCTAAGATGAATATGAATATGTATTAAGATAGAATAATTAAGAACTAAAATGATGAATAATGTATATTAATTAAATATGAACGTGTTACGGAATTAGAATCGTAGGATTAAAAACAAAATCAGTGGAAGAAATTGATTAGAAATAGGAAACACCATTCCTAATTCCTATAGTGAATGTGTCATATATAGCAGTATATTTTAAAAGGCAATAAATTACCCACATTGAATGCAAATCCACAATTATTTCTAACATAAAATTGGTATCAATTTAATTAATAATATGGATGTGAAAATGACTTGAGATATTAAAAAAATACAATATATAATCTTGAATGAATATTTACTTTGTTAAAATGAATACAAAAATAGCATGAATTGAAAATGAAATTTTAATTATTAAGTATGTTTTCATAGGTTGGAAGAGTAAAATATTGTACGTAATAATTATATCACATGGTGTTTAAAATAAGTATTCTATTTCATATTTGATGAATACATTGTAAAATGAATATTTAGTATGTTTGAACTGAATAATTTCTTATTACTAGTACACTATTAGAAAAGTGGATAAATTTCGACGCTTTAGTGTCGGCGCTTTTTAAAAACGTCGAAAATTTTCGACGCTCTGAGTTGTAGGAATTTTTTGACATCTGAAGGTGTCGAAATTGACAAAAATCTCGACGCCCTAAAGCGTCGATAATGGCTTAACTAAAATTTTTATCCAAAAGGAGAGGAGACGATATTCACTTCACTATTCCCGACTCCCATGTTGCTCTCTGCCAGGGCCGTGTGGATACTATTGGGGGCCCTGTGTAAATAATAATTAGACCTTATTCACATATTGTGTTAATGATCTTATTTTTTTTAATAAGTTGCACTATGTAAATTTGAAGTCATTGAACATTCTTTTAAATAAAAAATGGTTGTGAATGATTCTTTGAAAACAATAAATATTATTTTTTTTAAAAAAATATGACTTTCGTAATAAGTTCACTAATTTTTTTTATTATTTTGGGGGAAAGTTCACTAATTTCTCTAAGTAATGGGCTTTGTATGTTTTTTTTTTAAGAGAAAGATAATAATTTTTTTTGAATGATTAAGAAAAATTAAAAGGTGCAAATTCCATGAAAAGGGCCCCTTAATAAGTTAAAAATGAAAACAAAACAATTATATACTTAATATAGCACTAATATTTGCTCAAAAAAAATATAGCACTAATATAATTGTTTATGAATTTATGAAAGAAAAAGAAGAGCAAAATATGAAAAATAAAAAATAAAAACAGTAATGTTTATATACTTAATATAGCACTAATATTTGCTCAAAAAAAATATAGCACTAATATAATTGTTTATGATTTTATGAAAGAAAAAGAAGAGCAAAATATGAAAAATAAAAAATAAAAACAGTAATGTTGTTGCTGAGAATCGAACACAGGACAACGACAAAGGGAGGAATTGGTTGGAGCGCAGCACGCCAGTAGACCACATCAAACATTATGTATCATTGGCAGACTTTTTTTTTATTTTACTAAAACTAAAATGTTATTGGGCCTTATAAAATTTGGGGGCCCTATAAAATTTGGGGGCCCTGTTCAGCCGAACCACCTGAACCTCCCTTAGCACGGGCCTACTCTCTGCTTCACACTTCCGACAAACTCTAATCGCGCCCATCGGAGACGGCCACACACCGCCCACCAGAGACGGCCTCCCACCGCCCACTAGAGACGGCCACCTGAAGTCTGAGCAGGTTTGTCTCTCCTTTCTTGTTCTTCTCTCCCTTCGGCTTCCCTCTCTGTTCGATATCGACTGAGGGCAGTCGATCTCTTCACTCTGAGCACCTTCCCCTGCCTCCTCTCCGTCTTCGTCTCCCTCGCTCCAATCTCCGCCCCATTTCCGACCTGATCTGCTTTTCTGTGAGTTTTACCTTCGCTTATACGCTTCGATTTCTGCTTTTTCGGTTTCGTTTGGTTCTTGTGAGGGTATGTTTGAGGTTGAGGCATTTTTTCACTGTAAAGTATAATCGCTTTTTTATCTGTTCCTACGAGCAAGGCGAAAGGGTGGAAATCGCGAAGCCGGTCTCGAATATTCACCTATTGATTCTCGGTTGCGACTGCTGATGGTGTTAGACGCCTTTTCTTAAGTTTGATTAATCGATTTTGTTGTTTAGATCTGCTTGCGGTTTGCTTGTTTGTAGCTTAATGTTTGTGTGATTTGGGGAACTGGTGTTGCTTCTTTCCGAATTGAAGGGTTTCGTTGATTCAATACGTGTTACATAGTCGACGACTTCTCTTCTCAAGCTGTTATTGTTTTATATGGTCTTTGCTTGCAGCAGGTTTCTTTTAGAGCCCATAGCCAAGCCAGCTGTAAATTTTCTAGGCTGTCCTATTTCAAAACTGAGGCTTTGTTATGTGAGTGATTTTTTGTTGTTTATGATTCTTTTTAACAGTTTTAGAGGTATGATATTGTTGGGGATATCAGACAGGCACTTAACATACTGATTTTCGGGTGAAGGTGTAATGTTGTATACATTAACGATTTCCATGCAGCAACTTCTATCTCCATTTCTGGACAGAAGATGAGTTCTTAGATGTGGGGTTGTAACGATTAAGGTTAGTCAAAACAGTGATTACCATATTTATATAATGTTACAACCTTTTTAGGTATTTTTTACTGATTGGATTATCACTGCATAGGAAATTCCTTCTGATATGGATTATTACATTGTTACTTGTTAAGCCGTGGATGAAAATATCTTGGATTATTACATTTGATGTTATGTGAGCAGTGCTAACACATTGTTTAAAATGGCAATAGGGTGAAAATGATGGAAAGTAATACAAAAACAAATAAGTGGAGTGAATCCTTAAAATTAAATACAACTATTTGTAAAACATGAAAAACTTAGGTATTTTCTTCTTTGCAAAGTCATATGCTTATAATTCATACCTTTTTTTTTCTTCTGCTGATTAAAAAAGATGTTATATGAAAGGACATTTGTCAGTATAACTGTTGAGTTTATCTGGTTAGCTTGAGCCAAATTTAGTGGATATAAACATTTTCTTCATGAATTTAATTTACTGCCTCTTGTTGTGTATCAAAAGGAAAATATTTGGTGTGAAACAAGTCCAAAAAGTCACACTAATTGGATTTTGATATCCACTTGGTCTGTGTGCTTGCAAGTATACGAAATTCTATAATCATGAAAGAACTATAAATCCTTTAGTAGTAATTCTTAATTGTTATATACATTAAGTTTCTTTTTCCTTGGATCATGAATTGAATGGATGTGATCTTTGTCATGTTGTGCCATTGCAGGGCTGAATATAATCTTGAAAGTGACTTGCTGGATGAAGAGTTCTTCTCAATCTCTAATTACTTGCATTGCATGCCTTAGTTTCTTCTCAATCTCAGCCTTTTTTCTCATCAATGCCTTAGATTTTTCTTCTTCAGCTGATCTGGTCTCAATGCCTTAGTTTCTTCTTCTTCTTCACCTGATCCGGTCTAATTTCTTTTGTGGTCGTTGTCAGGTAAAGATATCTTCATTAAAGTCCAAGCTTTTTGCATTGAGTTCTCACGGATAAGAGAAGCTGCTGGATTGTTCAAAAGTCACAGGTCTGTCAAAATTTAAGGGGCTTTCAGATAGTACTTTATATTGTTTTCCACAGTATATGACTTTGGAATGTTTAGGTAGAATGCAGAACCAACCGTCAAGAATGTACAGAGGCTATTACTCCACCTCAGGTTGACAGAAATTTGGGAGACAACTCTCCAAACGCCATTTCTGAGAATATCATCAAATGCTTGATGACCATTTTGTTGAGAATGAGAAGAACAAGAAGTAAAAGTATAGCAGAACAACTGCCCTCCTTGTACTCGTCTCATGATTTTGAAAATAAAGAGGTTCGAGATCCTTATGGTATTTGGTCAGAATTGGGGAGAGATATTGGTCCATACAAAACTCTCTGCTCGATTGATGTCAGCTTAATCAATACTAGCCAAACGGCAAGCTCTTTATTCCTTCTACGCACGCTGAATTAAGTTTTCTCTTTTTCATATATTGTAAGTTAGTAATTCGGAACTAAAATATTGCAAAAAAGTTGCAATTAGTGATTATCTTGTTCTCCTCCTCAAGATTCTCATTGAAAAACTTGCTTCTGTCAAGCTGGAAGGACTTACTCATCAAGAGAAGTTGGCTTTTTGGATCAATGTCTATAATTCATGCATGATGAATGTATGACCTGCATTAATTTACCAAATCTGGTGTTATATAGTAATTGGAAGTGGTTTTTTTTTAAGTCTTGCCATTGTATAGAGTAGTTGTTAGTTGTGTATTTCTTTGGAGTTAGTACAAGTTCAGAAGTAGAACAAAATAATATTTTGACAGGATGGTAAAATTTCTTTCAGGGTTTCATTGATCATGGCATTCCAGAGAGCCCTGAGACTGTCGTTTCACTGATGCAGAAGGTAATGCTCCTTATACCTACTAAGCCTTGCTTTGCTCAAGTTAACCTTTAAGTAGGAATAGGAGAGTTATACATGCTTTGCTTGCCATTACTCGTTAGTTTGATTGCAAAATTATGAAAATTCTTTTCGTAGGCCACGGTAAAAGTCGGTGGGCAGCTGCTAAATGCAATTACAATCGAACATTTCATCATTCGTCTACCTTATCATTCAAAATACGTAAGTGGAAATAACTTTCAATGGGCGATGATTGGTTTCTTCTTACTATCAGTTGTGGTTTTTTACATTATGTGACCAAGTTTGTTCACTTCTCAATAGACATTCTCCAAGGGAGCAAAAAATGACGAGAGGACTGCTCGAAGCATGTTTGGGTTGGAGTTGTCAGAATCGTTGGTCACATTCGCACTGTCCTGCGGGAGCTGGTCCTCTCCTGCAGTAAGTCCATGTGAAGCAAGAAATTAAATTTCTTGTACATCTTAAAGTTTTCAATGGGATCTTGGCGCATTTGCAATCTGTTGTGTTAATCTTGTTGCTAAATAGTAATCTCTTAACCCACTTGCAGGTCAGGGTCTATACCGCATCTCAAGTCGAAAACGAACTAGAAGTGGCAAAGAGGGAGTATCTACAAGCAGTTATAGGCATTTCGAAGACGAGAAAACTTATGATCCCGAAAGTAATGGATTGGTATCTTCTCGACTTTGCGAAGGACTTGGAATCTTTACTAGACTGGGTTTGTCTTCAGCTGCCTGATGAGCTTAGAAAGGAAGCTATTAAGTGCCTTGACGGAGCCAAAGATGAATCTCTGTCACAATGCATTCAGGTTATGCCTTATGAATTCAGTTTCAGGTACCTTCTTCACACAAATAAATAAAATTTCGTATACTTGTTTATTTTTTCTGTTGGCGCCTTTTGATTTTAAATGTGGTGCAGGATTTTAAAAAAAAAAAATTCCTTTATGAAAGGTGTTTATGTTAAGAGAAAATTCCTTCCACTGATGTTCTAAAGAGGTAGTTTTGATGCGTTGACAGGGAAGTGCAAATCAGCTCTTGAAACTTTATGCAAAATGCAAGAAGCTGGTGCTCAGCCTGATAAAGCAGCATGCAATATCCTGATTGAGAAATTCAGCAAATTGGGAGAGGCATGGGCAATCATTCATGTTCTTCAATATATGAAGGAAAACTTGTTCTTCGTTACCTTGTATATTTATTGGCACTTGAAGCTCTTAGAGCTTCTGCATCATGTTACCCTGTATGTTTTGAAAGATTATTAGAGGTGTTAGTTGGTGCTTAGGTGTATTGTGTACTGATGGTTATATGATAAATGGATGTTTTGAAAGGATTTATTTTGCTCTTGCTACCCATACTGATGGTTTTATTGTGTATATTAAATGTTATAATATATATAATGTTTTTATTATATATATAATAAAAACAAAAATATAAATATAAGCTATTTAATATATATATATATATATATATATATATATATATATATATATATATATATATATATAATAGAAAAGCGAAAGAAAAAATAAATATAAACCATTTTCGACGCCCTAGGGCGTCGAAAATGGTTGGTAGGTTAAGCAGGGACATAAGCCATTCCCGACACCCTAGGGTGTCGGGAATGGCATGCCAATCTCGACGCTTTTAGGCGTCGAGAATGGCTTTTAATAGCGTCGAAAATGGTCCAGTTTTCCTGTAGTGGTATGATGAATAATTTTGTTTAATGAATCGTTTCTGCCAAATCAAATGGAAGTACTTAATTTTATTTAATATTTGTAAAATGAATATTTTGTATGCTTGAAATGAATTAATGATTATTCCCTAAATCCTACACTACAAAAATGAGATGCTAAAAAATAAATTCAAAAGCGAGGTTGCACCGTAGTGTTACCTTCATTTTTTTTTGGTGGGCAAGTGTTACCTTCATTTGTTACATTTAATCGGCCCTAAAATAAATTAATGCCCTATGGTCATGGACGTTTAGCATAATTTAATTTTTACAGCTATTATTTCGTTACACGTTTCACCCTATGAAATGTTTCACTAGATCCCTTCCCGACTAATAGATATAAAATTATTACAAACTTCAAAGACAACTATCACTTTTAGAAAAAACCCTCTATAAAAAACATGTTCACTTGGAGGAAAAATAGATCCGAAACCAATAATATTCTTTAAAAACTTGACAGAACCCTTATACAAGACCAGTTATAAAAATAAAAAAACCATTTATTTACATAGTCCAATCATGATAGAATTAGACAATCAAGAACAATACAAAGACTAATTAACGATTTAAATTTGAAAAAATGTGGTTGGAAAGAGAAGACTATAGAAACCTTGTGCAACGAACATGTAACGGCCCAGAATTATGATTTCCGGGTTACGTTTCAAGGGATAAAACCCCTTGTTCGGATCTTGCAATCCAGGTACGGGTTGAGTTTTAAAACAAAATATTTGTACTAAAAGAAGGGATTTCGAACCCTTAAAGATCGCGGATCCATTGGGGGTCAAATACCTGCCTTAGTCTAATCGTGAAATCGAGCGAAAGCAAAAATAAGGTTGAGTTTAAATACAATCCGAAAAGGAGTATAAAAGAGAGGAAGTGTGGTGGTCTCTCAACCTCTCGATCTAACGCCAAAAGTCTGAACCCGCCAAGCATCCACCTAAGCAACGATAGCGGCTAACGGTTACCTGAATCTAAAAAAAATGAGGGGGATCTGGGTCAATCATCAGGTCACTCATGCGCGTATGTAAACACACTCTGAGAGGCATATAATAAGCATCTTATTCTTAAGATGAAATGCGTAATGTCATGCGTAAATTAAATCACATATATATACTGACAGTTTAATATAATGCAGAAAGCGATAAATGGATCCACACAGAATGCCAAGTGGCATGTCCCTCTCGTACCTCCACCCCCTTTCAATAGGGCGGAGACTGGCCAGTTCGGTGCTATAGCATATCAATTTCCTCGTGGTGGTGCACAAACCACGGCATCATCATATCATATCATCTCATCGCTTGCCCGATGGTGCTGGGCTATCATATCATGCTCATATAGACTCGATTGACTCAGGGTACCCAATGAGGCTGGGCTACCCTATGACCCTAGCAAGGACTCTAGAACTATCACAGATAACGGCCGTTCTCTTGCAAGGACATATAGCAATCATATGATTTTCATTTTAGCTCCTAAGCATGATTCTAAGTCGTATGGTGCATGGACACTAGCCTACTATATAACACCCAGTGCATAGAGCGCCCATCATGAGTAAGTTCAAAGAACTTACCTGGAGTAGCAGATCAGCAAGATGAAAAGCAGCAAGATATAAGCAAGCAGGTTACAGATCACCTAGCAATTATTAATAAATATGCATAAGTAAACTGCACAAAACGGGATCCATTTACCACTACATAACATGCCCACCAATCCATTAATCATAGCATCATCAACATTCTTTATCTCAACTTATGGCAACATCTTATATCATCTTATTCCATTGTCATTTCCATAACTGACTCAATCATACTTCAATCCATAAAATCTCACTCGCTAGTCCAGTTGTTAGCCAAAACAATTACTTCAAGTTTATACTTAGCCATTTCTAATTTATAAAATATTTAATCTTTAAAAATACTTTCAAAAAAATCCATTTAAATAATCCCGACATACTTTACTTTAATTAAAATCACCATTCTAGGGATTTAAGTAACTTTCAACCGTTACAAAATAATTCAATTTATATACTTTAAAACCGACCCCTTTTTAAATACCGACACACAAATCAATTTCTGAATAATCAATTATCGGAAATCGGTTAAACAATTAATTAATAAATTAAATAAATAAATATATAACGAATAACCCGAACCGAACCAACGCTTTTAACCCAAACCGAACCGAACCCAACCAAACCCGCTAACTAATCCCAATCCGGTTAAATAAACCCACCCAAATAAATTAAAAGGTTGGAGGGCCCCACATAGCCATGCTGGTCTCCTTCCTCCTCCGGATTCAAGCGACGATGTCCCGCACCCGCACCCTGCTCGAGCCTTCGATGCCGCTGGCGCCGCCTTTTCCGTGCCCAGACTCACCCGGACTCGGACTCGGACTCGGACTCGGAATCCCGCCTCCCACGCTCCTGCTCGCTGCTCGCTCGCGGTCGCTCGCCTATACTCAGCCTCGCCTCGCTTGCTCCTGCTCGCCGGAGTTCTTGCCGGAGCTCCGCCTGAGTTCACACGCGCCACCCGACACCCCGCACTCAGCTCACGCACACTCGACACTAGCCCTTAGCCCAAACCCAGTCAGAAATCGGATTAAAACAGAGGAGGAAAGATGGAACTCACCGAGGGATTTCGCGACTTCGGAGCTCTCGATCGGAGGTCTGGGCATCGTCGGAGGCTCGCGATGGCTCGTCGGATCTGTGTGGGATATTGGTGAGCGTGATGGTGAAGCTCGAGGGTGGTTTCAATCGAAGACGGAAGAGAAACGCTTACCGGAACGTGGCTCGTGCTCAAACAGGGGAAACGATGATTCGGTGGCTCGGCAGCGGCGCTGGTGGCTCCTGGGCGGACACTGGGCTTCGATGGTGGTGGAGTATAGCCGCTGCTGCTGGTGTCTCGCAGAAGGAGGAGAAGGATTGGAGGTGATGGTGCTCGGTTACTTGTGGTTGCGAAACAGGGGAGAAATGGAGGCGATGGCGGCTCTGAGCTCTCCTGGGCGGATCCTGGATGGACGACGACGACGAGGTGCTGGGATGGTGGTGCAGAAATGGTGATGCTCAGCTGAGAAGGGGGAGATGGTGATGGAGGAGAGATGCAGTGATTGTGGCGTGAGGTGATGGAGATTGTGACGATGGGGATGGTGAAGGGAAATGGGGATGGTGAATTGATCATCAGATCGGGGATGTCGACGGGTGATGGGGAGCAGGTGAAGGGGATGGTGAGATTGTGTGTGGGATTGGTTAAAACATTACCCGAAAATAAATTTCGAATACGTGAATCTTGAACCCCAAAATTAGTTCTCGAATGTTAGTCTCTCTGAATCTCGCTTTCTCGGTCAATTAGATTTTAAAAATTGAGAAGGATATCGTAATCCGATAATTATTTTGAATTTTCGAGGTAAAAGAACGGAAATTGTTCGTTAAATTTATACTCCGGTCGGAATCCGCTAAACAAGTTTTAAAACCGACTTAATTTCATTTTTAATTCTCTTATTCCAGAAAATTAGGATTTGAACATCCGAGCCTTTACATCATCCACCTCTAAAAACAAGTCTCGTCCTCGAGACTAAAAAAAATCTTAAAACAGGGGATGAAGTTTGAAATTGGTGAGTCCAAGGATCATGTCATTGATCCCGTGAACACCTCATAAGTGCCCCTATGAGGTCCTCACAGTACCGTTGTCGTGATCATAATATCCCCAATAGACCGTAGTAAGAATGTAATATGGGCCCCTATCACATCCTTACTTCGACTTCTCGGTCATACCATAACTCAAAAAGCATTACAGCATCTCCACTAGGTCTTAGCAAGAAGTCTATAAGGGCCCCTATAAAATGTTTGTATCCACTTCGTGGGACATCATAATGCAATCTCGGTTAATTTCCAAGAGCGTCCTTTGTTTGAAAAGGTTTGGTCTCAAAATCATTGAAGTTATCAATCGCGTTTGATTTCTCTACATCCAACTCCGTCCTTTTTTAAACACCATTCAAAATTCCCTAACCCGACATTAATCAAGCAATTTCACATCACGAGAGGTGGAATCATCCACCTCTAAAGACTAATCTCATATTCTCTTCCTAGTTTCCGAATCAAATCAATCATCATTCTCAATTCAGCATGAACAAAAGTAAACCAACTCATCAACTCATAACATCATCAGCCACCTCTCGTGTGGCAAATCTCAACATCAATCATGATAATCTCAACCACATAACATTTTTACCCATAACATAAATCATACCATCCATTCAGAACATGTCAAAAGCAATAACAAAATCTCAACATCATACCACGAGCCATAAGGCATATCTACATCATACTGAAGGAATCACAAGTCCATGATCGAATTCTCATAAGTTATCATGCAAGCACACATGTCAAGAGATCAATGGGCTAGGTATCACAGGGTTAGTATGTTAGTACACATCAATTCTCACAATCGCATAACATTGCACTACAAGTAGAACCAGTCATAGCAGATTTACCATGTCAACATATCAACACATCAAGGTCATGCTATTAAGATTCAGAAAAGAAAGATCAAGTAGTATATAATTCACCAACATGTCAGCATGCTCTGAAAGACATCACCTCAACTCATCACAATATCGAATGACGATCATTTAGTAACCAGGCACCATTAGGTCATGTTCATCATTTAACATATCAATAATCATGCTTAACTATATAATACAACAT
This sequence comes from Persicaria tinctoria, assembly GCA_037127255.1. Classification (NCBI taxonomy): domain Eukaryota; kingdom Viridiplantae; phylum Streptophyta; class Magnoliopsida; order Caryophyllales; family Polygonaceae; genus Persicaria; species Persicaria tinctoria. Next base: position 25,378,233 of record JBANSL010000010.1, read on the forward strand.
CATGCTTTCGTATAATAACACATCATTATCTCATATATCTTATCGTAACACATCCTAACATTCCTTTATAACAACATAACAGGATAGCAAATCGTCAATATCTCATGATAGCATTTGTCACTTTCACTAGATTTCAATATTGCATATCAACATGTAGTATTGTTCCATACCAAGTTCCTCATGGTCGCTATCTAACATCATGCCAGTACATATTAACAAGTCATGTAAGCAAGAAAATTCCCAAATTATCATAAGTCAACAAGTCTCAATTTGCTATTATGCTTAAAATTATTGCAAAACACCACATATGAACATAGTCAATTCAAGCTAGCAAGTTTCAACATAACCTTATCAGATAACAATTCAGGTTCCTCAGCATTCGCAGTTCATACTTTTATAGGCACAAGAGTTCAGATCATGCTTAGCAATATAGAGTAGCAACACATCAAGACATCATATTATGTAAGAACTGCAAGGCATTGAATCATATAATCATAATCACTAGACCCTCAGGCCACATTTATTACCAAGTAAGCACATCAACACGTAAACTTCATCGTCAGGTCAGTGCAATATCGCCATCAACTAATTTCGAAGGATTAAGAGTTAGAACGGAGGACACTCCCGCTCGCAAGTCATAGCGTACTCAGTAATCGTCATCATCAAAACGTGCTTGTCCTGCCGAAATCGTTGATCCTGAGGCCCGTGGGTTATGGGCCCACGCCTTCGCGGCGTTGCTCTATTGCTATCCGACTTCCCATTTCCTCTTTCATGCGGTCGCTCGTCCAACGTGTCGCGTAGGAGTTCAAGTTAGCGAAGATAGGGGAGGGACAAGAGCGGACAACCCAGTGTTCCTTTCGGAACAAACACAGACCAACCCTAAGATGACAACTAGAGACGAAACTCCGACCTGAGAATAGAAACGATGCCCTTATGGAAGTCCATTAAGTTATAATCGCGACAAGAAAACACGAATTCACCATGGAGCATATCAATCACACTAATTCACGCTAACATGTACCTATATCAAGGGAGCAACATTCGTATTCATTTCCAACGACACGATCGATTCCTATACTCATGCATGCGAGACAAGATAGTAGTCTATTATTCCATGAAAGCAGATATGCCTAGCAACTTAAGCAAGTTATGCGGAATCAAGAATGATCATGCAGGATTCGAGGTCATGTGGGATTTAACGACGATGACGAGTATGGTGTATATGAAAGAATGCACAAGCATGGTGTACGCATCAATAGGTGAGGTCAAATATGGCATGGTGAGGTGTAACATAACAACTAGATTAAGTGTCATATAGTAGGTCAAGCATGGCACGTAATCATATGATGAGGTACATTTAGAAAGTGCATGTCCTACATGATACTAGCGACACATAATGTGATACAAGCATAGTCAAGAGTCATTAAAATGGGTTCAATAGGATGTTCACGAAACACGAGGCATCATCAAAAGTAACAAGAAGGATATCATGGCAATAGATTATAATCATGCTAGGAACGAATCATCATGGGACACATATAAAGGTACAGTGGTTATCACATCATAGAATAGGTACAACATGTAATCATTTAGTGAGTCATATTGGAAACCATAAGCCCTACAGGATACTACTAGCACATATCGAATCATGACCACAATCAAGGTAACTCGCCTAAATTCATTGTAACATTTATGCGTCATACATATGCGAAATGATATAACGTGGTGTGTAATCATGCGAGGTGCCAAGTCATACATCTATGCCAACACTACAGGAATTCATAAGGTAATAGGGGAAACACTACCGAGTGATAACATGTAAGCATGCCAGGATAAACCACCACATAAAGCAATTGATCATCGAATTCAACATCAATCTAATTTACATGAGTAAGATATTTCAAGGTGATGGGAAGAGGAAAGGATCACACTATGAGGGACCTAGCTCGAGAGAGAATCAGTAATAATGCAAGCAAGGTATAAATCCGCACAAGTCACAAACAAGGACTCTACATAATGCTAAAGGCTCAACATGACATTCGATACATACATGCGCTTGAATGACCAACACATCCATGTGCAAGAAATCATATTAACATAGCCCGTCGATATAGAAGCATGGGAGGAATATAGCAATGCATAATGCAAACCTACGCAACTGGCAATATGACAAGCATACAAGGTATGTATTCCAACTCAACAACCATTTTAATAAGGCATGCATTTACCAAGACATCACGTCAAATAGCATTATCGCAATTGAACTACTAATTTAGTTAACAAACCACGGGTAACATCGACTAATCATGCAGGGAAAATCATCTTACGACATTCATACAAGGGAAGTGTAGCACACTATCATGGGCCTAATCTAGGGGAAGACAATAACTATATACAGACACTTATCATGCAATTCATGCTTCAAATCAGTCGTTAGTACGACCAATACAACAGGTCAATTAGACATACAAAGGCGACATATAATCAGGACAAGAAGCAAGATGCAACACGGGACCTAAGCAATGGGGCAAGCATGGGTACAGAATGTCATACAACCACAAATTTACATTAAGGATCATCATCTTAACATGTACTGGGAATTACGTATCATATAAGGCATGTTGACATCAAGTTATAACACATATTCATCAAGTATGGAACTCACTCTATCATGACACTAGAACTGAACGATCACACTATTATGAACCTATTTACAGGGAGAACATTAATTATGCGGCTTCCTACACATGACATTTACATTCATGCACTAGTATGACGATGCAACATACTGAGTAGGGCATGCTGGGATGATAGAGACATAACACGTGTAACTTGGACTCACACAATGGCCATCATGAACATTATAGCATGCATTCATCAAGACTCAATTATACCCCATATTCCCCATCCAACGCAACTAATCACACAACAATATCAAGTGAAAACAACCAACAATCATTAATCTGATGAATACAAAATAGATGGGCATGTTGTAGATTCTTGTCATAAAACGAGTAATAAGCATCAAGGCGTCATCCACTAGTATGCTAAAGATATCATTTACAGGCATTCAGACGAAGAAGAGTTTATCACACTATCATGGACCTAACCCAGGAGAAAACAATTATCATGTAGGTTTATATCATGTGGTTTATACGCTTCCAATCAATCATTAGTACAACTAATACAATAAGTCAAGTAGGCATGCTATGGCAACGTAATCACGATAGAGAGTGAGACATAACACAAGACTTGATCAATGTAACTAATCACAGATGTAATAACATGAGCAACATTTTACAAATAAGCATTTTGCAAGATACATGCAGGAGGTTACAAAATCATGTCATGCAATTCAGAGAGAGTCACCATTACAACTGGATAGAGATCCCTAAGGGCAACCATTGACCTTCCCCAACTTACTCATCACCCCTATTTCTTGTGGGACCTGGGTACGTACGACTCTTTGTGGCAAGAAAACCTCGGTTGATCATCATAAGAATCAAGGAAGACAACCCCAAAACACCTTACTTTTGACTCAAAATGACATCAAGAACTACCTTCCAATACTCAATCAGACAACCTTCATATACATACATGAGTTTATGACGCAATGTGTTTACCAACCCGATTCCCATGAAAGATACCGACATCCGGGAGAAAGACTCGATAGAACCATCAAAGGGTTAACAAACATAGTAGAATGAGATATTTCACACAAGCTGGGTTGACCACATAGAATTAAGGTTACTCCCACTATCTCGTTTGTACGGATCAGTCGATACACATTTAATTGTTAGGCATACCAATCAGACCTTAGCATATCAAGCACTCAACATAGAATTAATCAATGACAATTATAATGACCTCCTTCGAGGGAGATCGTACTCAGTCTCAATATATAAAGCACATCAAGCTATCTAATGTCGCTCTTCAAGGAGCGACTGACCGGAGGGGCAAAAACCTCGCGATCCTACCTAACTCGCCACTCCAACCACCTTGATGCAAATTCCTTGGAGTCTTCTGGACCCTCTGTAAAAAGCAAGCTAGTATTTTGCCTACCGTTCCCAACTACACCCAATAGGGGTGGTCTAGCGCCTTTACTACCCACGCGTGTCCCCGTTTGGTCGATTTTCCTCATTTATTACTAGTCGAGTTTATTACTTAGTTCAATTTTAGTTAAGCATCTTAAATTCATTTTGCCCCTTTAAATCCATTTCAAAAAGTCCTTGAAACTCGTGGGCGGTTTTCAAAACTTACACTCGACCCTTGTGTACCCGAATTGCACAACCTGGGCTCTGATACCATCTTTGTAACGGCCCAGAATTATGATTTCCGGGTTACGTTTCAAGGGATAAAACCCCTTGTTCGGATCTTGCAATCCAGGTACGGGTTGAGTTTTAAAACAAAATATTTGTACTAAAAGAAGGGATTTCGAACCCTTAAAGATCGCGGATCCATTGGGGGTCAAATACCTGCCTTAGTCTAATCGTGAAATCGAGCGAAAGCAAAAATAAGGTTGAGTTTAAATACAATCCGAAAAGGAGTATAAAAGAGAGGAAGTGTGGTGGTCTCTCAACCTCTCGATCTAACGCCAAAAGTCTGAACCCGCCAAGCATCCACCTAAGCAACGATAGCGGCTAACGGTTACCTGAATCTAAAAAAAATGAGGGGGATCTGGGTCAATCATCAGGTCACTCATGCGCGTATGTAAACACACTCTGAGAGGCATATAATAAGCATCTTATTCTTAAGATGAAATGCGTAATGTCATGCGTAAATTAAATCACATATATATACTGACAGTTTAATATAATGCAGAAAGCGATAAATGGATCCACACAGAATGCCAAGTGGCATGTCCCTCTCGTACCTCCACCCCCTTTCAATAGGGCGGAGACTGGCCAGTTCGGTGCTATAGCATATCAATTTCCTCGTGGTGGTGCACAAACCACGGCATCATCATATCATATCATCTCATCGCTTGCCCGATGGTGCTGGGCTATCATATCATGCTCATATAGACTCGATTGACTCAGGGTACCCAATGAGGCTGGGCTACCCTATGACCCTAGCAAGGACTCTAGAACTATCACAGATAACGGCCGTTCTCTTGCAAGGACATATAGCAATCATATGATTTTCATTTTAGCTCCTAAGCATGATTCTAAGTCGTATGGTGCATGGACACTAGCCTACTATATAACACCCAGTGCATAGAGCGCCCATCATGAGTAAGTTCAAAGAACTTACCTGGAGTAGCAGATCAGCAAGATGAAAAGCAGCAAGATATAAGCAAGCAGGTTACAGATCACCTAGCAATTATTAATAAATATGCATAAGTAAACTGCACAAAACGGGATCCATTTACCACTACATAACATGCCCACCAATCCATTAATCATAGCATCATCAACATTCTTTATCTCAACTTATGGCAACATCTTATATCATCTTATTCCATTGTCATTTCCATAACTGACTCAATCATACTTCAATCCATAAAATCTCACTCGCTAGTCCAGTTGTTAGCCAAAACAATTACTTCAAGTTTATACTTAGCCATTTCTAATTTATAAAATATTTAATCTTTAAAAATACTTTCAAAAAAATCCATTTAAATAATCCCGACATACTTTACTTTAATTAAAATCACCATTCTAGGGATTTAAGTAACTTTCAACCGTTACAAAATAATTCAATTTATATACTTTAAAACCGACCCCTTTTTAAATACCGACACACAAATCAATTTCTGAATAATCAATTATCGGAAATCGGTTAAACAATTAATTAATAAATTAAATAAATAAATATATAACGAATAACCCGAACCGAACCAACGCTTTTAACCCAAACCGAACCGAACCCAACCAAACCCGCTAACTAATCCCAATCCGGTTAAATAAACCCACCCAAATAAATTAAAAGGTTGGAGGGCCCCACATAGCCATGCTGGTCTCCTTCCTCCTCCGGATTCAAGCGACGATGTCCCGCACCCGCACCCTGCTCGAGCCTTCGATGCCGCTGGCGCCGCCTTTTCCGTGCCCAGACTCACCCGGACTCGGACTCGGACTCGGACTCGGAATCCCGCCTCCCACGCTCCTGCTCGCTGCTCGCTCGCGGTCGCTCGCCTATACTCAGCCTCGCCTCGCTTGCTCCTGCTCGCCGGAGTTCTTGCCGGAGCTCCGCCTGAGTTCACACGCGCCACCCGACACCCCGCACTCAGCTCACGCACACTCGACACTAGCCCTTAGCCCAAACCCAGTCAGAAATCGGATTAAAACAGAGGAGGAAAGATGGAACTCACCGAGGGATTTCGCGACTTCGGAGCTCTCGATCGGAGGTCTGGGCATCGTCGGAGGCTCGCGATGGCTCGTCGGATCTGTGTGGGATATTGGTGAGCGTGATGGTGAAGCTCGAGGGTGGTTTCAATCGAAGACGGAAGAGAAACGCTTACCGGAACGTGGCTCGTGCTCAAACAGGGGAAACGATGATTCGGTGGCTCGGCAGCGGCGCTGGTGGCTCCTGGGCGGACACTGGGCTTCGATGGTGGTGGAGTATAGCCGCTGCTGCTGGTGTCTCGCAGAAGGAGGAGAAGGATTGGAGGTGATGGTGCTCGGTTACTTGTGGTTGCGAAACAGGGGAGAAATGGAGGCGATGGCGGCTCTGAGCTCTCCTGGGCGGATCCTGGATGGACGACGACGACGAGGTGCTGGGATGGTGGTGCAGAAATGGTGATGCTCAGCTGAGAAGGGGGAGATGGTGATGGAGGAGAGATGCAGTGATTGTGGCGTGAGGTGATGGAGATTGTGACGATGGGGATGGTGAAGGGAAATGGGGATGGTGAATTGATCATCAGATCGGGGATGTCGACGGGTGATGGGGAGCAGGTGAAGGGGATGGTGAGATTGTGTGTGGGATTGGTTAAAACATTACCCGAAAATAAATTTCGAATACGTGAATCTTGAACCCCAAAATTAGTTCTCGAATGTTAGTCTCTCTGAATCTCGCTTTCTCGGTCAATTAGATTTTAAAAATTGAGAAGGATATCGTAATCCGATAATTATTTTGAATTTTCGAGGTAAAAGAACGGAAATTGTTCGTTAAATTTATACTCCGGTCGGAATCCGCTAAACAAGTTTTAAAACCGACTTAATTTCATTTTTAATTCTCTTATTCCAGAAAATTAGGATTTGAACATCCGAGCCTTTACAGAACATGGAGATCACAATACCCGATATCTCATATGTTTAATCTGGCCAAGAAAATGGAAAACCTAAAAAGTAAAACGAAATAATGGAACAAAAAAGTATTTAGGAACTGTAACGGCCCAAAATTATGATTTCCGGGTTACGTTTCAAGGGATAAAACCCCTTGTTCGGATCTTGCAATCCAGGTACGGGTCGAGGTTTCAAACTCATTTTAAGATTTGTAGAAAGAGGGATTTCAAACCCTAAACACCTCGAAGGGCCGTTGGGTACCCTTAACCTGTCCTAAGACTATGTCGCGGAAACCATTTCAAACGGAAGTAAAGTACAGATACAAGTGCCACGGCGGAGCCCCCAAAACGGAGTCAAAAGTATAAATCCAAAACAATATAATCAGTGTCTAGTGAATTCTATAACTCCAGCGCTCACTCTCCGCCGACAAAATGACCCGCGCAATAAGCAAACAACACCGATAGGATGAACATAAATAATTCCTAAAAAAAATTGATTTGGGGCGGGATCAGATCGATGCCCACTTAACTCTGCATCCCAACCATAAGCACACATATACGCTATACCTAATAAAGATGCTCTAATGCAGTACGAAATTCAAACACACTAGCATGCTCCTAGTTCATAATAATGTGCAGAAATACTGTAAAGGGCCCAAAACAATGCCAAGTGGCATATCCCTCTCCTACCTCCACCCCTTCCGACAGGCGGAGACTGGCCAGCTCGTGAATGCATTCATTCATAATAGGGCGGCACGCATGCCTAACCCGCTCCACAATAAAGCCCGCAGGCATATCATAATATAAGGAAGTACTCAATTGACTCAGGGTACCCGATGAGGCTGGGCTACCCTATGACCCTAGCAAAGACTCTAGAACTATCACAGATACGGCCGTTCTGTTTACAAACACATAGAGAAATCGAATGCTCAACGATCAATGCAACCTAGCATGGTACTACATGGCATGCTGATCATGAATGCAACACCTAGTATATCATGCACTTAAAGCAGGGAATAGCTCTATTCAATCTGAGTAAGCTCCGAAGAGACTTACCTGGAAATGCAGAACAGCAAGATAACACAAGCAAGGGCCCAAATACAAGTCCAGAGTAATCCACTAGCAATACACACCTATCATCAAGTCGTTGTCATGAGACGATGAACCAACATTCATACTCGCACAAAACCCAAGTTCTCAGTATGTTCAAAACCAACCGATAGTAAAACCATTTCCAAAACCTTTCCGATACGATCAACATCAACCAAGATTATTTACCTCCAATCAAGCTCATTGATAAAATCGTACCAACCATATTTTCCAAACTCTTAAATCCCAAATTAAGTCAACTCCTATTCAAAACAATTCTCAAATCATGTCTGGCCCAAAATCCCTTTATCAACATTAATTCTTTAATCAACTTACAATTTCATACCATTAAAATAATTCCGACATTTTATTTCTCAAAACCTTGACTTTAATATTTCAAGTAATTTAAGGCAATGATAAACGATTCCAAAATAAATCCATTTTCACAACCCTTATTCATAAGTCAAAATCAACAAATCATTTTACAAATTCCAAAATCGCATAAAATACATCACATAATATTACCTTTAAATGATTTATAATATATAATAATTTCAGAATTTTATTTCTATAAATCAGAATTTTCGTAATAATAATAATAAGTAAATACCCTCGTATAACATAACATATATATTGTTATCTCACATGTTACAACTAAAACCATGGAATGGAAGAAACAATCCAACAGGCCTAACCTCACACCCGGCCCAAAGCTTAGCCCAAACCGGATTCAAAATAAAATAGGCCCAACCCAGCCCACTCTCTGCAACAACCCAAACCCGGATTTTAAAAGAACCGGAAATAAAAGGGAGAAAACCGGGAAAAGAAAGAAAGAGGTGAACCGGTTCAATGAACCCGTCTCTCTCTCAAGCTCAACAGAGCTATCTGAATCCGCCGGAAGAAAACGAGAGGGAGGGGGGGTGAACCCAGGGCCGGCCGGCGGCACCTTTCCGACCAGGACTCGCTCAACCTGACCGACATCCAATTCCGATCCCAACCCAAGCAAAGAGAGCAAAGCGCGAGTAAAGAAGAGGAAGAGGAACGAGACTCACCGAGCGACTCCGAGAGGAATCTTCCGGCTCCGACGGTGGCTTCCGACTGCGAGGGCGATGGATTAGGAGAGCCTGGGGAGTTTGTGGGAGGTTTAAAGGCCAGATTGACATGTTATCGAGTCGGAAAACGAAGGTAAAACCTTACCGAGGCCAAATCGGAAAGAACAGGGAGGCGATGCTCGCGGTGGTGCTCCTGGCGGCGCTCCGGGGTGGGTCTCCGGCTGCGAGGAGTTGCGAGGGAGGTGCGGGGAGGCAGCGGCTGGGCTCGTCGGTGTGCTGCTACTGCTCGGGCGCGTCGAGGAAAGCAATGGAAACGTTGCTGCTACTGGTTGCTCGGAATTGGCGGCTTAGTTCGAACAGGAGAGAGCAAGGTGGAGCAATGGTGGTCACGGTAAGGGCTTTCGGTGGCTTGAAACTCCGAAACGGGGGGGGGGGGGGGCGAGCTTGATGCGGCTTCAAGAAGAGGAGGCGGCGACTGTGGAGGAGGCAAAGAAGAGGGCTGAGGAGATGGTGTCTGGGTGAGTTACAGAAACAGAAAAGAGGGAGAGAGAGGAGAGATTGTGGGTTAATTGGGTGAGGGCTAGTGTAGGCTGGTCTTCAATTGGAAGAGAGGGGGACCAATTTGTCCTTCAATGGAAATCAAATGAATCAGGGAGGGGGATTGGGTTGAACAGTGGCGTGAGGGGGGTTTGGTGGTTTGCTAGAAGTGGGAAAAACAGAGGTGTGAGGGAAGGTGAAAGGAGGGTGGGTGTCTAGCTAGAAATAGAGGGATCAGATGTGGATGAAAGAGGGAGGGAGGAACAAATGGGTTCCAAATTATTGATTTCAAAGTTACCGGAACATAGAATATGAAACCCGTTCCCTCGACCTAATCCCGACGCGTTTAAAATACTACTCGATTTTCCAAAATCCGAATTTAATAAATGAAATCCGAATATTTTATTTTATTTTTTATTTATTTATTTTTTTCAGACTTAAATCCATTTTATTTTATTTGTTGAAATTTATTATTTAAAAATCCGGGCCTTTACAGGAACATCTTTAGACAACTAAATGAGATAGTTGAGCAGCTAATAACAACGCAAACAATAAGGCAGTACCAAACTCGGAACAAAATACAAAAACAAAATAGAATAATACTGAAAAAGGAAAGCATCCTAAACTATCCTAAACAATACTAGAGCTAGAGAGCAAAAATAAAGCGTTTAAAACTATCAGATACAAATTTTGGTTACTTCCACTGAGGGATCCAGATCCTCTCCTTAGATTAGGAGGCCTAATAAGTTAATCTCCACCCTCCAAAGATTTTAATGGTCAAGATTAATCCATCTCTTAAAATAAAAAACAAAAAAAGAACTACCTGTATGGCTATATTCCACTATCTTCATCCCCCATGTGCGGATTCCCATCCAACAACCACCATTGCCATCGCCGCCGCTCCTCGGTCCACGTGCTGCACCGCCCTCGCCGTCGCTCTCTGGTCTACTCTAACCGGGTTTCAGTCTTCTTTCTCCTCCGGTACTCCATTTTGGCCTTTGATTTTGCAAGTTCCAACAAAAAATCAGACCATTGGAAAATTGTTATGGTTAATTTAATTAAAACATGGGTCTTGTTTGTGAGTTGAGTCTCACATGTCCAAATTCACAAGTTTGTTCTTCAATAAATCAGGACGCATAATCATTTCCAGACTAGGGGTAAATTTCCATTCCGATTTTATACTCCTGTAAGCGAAAATTGATAATTCACAAGGTTGAATCCAGTGATAGTTAGTGCCTTGAAGCGAAAATTGATAATAATTCACAAGGTTTGAGGAATGAAGAAAGCCCAACAGAGAAAGAGGTAAGGAGTTTTGAGATAAGGTTAATTAATTTACTTATGTAAATTTGAAGCTACTAGCAATGGCGAAACTCAACATGAAAACCTGATTCCATACACCAATTTAGTTGAGTATGATACTTGAAAGAGATTTCAAAGGTCGAGGGAGTGTCGTGAATGGGGATGATACTTGAAACTTGAAAGAGATTTGAAAGGTCGAGGGAGTGCCGCGAATGGGGGAGAGATTGAAGAGGATGGGATGAGTAGTGAAGGAGAGGGTTCTTTTTTGCCATCATCGACATTACAAATTGTTTCAAGATCCCATAATATATTACAAAATTACAGTAAAATTAAGGCTGGATTTGAGAGGGATTAAAGAGGAGGTGGTGGGTGGCTGTCAGTGGAATGTTTTGTTGTTGAGTGCAGGCGAGGGAAGAAGATGGTGGATGTAGGTGCGGTGTGGAGGGCGGGCGGTGGATTGCAGGCGGCGGCGAGGGTGGTGCGGCAAGGAGGTAGACGGGAGAACGGCGACAACAACAATGGCGGTTGTTGGTCGGGAATCTGCAGGCTGAAGACTGTGGAGAGTCGGATACATCGTTTAGATGTTTTCGGATTAGGAGGGGGAGTAGGTTAAATAATTGGGTTTAATTATTTAATCTTAGCCATTCATTTATTTGAATGGTTAAGATTTGTTTATTAGGTAGATATTAGGTAAATTGTATGAGGAGAGGATCCAAGTCATCCACTGAGTTGCATATGAAAGAAGAAATAGTAAGAGAATAAAAGAAATCTTAGACATGGAAGGTCAACCAGGAACTAGAGAAGAGAACATTAAAACAAAAATCAAAGAAAAATTTATCAAAAGGTTCAAAAGAGTAAAAATTAATAGATGATGGTAATATTTCATAGGCCAAATTGCATAAAACCACCCTTTATTCACTCTTCTTCCAAACTAACCACCTCTTATTCAAAAAATTTCACTTAACTACCCTTTATAGCAGGTCTATTGCAATTAACCATCCATTTTCTTTTTTTCTCTATTTAAAAGACCAAAATGCCCCCAAAATTAATTACTAATGTTTATTTATTTATGATTATTATTTTGGTAGAGTTTTTTATTTAATTATTAAATCTCAAGTAAATGTTTTGGTAGATTCTATATTATATTTAGCTTACTTTTAAAGTTTTAAAACTTGTATGTCTATACTAAAATATATTTGGTTTTAAAATTCATGGCCATAGGTTTTGAACGTAAGATCCCAACACATGGATGAATTTTAAAAAATGAAGTTAACGTGTTATGTATTAGATAAATATTATGTTAAAATTTAAATCATAAAAAAAAATACTCAATTACATTTTAAAAATTTGAAAGTAAACTAAATGTAATATAGACTAACCAATTATATTAAAAATTTCTTAGATTTAAAGTGCGAATGTTAGAAATTTCTTATAAGAGACATTTTATAGAATTGTTAGTATTGCAAAAAAAAAAGATCGGGGTTGTTCTGTCATTTTTGGATTGTTAGAATTGTAGAATCGGATTGGAATTTTAACAACATTGGGTGGAACTGTGGAAAATGTTTCATAATTGATAAATTTACAGTAGTAGAAGGAGGTGGGTGAGGACTTGACGGTGAGATTCCGAGACCGAGGCAGCAGGCGGTAAGCTCCATTCTAAAACATGTACTTGAGATTTAAGAAGAAAAAAATAACTTTACCAAATAATAATGATAAATAAATAAACATTACTCCCTCCGTTTGGCAAAACTTGTCGTTTTAGAGTTTTGTTTTTGTTCGGAAAAACTTGTCATTTTAGGTATTTTTGCTTCTACTTTACTAAAATGCCCTTGATTTGATTGATGTGTTGTGAGTTGTAGTTTTTGATAAAGTAAAAGGTAAAGTAATAATTGAGGGTAAATTAGTAAAAAAGAAGTGTAATTATTAGTTTTATTAAAAGTTGTTTGGAGATTTAAAATGACAAGTTTTGCCGAACGAATGGAGTAGTAATTAATATTGGGGCCATTTTGGTCTTTTAAATAGAGAAAAGAGAAAATGGGTGGTTAGTTGCAATAGATATGCTATAATGGGTGGTTAAATGAAAATGTTTGAATAATGGGGGGTTAGTTGGGAAGAAAAGTGAATAAAGAGTGGTTTTATGCCATTTGGCCTATTTCATATTTAGTTTAGTTTAGTTGCATATTGCATACAAATGCATTGATGGAGTCAATTTTTGTGCTTAATTTAGTGGTGATTTTAGGAATTCATAGATCCAAAGGGAATTAAGGACCAAGAAAAGAGTTCAACTGAGAGTACAACAAAGAAGAAAATTCAGTAAAGAAGAGAATTAGCTGAAATTACAAGGATTTTTTTTAGCCAAAGTGCTACTTTTCATCCTTTAATTTTAGAGTCTATGTGGGACTCGAAGTCTCGAACCCACATTATATGTAATCACACATTGTTCTCCCTTTGAGCTAATAGACTAATTTAAAATGGGTGATGATATATTCACCGCTAATTTTTACTATTTCCACCGCTAATCACCGCATAGGTATGCGGTGGTCTTAATCCACTTTTTTTCAGACCCACCGCATATACATGCGTTGGATCCGTTGACCGTATACAAACACACCGCATAGGTATGCGGTGGGTTATGGCGAAAGTATACATGCAGTCAGTTTTTGGGCAATTGAAAATGGTTTGTAGAAGTGGTCCAAAACCGTCGCTATAACACACCGCATAGGTATGCGGTGGGTTATAGCGACGGTTTTGGACTGTTATAGCGACGGTTTTGACTGTTATGGCGACGGTTCAAACTCACCGTATACCTATGCGGTGGGTTATAGCGACGGTTTTGGACTGTTATGGCGACGGTTTTAAACTTGTATACTTCTCGACCCACCGCAATACTATGCGGTGACCCACCGCATAGGTATGCGGTGGGATCGTTGACCCTCATTAAACCCACCGCATACCTATGCGGTGATTAGCGGTGGAAATAGTAAAAATTAGCGGTGGGAATAGTAAAAATTAGCGGTGGAGATATCGTTTTCGATTTAAAATACATAAATAAAAATGTTGTATAAAGCAAGAATATGCTAACAGCTTTAGGAAAACGAAAATTTAAATGGTGGAGAGACAAATATTCATTTCTACTAAGAGGATAAATGACCGACAATGCCAGGAAGATTCAGTATTTGTAGTCCCTGAAGCCTTTACAACATCACTAGTGTTACCAGCAGAAGGTGGTTTAAATGGAGGAAAAGTTTACACTTAAAACTCATTCTTTACGCTACCAATTGAATTACAAGATTTAAAATAAATTTAAATGGGATGGATAAAATCAAGAAAGATAAAAAAAAACGGAAATTTCACGAGGTACCCTCGTGGTATGACAATTTTCGCGGGGTATACAAAAGATTTACATATTTCATGTGGTACCCCTGAGTTTAAAATTTTTTTTGCCTCGTGCCCTCTCCCGTTTAAGTTAACTGTTGCCGTTTACTATTGAAAGCGAAAAGGAAAATGGCATAATAAACCACAAATTGCAACCCCGATTGTTGAAGAGTTGCAGGCGACAGAGAGGAGAAGCTCGTTCTCCTGGGCCGGCGACAGAGAGGAGAAGCTCGACTGATTCCCGCGCCGGCGGTATATGGAGGCGATGAAAGGAATGAACGAAGATGGAGGTGTCGGCTGCTAGGACTGGACCAAGAGCGCCGTAGTCCTGATAGAAAGAGAGGCCGACAATGTGATGTGGACGACAAATCCGTAAGAGGTATGCAAAGTTCTAATTTTTTTTTTATGTCGATTATGCTTGCAGTGTATGTAGGATTCGAATTCTGGGCTGAATGAGTGTTCAAATATAGGAATTTGTTGATTTAGGGTTTAGGGTTCAAGCTTTGAAATTGGGGCTTTTGTTGAATCTAGTTGTATTTAAAGAGGTTTGGGGTACGAATTTGGGGCTTCTTGCATCGTAAAGAACAATATGGGTCTATGGCAGCTCTGTCCAAGATTAGCAGTTTAGATTTGTATCTCCCAATGCATTGTTTGAACATTGAATGGTTAGGGTTTCCGATTTTGTACAGCTTGATGTTCCATTTTGAGCACTTGAGCGATTCAATATCTCCATGTTGCTTGATTTTGTGTATGCTCATGGTTGTTCATAGTTTCTTGTTTTCTTGAACTATGGTTATACACATGGATAATGCTTCAGAACTCTCTGCTAGGGAGCATGGCCAATGTCTTTACAACAAGCCTAAGGCATGTCACTACACACTATATCTTTCACTTTTTTCTTCATGAAATATCTGTTTCTATATCTAAGCCTCTTGTTTGATATTTTTAACACAATATAGATTTTGATCCTCTTTGTTGACTCTTGTGTTGGTCTGTTGGAGTACATGATTTTTAAATCGGGAAAGACGACATGAAATTGATGTTTTTCATGGTTCATTATATGGTGTCTTGCATTATGGCAGTTGCATGGTCTGTGAGCACACTACCTAACTGCGAGAATGTAGTGCTCAATACAACAAAGGTTTGTAGAATTCAATTTCATTCTAATAAACAAGTGCTTACTAGCAACTTTTATTCGCTTCTTCCGGTCATTAAATGTTCAAATGTACATGAAATATTGAAATCATTTAATGTGTTAAAATCCCATCATGATCCTGTACATGAATACTGTCATACTGATATAATTTCAAAATATTTGCTGAACATGAGTTAGAGCTTGCATTGTGGCAGTTGCATTATGCTTTTCTGTTGATTATTATTCATTGAAAAGGTTCGCTGACTCTCAAGAGTTTCTAACATATAATGTACTTCAATACGAGGTTGCATGTAGTCAATTTCTCTTCTATATGTAGTTGTTTCGATTGCTGGATTCAGTTATGGATTTTAAACTTCTTAAAAAGTCTATTAGCTCAAACGGTAGAGCATGTGCTTGTGCACAAGATATGGGTTCGAGTCCCGTATAGGCTGATTTCTCAAAATGGCAACTAAAATGTTCTTCAAAGAATCGCTACAAAATTTAATTCTTTTCTCTAGCTTATACGCAGATAGAGTTAGCATTAGTCATAAGCACAATGCTCTTGATTTATGTGACTAGGCTGACTAGCTCCTGAACAAGACGAGGACCTTGCTTAAATTTGGAATGTATGCGTGGCTTATGTGGGATTCGAACCCACATCTTGTGCCTAAGCACAATGCTCTACCGTTTGAGCTAATAAGCTAAAATTTTCAAAGCAAGAGGCTAACATTTCAATGAGACATAAACCTATCGAGAACTTATTTGCCATTAAAGAAAAATTTCAGCCAAGATCATTTTCACTAAGCTTTCCATGATCCTTATATACGAATGAACATAACCTTTCCATAAAATATATATTTGAACCCACATCATGTGTATAAGAACAAACGACTCTTCCGTTTAAGCTAATAGGCTAGAATCGTTTCTTTCACATATTTCAATTCAAACATGGGTTTGATTCACACTCCATGTTCCCATAAATATTTACCAGTAGTCTGCACAAATCACAGTCAATTAGAAAGTGCATATCAAAGACAAGCCTCAAATAATATTGGCCAATTTGATTTGAGAATGCAAGATGTAAGACAGTACAAACACCCTCTAGGCCCCAGGATTCCAGGAAAAAAAAAGCCTTGTCGACCTTGAGAGTTCTAAAGCAGTGTTGTAATGTGCATTAGCATCAAGAGGTGACCCTGCCAATAAACAATAATCTCTAATAATTTTCTGAGCATGACAAAGACTCTGCTTTATAGCCTTGTTAACCTGTTACAATTCCACCATCACAAAGAACCAAACAAATTCCTGGACTTATATTAAAATTCTAATCGATCGGCAAACAAAAAAAAACTTGATCAAATTGAGGCAAACTAGCTATCACATTCGTTATTCCATTCCGAAAAAATAGAACTATGATAAAGTCACTTAGCAATTGAATTCAAAATTGAGTAGAGAGCACAAGTTTAGCAAAATCACATGACAAATAAACCCTAATTTTTGCAAAAGAGGAATTTTCAGGGAGACATACCTGTTTTCGCTCACCTTGTCACCGGACTCAACAAGCCTGTCTCCACCTCTAGTAGGCGCGAGAATGCTTTTCCTCTTTGTCGCCGGCCCAGGAGAACGAGCTTCTCCTCTCTGTCGCCTGCAACTCTTCAACAATCGGGGTTGCAATTTGTGGTTTATTATGCCATTTTCCTTTTTGCTTTAAAAAGTAAACGGCAACAGTTAACTTAAATGGGAGAGGTCACGAGGCAAAAAAAAATTTAAACTCACACGAAATATGTAAATCTTTTGTATACCCCGCGAAAATTGTCATACCACGAGGGTACCTCGTGAAATTTCCGTAAAAAAAAAATTATATAGGAAAAAAAAATAAAAATTAAACTGTTAGAGAAGGTGCAGAGACTTTGCCTTCCCATCTTTGTCGGATCCCACTCCCGTCCCGTTGCAAATCAAATGCACAATACAGTTTGTCAAATTTCCACCGTCCGATTACATCAAGGGTTACGATTAGTTTGTATATATATATATACTAGGTAAGTAGCCGCGCGCGGCGTTGTCATGTTAAAATGCCATGTATGAGTGTATATCAAGTTACATAATATCAATTCAAAGGGACACTATAAGGAGAGCAAGATAGACAATGATATCCAAAAGAATCAATATAATCAACAGTTCGTTCTCCATTTGCAGATGCCACAAAAGCAATCAAATCAGCAACCTACATGCAATAAAAAGAAGCATGTGTGACACTACCACTAAAAAAATCATTTGAATCGAGTTCAACCTAGGAGTGGGAATAAAGAGTTTAATTTGGTACCTTGGTCATTTCCATACATGCCTGAAGATCTCCATATGGAGCTTTCAATACCTAGTAGAGATGCACACATGTAAGTCTACTCTATGCGATACAACTTGTAAGTTCATACTACTATATTATGAAACCATATATAAAAACCAATGTATCCTTAATCCACACAAAGATAAAGCAACATGTGAAAACTAATACTAATTAAAAGTCCCTGATTTCAAAAGAAGATATAGACATACGTTAAACCTCAATTTGTGTTCCGAAGAAACCACGGTAGGAAACAGGTCTCACCACTTGCACTTGCAGGAGATAGAGATACTGATGCCAGTAGATCATGCTCCAATGAGTTAACATTCACTGTTTCAAAAAGACCAAATAGAACCTGTCAACGCATATGCTTATTAAGTTAAATCATCCACCAACATAACAGAAATCCAGCATTGGTGAAAACAGATGCCCAACCTGAGAGAGCGCAACCCGTTGCTTCCAACTTCGGTATCAAATAACTCCAAAGTTTTCAAGTGTAAAAGTCTTATACAAGAAGGTCAGTGTGTCAAAACAAGGTTGAGAAGTCACCAATCTTTCTTCCACATGCATACCGCAAATAAGAATGAACATAATCTCAACTAAAGAATAACCTGCCAAGTGAGCCAGCCCTTCGTCTCCAACCTGAAAGGAGTCCAAATTTAGGCTCTCCAAATTGGTTAAATCTACAGCAGTAAAAACGTGGTCAGTAAGTTTAACAAAAGTTCACTCCTCCCTCATTCAGATACTCATTCCTCCCAACCAGCACATTAAGAGTTTATACATTAGAATCCCCTCATATAAATTAATTGAAAGGAGAAACTTGTATGTTTATACAGAGTGTTGCATAACCGAGTTAGAAAATATAAGAAATCTAGTTTTGGATTACAATAAAAAAGTGCCTGACTTAGAACAAGGTTGAGTAGGTTGAGCCCGTAGGTTAGTGTCATGTTCTGAACCATGAAAGACTGGAAACACCAATACCTTCTCTGGTTAGCACACCTTAATTCATTGAGATCGAGAGCAAAACATGCAGAAGGTAAATTTCAGATTTGATACCAAAAAGCCATCAAGCAACTTGTTTCACATTAGATGTGGTAAACAAGGAGAGGCCAACAGAAAGAAGGGGAGAAAGAAAGGAAAATAACCTTTGAGATGCATTAAACAGGAATTCGTGATGTTGTTGAAGGCTAAATTCAGCACTTTCAAATTCATCAATTCTTCAATCCGGTACTCAATAGTTTATAAAACTCCGGAAATCAAATGTATCAGAGTTAAGTCATTAAGTCATCAATACATCTGAAGACACTAATGAGACAGCTTATCAAATACATTATACATCACCAGAGAAACTGCATCTGCTAAGGTTCAAATATGAAAGAGCAAGAAGAGCTGCAAATAGAATACATCAACAACGTCAAGAAGCTCATAATTTATTAAGGCAATTCCCAAGGAACAACACATATGATACATGTAAGTATGTATGTGTGTGAACTTCTAATTATATTGAAATTGCTACGTGTAAGTAATGGATGTCAGAATCCTGCATTAGCTTGGGGAATCTCAGAGTTTGTTGTTTGTTGTATCAAAGTGGTTGTATTGTCTAAAACATCTAAATAAGAAGCAGAGACGAAACACCTTCACCTCTCAATGCGAAACATGGATGTGCCTTAAGGTGCAAGAGTGAAATCAATGAGAAACATCGAATGCAGAACATTTCATCCTTCAACTCTTTAGAAAAATCAGATGCACATATGAATGGGACAGTAGGAAGACATGGAGGATAGGAATCAGAAACTTACTGAGATGATTAGCGCAGATCTTTAGGGTTTTGGACGGGCGGGTGACAAGGTGAACCTTGCCAGTGAGAACATGCTTCAAAAGCTTAATTGAACCAGCACCCCTCTCCTTCCACTGATTCCCATCCCCATCGAATATGTAAAGCTTCGCTTTCCTGTAAATAA
The DNA here is from genome assembly GCA_037127255.1 of Persicaria tinctoria. NCBI lineage: Eukaryota > Viridiplantae > Streptophyta > Magnoliopsida > Caryophyllales > Polygonaceae > Persicaria > Persicaria tinctoria. The sequence goes on from JBANSL010000010.1 coordinate 25,398,241, forward strand.
GAGAAAAACAAATCCAAATTCAGACAATAAAAAATCGGAACTATATTTTAATAGTAGCTGAGTCACATGAGGCAATTGGAACTATGCATTGCAATTAAACTTTTTTAGAGCTGCTCTATTCTCATCCTAAAAACACAATATTATTCATCCGAACGATTCAATCTCCACGCTCGGCTTACAACAAAAAATGCAGTAAGAAGAAGGAATTGACCAACAGTATTGAGATAGCGCAGGAAAGAGAAAGAAACAGAGATGCAACCTTCGAAGATGTATTTGTAGATCTCTCCCCGGTTCTTCTCTGAAATGATCTGCCAAGCAAAATTGAGACAAGCATCAGATTCAAAGAGAGAGAGACACACACACAGCATTGTCTCAAACCGGCACCCAATCCAGATCCAAATTGCTCAATAGATGTCGGTTCAAACTTTATCAATGAGCTTTTCTATGGTTATAAGTATGAGACACTTTCAGAAATACTTAATATATCTACTGAACTAAGCGTGGCATTCTAAGGCAACCAACAACCTTACTCAAAATCTTTTACAGATAGTCATAGACAACGGATTATCAATTGGATTGCTGCCACCGGACATCGCTATACTGCATTTGACTTCACAACAAAAGGAATTCTTCAGGTATTTCCTCTTCATAGAAATTTATATTTGCAAGAAATTCACTCTTTGTGCCCTCTCAATGCAATTCTGTTTCTTAAATGTGTACACACTTGCAGGTAGCTGTAAAAGGCGAGTATTGGCGCCTGTGTGATCCACAAGGGAAGCCTCCAAGCGTAATGGGATGGTGGCCTTCGAGGGCAGTTACGTTCTTAGATAATCATGATACAGGCTCAACACAAGTAAGAAGCAAAATTAACATTAACATTGGTCAAGGCTGCCATTTTTCTTTTTTATACTCATGATTCTGCTCTGTTTCTTAATGCATATTCCTAACTCAGTATCACCATTAATATTACAATTATTGTTATGATACTATCCTATCTGGTCAATTATACCGATCTTTAAGCTTTTGTGTGCATATGCATAAACTTGCCTTGGTATCATGTTCTTTTTATTTTATCTTGTATGTGTGTGTTTAACCTTATGAAATATTATTATTTTGATATCTAAGAAAGTTTGGTACGTACTTAGCCATAGATCATCTTCTTAACATTGCATGCACATTGGCCTTTTCCATCGAATCATATCATGGAGGTATGGCTCTTGTCTTTGATACATCAAAGGATTTTGTTGTTATAGTTAAGTGAGTAAAGCTTTAGAACATATGGTCTGAAGGGACTACAGGAGGTATCACGGGTTGGTCAGTATACATCAGTACAGGTAGTCATATACATGATTTGAAATGTATCTAATTAGCTACTTAATATATTACAGGGTTGTGCATGACCGTGTATCCGACACGACAAAAAACACGACACGATAAGAGGGAAAGTGCCGATCCGAACACGACACGATAACTACCGTGTATCCGACACGATAACACGACACGGTTTCGTGTCGAATACCCGTATAACACGACACGACACGATTTGTACAAAAACCTCCTCTCTTTTTTTTTTCCTCCTAATGTTGCCGTACAACGCCGGATTTGAGGGCGGTTGTCGAGCGAGGCCGAGGGCGACCGTCGACCGAGGCCGAGGGCGACCGCAAGTGCCGGATCTGAATCGAGGCTCGAGAGGGCGAGCGAGCGAGGAATCGAGATGAGACTGAGGAGCGAGGAGAAGAGAGGGAGAGGCGAGTCGTGGTCGGGTTGGGCGGCGCCGCGGCGAGTCTGCTAGAGTGAGAGGGGGGAGATCAAAGAAGAATACGCAAGATCTGAAGTCTGAACAAGGGCGCTGTCGAGCGAGGCCAAGGGCAATCGCTAGTGCCGGATCTGTCAAGCGCCACCGAGGCTCGAGAGGGCGAGTGAGAGAGAGGAATTGAGACGAGATTGAGGAGTGAGGAGAGGAGAGGGAGAGGTGAGCCGTGGGCTGAGCGGAGTGGGCGGCGCCGCCGGGAAGATGAAAGAAGAAGACGAAACCCTAGCCGCTAGTCTGCAAGAGCGATAGGAGGATGAGATCCAAAAATGAAAGAAGATTAGAAGAAGATGCGTTTAAGACAAAAAAAAATTAAGAAAAGAAAGGCTGGAAAAATAAGTAAGGGAAGGGTTCGAACTTGGGATCTCATGCCTCTTCCCACACGCAAGCAAAATCACCGCACCAACTGGGCAAACTGCATTTTATGGTATTCAAACACATTTATTCTATATTAACTATCACATAATGCTAATATTTAAAAAAAAAAAAAATTTATCGTGTCGTGTCGGATACCCGATAAGGGAAATAAGCCGATCCGAACACGACACGATTATTGTCGTGTTTTACCGTTTCGTGTCATAATCGTGTCGTATCTATTTCGTTTCGTGTTTTTTCGTATCGTTTTATTGCGGTTTCGTGTCGTGTCAACCGTGTCGTATTTTTCTGCACAGCCAGGCATACCATCAGTTTTCTATGACCATTTCTATGATTGGGGCACCTCTATCCATGACCAAATTGTGAAACTGGTATTTACGCCTTTCCTCTCTTTTACTTACCAGATATAATTGAAGTAAATGTAACATCTATCTTAAACATAAACTAAGGCAGTTGCTCATTACATTAACTTGTGCAGATTGACATCCGAAAGAAAAACGATATCAATAATCGATCATCTATAAAGATATTGGAAGCCCAGTCAAATCATCTACAAAGTTAATTTCTTTCGTCCTCCGTTCTCAATTTCGGTTACAATTTTGGCTAGAATCAACTCTAAACGAAAAAGATAAAGAAATCAGATTGACCTTGTAGTGTGATATTCAATTGTCCAATTTCTAATATGCCTAATTTCAAAAGAGTTCATGTTTTGCATCATTTACAAAGAACGAAGTCGAAAATTAGGGCTTTTGGAAAAAAAATTACCGATTTTGCTCCAGCAATTGATGAAGATAATGAATCTTCGATTTCAAGGAAGCGAGCAAGTGAAGGTTGTGAATCAACCAAATCAGGCATCAATCTGTCCTCTGCTCTCTTTCATCTCGTCTAGCCTACTCGCCGTCGACATCATTTGACGGAAGCTAAGGATGACAAATTAGGGAGATAATAGGAGTAGAGAGAAAGATAAAATATAGGTTTGGGCTTTGCGGTGAAAGAAGAAAGAAGGCAGAGACAATGGGTTTCGATGGAAATTGGAGATTTGGAGGAAGCCAGAGCAATAAGCGGTGGCGCCGTCAGGGCATGAGTAAAACATACGAGTACGAGAGGGTGAACTGAAGACGGGGAGGCAGAATAGGAGGACACGTAGAAGAGGAGGCAGAAACCAGAGATGAAGGAAATTCCGATAAAACCCCAAAATTGGATGATGAAATAAGAAAGGAAGGAAGGGCAAATAAGTAACTATACTTGATGAATAGTAAAATCAAACTTCACCTTTTATATAGTAAGATATTTTTTTTTTTTAAAAGTCCGCCTCTCTCCAAGCTCTTCTTCCTCCGATTGTATCCGGCTCCCACCCCGCTCTCTCGCTCCTCGCCGCTCCATCGGTCCATCTCTCTCGCTCCATCAGTCTCCCTCTCTCTCGCTCCTCGCCAGCGCAACCCACCCCGCTCCATCAGTCCGTCTCCTTCCCGGTAGAAAATCGCCCCAAATCACCCCAAACCCTCTTTCCCACAAAATCGCCCCAAATCGCACAACTTGGAGGATGGGTCTACTGTTCCAAAGAGCGGAGAGGAGTGATATTGTGGCTGGCGATTGAAAGACGGCAAGAAGGCAACGACGACGTTGGTGTGTTGCGCGATGGTGAACGATAGGTATGTGTATCAATTTGTGTTTTCAGAAATTTATGGTTTATGAGTTTGGAAATTCGAGATTTGTGGTTGAATTTTTGGAATTGAATGGATTAATATGTCGAAATTTAGGGATTTTGGGGTTTTTTTTTCGTTTCAATTTGGTGATGTAGCTTGAATTTGTTGATTGTGGGTCTTGTGAGCATTCCCCAACGATTGTAGCAGACTAGCAGATGTATCCTAAATGTGAATTATGTGATGTATGGTGTTAGAAATTTTGTTAACTTAATGGCATTGTGTTAATGTATAAAAACAAACCTGTCAGGCTTCACCAATTCAATGGGTTCAAAGACTCTAAACAAACAAACCTTTCTATTATGTCAGAGAAACTGCTTTATTTTGAAATTCAACTGTTCAAGTGAGGAAAGGAAAAACTGGAGCACCTAATTGCCAGTTTTACTCTAGGTGAAGTGAACTGAAGCTGCCTGATCTAAGAACCAACACAAACTGGGCTAAAAATGAATGTTCTTAAAAATACTCTTATAATTCAAATGCAAGGATATAAAGATGCATCCATCTCTAAAAATACAGTACAATGCTAACAGTGCAATGCTAACATGCATCCATCTCTAAAAATGCTAACATGCATTTGGTTTCAAAACTCTTATAAAGATGCATCCATCTTATAATTCAAATACAGTACAATGCTAACATGCATCCATCTCTAAAAATGAATATAAAGAATTACTCACTATGACAAGGCACTTGCTTATATGTGCAACTGTTTAATCTCTTTATGCAAATTGATTTCTGTCTCACTCATGCTTCCTTTCTTCCTTTCTGATGAAGTTGAATAGGAAAAAAATTAATTTTTCTTTTTGCAACATGATACTTAAAAAAAAACATATAAATAGACTCGAATGTAGACCTGTCAAAACACAACCCGACCCGGTCGACCCAACCCGACCGCTCGGAAAATTTTCGACCCGAACCCAGAAATTTTGACCCGGAAATTTTTTTCGACCCGAACCCGAAAAACCGGAAATTTTCCGGGTCATCTGGGTTTCAACCCGGTGACCCGATTGACCCGGTAATTTTGACCCGATTTTACCCGATTGACCCGGTTGACCCGGTTGATTTTTAATTAAATATAATTATTTTTTTATATATATAATTAAAATTTATTGCAAATTTATCAAATCATGATTTTTTTAATTTAAAAAGGAAAAAATTGACAAACCCGAAATCGACCCGAAATGACCCGAAACCCGGTCAAACCCGGTCAAACCCGAGTTCTAGTCAACCCGGAAATACCCGGGACCCGTTTTACCCGGGACCCGTTTCACCCGAGACCCGAAGTGACCAGACCCGAACCCGACCCGAATGACCCGTTTGACAGGTCTACTCGAATGATATCTTGTAATTCACTAACGGACATACAATTAACACAATGCCATTTAGTTTCTTAGGGTGAGATCCCATACACAGATGTATCCTAAATGTGAAACCGAGGGACGACGTGGAGAGCATCACGCTATTCTGCAATGACCTACCTCATGTATTTAGAGTTTGCGGTTAAGTAGTAGGTTCCCTCATATTTTTATGGTCTAATTCTATTGTAATAAAAAGAGTTTAAGCCTATTAGCTCAAGTGGTAGAGCATTGTGCTCACGCACAAAGATGCGGGTTTAAATCCCACGTAGGCTAATGTCTTAAAAATTGTTAATTGTGTCAAATGTTGTCAGTCAAAGTATTCTTCAAGCAATTATGGTTACATATGTTTATCCTTTCTTCCAGCAAAAATTTTAAAGTCTAAAAGGGTAAACAAATGGGCTGAAAATGCTCAAGTGTATACCTGCTGCAGAATCCTTTCCCATTTCTCATAAGCAACCATCATTACAATATGATCTGATTGCCTATCATGAGTATTGGGATCAGTTGGAAAGACGACCTAGAAATCTAGAATTAGTGAGGACTGAAGGAGGGGAATGGTTATGTAAGAGGCGAGTGACCTAATGAATGGGAATTGGTTTATAAATGAGGCATTAGGCCTATTGTAACGGCCCATAATTATGATTTCTGGGTTACGTTTCAAGGGATAAAACCCCTTGTTCGGATCTTGCAGTCCAGGTACGGGTCGAGGTTTCAAACTCGTTTTAAGATTAGTAAAAAGAGGGATTTCAAACCCAAAACACCTCGAAGGGCCGTTGGGTACCCTTAACCTGTCCTAAGACTATGTCGCGGAATCCATTTCAACAGAAGTAAAGCAGAAGCAAAATAAAGACACAAGTGCCACGGCAGAGCCGGGTCAAAACCAAATCACGGGTGAATAATTACCATTTTACTAAGTTAGGGTATTAGCCAGATTCTTCGATTCGCCAAAAAGGGAAACCCGTCATATAGACATCGAGCAATCAAAATCTGCAGAAAATACCTTAAAAAAAAGAACGGGGAAAGGAGTCAGATCGAGCCACTCATGCGGGACCGGCAGTCCTCGCTGAGGCCACATAGTATGTGCTATACCTAATAAAGATGTTCTAATGCAGTACGAAAGTCAAACACCCTAACATGCTCCTAGTTCGTAATAATGTGCAGAAATACTGTAAAGGGCCCAAGACAATGCCAAACGGCATATCCCTCTCCTATCTCCACCCCCTTCCGATAGGGCGGAGACTGGCCAGCTCGTGAATGCATTCCATCATAATCGGGCGGCACGCATGCCTAACCCGCTCCACAATAAAGCCCGCAGGCATCTCATAATATAAGGAAGCTCATGACTCGATTGACTCAGGGTACCCGATGAGGCTGGGCTACCCTACGACCCTAGCAAAGACTCTAGGACTATCACAAATAACGGTCGTTCTGTTTCAAACGCAATAAGTAAGCAGATGCTCATTCAATTAGTGCAACCTAAACAGGATACTACATGGCATGCTTTTATGCATATGCAACACCTAACATAAAATGCAACAACAAGCATGAATGTCCAACCTGAGTAAGCCCCCTAGGGAACTTACCTGAAAATGCAGAACAACAGGATAACACAAGCAAGGGCCCAAATGCAAGTCCAAAGCAATCCACACCTATCATCAAGTCATTGCCATAAGCTACCGGACCAACATTCATACACACGAAACTCAAGTTCCCAACATCCTCAAAACCAATCGAAGATAAAACCATTTTCCAAAACCTTTCCAATACGATCAACCTCAACCAAAATCATTTTCCCAATCAACTCTTTGATAAATCATACCAACAATATCTTTCAAACTCACTTCCCGAAGTTTTCCAAACTCTTAAATATCAAGTTAAGTCAACTCTTATTCAAAACATTTTCTCAAATCATAGTTGGCCAAAACCCATTTATAAACATTAAATCTTTAATCAACTTCTAAATTTATACCATTAAAATAATTCCGACATGTTTCTTATTTCGAAATCGTTATAAAATAAAGTCTGGCATTTAGTCACAAAATAATTCTATTCTCACAACCATATTTATAAATCAAAAACCCATATTTCAAATTTCCTAAAATCGTAAATTAAAACAACACTAAGTACTTATTCTAAATAATCCCCCCTTCTTAAACCATTTTATAATATAATAAAATTTCAGAATTTATTTTTTTACACAAAATCTCAAGATATAATAATAACAATCATAGTAATAATAATCCATTCAAAATACATATATAAAAACTATATGACAACATAAGGTATAACACCTTTAACATAACATATAAAACATCACCCTCTAAATAAAACAATCCAACCCAATTCTCAAAGGCCCAAATTTCGGATGGAAAATAAGCCCAACCCGTTACAGGAACCGGATCCAACATGAGAGAATGAAAGAATGAGACCCGGATTTAGCCCCAACCCAAAAACCAAAACCGAAATAATATAACCCAAAATGAAGGTAGGGATCCGGCCCAACTCGGAAAATTAGGCCCAATCTAATACTCAAATCTGATTATGTTTTAAACCAAAACCGAACCGGACCAACCAATTAGAAGAACCGAACCCAACAAATTAAAAGACGAGGACCGGACCCTCCCCTTCAACCTCCAGATCTGTTAAACGGGGAAAAACGACGGAAGAGGAGAAGAAGTAAGCAACTCGCTGGAGACCCTTCCAGGCCGACACTCATCCCCGGCTAATCGACACACTCTCTCGACAACAACCCACCCGGAAATGTTCAAACGCAGCTAAGAGAGAGAGGAAAACGAGGGCTCACCGAGGGGCTGAACCTTCACCGGAGAGGCTTGTCGGACTCGATTCGGATGCGAAAGTGGTGGAGGGAGATCCGAGGGGCCTGGGTTGGGCGGAATAAGTTATAAAGGTGTGCACTTAAGCACGAATCAAGCGAAAGGAGGGGGAATGGCGACTTACCGAGGGGATTAAATCAAAACGGGGAGAAGAAAGGCGTTGAGCTCAGCGGCAGCTTTTCCGGCAACTCCTGGTTTTCGACGACGAGATAGAAGCCTCCTGGGTGCTCCTGCGTTCGTCGAGGAAGGGAAGGAACGGAGGTTGTGATGCTCGAACCCTCGGTTTCGATAACAGAGGCGAGGCGGAAGGTTGTCGGCCTTGCTGGTTTGCTCGAAACGGTGGTGGCGCTCGGGGCTTTGTGGGCCGAGACAATAGGAGGAGGCGAGAAGGAAGGCTAGAGGTTGGTGACCAGACGAGATTGACGGAGGAAGAATGGAGAGGGGAGTTTAGGGGATGTGAGGTGCTCGTGGGTGGTGTAGGCGGTCACTGCTTCGGCCAAAGAGGGGGAGGTGGAGCTGCTCCGGCCAAAGAGGAAGAAGAAGATAAGGGGGTATTGGGGATTGAATTGGGAGGGATGGATTTGGCGTGGGTTCTGTTCCATTTCAGGGAGCATCTACTACTTGTTGCTACTAGACAAAGGGAAAGGGGGGAAAGGAGTTGGCAAACAGATAGAGGAAGAGGCCTGCAAGTCTATAGAGTGGTCCTAAGACCCTAAATTCAAAATACCCAAAAACAAATCCCGAAACCCTCTCTCGATCTTATCCCGACTCGATCAAGATAACGCTTCAAAATTACAATGATATCGACATCCCAAAGTTTATTTCAAATTCCGAGGCAAAACGATAGAATTGTCCTTCAAAGAAAAAAATTGGGCCGGAATTGGCTTTAAGAGTTTCAATTTCGATTTAGTAATTTAAAGACGAGTTTTCCTTAAAATATCCGATGGTTTTTTTTTACTTAAATCAATTTTATATTATTTGTTGAAATTTATTATTTAAAAATCCGGGCCTTTACATCATCCACCTCTAAAAACAAGTCTCGTCCCCGAGACTAAAACCAAAATAAAGTAGGGGATAAAGTTTAAAATTGATGAGTCCTAGGACCATTTCCAAGAATATTGTAATCATCTCGGTTGCGTCTTCCGGGATTCTCACAACATTCTAGTCACGGTCGTGACATCTCCAATTGGTCTGACAAGTATGCGATAAGCGCCCCTATCACATACTCGCTTCGACTTTTCGGAAGTACCACAACTCTCTACAATATCATCACTAGGTCCTAGCAAGCACTCTACAAGCGCCCTCATAAAATGCTTGTATCCACTTCGTGAAGTATCATAGAGTTGCCCGGGTTTGAAAAGTTTCAAATGGAATTCCGCAGTTGAAAAAGATTGGCCTCAATATCGTGGAAATTATCGGTAACGTTCATTCTTTTACAATCCAAGTTGGTCCTTTTTCAAAACCGTTCAAAATCTTTAAATCCAACGTCTAATCAAGCAAACTTACACCAAAACAAGTCAAATCCTTTCAAATCCAGATTTCGACAAAACCTTCCAACCAGCAGATCAGTTTCTCGCATAACCATAAATCAAATTCAGAAGCACGGAGGTGGAATCATCCACCTCTAAGGGCTAATCCCATATTCTCTTCCTAGGTTCCAAAATCATTCTCTCATCATTCTCAATACAATATGCACATAAGTAAATCAACTCATCAACTCAGAACATCATCAGCCAAAAGCATGTTTTCTCAACTCAACATGGCAATCTCAACATCAATCATGATAATCTTACCCATTCGACATCTCAACAACATAACACGTTTTTCCATAACATAAATCATACTATCACGCCAATAGCAAATAATAAAATCTCAACATCATATCACGAGTCATAGAGTATATCTACCTCATACAGAAGGCATCACAAGTGTATCATCGAATTCTCATAACTTATCACGCAAGCACACATGTCAAGAGATCAAAGAGGTTAGGTGTCATGGAGTTAGTGTGTCAGTACACATCAAGTCTTACGATCGCATATCAATATCGCAATACAAGTAGAACCAGTCATAATGAAATTTTCATTATAAGGACAACAACTAAAACTGATTGACAACACATTAACACAACAAGGTCATGCTATCAAGATTCAGAAGGGAAGATCAAGCAGTATATAAATCATCTGAATGTCAACATGCTCCAAAAGACACCACCTTAGCTCATCACAATATCAAATGGCGATCAGTTAGTAATCAGCCACCGTTATCTCATGTATATAATTCATGTTCATACTTCAAGTCGTATTCATCATTTAACATATTCATAATCATGTTTACCGACCATATAATATAATATCATGCTTACTACTTCATAATAAGACATCATGCTTCCACATAATAACACATCATGATCTTATGTATTATTATATCACAACACATCATGCCAGCAGATATAAATAAATCACATAATCTAGAAAATCCTCACGTCACACTAGTCCAATGTAAAACACGGTCCCCACTCGCCCATCTCCACACTCAAGCCAAGACTAATCCTCTTCTAGACCCGCCAACGTCATCTCAGACAAAATTTCTCAAAGAAATCTCAATTCATCTCGATGCTCAAATCTCGCCCTCATTCCACCAAACTCTGACACATACCATCCACCTCTAAGAATCCAACTCCTGTCTCTAACAACACACCCGAGCACCCTCTCATATTATATCCTCAATTCTCTTAAGGTCATTTCTTACACTTCCCCCACTTTCCAAGGTATCACAAGTATCATGCCCCGTTAGTCACACTTTCACTAGAAAATTTCTCGATCCCCGCCCCAAAATTCTTTCACCACTCTCCAACCACGCTACCAAATGACCTCACCCACAGGTTTAAGGAAGAAGCAATTATGAAAATCATCAAACATAAGGTCTACATCATATCAACTAGCATTTATAAACATAACATCATCGGTTCAACAAGTCTCAATTTACCATCATGCTCAATAATCATTATAGACATCATATATGAACGTAATCAAGTCAAGCTAGCATGTTACATTATACCCTTATCAGATACAATTCATGTCTCTTAGCATATGTAGTTCACATTTTACAGGCAACAGAATTCAAATCATGCTTAGCAACTTAGATTAGCAACACGTCAAGACATCATGGTACATGAGAACTATAAGGCAATTGAATCATATCATCATAGGCAACAGACAGTCAAGCAACGAGCATTACCAAGTCAGCATATCAACACGTGAATCTCAATATCTCATCGTCAGGTCAGTGCAATATCATCACCAATAATTTAGAAGAATTAGCAATTCGAACAAAGAACACTCTCGCTTGCAAGTCATATCGCACCCATTAACCGCATTCCTCGATACCTGCTTGTCCCGCCGACATCATCGATCCTGAGGCCCGTGGTTTATGGGCCCACGCTTCCGCTGCGCCGCTCTATCGCTATCCAACTTCCTTTCCTTTTTCCGTGAAGTCGCTCGTCCAATGTATCGCGGGGGAGTCCAAGTTAGCGGAGACAGGGGAGTGACAAGGGCGGACAACCCGATGTTCCTTTCGGAAACAACCATGGATAAAGCTAAGGATAACAAGACTAGAGACTAGACTCCAACCCGAGAATAACAACGATGCCCTTATGAAAGTCCATTACGCGACAAGTAACACGAATTCATCATGGAGCATATCAATTACACCAACCCACACTAACATGTACCTATCCCAAGGAAAATAACATGCATATTCATTCCAAAAGACACAACCAAGTCCTACATTGATTCATGTGAGACGAGCTAGCAGTTTATTATTCCATGAAAGCACATATGCCTAGTAATTTCAAGCAAATTATGCGGCATCAGTAACGGTCATGCGGGGTTTAACGAGGATGGCAAGTATATGAACAATGAACGAGTATGCTATACACATAAACAAATGAGATCAAATATAGCATGACGAGGTACATCATAACAACCAGACTAAGTGTCGTGCGAGAATACATAAGAGCAGCAGGGTAACTATCACATCTGAAAAGAATAATCATACAACAGGTTAAGAATGACATATAATCATACGACGGGATACACTTAGAAGGCATATCTCCTACATGATACTAGCGATACATGATAAGGCATGGGCATAGTCAAGAGTCATTCAAAGGAGTTCAACATAGTATTCACGAAACATGAGGCATCATCAAAAGTACAAGAAGGACATCATGGGCGATATATTATAATCATGCCAAAACGAACCATCATAGAGTACATATGTGGTACAATAGTCATCACATCATAGAACAATTACAACACGTGATCATTTAGCGAGTCATATTGGGAAACATAAGCCCTACAAGATACTAATAGCACACATCGAACATAAGCACAATCAAGGTAACTCGACTAAATTCATTCTAACATTCATGCGTATGCGGAATCATGATATAGCGTGGCGTGTGATCATGCGAGGTGTCAAGTCATACATCTATGCAAGCACGAGAAGGTATCGTAGAGTAATAGGGGAACACCACCCAATGATAACATGTAAGCATGCTAGGATTTACCATCACGAAAAGCAAGTCGATCATCGAATTTAGCATCAGTCTAATCAGGATGAGTAAAACACCTTAAGAAGAGGGAAGAATCACACCATCAAGGGCCTAGCCCGAGAGAGCATTAGCAATATTGTAGGCAAGATACAAACTCACACAAGTCACAACCAAGGATCCTACATGACACTAATGGATCAACATAACATGTTATACATATTAACATTTAATTGATAATTACGACGGTACGCAAGAAATCAATCACTCATATTCCGACGATATAGAACCATGGGGCAAGTGTTCCAATTTAATAATACTAAATGAGACACGCATATATCAAGATATTACTTCGATAGCATGGTCACAGATGGAACTACTAATTTAATCAAGCAAGGCCAAGGGCAACACTAACTAAAATGCCGAGGAGATCATCTTACGGAGCATTCGTACAAAGAGGAGCTTACCACACTATCATGGACCTAATTCACGGAAAGCAACATTCATATAGACCCATATCATGCCCTTCATGTTTCTAACCAACCAGTAGTACGATCATTACAACAGGTCAATTAGACACGCAAAACCAAACATAATCATGACAGAAAGCGAGATGCAACACGAGACCTAAACAATGTGACTAGCATGGATACGGAATGTTATACAATCACAAATTTACATTAAGGATCATCACAATACATGTACTGGAAATTACGTATCATATAAGGCATGGTGACATCAAGTTGTAGCACGTGTCAAATAAGGAACTTGCTTCATCAGGGTATCAAAATTTAACGATCACACTATCATGAACCTAGTAGAGTAAAATCATGCGGATTCATTTCATGCAGCTCACACATCCATTCAATCCTACGACCAATAGGCCAAGTAAACATGCTATGACAACATATAATCATGGTAGAAGCCAAGACATAACACAAGACCTAAGCAAGGTAACCAATCATAGATGCAACAACATGAGTAGCTTTTTACCAATGGGCACTCACAGGGTACATGCCAAAGATTACAAAATTATGTCATGCAGTTCAGAGAGAGTCACAATTACAACCAGACAGAGATCCCTAAGGGCAACCATTGACTTTACCAACCGACTCATCACCCCTCTTCCCCGTGGGACTTTGGTATGACTCTTCATGGCATGAAGACACTAGTTGATTGTAATAAGAATAAGGAAAGACAGCCCCATAAACACCTTACTTCTAACTCAAGTGACATCAAGAACTTTCAACACTCACTCAGACAACTTAACATCCAACCATAATTCCCGACACAATGTGTTTACCAACCCAATTCCCCGTGGAAGACACTAGCATCCAAGAAAAAGCTAGATAGACCCGTCAATGGGTTAACAAACATAGTGGAAGGGGTTGTTTTACACAAGCTGGGCTTGACAATGTAGAAATAAAGACACTCCCGCTATCTTGTTTGCACAGGTCAGTCAATACACAACTCATTGTTAGGCATACCAAATCAGATCCCTAGCATAGCAAGCACTCAGCACAGAATCAGTTAATAACACTCATAATGATCTCATTTGAGTCTCCCAACCCATCTGTAAAGAACAAGCTAATATTTCGCCTACCGTTCCCAACTACACCCAATAGGGGTGGTCTATCGCCTTTACTACCCACTCGTGTCCCCGTTTGGTCGGCTTTTCTCTTTTATTACAAGTCGAGTTCATTTTGCCCCTTTAAAACACTTTCAAATCCTTTGAAATTCATGGACGGTTTTCCAAAACATACACTCGACCCTTGTGTACCCGAATTGCACAACCTCAGTTCTGATACCATCTTTGTAACGGCCCAGAATTATGATTTCCGGGTTACGTTTCAAGGGATAAAACCCCTTGTTCGGATCTTGCAGTCCAGGTACGGGTCGAGGTTTCAAACTGGTTTTAAGATTAGTAAAAACAGGGATTTCAAACCCAAAACACCTCGAAGGGCCGTTGGGTACCCTTAACCTGTCCTAAGACTATGTCGCGGAATCCATTTCAACAGAAGTAAAGCAGAAGCAAAATAAAGACACAAGTGCCACGGCAGAGCCGGGTCAAAACCAAATCACGGGTGAATAATTACCATTTTACTAAGTTAGGGTATTAGCCAGATTCTTCGATTCGCCAAAAAGGGAAACCCGTCATATAGACATCGAGCAATCAAAATCTGCAGAAAATACCTTAAAAAAAAGAACGGGGAAAGGAGTCAGATCGAGCCACTCATGCGGGACCGGCAGTCCTCGCTGAGGCCACATAGTATGTGCTATACCTAATAAAGATGCTCTAATGCAGTACGAAAGTCAAACACCCTAACATGCTCCTAGTTCGTAATAATGTGCAGAAATACTGTAAAGGGCCCAAGACAATGCCAAACGGCATATCCCTCTCCTACCTCCACCCCCTTCCGATAGGGCGGAGACTGGCCAGCTCGTGAATGCATTCCATCATAATCGGGCGGCACGCATGCCTAACCCGCTCCACAATAAAGCCCGCAGGCATCTCATAATATAAGGAAGCTCATGACTCGATTGACTCAGGGTACCCGATGAGGCTGGGCTACCCTATGACCCTAGCAAAGACTCTAGGACTATCACAAATAACGGTCGTTCTGTTTCAAACGCAATAAGTAAGCAGATGCTCATTCAATTAGTGCAACCTAAACAGGATACTACATGGCATGCTTTTATGCATATGCAACACCTAACATAAAATGCAACAACAAGCATGAATGTCCAACCTGAGTAAGCCCCCTAGGGAACTTACCTGAAAATGCAGAACAACAAGATAACACAAGCAAGGGCCCAAATGCAAGTCCAAAGCAATCCACACCTATCATCAAGTCATTGCCATAAGCTACCGGACCAACATTCATACACACGAAACTCAAGTTCCCAACATCCTCAAAACCAATCGAAGATAAAACCATTTTCCAAAACCTTTCCAATACGATCAACCTCAACCAAAATCATTTTCCCAATCAACTCTTTGATAAATCATACCAACAATATCTTTCAAACTCACTTCCCGAAGTTTTCCAAACTCTTAAATATCAAGTTAAGTCAACTCTTATTCAAAACATTTTCTCAAATCATAGTTGGCCAAAACCCATTTATAAACATTAAATCTTTAATCAACTTCTAAATTTATACCATTAAAATAATTCCGACATGTTTCTTATTTCGAAATCGTTATAAAATAAAGTCTGGCATTTAGTCACAAAATAATTCTATTCTCACAACCATATTTATAAATCAAAAACCCATATTTCAAATTTCCTAAAATCGTAAATTAAAACAACACTAAGTACTTATTCTAAATAATCCCCCCTTCTTAAACCATTTTATAATATAATAAAATTTCAGAATTTATTTTTTTACACAAAATCTCAAGATATAATAATAACAATCATAGTAATAATAATCCATTCAAAATACATATATAAAAACTATATGACAACATAAGGTATAACACCTTTAACATAACATATAAAACATCACCCTCTAAATAAAACAATCCAACCCAATTCTCAAAGGCCCAAATTTCGGATGGAAAATAAGCCCAACCCGTTACAGGAACCGGATCCAACATGAGAGAATGAAAGAATGAGACCCGGATTTAGCCCCAACCCAAAAACCAAAACCGAAATAATATAACCCAAAATGAAGGTAGGGATCCGGCCCAACTCGGAAAATTAGGCCCAATCTAATACTCAAATCTGATTATGTTTTAAACCAAAACCGAACCGGACCAACCAATTAGAAGAACCGAACCCAACAAATTAAAAGACGAGGACCGGACCCTCCCCTTCAACCTCCAGATCTGTTAAACGGGGAAAAACGACGGAAGAGGAGAAGAAGTAAGCAACTCGCTGGAGACCCTTCCAGGCCGACACTCATCCCCGGCTAATCGACACACTCTCTCGACAACAACCCACCCGGAAATGTTCAAACGCAGCTAAGAGAGAGAGGAAAACGAGGGCTCACCGAGGGGCTGAACCTTCACCGGAGAGGCTTGTCGGACTCGATTCGGATGCGAAAGTGGTGGAGGGAGATCCGAGGGGCCTGGGTTGGGCGGAATAAGTTATAAAGGTGTGCACTTAAGCACTAATCAAGCGAAAGGAGGGGGAATGGCGACTTACCGAGGGGATTAAATCAAAACGGGGAGAAGAAAGGCGTTGAGCTCAGCGGCAGCTTTTCCGGCAACTCCTGGTTTCCGACGACGAGATAGAAGCCTCCTGGGTGCTCCTGCGTTCGTCGAGGAAGGGAAGGAACGGAGGTTGTGATGCTCGAACCCTCGGTTTCGATAACAGAGGCTAGGCGGAAGGTTGTCGGCCTTGCTGGTTTGCTCGAAACGGTGGTGGCGCTCGGGGCTTTGTGGGCCGAGACAATAGGAGGAGGCGAGAAGGAAGGCTAGAGGTTGGTGACCAGACGAGATTGACGGAGGAAGAATGGAGAGGGGAGTTTAGGGGATGTGAGGTGCTCGTGGGTGGTGTAGGCGGTCACTGCTTCGGCCAAAGAGGGGGAGGTGGAGCTGCTCCGGCCAAAGAGGAAGAAGAAGATAAGGGGGTATTGGGGATTGAATTGGGAGGGATGGATTTGGCGTGGGTTCTGTTCCATTTCAGGGAGCATCTACTACTTGTTGCTACTAGACAAAGGGAAAGGGGGGAAAGGAGTTGGCAAATAGATAGAGGAAGAGGCCTGCAAGTCTATAGAGTGGTCCTAAGACCCTAAATTCAAAATACCCAAAAATAAATCCCGAAACCCTCTCTCGATCTTATCCCGACTCGATCAAGATAACGCTTCAAAATTACAAGGATATCGACATCCCAAAGTTTATTTCAAATTCCGAGGCAAAATGATAGAATTGTCCTTCAAAGGAAAAAATTGGGCCGGAATTGGCTTTAAGAGTTTCAATTTCGATTTAGTAATTTAAAGACGAGTTTTCCTTAAAATATTCGAAGTTGTTTTTTTTTTTTTTACTTAAATCCATTTTATATTATTTGTTGAAATTTATTATTTAAAAATCCGGGCCTTTACACCTATTAGCTTGAAATCTAGAAAAATGTAAAGGCATTATAGAGCTGCTCTCTTGGTGCCTCAGTGGAATTCAGGCACAGATTGTTCCCAATTCCCATTGGTTTCCCCAAGTGTTTTGTATTGCTTTTGAGTTTTAATCTGTGATCCCCTGGTATCAACTCCTGATCTACATTCAATCAATGGTTGATTAGATATGTTTGGTTAGATTTAGTAATCAGGTTTAAAAAAAAAAGGAAACTATAGGTATGACAAAAATCAGAAAACCCAGCTAAGTGCAAGCAAGCATGGGAAATTTATCAATGGAGGTAAAAAAAAATACAAACATTGCAACCAAATGCCAGGATCCTGTTTGTGATTACTCTTCAGAGCTGCTGTTAAGCAGATATTCAGTACTCCATCAACTCAAATAGTTCTTAAGTGAAGCAAGAACCATGATCATATATACCTTCATATTAAATAAACACACATATCTAGCTTAGCAGTTGTGCTGAGCTACTCATAAGATATTGTGGATTATGGGGAATCAGACGAAAAACAAAGTGAGAAGAAAACAAACAGAATGAGGTTTTGTAGTGATGTGTGCAGCAGAATAAAGCACAGAGCAACAAAATTAGTGATGAAAATCAGTGTTCCATTGATGTTCAAAATGGAAAGAAAGAAAATAACCACAACTAGAGCTGCAATTTGATAATCCAAAAACCCTACTGATAATATGACAACTCGAGCTCAAATAGCTCAGTATCACGTGAGAGTCATGCCCCTTAAGGCTTATTACAATGCTGCCATATGAAGAGAAGCAAATAACAAAAATTACATGACAGAAATAACATGTACAGCATTGAAGATTCTGATTATGTGTTGAAGTGTTGAGGGTTATGATTCGTAGAGCATTGAAGATTCTGATTTGCGAACTCTACACTCATATCCTACAAAGAAACAATTCTTATTACAAGCATCACAAACCAATTTAGCTGATAAACAGACATGATAAGTTGATAACATTACCTGATTAACTAAATGGGAGTCTTGAAAATGATGAAAAGAAGATATCATTTGATTACTTCCACTTCCAATGGATGATTCCTAGTAAACAAGATACGTATATATATATGTAAGTTCCTTTCAAACATGAAATAAAATAATAAAAAATCCAGAATTTCACCTGAAAGAATTGAACAGAACTATCATGATAAGTTTTGAAAGGGTGCACTGGAAATTTATCATGATAGATCATTTGGTGGGCATTGTCATAGATGTGAGGATGTTGATATACATAACCAGCTGATTCATTTTGTTGGCAAGGCAAAATATGCTCATCTCTAACTTCATGTTTAATACCATACATATCAGCAACAAATAAATAGAATAAATTTGATAATAAACACTATATTTTATTTTTATTTTTATTTCATGAGTATACAATAGAAATACCTTTGTCGACTGATTTTTGTGAGTTGGTTTCTTCTTTCTTTGATTAAGTACAACCGATTGACCTTCTGGAGGTTGAGTTGGATTCTTCTTTTTCATTCTGTGAAGCTTTTCATTCCAACCTTTTACCCGTCTTCCACCATTTCTCCCATCTTTTTTCTTCAAGACTGCATTGTGAGAAATTATCCCACTACTTTGCTGAACAGCTGCATTGAGATCAGGAATTACCAAAGTATCTTCATGCCCTTGTAACTGTATGCTTGACAACATCTTATCAACATCATCAATAACAACACTCAACTTGCTATCCAAAAATAAGGAAGATTCTTCAAAATTGGCAGCTCGAGAAGCTATATTAACAAATTTGCGACACAAAGCTCTATATCTCCGTGTAGTCTCCAACTGAGGATTCTCAACAAAAATCTGTCCACAAATATCTCGTACAGTTCCACTTCGTGCATCTTTAGTCCATCATTTTAGAATATATTTCTCAGGAAGCAATTTAATGTTCATTGCATCAAGAACCTTTAATGCATGAGAACATAGTATCCCCAATCTATCAAGCATCTTGCAGCTACATGAAACTGTTTGAGTCAAAGAATTTCCCAAAACTGTATAATCTACATCAGCAACTTTGCTATCGTCCAAGCTGGCAATTGCAATTTTATACTCATTATCCGGCTGATCTTGCACTGGTGGCTTGATATAGGCAGATGTAGACCAATCATATTCATCTTGAAAGGCTTCAAAAATTTTAGGAGTGTATAGCTGACCAACTTGTCTAAGTAAAGGTGTCCTTTTCATCTTCATTCTAGGCAGTTTTTCCCGAGAATCAAATTCAGAACTGATCTCATTTTGTCGCTTCTGTCTAACAACTCGCTCAAAGTGTTGAAAAAAGCGCATTATATCCATGTTGCAATGCAGATAGTCTTTCAGATCCCGGTTCAGGCTCTCAATTAACTGTGTACTTCGCATCCCTAATGAAAAAACATCTTTCATATAACATTCTGCCCACTTTTTCTTCAAGGCATAAATACTATCCAACCAAGAACCTTTTGTTACTTTCTCACGCAATGCATTGGAAGCTTCTTCAAAGTCGGCCTCTATGTCATAGTCATACATGCAAGCCTTAAAATCCCGAAGAACATCAGCCCCATCATGCATTAAATGCTTCGTTGCATTTTGCATTATGTGCCATGTACATAATCCGTGAGAAGTATCTAGCATTACCTCCTCTATAGCCTTTCCCATGGCTATGTCTTGATCGGTGAAGATAGTTTTTGGCTTTTTACCATCATGTGTTGCTAGAAAGGTTTCAAATAACCAATTAAATGAGTCCATAGTTTCGTCATAAAGAAGTGCAGCACCAAAAATGACAACTTCTGTGAAATGATTAAATCCAACAAATACACCAAGAGGCCTATGCTCCTTATTTGTACCAAATGTAGTGTCAAAAGCAACTACCTCACCAAATAAAGCATAATCTATAATCATTTTTGCATCGGCCCAAAAGATGTTCGTTATTTGCTCTTCACTACCCAACTGAATTGAATACTGAAAGGAAGGATTCTCTATAGTTTGAGTATGAAAGTACCTCAATAAACTTCCGGCTTCCCCATACATCAAGTTCCGTTGTCGCTTTCTTTGTAGGTAATTTCTGTGATCTCTCTGCGTGTAGCCAAGATTGGTTGATCCACCAACATGTGATCCTATCAACTCATGAGCTGCTTTAGGTTTGATTCCGGAGTTATCAGCTAACTCAATTTCAAGTGCCTGGGCTTCTGAAATTTTTCTTTGCGATGACAATAGGTGACTAGTTTCGGGTAAATGCAACGGATGATTATGCTCGGATACAAAATCATGTATTTGATACTTTCCAGTATCCTTGTTTAATTGTATCCCGATGCGAGCTTTGCAATCTGTTCTCGTTTCAGCCCGAAAGCGTTGTTGCAAGTTCTCTGCCTTACCAATCACACGATGCCCTTCCTTTGCACACACATATCTTCTTGAACTTATCACTCCTTCCTTATTCTTGTTTTCATACTGTCTTCGTACATTGAAACCCATTTTACCTCCATATGCTAGCCAAAACATCCAACTATCTTCAATGGAATCAAATTCCATACCTACTTGAGGGATCCAAATCGTATAGAAGCCTCCATATTGATTGATTAGCTTCAATAGCAACAATTGGTTATTGATTGATTAGCTTTAATCGCTGAATCAAAGAGCCCAATCCCCATATAGATGCATAAAAGGTTTTTGATTTGTAGTTGATTTGATTAATCCATGTAGATAAATTAATTAGAGAAAATGTGTAAATTTTTTATCTTTGAAGATCATACAGTTACAGGCCTTACGGGTGAATCAAAATTTTACCTTTTTTAAAATAATATCGGATGAGGGGAGAATCAAGCTTTTTTTCTTTCTTTTTTTAAAAAAAAATTAAAAACTAATTCCCAGCCTTTGATGTAATCTAAGGGTGGAAAATTGATGAACTGGATGGTGCAGTTACTTTTGCACTGCACGGGAGCCGGATCCATCTTTGTCTTCCCCATCGGCCTCTCCATTGTTGCTCTCGTTCCTTCCCTGTAAGGCCTAATGCTCAAAAGTCGGAAATGGGAGCATTTGAAAGCCGGAGAGGTTGATGAGGCGGGTGTCGCCTCTTATATCCATGAACAATTCCGGCAGGAACTTGAGCGACACCACGAATTACGGCATGCAGGTGTGCCGGATCGACGGGCTAGGCTACGGGTGCGCCAACACTTGAGCACCACCACGAATTGCATCCTCCGGGTACGGGTGCGCCAGCACTTGAGCGCCACCATGACTTGTGTCCTTCGGGTGCACCACCCAGAATTGCGCCCTTTCCATCTTCGCCAATTGCCATTCGATTTAGGGTTTATTGAATTTGGGTTGCCGTTCAATTTAGGAGTAGATTGAATTAGGGCTATTTGCATATTGAATAAGACAAGAGAAGTTTGGATGAAATCAACATAAATCATCAATGGCCACAACCAGTGAAGCAGGGAAGAAGAAGAAGCATAGTTGAACGGAAGGAAGAGGGAGAGTTTCTTGGGGTCTGCAGATTAAAGTTGATAGGTTTTCATTGGGGAAGGCAGCATATTTGCTTTTTTTGTTAATTGTGTATTTAATTTTTGAAAATAAACTGTGTTTAATTGTGCAGGAATTTATTGCCAAGTGTTTACTTTCTATATGTGGTGTAAAATTTTTAGTTTACACTAGGTGTAAATAGGGCTAGAAATAACCCGCGGGTACTCGCTCCACCCACATGACCCGCATTTTTTTGGCGGGCGAAAACCCGCAAAAAAGCGGGTGACAGGTGGAGCGGGTGCGGGTGATGGACGGATTATGGGTGAAGATTTTTCACCCATAACCCGCCCCATTAACCCGCGCCGCGCACCTGCATTAAACCCTAAAATTATATATATTATATAGGTATTTGTGCTATTACTGTTTTACCCCTTTTCAGTTTTAACCTAAGAAACCCTTATTGTTTTTTTCTACTTAAATTATACGGTAAATTACTTGCTGATGTTTTTACTTAAATTATACACTTACTGTTTTTTCTACTTAAATTATACAAGGCTATATACTTGCTGTTTTTTTTTTTTTACTTAAATCATTACTTGTTCATTTATTTTGATTGAATTGCTAAATGTATTACATGTATTCGACTTCCACGAACTTAATTTTCTAGTATTTGTAAGTTATAATTTATGCTTTTATTCATCTTTCAATTTTCTTAAAACAAATCATAATTAAATTATTTCACCCATTGGGCACCCGCTCCACCCGCATCACCCGCGCGGGTCGGATGAGGGTGAAAAAGTTTGTGGATGATGGGTGGAACGGGTGGAATTATTAACCCGCGGGGCGGGTGATGGAGTGGCTTCATCCACCCATAACCCGCCCCATTTCCACCCCTAGGTGTAAACGTATCACCCTCCTTAAATGGCGTAGGGCTAGGTGATGAAGCAGCTCCTTCCCAAGGCTTTGGTGGAGGACCCCTTCATCATGATATAACAACAATCAATAAAAAGAATAAAGCAGAATATTGATTTATCATTTACACAATTACCTAAATGACCCTAGATGGAGATTCATAGCATAGATGATTCTCAAATTGGACCATGATTTTGCTTAAATTCTCTACTTGACTAGTAAGTACTATGCAATTTTTAAATGTAATTTGCTAGAGACTAAGCTCATAAGTAAGAGCACAATAAAAAACACAGAAAACCTATGAATATCCTCCATCCAATAACCACGAATATATTTCACATTATAGTATTATGTTAGCAATTTAGAGAAAACTATAAAGATAATCAACTTAGGAACTGAAATTTGATAAGTGACGTCGATAGAATCTCTCGAAATTCCAATCTCTAACTCATTCGTACATTCAAATCCACAAATTCAAACACATAAACCCTGATTCGAAGCCCCAATTCCAAACCCCAATTTACCCCAATTAAAAACCCTAATTTTCGAAGAAAAGAAGGAAGACATACCTCCACAAGTTGCGACCTAGACACCGCGCCGCCGTGCTCATAGACCGGACTCCAGGTCAGCCCTTCTCTCTATTGTCGGACTCCACTCCAATTCGCTCCGGAGGAAGGTCGTTCTCTTCATCGTTCGTTTGTCAGTTCACCGGTGAAATCTCCTTTGTTCTGTCTTCGAGAGGTCCTTCGTTCAACTTTTTTTATTTTTTTTTAATTCAACTGTAATGGAGGAAGATAGCTATGTTAAAACTAACCCTTGGATGGTGCGAGGCAAAATATCCTCAAATCTCAGGGGTACCACACGAAATTTGTCAATCATATGTACAGGGTACACCCGACAAAAATTGCAATACCACAAGGGTACCTCGTGAAATTTCTGAAAATAAAATAAAGTTTAGGCCAAATTGCATAAAATCACCCTTTATTCACTCTTCTTCTCAACTAACCACCCCTTATTCAAATTAGCCACCCTTTATAGCATATCTATTACAATTAACCACCCATTTTCTTTTTTTTTTCTCTATTTAAAAGACCAAAATTCCCCCCAAATTAATTACTAATGTTTATTTATTTATGATTATTATTTTGGTAGAGTTGTCTTTTTTATTATTAAATCTCAAGTAAATGTTTTGGTAGATTCTATATTATATTTACTTATTTAGCTTACTTTTAAAATTTTAAATATGTATGTATATAGTAAAATATATTCAGTTTTAAAATTCATGGCCATGGGTTTTGAAAGTAAACTAATGTTAATATAGAATAGCCAATTATATTAAAAATTTCTTATATTTAAAGTGTGAACGTTAGAAATTTCTTATATTAATAGACATTTGTAGATTTTTTAGTATCACAAAAAAGAAAAAGAAAAAGATCGGGATTGTTCTACCATTTTTGGATTGTTAGAATTGTAAAATCGGATTGGAATTTTAACAACATTGGTTGGAATTAATTGTGGAAAATGTTTGATAGTAGATAAATTTACAGAGTAGTAGAATGAGGTAGGTAAGGACTTGGCGGTGATATTTCAGGGTCGAGGCAGTCGAAAATGAGATCTATTCTAAAACATGTACTTGAGATTTAATAAAAAAAAAAAACTCTACCAAAATAATAAATGATAAATAAATAAACATTACTGGTAGTAATTAATATTGGGGTCATTTTGATCTTTTAAATAGAGAAAAGAGAAAATCGGTGGTTAGTTACAATAGATACTACGTATGTTATAATTGGTGGTTAAATGAATTTTTTTAAATAAGGGGTGGTTAGATGGGAAGAAGAGTGAATAAAGTAGGGGTGGGCGCGGGACGGGACGGGACGGGATTGGGGTCGTCCCGCGTCCCGTCCCGCGTAATTTTTGCGGGACGGAGCGGGCCCGGGACGGGACCGGGACGGGACGGGCCTTGTCCTTCAAATAATAAATATTTAAAAAAAAATCTAAAATTAGTATATATTTTACGGTTTTCAAATGTGTAACACATATATATAATATTTTTATATCTTACGATATTTGTCATATATACATTTGATACATTATAGTATTATATATATAATTACACAATATATATTATATATAGACACATACTAATATAATTTAGAGTATATATACAGTGAGTATATATTATAACATATATATGCACAGTGAGTTGTATAACATGAGTATATGTATGCATAATACACCAATATATATATGCATTACATACTGTGAGTTTATGTGTGTATATATACACTGTAGGTACATATATTTGTAGAATATATAGTGAATAAATATATTATATTAAATTATACATATAATATGCGGGACGGGACGGGATTTGCGGGATACGAAATCCTCGTCCCGCGTCCCGTCCCGCATAATTTTTGCGGGACGGGACCGGAATTTGCGGGATTTGTGCCCACCCCTAGAATAAAGGGTGATTTTATGCCATTTGGCCTCAAGTTTAAAAAGTTTCCACGAGGCAGATTCGTGCAGCCACGCGCGCTGGTTGTCAACGGTCGTTGGTAAAGCTACAAAAACATAACCGGCCCCACTGACGTGTCAAATCCACGCGCCTCGTCACCTTTCGAGGCTAGATCTAACGGCTACCGGTTGGTCGCCATTTCCATCCGATGGTCCAAATCAACTTCTCGCGATATTTAAATCCTCCACGGACAAACCAACTGATCCCTCAGCGCAGTTCTCTGTTGCCTCTAACAGCAACAAAAAAAAAAAAAAAAAAAAAAAGAAATAAAATCTCCCTCCGATCCTTTGTCGCCGTCGTCCTCCACGGCCACCCCGTATCTCCACCGTGTCTCCGTCTTCCTTTCCTACTTTCTCTCTCCCCATATCTACTTGTTCAATCAAACTCTAAAATCCGAAAAAACATCGAAAAAAGATTTCACGAGTTTCATTTAATCAACAAGAAAAAAGAGGTAAAATTCGAAAAATTACTCCAAGTCAAGTTCTTAACGAACAATCAGAGGAAAGCGGGGAGGACTGAGCGAAAAATATAGAAATTGCAACTTATCTTTGTGGAAAAAGTCAAAAATCGAAAAATTTTGGAAGAGGATTTTTGTGAGATTTTGCGAGGGATCCTTTCTCCAGGGGATTTTGATATGGCTGAGGTTCAACTGCAACCGAATGGGGCGATGGTACAGGTAACTGCGCCGGCGCCGATTGTTGATGGAGCTAGCGATGCCGCCGGAGGCTCTGCCGCCGGAGCGCAGTTAATGACGACGTCGCTCTACGTCGGCGATTTGGATGTCAATGTGACCGATGCACAGCTGTATGACCTGTTCAATCAGTTCGGCCAGGTGGTTTCCGTTCGCGTTTGCCGCGATTTGACCACTCGCCGATCGCTCGGTTACGGCTATGTCAACTATAGCAATCCGGAAGTCGGTTAGTTTTTTCTTAATTTCTTCCTGAGTTTGCATCTTCTTCTTTCAGTTGTTTAGGGTTTTTTTCCACTTGTGATTGATCGTTTTCTTGCTTGATCGGCCTTCATTGACTTTATGTGTTAGTTGCGGAGAGCTGTGAAATGTCAACATCTTCCGTCATTGTTTTATTGCTTCTGCAAGTAAATGTTTATTGTTTCATTGGTAAAAATGGAAGACACTTTTGATCTTTTCATTCATAGGGGGTGAATGGTGATCATCACTTTTATTTCTTACCTGTGTTCAACATTGTTACAGTAAAATATCATTTTCACTTGCTTCATGCCTACAATTTCCTTTGTTTTATGAGATCAGTTGTTTCCAAATTCCAACACAGGTTTGTGATGTTTCGAATAAAGATTGGTTACTTTGTCGCCTAACGCCTTTTCAAATGATGCTTTGATCCTCCTGTGACATTTATTTCCTCGTCCAGATATGTGTATAATAAATAGTTTGTTTAGTCTTAAGACATTGTACATCAGAAAAACTGAAGCTTTGCACTTACAGTATGGAATTAAATCTGCCTTTTTTCTTTTTCTTTTTCCGTGTTGGTGACAGCGGCTAAGGCAGTTAAGGAGTTGAACTTCACTTCCCTCAATGGAAAGCCAATTAGGATTATGTATTCACAGCGTGATGATAGCATTCGTAAAGATGGGAAAGGGAATATTTTCATCAAGGTAATGGCTGCTCTGCTTTCCTTGGTGTCTATAGCTTCCTCTACACTTGGATTTTCTGATATTTGTGTGTTTTGATTGACAGAATTTGGATAAGGCGATTGACCACAAATTCCTGCACTCTAGTTTTTCGTCTTATGGGAATATCCTGTCTTGCAAGGTTGCTATCGATGCGAATGGTCAGTCCAAAGGATTTGGTTTTGTCCAGTATGACAATGAGGATTCTGCTAACAAGGCCATAGAGGAAATGAATGGCAAGTTGTTAAAGGATAAGCAAGTTTATGTTGGACCCTTTGTCCGTAGGCAGCAAAGAGAAAACTGGGTTGACAAGACAAAATTTAACAATGTCTATGTCAAGAATCTTGCTGATTCTATAACTAGTGAAGATTTGAAGAGAGTTTTTGGTGAATATGGGCAGATAACTAGTGCTGTTGTGATGACGGATACAGATGGAAAATCGAAATGCTTTGGTTTTGTTAATTTTGAAAATGCAGATGATGCTGCAAAGGCCGTTGAAGATTTGAATGGAAAGAAAATTGAAGACAAGGAGTGGTATGTTGGGAGAGCTCAAAAGAAAGCTGAAAGAGAAGCGGAACTGAAGCTTCGGCATGAGCAAAGTATGAAAGAGGTGGTGGATAAATATCAAGCTGCAAATCTGTACATAAAAAACTTAGATGATAGTATTGATGACGAGAAGCTCAAGGAACTGTTCGCCCCATTTGGTTCCATCACCTCATGCAAGGTCAGAAGCATTTTAACTTGAATCACATCGGTGGCATTCACAGTTCCATCACCTTATTATTGTTGATGATGTCAGGTTATGCGAGACCCTAGTGGTATAAGCAGGGGATCTGGCTTTGTTGCTTTTACAACTGCTGAAGAGGCGTCTCGTGCTGTAAATTGATGCACCACTTTTCTTGCAAACTGATGCTCCATTCATGAGGAACCTACCTTTAACTCTTTTTTTTTTTTTTATAAATTTTGTCAGCTTGCGGAGATGAAAGGGAAAATGGTTGTCAGCAAACCATTGTATGTTGCACTTGCGCAACGCAAAGAAGATAGAAGAGCTAGGCTGCAGGTATTTTTCCCACTTTATGCCTTCTCTGGTTTGGCCCATTTCTTCTTGAGAACTTGTATGTCTATTCGCACAATTGTTAATCTATGCATAATGCATTGAAGATCTATAAGAAATGATGGCTAAATGAAGGTTGATTAAAGCTTTCTGTCATTAAAAAGGCCTATTTCTTTTGGATTACAAGAGTCAGACCAAAAAACATTCAACAATAGTCAGACCAAAAAAAACCATGGTTGTGCTGATTTTTGGGACCAAAAAATCAACAACAGCAATCGGACACCAAAAAAATAGAAAGAGAGAGATTGCAGCAACATTCAACAGCAATCGAACCAAAAGAACCATGACATTGAAGAAGAAGAGGCATGGCGTTCAATGGAGGAGAGGCATAGAAAGAGAGAGAAGAAGAAGTACGTGTTCGTTCAATGGAGGAGCGAGAATGGTCGTTGATCACTGTAGAGTAGAAAAGGCCTTGAAGAATATCATCCAATATGCCCCAATTTGAAGAGATATCCAAACCTAAAGAAAACTCTACAATCAGTATATGGGGATATCAAATTGATATCTATATACTAATATACCAAACAAGAGATATAGATATTGAGCCTTCTATACCCATATCTTATATCTATATACTCGTACCAAACAAGCCCTTAGTTCTGTGTTACAAGTTGTAATTCTACATTGTCTTGAGAGCTGTCTATGTTAGTAGCTTTACTTATTCCAATAGGTGAAGCACTGACATTTGTTGTAAAAATAGGCTCAATTCTCTCATATGCTTCCAATGATAATGCCACCAACCGTTGCTCCACGAATGCCCATGTACCCTCCCGGTGTTTCAGGACTTGGACAACAGTTATACTATGGCCAAGGCCCACCGCCGCTTATTCCAGCACAGGTGATTTTACTTTACTGATCTGGTTTATTGTATGTGAATGTGCTTTAGAATGTGTTGTATAGTTTGGAAAGAGGATGTTAACAAATCTTGTCAATAATTTGGTGATGTCCCTTTTCAGCCTGCATTTGGGTACCAACAGCAGCTTGTTCCTGGTTTAAGGCCAGGTGGGGCTCCTGTGCCGAACTTCTTTGTTCCAATGGTCCAACAGGGGCAGCATGGACAGCGACCTGCTGGAAGGCGTCCTCTGCAGCAGCCGCAACAACCATTACAAATGATGCAACAGCAGGTATGTTGTCTACAGGATAAGTGGCATCCGTTTTTGTTTTCAATTTTTCTTATCAAGTGCTTCTTATGTCAGTCACTTCCAAGAGGGCGATCTCGCTACCCTCAAGCCCGTGGCCCACCTGATGCGCCATCTGGTAGCATGCATGACATGGGAAACATGTCCAATCCACAAGCTCTTGGCCCCTTGGCAAGTCTTCTTGCCGATGCTCCTCCCGATACACAGAGGATGGTATGTCATATATGTAGTTTATCAATCCTCTTGATGGATGAAATCTGAACTTGGGATTGATCATGTATCTTGACTTGGTTTATATGCAGCTTCTGGGCGAGAATCTATATCCGCTTGTTGAGCAGCTTGTGCCTGAAATTCCTGCCAAAGTTACCGGGATGTTGCTTGAGATGGACCAAACCGAGGTGCTTCACTTGCTCGAGTCACCCGATGCTCTCAAGGCAAAGGTTGCTGAAGCCATGGAGGTTTTGAGGAATGTCTCTCAACAGCAGCCGCCTGCCAGCCCTTCTGATCAACTTGCTGGCTTGTCTCTCAACGACAACTTACAATGAACAAGGCGGATCGGATCTGCTACCAAAAATAATTTAAATGGGAAGACAAAAATATTGGCTTTCGTGATGGCAAAATGAGTGTGGGGATTGGGTTTTCTTTCACGCGGATCCATCTCGGCTTATCAGACTCTTTTTTGCAGACAATTCTGGATTGAACTGGAAATTGTGGATGTTTTGTGAATATTTTTATGCATTGAATGCGTGCTCATGCTTTGTTTCCAACTGATGTGCCTTTCTGTTTCTGATTGATCTTCAGCAGTGAACTCTTGTGTTGAATGCTAAGGTTGTTTAGCTGCAACGAGGATAATACAGTATAAATGTAGGGAGATGTTACTAGAGCTGGCAAAACCCGACCCGGTCGACCCGGAACCGATTGTTTTGAACACCGATCAACCCGACCCATTTTGGACCCGAAATCCAAATAACCGATAACCGAAACTCACCCAAATCCGAATGAACCGAACCCGATTCAACCGAAACCCATTAAGACTCGAACCCGTTACAATCGAAACCCGATATAACCCGAACTTTAAGATACATTCTAGTAAATTTTTCAAAATGAATATTGAAATAACTGAATTCCAAGACAACCGAAACCCGAATTAACCGAAACCCGATACAACCGAAACCCGAACCCGACCTAACCAAATGACCAAATTATTAGACATTGCCCAAAACCGAATGACCCGAAACCCGAATTACCCAAAACCCGAATAACCCGAAACCCGACTAACTGAACCCGAACCCGATCCGACCCGCTCGATTGCCATCCCTGGATGTTATGTTGTCGACTTGTCGTTGTCATGCTTGACACCTTCAATCCTATCTAGAAGGTCTGTGTATACGCAGTTATGGAGGGATGATTCATCACTCGTCACATGCGGTAAATCGTGGCTTATATAACTTTCTATAAACTATGATAGCATATTATTTTATTAATTTTTTTTTCCTAGAATCAACTACAACGCGCACATAGGATTTTTCTCATAGAATCAACCACAATGTATATGTATATAGATATATAGATAAGTCAAACTAATTTTATTTATACCTATATTATTTTTTGGTGGAAAAAATTAATTATATTTAGAATTTTTTTTATTTAGTTATTAGAATCTATCTAGATTATTTACAATATTATTAATGTATTTTCCGTGCACGGGACGAGACCTGCACTAGTTATATAACTAACGTGTACGAATAGTAAATGACATTTAAAAAATTCTGGATGAGTAACGCTCTCAACTTGTTGAGTCGACTTAAACCCGTTAAATATGGGTCTAGGTTGAGCATTTCATGATCCGTAACCCGAAGTGACTCGACCCGTAATGAACCCAAACCCGAGATGACCCGACCTGTTTGATAAGTCTAATATATTATTCTCTCCGTTCGGCAAAACATGTCATTTACTATTCACACACGCTATAAAAACTATATAAAATATTTATTTTTTTATAAATTTTTTTAACAAATTTATACTTATTAATAATAACTACGAAATTATTAAAAAAGTTATTTAAAAAATTAGATATTATATACATAGTATAGTTTTTATTTCCTAAAAAAGCGTGCTTAAATAGTAAAGTGATATGTTTGGCCGAACGGAGATAGTACGGAATTAGCAGAGCAGGGGAATTGATAAAATGGAATGAATATTCAAGATATCAGATAAAAACCTATATTATGCTATCTTCAAATTCAAGTAATTACATTCCATTTCGTTTCTGAATTCAAATTTAATATGAACATGAGAAACTGCATTAATTTTATCCGGATACTACAAGCTATAGCCAACCGGGTGTAAATTATCCAAACAGGCGACACTCACCCGGAGAAGGGTGAAAAACCGCAACCAGCTGCTAATCACCTTGATTCCAATTACCCGCTAATTTCATCTTATCTTGTAGATCATTGCTGGTTAACCCGTCTGTGTCTCAACCCAACATCATTCCCCTGATCAAGCCTACCAGACAAGTCCTGATGCAGACCTGACAATTGTGGCTGAATCTCCTTGTCTTCTCCGTAGTTGTGAAGCTGACGCCCAATCAAATACCGGTCATCCCTGATAGAGTTGTGAAGGTTTGTGAACCAGGCATGGAACCTCTTTGCGCAGAAGCAGAGCAAACTCAGACAGAGGTAGCCCAGCCATGCAAACCGGTATACGGCTGAGTTCACTAACAAAGGATACCCCAGAACAGGGAATATGCCTTTGGCTAAGACATACGGAACGCAAAGAGCTGTTAAAAGCTTCATCATTATTGGCAAGACGATCTCCCGTAGTACCCACAGACCCTGAAGTCTAGAGAAACCATCATCTCTAACCCTCTCGAACTTTCTTTTCCAAGTTTCGTCCACTAGGGGCATCATTGGGTCCAACATAACCTGTTCACAGCGGAAATCAAACTTATATGAGCACCTGGTGATCAGGCACTAGAACCACAAACAACCATTTTCATTCCAAATCTTTGAACTATGTTGGAAGGCAGCAAGTACTTGATACTAATAGACAAGAATTTGAGTTGGCACCATACCTCACATGACTGAAAGGATATTATATAGAGGATTAATAGTGAAGTGATATATAGGAAGTAATAGTGAAATTACCAGTCTTGTCCATATCTTGAGAAAGATGAGTCCTAATGCCCAGTCTTGATAGAGGAGGAAAACCGGGCTCTCATCGATTGGCACACGCATTGGCACGATCACCAGAAGCTCAAACAACAGTCCAATCAACACTGGGATGATAAATATCTGGCATTTCAAAGAGTCAACGACATAACCCAGTCAGAGGATTTTTCCACCTCCATACAAGTCAGTGTCAATTGAGAAGAAGATTGGATTGAATTCCGGACTAAACTATGCAAACAAGTGCATGAGAAAGCTGCAGTCAAGGTTTTTACTCCGAATTTAGTTCAAAAAACAGCTTTACCCCACAAACACACACGGGAGGTGAGATAAGGCGGCAAGGAACTCTTCTACCTCTAGAGGTTTTAAGTTTAAGTCAACCTATGAGGGAGTGTTTTACCCCCTTAATGGGTTTAATCGGAGAAAAATGGGGCACCACTCACTTTGAACCAAAAAAACAGCTTCCGTCCTTCCACCTCAATCCAAACCAACAACCAAAAGGGGGAGAGAGAGGCCAAAAAAGAAAAACAGACTTGCTCAAAAACAAAAGTTGAGCTGCTTACCCATATTGACAACAACACAAAACTCTTGAGAACAATGCCACACCACTTCCAAATTTGGCCAAACAAAACAGCAGCCCTTCCTGACTTAACGTGCTCAATAGTGTACCTTACTCCAGCAACAGCAGTCCAAATCACATAACTTCCAATGGTGAAAGCATATAAATCTGTACCCAAGCACCCAAAAAAATATCTAAAATATTGTATTTGAATTGAAAAATTAGGCAGACAGAAACAAATATTCAAGGCAAAATTACCATTGCACTTTATCCCATGACTTATAGGGAGAAGAGGAATGACACTGAAAATTGCTCTTCCAAGTGAAACGGGAACAACTATCAAGGCAGAGTCGAGGACAAGTAGTGTCATCCAAGCCATGATCAAGAGCAGCACAATGCGCAGAACAAAGTTGTACCTTCTGCAATATCATTCGAACTCATGTCACTAAAATGGAAAAGGCTTAATAAGTATTAAGTCCCTTGTGTGAGGATTTGACCCAAGTGTTATGATTTTGTGTGTGCACTTTTTGAGGAAATACTAGATATAAGAATCAAGTATTGAAACGGGAAAAAAAAAAAAGGTAACTATAAGTTGCCAGCATTATGCCTTCATACTAGGGTTGACCACCACACTTTCGCATGAATGAACTTCAGAAAAACTTACTCATAATCAGACTGCTCATCTCCGTCATACTCTTCTGCAGCATCAGCATCACGAGAACCACCATTTGGTTCATTAGCAGCATCAAGTGCAGTATGTGCCTGACCTGGCTGACGACCTACAGCATGTTGTGGACCATGGAGCCTGCCCTGCCTACCAGCATCACCATTCGCAACATCCTGGTTACTGATATCATCAGGTCTGGGGAGTAAGAACTCTGTTAATCCAAGAACCCAGCCAACAGCTGTGAACCAATAGTGCAGAAGAGATTTAATTGTAGATTTCAATTTAAAATGCTCAACAGCGAAAGGGATGCAAATTTGGAAAAGAAGCATGTCTGCAGGTATCTCTGTGAACGGATCAGACACTCTGCAAATGCAACATCAGGAAACAAGTTAAGTCATGCACAACTAACGATACTAACTATAGTTCAAATTGCAGTTATAAAACAAGCTATACCCAGAACAAAGTGCTGACTTACGTAATATCAAGAGGAAATATAGAAGGTGCCATTCGCATGGCAAGTTTGACAGGCAGAAAAACAAGCAGCACTATCAAGCTTCCATAAACAGCGACAGATAGCAAAACTCGACGAGCATGCTTATGCACAGGATCATCAATCAGATCCCGGAACGGATTATAGTTCGGGTCAGCTGGGTCTCGAAGGAAGTATAGAACACCATTGCGCAAAACCTGTCAAAACAAGTAAACAATGTTAAGCATGGAGAGAGACAATCTCACTTACACTGATGAATTTTGAAGTACAAGCCCTACTTCCTCAAAGAAGAGAAGATCAGATTACAGAATCATACCCCTCGGAGAAGACTGACAAAGATGCTTATTTGAAGCATATACACTATCCCCACCACCCAGTGAAGCAAAGAACTGGCCAAGGGAGAGGCTGAAAAGAACTCAACTCTTTGAGTCATTGACTTCCCAAACATCTTGATCGTACACACATCTAACCACCATCCACACATCAAGGGGAAAACTCCAAGTTCAATGACCAAGAGAAAAGCAACCTTAATCATGGTCATTAAATGTCTCATAGCTGCCAAAAATTGCCTTAAAACTGATGGAATTGCCTCAGCTAGTGAAGCAAGACCATGGAACCTCCCCATGGTCAAAGGTTCACCCCTTGTGTACCGAATCAAGGCAACAATCCCAAAATATAGAAAGATCAGGGAGAAAATGAACATATACCCAACTGCCAGAGTTGTAACATCAGAAAGCCTTGATGTTCCCAAAGTTGCCCCTTTCAAGATATTTGAAGGCAATGAACTGCTAATATTGCTTGAAGATTCATTCAGCAGACTTGCATTTGCTTTTAATAACTCAGCCGTCTGACTAGCAAGACCTTTTTCTGGGCTTTCAGATGTTAAATCAGAAACAGAAGTCAATACATTCTTTAATGTGATATTAGCTAATGAAAGAGCAGATTCTGTAAGTGGCATGACCGATGAGAAGACAGGGCCAGTTGCAGATGTAAATAGCCATGAGAAGTAATGTAGTATTATCCGACCAAGTGCAAAGGGTACAAAAATAACCACTCCAAGGAAAATCATGTTGCTTGCCAAAACCTGCAAAGGGAATGTTTGTTCAGGTCTAAACAGCATCTCACTAAATCAGAGCAAGCCAATATACATAAATGAAAGAAAAGAACAAAAGGAAAGCAATCTATTTGAATAAGACAGTGATGCAAATGAACAGAGCACAAACACCCAATAGAAAACAGAAACTACTTCTAAAAGACCCTTATAACGATATCTATCTCATACTCAAGAAATGTTTTACAAGAAGCTCTTGCATTAATAATACCTCAGGTCCCTATTAGGTGCAGTTGCATATAAACTAAATTTAAACATATAATATATAAAGACACATACATGATTACAACTTTAAAGTACATTTTAAAGGGGGGAAGCGAGGTTAAAACACTTACTGTGAATGCATTCTCAACCAAATGAAATACAGGGCCCTGCATGCCAACAAGCTCATCAAAGGGAACATCTTCGGCACCATCAGCATCATCCAGTCCATCAAACATTTGTTCAACTTGAGCCTCAAGACGAGCAGCCTGCCTCTCCCATTGTGCAGCAACTTGTTCAGCATTTCTTCTGATAAGTTGACCAGCTCCAGCAATCCCTTGTGCTCCTCCTACTTCCTCAACATTTCCTTCAGCAGCTACATTTCTATTAGGAACCCTTCTTGCTGCCCGAGCTCCATTTTGGTCACCTTCATCATCTCTGTCAGCATCCTGTCCCCCGAGTTCTCTTAGGTGTCTGAAGTAGTCTCTCAAAGATGTGGCTCCGAGAAAGATGAATACAATACTAGCAGATAGGAGAAAGCCGTGCAGGCAATCAGTAAGAATAACGGCTGTTGACATATGGCTCAGGAATAAACGATTAGCTTCAGCCAAACTACGAACAAAAGCCAGACGCCAAACCCAGAATGTAATGAAGGGAATGATGAGCAGCCAAACAGAGAGCACAAAACTAAGGCGCAGGAAGAATTTTAGGACTTGAAATGCTTTTGCTGCTATCCCATATATAAACTCCTGGAAAGGAAGTCGTGCTGGAGCATTTTCGGCATATACTGGTGAAAATGAAAATGGATGCTTACAAACCTGCAATACAAGAATTGTTAATGCAATAGAGAAAACAATACACAACACAACCTCCAACAAAGGCATTTTAAGACAACCATAACCTTAAGCTCAATCTAGAGCAAAATCTCTTATGGTGGAAATAAGTATCGAAAATATTTATGCCCTCAAAAGATGCATAGTTACACCAATGGGTAAGGATTGAACAATATATGGCATCATCATACCAAAAGAAGGGGGAAAAATCAGTCAATTTCAGGTATCCTTCATGAAAACACAGTTACAACAACTTGGCTGCTTGTTGATTCATAACAAAAGCATGCTATGAGCTAATATGATCTCAGCTTTTACTTTTCAATTTGCAGCAGTTCTTTAAACACAACCCAGTACATCAACCAAGGATGAAATAAAGGTAAGTTTAAGCTTCCATGGAGATAAAACATGATACTGATCTTATTGTGAGGGTAAAAATAAAGCACTCCGTCAAGGTAACAAGAAATTTACCAAAACCATCCACATATCTTGTGAAACTACGTAAACTGCCATTTGGCCCGTTTTTAATCAGGTAATTCTGTAAATATGAAAATTATTCAGGCTTAATGGAGCATATGAACTCAATCGAAAGACATATCAACAAAGAGGTCTTTCTCCTGGACGGGGCAAGCTTAACCTAAGAAAAAGCTCCAAGGTCCAATAATTGAAGTTGCGTCTTGAAATTCACAAAAATGAGAGCGATTAATCAGACAAAATCAAACCTCGCATTGACGAGCGTTGCTATGATTAAGCCACTGAAGGAGGCAATCTTGATGAACATACTTGATGCTCCCGCTGCACGCGCAAGGGTACCGGAGCGGATTGTCGGCATCGCCAGGGTTCCGACAGATCCGGCAAACGTCTTCATCCTCTTCGTCATCATCGTCTTGCTTCCTCACCGGCGCGTCATGGCTCGTGCTCGTCCTCTCTTCAAATTCTTCTTCGATCGGAACATCGATCGAATCCTTTTCATTCCACGAAGAGGACGAGGACGAAGACGGAGCCACCGATCGGTTTGAGGCCTCAATCCGCGGCTCGGCGTTGGCTGCGGCAACGGGGGTTGCGGATTCTTGATTGAGGAAATCAGGAACATCGATCGAATCCTTTTCATTCCACGAAGAGGACGAGGACGAAGACGGAGCCGCCGATGCGTTTGAGGCCTCAATCCGCGGCTCGGCGTTGGCGGCGGCAACGGGGGTTGCGGATTCTTGATCGAGGAAATCAGGCACAGACGGAGATATCTCCATGAAAGAGATAGAAAGAAGACGCAGGGAGCGAATTAGGGTTACGGCGAAAGGGATCTTCTCTGGGAGGAAGAGAGAAGATCTGATGGGGGGAGACGGAGATGATTAGTGGCAGAGATGGTAAGCCGTAAGCGTGGACGTGAGAGAGAGATTTTTAGTTTTCCAGTTTTACCCTCAGGTGTGGCTCAAAATTGCAGTGGATTGAAGAAATGAAGAAGTGAATTGAAGAAGCTATTTGACTATTGACAAAATAATTTTATTAAAATCTCAAATTTAAATCATCCGTTTGTTTTTTAGTAGAGAAAGGTGATTACCTTGTAAATATAGTCCACAATTAAGTTAGGATTCATTGATCACTATTCTAATCATTCCTATTCTTTTTCCATTTTTCATATAAATTTGTTACCCTTCTATTCCCTAATTTAAAGGAGGGTAACTAATACCACTAAGATAGGCTAATAATCCCCTCATTCTCTCCTCCAAGCTCACAAAAAATGACGATCATATGTATTTTATGTGTAAAATTTAATACCTTACCTTTTCAATCCCTTGGTATATAAACAAACGAGCTCTTAGCTCAAAACCATCAGTAAATAGTTATAAGTTCAACTCAACCACTCTGGCTCCACCACTGGTTACCACGCACCACCGTCGATACACTGACACCAATTTTACAAACTCGCAAAACCCTAATTTGAAAAACTCGCAAAACTACTACCAATAACCACCACCCTCCACCTTGATTTGCGAACACTAGTCTCCTGTTGTTGACCCCTCGCACCTTTACCGAAGGTCAAGGGGGCGATCGACATTACCACCACGGCATTCGAGTCGAACCTATCATTTTCCTACTCCACGGTGGACTTTTCCCCTGCAGCCATTCCATGTCCAATTCCTTGGCCAGGACTGCATTGACTTATCATCCTTCCTTCTTCTACAACAAAGGCAAATCGGGCAGAGTAGAATGGCTAATGCCACTACCACAACAACAATATATAATAGCGTCGGCGATCGCTCTGTTGGAAAGCTTCTTCTTGTGCTCATCTCTGTCGAATTTGGAGGTGTCGTTGTAGTTGGTGCAGGAGAGCAATGATTCACTAATTCGGATGGCCAATTGTACTAATTCAATTAGTGCTAATTAGCACTATATCACGAAGGCCCTAATTTAGAATGAATACACGGCAAACAGATCATTCTCCATGATTGTGGCCACATTGACGGAGCTAATCTTGATTTACTTTATTTTGTTAGCGTTAATTGGACAAGGTTGTGTAATCTAATTGTATTTTTGGGATTAAAGTTGGAATAAATTGAATATTTGTGTAATGTCTATTCTAATCGTTAGCATATAGATCTAGGAATATTGGATGGTCTTAGATTTAGATTAATAGGTAGACTTAAACAAATACACTTGTAAATATAATATATACTTATATATATATGCTAAACATATGTTAGAAGTGTAAGTGAACACTTATGCTCACATATGTATATAGTATGTATAAGTGTATGTTATATATATGGATACATTGTATGCTATTTTGTTGTTGGGCTTTCTAAAGCCCAAACTCGACCTGCTTCAGCTTACCTGGACCGAGCTCGTTAGCCTTTGAGAGCTTCCAGCTCTTGGACGCCCGCAACACAGCGTTTTCACTTAAACTCGCCTATAAAAGGAAAGTTGGAGCTAGGGTTGCCTCATTCTTCACTTCGGCTTCTCAGGTAATCCAAACCCTAGAGAGAGAGAAGAGGCGACGGAGAGAGAAAGGCTAGGGTTTCTCTAACCCGGCTTCGGCGAAGCTCACGGTGGTCCGATCTAGAGCTTATCTCGTTCCGAGACTCTAGATCCGAGTCCTAGGAAGAAGAAGAAGGTCATTTGCCCTCTGTTCAGGCGAAGCGTCCATTCTCTGGTCGAATCCGACGAAGATCTGGCTCTGTTCTCCAGATCCAGGGTGCCCTCTTCCTTTACTTGCTTTATTCTTGCTTTTCTCTTGCATACTCGTCTTGTATCGTGTATTTCCGTCTTTGTTTGCCTTAGTCTAGATCTAGGGCAACCTATTCTGTAACCTTGCTTCTTGATTAGTGGATTGAGATCTCAAGCCGATCCGGCTGAGGCTCCGTGGACGTAGGCTCCGGCCGAACCACGTAAAATCGCTTGTTGGTCGCTCGTTTACTTTTCTGTTGCGTCTTTCACTTACAACCCCGTTCTTGGCCTTTGGTCTGTAAGGTTGAGAATGTCTAAGGAATTACAAAGTGGTATCACAACGAGGAGTCCCTTTCCTTACCAACCTGTTCCATTATTGGACTTCAGGGAGCGGGATCGAAGGCAAGACATTGGGTAGTCCTTCAAAAAGCTCAGGCTTGGGCTATTCCTCTCCTGTGTGACGTACCACTAGTCTAGATCTGTTCGAAGACCTGTGATTCTAGGGTTTTATAGAGTGTCTTGTATATTGTTGCACTCTTCTTGCTTTCGCTTACATAAAACTTTGATACTTACCTGGTTCTTGGACACTGCAGGTACCAAACATCATGGATAACGCTTTGAAAATCAAGCCATTTGATGGTGTTATTGACTTCTCCATGTGGCAAGTCAAGATGAGAGCTGTTCTTATCAAAGAAGGTTGTTGGAAGGCAGTCTTGAAGCCTGCAACCACAACCTCTGAAATGACCACCCTTCTTAAGGGTGTTGACATCAATGATAAGGATCCTCCGAAGACCGATGATCAAAAACTGAAGAAAGTTGAAGGAGGATCTTCTACCACACAGTCCACAACTGAAGAGCTCGAAATGGACATGAAAGCCCACTCTGAGATAATGCTACGCCTCACTGATGGCATTGCTTAACAAGTGGTAAAACACTCTTCCGCTTTCTCCCTCTGGCATGCCTTGGAGGAGCTCTTTCTATCTAAATCCTTGCCCTCCAGGATTTCTCTGCTATGTCGTCTGTTCACTTTTAAGATGAATACTGCTCTTACTCTTGATGATAATCTGGACAAGTTTCTTAAGATGACTCAAGAACTGGAAAGATGCAATGATGACATAAAAGATTCTCACCAGGCTATCTTACTTCTGAATTCTTTGCCTACTCAGTTTGATAACTTCAAATATGTCATTCAATTTAGTCGTGATGAACTTACTAAGGATAAGCTAATTGAATCTATCATTGAAAAGAATGAAATCATGAAAGTTTTCAAGATTAAAGGTCTGAAAAATGATAAAGCTGACAAACCTGAGGTTCTGTTCACTAAAGGAAATGACAAGAAGGGCAATAAGCAAAACAAGAATAAGAAGAACAAGAAAGATAAGCCTAAAAATGAGAAATCTGACCCTACTTCCAAATGTAATTACTGTGGTAACATTGGTCACTGGGTCAAGGAGTGTAGGAAAAAGAAAAGAGCTGAGGAATTGGCTAAAAAGAACAACACTGAATTGTCTGCTTCTGTGCTTGAGAATATGGGTGATTATTCTGTTGAATTGTTCATGTGTTCTGCATTGACATCTCTTGATACATTTGATGCATGGATACTTGATTCAGGTTGCACAATGCATGCCACACCTAATAAGCACTTCTTTAAGAACTTAAATGAATTTGTGTGTGGTGATGTTATGCTAGGTGATCACACTTCTCTGAAAATAAAAGGAGTAGGAGATGTTCCTTTACTTATGCATGATGGCATTGTTAGAATTTTCACTAATGTTAAGTGGGTCCCAAGTTTAAGGAGAAGTCTCATGTCTGAATCTGCGTTAGAGGAAATAGGCTGTGATGTTAATTCTGCTGATGGCATTAGAACAATTTCTAGAAATGGTAAAGTTATTGTTAAAGCTGTTAGAAAGAAAAGATTATATCATGTGCTTTCCTCTATGCCTGAGCTCAATGTTACTGCCTGCACTGATTCTATGACTCTATCTGAAACTAAAAATTGGCACAACATGCTTGGACACATAGGCAACAAAAGATTAAACAAATTGCATAAATCTGATTTTTTGCCTAAGAAACCTGTTGACATTAAATTCTGTTAGCATTGTGTGTTGGGCAAATCTGTCAAGCTTAAATTTCCTGTCTCTACCTAAGTACCTATGTTGCTAATAATCCCTTGGAGTATGTACATTCTGACCTATGGGGACCCTTACAAGTCCCCACTGCAGGAGGTATGAGGTATTTTATTAGCTTCATTGACCAGTTCTCAAGGAAAGTTTGGGTAAGTCTTCTAAAGTCAAAGGATCAAGCCTTTGATGCCTTTAAGAGGTGCATGGAAGGTAATGGTAGAAAGTCAATCTAACCACAAACTTAAATGCTTCAAAACTGATAATGGATTAGAGTTTTGTAACACTGAATTTAATGAATACTGCCAATCACATGGGATAAAAAGACACTTAACAGTTCCAGGTACCCTACAACAAAATGGTACAGCTGAAAGGATGAATAGAACTTTATTAGAAAAAGTCAGATGTATGTTGATTAGTTCTGGGCTTAAGAATTCTTTATGGGGTGAAGCTGTATTAACTGCTGCATATCTTGTAAACAGGTCACCTTCCAGTGTTATATATCAATTTTGATACTCCCCAATACAAATGGACAGGAAAACAACCTAGCCTAGCCTATTTGAAACCATTTGGTTGTGCAGCTTATCCTCATGTAAGTGAGGGTAAGCTCCAACCAAGGGCTTTGAAAGGCTTGCTGCTTGGCTACCCTGATGGAGTTAAGGGTTACAGGGTGCTTCTTCTGTAACCTGGCCCATACAAAGTGATAACTACTAGAAGCGTGAGACTTAATGAAGAAATCTTCCCTCTCAAATCTGAACTAACAACTTATCCTAAGCTGACAGGTACCATTGAGCAGACTAAGAGCAATGGTCGGTCACCGACCTCCCCAAATCACTTTTTCCACTCAGTTGGGCAACCCAACCATTGTAAACAGCCTCCCGATATTTGGGGTGCCTCAATATATTGGGAACCTTCCCAAATCCGAAACCAATTAAACGATGACACGTGTCAACGTAATAAATCATTTCTTTTTTTCATTATCCTTAATAGATTTTAATTAAAGACTAAAAAATATAAATAATTTAATTAAAATATTAATATTAAATATAATTATATAATTACATTAATAAATTTTTTCAATGGTTTAATTTATTTAAAATATTTAAAATTACTAAAATTAATTATCAAATATAATCAAAAATTTTAATTAGTATTTTTTAGTTCTCGAATATATTACCAATTTAGTTTAAACGTTTTAAATAATTAAAAGTAAATAACAAATATAATTAATAATTAAATTAATAATTTTTTGAAATGTCAAATTTATTAACAATTTACTTTAAATATTTTAAATTATTAAAAGTAATTAAAAATATAATTATAATATTATAATATTAACTTATAGTAATATTAAATTAATTTTTTTTTGAAATTTCAAATTTATTAAAAATTTATTTAAAAATATTTTAAATTATTAAAACTAATTATCAAATTTAATTAAAAATTAATTTAATTTTTTATATTAATAAATCAATTTAACTTTTTAATATTTGAAATTATATGAAAAATATAATGGGTATGGAAAAAGTGATGGGATAGATTATTGGGGAGCCTGACCATTGTGGGAATGGAGAATTGAATTGGGGAGGGTTGAGAATAAAGTTAGTGGAAAATGAGGTGGACGAATAAGAAAAGGGGAGAGAAGTTTTGGGGAACCCGACCATTGTTGATGCTCTAAGGAGTTGATCCCTGATGATGATGATTCCTCTGATGGTGAAGATTCAGAGCACGGCACTGGAAGGATCACAAGATCAGCTAAGAGAGCTACAACTTCCACATTATAGGGGGACACAAAGGAGAAGAAGAAGCTACAAAAGAAGAAGAAGTCAAGGCACCTGCACATGCTGACACTGACTCTGATGAAGAACAAAATCAGGGTGTTTCTCCTTCTACTTCTCCTCTTACTTCTCCTCCTCCCTCTCATATTTCTGGTGATGTAAATGGCCGTTCTATTGACTCCCAAAAGGAGTCCTCTGTTTTCTCCTCATCCCCTTATGATTTGCATGCTTTAAATGTTCCTGCTTTGCCTACATTGCATGACTATCAGTTAACTAGGGATAGAGAACTTAGAACTGTCATACCTAATAGGAAGTACACATCATATATTGTGGAATATGCATTCTTAACTGCTGATCATGTTAGGCATCCTACCACTCCTAGCTCTTATGAATCTGCCATTAAAGGTAGTTATGCCAAAGATTGCCTAACTGCAATGAAGGAAGAAATGAAATCAATGTACACAAACAAAACGTGGATATTGGTTCCAAGACCTTCTAAAACTCGGCTTATTGACTCTAAATGGGTCTTTAAGCTACAAGAAGGTCTAAGCCCTAGTGAGCCTCCTAGGTTTAAAGCCCGACTCGTTGCAAAAGGGTTTTCCCAAAGAGAAGGCATAGACTATAATGACATTTTCTCTCATGTAGTTAAGTACAAAACTATGAGATTAATGCTTGCTATGTGTGATGTTTTCGATTGGGAACTTGAGCAAATGGATGTAAAAACTGCATTCTTGCACGGGTCTCTGGATGAAACCATCTACATGAGACAACCTAAGGGGTTTGTAAACCCCAAATTTCCTGATCATGTTTGCCATCTTAAACGTTCCATCTATGGACTCAAGTAGTCCCCTAGGCAATGGAATCTGAAATTTGATGTTGTGATTAAGAAATTAGGTTTCACAAGAAGTAGTTATGTTTCATGTCTTTACTTCAAGCATATTTCTAAACAGTCTTTGATATATGTGCTTTTATATGTAGATGATATCTTGCTTGTCTGCAATTCTATGATCCCTATTAGCACTGTCAAAAAGGACTTAAAGAAATACTTTGACATGAAGGATTTAGGGAAAGCCAAGAAAATCCTTGGTGTAACTATCATTAGAGACCGACCTAATAAGGAAATATGGTTATCTCAAGATGAATATGTTCTTAAGGTTCTAGAAAGGTTTCATATGACTTCCTCTAAACCAACATCCATACCCTTAGGAGGGCACCTAGAGCTTACCAAAAGGAGCTGTCCCTCTAAACCCGAAGATATAAAAGAAATGGCTAGGGTCCCCTATGACGCAGCTGAAGGATCGGTGATGTATGCTATGTTGTGCACCCGCCCAGACCTTGCTTTTGCCATATCTGTGCTTAGTCGTTTCATGTCCAATCCT
Source organism: Persicaria tinctoria (assembly GCA_037127255.1). Lineage (NCBI taxonomy): Eukaryota > Viridiplantae > Streptophyta > Magnoliopsida > Caryophyllales > Polygonaceae > Persicaria > Persicaria tinctoria. Next base: position 25,443,207 of record JBANSL010000010.1, read on the forward strand.
GGTTCTGACCATTGGACTGCTATGAAATACTTGCTTCGTTATATTGCTGGTACTAAAAATCTTTGTTTACATTACGGCCTGCATGAATCTATTGATCATTTATATGGCTATGTTGACTCTGATTATGCTAGCAATAAAGATACTCGCAAGTCCACTACTACCTACTACTACACGTGGGCAGACAACTGTGTGTCATGGAAATCTCAGCAACAATTAGTTGTTGCCCTGTCTTCAACTGAAGCTGAGTATATGGCAGCCATTTAAGCTGCCAAAGAGGCTATTTGGCTCAAAGGAATTCTAAAAGAAATCCTAAAGAAGCCATTCAAACCCGTAATTCATACGGATAGCCAAAGTGCACTCTACTTGTGCAAAGACCCCATGTACCACGAGCGGACTAAACATATTGATGTTCGTTTTCATTTTATTCGAAACATGGTTGCTGCTAGAGAGCTTGATGTAAAGAAAATAAAAGGCGACATCAATCCAGTTGATTTCGGGACAAAGGTAGTCCCTGCTAACAAATTTGAGTTTTGTAGGGATTTTCTCCATCTTGGAGAACCGCCTTACCTAACAGGTAACTTGAGCTGATGATGATACTGGATCTCTTGAGTATTTTAATCCACTAAGATGTAGTAAGGTTTTAATAGGTCTAATGCTTCGATTAGGAGGGCAAATTGTAATGTCTATTCTAATCGTTAGCATATAGATCTAGGAATATTGGATGGTCTTAGATTTAGTTTAATAGGTAGACTTAGACAAATACACTTGTAAATATAATATATACTTATATATATGCTAAATATATGTTAGAAGTGTAAGTGAACACTTATGCTCACATATGTATATAGTATGTATAAGTGTATGTTATATATATGGATACATTGTATGCTATTTTGTTGTTGGGCTTTCTAAAGCCCAAACCCGACCTGCTTCAGCTTACCTGGACCGAGCTCGTTAGCCTTTGAGAGCTTCCAGCTCTTGGACGCCCGCAACGCAGCGTTTTCACTTAAGCTCGCCTGTAAAAGGAAAGCTGGAGCTAGGGTTGCCTCATTCTTCACTTCGGCTTCTCAGGTAATCCAAACCCTAGCGAGAGAGAGAGAGAGAGAGAGAAGAGGCGACGGAGAGAGAAAGGCTAGGGTTTCTCCAACCCGGCTTCGGCGAAGCTCACGGTGGTCCGATCTAGAGCTTATCTCGTTCCGAGACTCTAGATCCGAGTCCTAGGAAGAAGAAGAAGGTCATTTTCCCTCTTTTCAGGCGAAGCGTCCATTCTCTGGTCGAATCCGACGAAGATCTGGCTCTGTTCTCCAGATCCAGGGTGTCCTCTTCCTTTACTTGCTTTGTTCTTGCTTTTCTCTTGCATAATCGTCTTGTATCGTGTATTTCCCTCTTTGTTTGCCTTAGTCTAGATATAGGGCAACCTGTTCTGTAACCTTGCTTCTTGATTAGTGGATTGAGATCTCAAGCCGATCCGGCTGAGGCTCCGTGGACGTAGGCTCCGACCGAACCACGTAAAACCGCTTGTTGGTCGCTCGTTTACTTTTCTATTGCGTCTTTCGCTTACAACCCCGTTCTTGGCCTTCGGTTTGTAAGGTTGAGAACGTCTAAGGAATTACAATTTGGATGAACACAAGTAGGTTTTTCTTTTTCCTCACGGTTAGATTCTTAAATATTTTCTAAAATATAAAAGGATTTATTATGCAATTTTACGGAAAACATCTTATCTATAGTCGTTTCAACGTCTTGCTAATAGCCTCGCTCACTGAAGAACGTGGAAAATTTGTCCATAGACCCCCATAAAGGCACATACTTTATAAGGTCGGCACCGACAAATTACTTGAAATATCAACTTTATGGATAATTTTAAAAAATAGTCTACACGTTTTGAATTTATAATAAATATCCTTAATTTCCATGGTTCTTATATGATTCGAGTAACTCGAGCTAAACTAGGGTTCAGCTCGAAAAAAATTTGGCTTGAGCTAAACTAGGGTTCGACTCGATTCAAACTGAAGTTATGAGCACATTTTTAAGCTCAATTCAAATTAAAACTCGACTCGCATCGACTCAAACGTGGATAGTTCAAATTTTATAAAATTTCAAGCACATTTTTTAGCTATATCATAGCTTGTAAAAAAAAACTCAATTCAAACTCATTCATTTATTGATGTCCATGTTTTATTCATATTATAGAGTCTTATTTGAGTCTTTTTATTAGCTTTTGTGTTGGGTTTAGTGTTGTTTGAGTAGGTTTTCGTATTTTCTGAGATAAGAAGGTCTACACAAGATTTGGTTGTGTTTTTGTAGGTTTCATGTAGTTGTTATGGAGCTATTTTGGAGCATATTATGGAGTGGTGAAAAGTTACAAAGATGCACTAAAAGAAAGGAGGTGAAACAAGGCAAAACAAATGAAGACACTAGTACACTTAATTTATCACGGTTTCGTATATTCGTGTGGTAAATTTTCAAGGTTTTACAAATTTGCCACGATTCCTAGGAGAACCGAAGTAAATTAGCATCAAATTTACCATGGTTCTGTGTAATTTTGTGGTAAATTTTCAAAGTCGACAAGTTTACCACGGTTTCTTGGAGAACCGAAGTAAATTAACATTATATTTACCACAATCCCTTTTATTTCGTGGTAAATTTTGAAGATTAGTAAAACCCTTAACCGACCCCTTTCGCTTTAATTTAGAAGCTTGATAGTGTTTGGTTAGGGTTTGATTTACCACAATACCACGGTTTCTCTCCAATTTTATTTTAAGGTAACCTCGTTAAACCCCTTTTCTCTTTAATTTAGGAGCTTGATAGTGTTTGGTTAGGGTTTGATTTGGGAAAATAGGGAATTGACAAGAGCGATAACCAGATTAGGGTTTGATTTTGCGAAAATGGGAAAGTTTATTTTTTTTAGTCGAATTTGTTTATTATTGTTGGGCCTAAAGCCCATTTGGTCCAGCCCAATGGAGCTCTCTCTTTGTATATTATAAAAGGCATATTTTGCCTTTTGTTTTGGGTACACAAGAGAGATCGGAGCAAGGGGTTTTTTGCTCCAAGGTGTGCCGCCAGAAACCAAAAGAAAAGAGAGCTCTTAGTGCCGCCATCACCAAAAGAGAGGAGAGAGAAAAGAGAGAGGAGGGAGAAAGGAGAAGAAAGGTAAGAGATTCGAGCGGGTGTTTCGTCTCTTGATCTGGTGATCCGTCTTCTTCCTTCGGCAAGTCAACAACGGGTGTTTGTTGATAGGTATTTTCTCCTCCTTGGAAATCTAATCTGATTACAGTGTTTAACCAGGTTTTGGAGAGGAATCCTTTCTAGATCGGGTTGTATTTAGATTGGTGTTTGAGATCTCCATGTTTATTTGTCTCGGGCTGAGACTGGATTGTTAAACACTTGTATTGACCTATTGATTAGTGGATTGGTTGCTCTGGCGGGCGGAAGGTGGGTTTTTTTATCCTCTGGTTAGAGAGGGTTTTTCCCACGTAAATCTTGTGTCAATATTTGTGCTTTTATCTGTGTTTCTGGTTGCTTGATTGTTTGGTTTCCGGATTGGATATTATCGGTTGGTCACTGGTTTGCTGGCTGATTATTGTTGGTTCTCTTATTACCTGAATTCGCTTCCGGGTGCGGCTGGAAAGTGGTTTCTAGCCCCAACAATTAGGTCGTCTAAACTACTTAGCCTACCTACTGTGTTTCTTTTATTATTATTATTTTTGTCAAAATCTGCTCGTTGAACAATTTGTCATCTCCCTTCTGGATGTATTGCTTCTAAAGAATGACATAAAGAACAGGTAGGCCTCTCAGCAGAATAATACTATAATTTTTTGTTTCTAAGACGATGGGCATTGTGAATACGGATACTGTTCTAATCCTCCATGGGATCTGGTAGTGTCTCTTTTATTTGTGTAGCACAAAGTGTCTTGAGAGCTATGTCAAGTATATTGGGTTTGGATCCCTTGAGATTTGAAGTGTCTTTTATTGGGTTTGAGCCAAGGGCCTACTAATCAAATTTTGTTTTATTAATATATATAGGATTAAAGTGTTTTACATAGGCCATAACTATTCACTGTATACTCCCCATTATTGAGATCCCTGTAGATTTGTGGTGATGAGCAAAAAATTGATAAATGTCCTTGATTTTTTTTTGAAGAAGATGGAGAACTTTCAAATGAAGGAAATGGATCCCTTGCATCACATGAATTCATCTTAAAAAATTAGTGGCAATCTGAACAAGACCCAAAAGAGGTAGTTATGCATTGGAGATTGGAGATAGAAGTGTGAAGTATCCTTAGTGTTAAGCAAAGTTTTGGCATCAACTCTGCTTTAACTTAATTATTTAGTGTTTTCCTTGATATTGAAGATAGGTTAGATCATGTTGTTGATCAAGTTTCACTTGAAGGTGATTTGATTTTCAAGTTATAGCGTCTGACATCACTTTTATGAGCTTAATGACCGTCTCAGTTTCTGAAGATAGTTATTTTCTTTTAATCATAATTATCATATATAATTCCTATGTCAAAATGGTTGCTCTTTCTGAAGTTACTATTGTTGGCTTTGCTCATGTTTGTCCTTCAAAGTGTATTCCATGGATATTTAAGTGTCTTGTGTCTTATATTTTCTCGTATCCTTGTCATTTCTCCCATCTTTATTCTCTCTGGCCATCTTTCAAAGTGTATTACATGGTTATCTTACACCTTTTCCCACATTTGTCCTTCAAAGTGTATTGAATAGGCTTTAGAGTCCTTTTATCACAGAGATTTTTTCAAGAAGCGGTAACTACTTGGATGCCTTGGGTATTGTTATTTGCCTTTTATGAATTACCTTATCTTTGGTGTATGATTAGTTGTAATTGAATAACCCCTTTGTTCAGCCCTTGGTTTTTATACATCATGTAACATGTAAAATATATTTTAACCGTAATAATGAAACTCATATCTTCATTGGAATGTTGTCACCATATATTCAAACTCTCTTCTTGCAGGTAGTGTGTGTGAAACTATCCATTCATTTACTTTCTTTCTTGCTACATATTTTCCCTTGTAAAGCCTCTCTTCCACCTTGGAAGAGTCTTTTCGGATGTGAAGGTTCCTATTGATGACAAGGAAGAATGAGTCCAGGCTTCATCTAGCATTTCTCAGTCCACATACAACACCATTTGTTTCATGGAGCAGACAATATTCCTTATCCTTAAGGATATGTTCATTCTATTTCACGTGATATGTTGCCAAATGTATTCTTCACAAAACCAGTCAGTTGAATTATGTACATCTATGTTTTTTCCCTTTTCTTAGCCCCGATGTATTACTTGTGCGTCATAGGATTGCATTGTTGGTGATGCCGGTATCAAGTTTTTGGTCAAATGTTCATGCTCCACCAAAGAAGTTCCGATTTTGAACCAAGCATTCTTATTGTTCTCTACTGTCCCAAGATTCATACTTGGGGTGGTTCTCCCACATATACCAGATATTCTTGTTGTGACATGTAAATTAACTCTCAGTCAGGTATTTAAGTAATTTAACTGGTTCTTGTTTTCAAGCGTTGTTATACTTCAATATTATTTTTTATCAATAATTTGTACTTTATAGTAAGGATATGCTCCTTTTTCTATATTATGTAATTGTTATGAAATATTGAATGAGTTAAAGTTATGTCTTCAAGCTCATGGACTCCGCTTTTATCTGCATGTCAGTAAAATTAACGTCTGTCATCTTCTTGTAGGAAGATAGCTATTTAAAAAGTGTTTTTGAATATCTTATCTCAGTTGTTGTTCCATGATGGGTGTGTCAAATGAGAAAGACCTTGCAGCTAGTGGTGAGATACATATTTTACCACATTAGGAAAGTGCATATTTTGCCACATTGGGATCTAGTTTACTTGTAACACCGTTGGGTTTGAGCTACCAGAAGTGATTAAAATCTATTTACTTAGCTTGAGGTTATTTTGTCTGATTTTTGGAGTGCTTATATGCCTTATGTCGACAGAGTGGGACACCATTACATCATGCTGCAAAGAGAGGTCTCAAATGCACTATTGAATTACTTCTTTCACATGGAGGTATATTTAAGGGTGATAATCTTTGCACCCCCAAATTTTACTATATGGACCACAAAAAAAAATCATCCATTTATTTGTAAATTCATGCGTTTCAAGAGGCGCAGAACTATGACTCAGGAGTAGCAGACTTATGACTTATGAGGAGCAGCTCCTTGACTTATGAGGAGTACGTGTATGACTCTCGGGGAGTAGAAACTTCACAAACTAACCATATTTTTCCCTTTTAATTAATAATAACAATGTTTTTTATATTATATAATTTTTTATTTTCTTTCAAATACTTATTTAGAGTGAAGATAATTGTGTAAAATTATATAAAGATATCTAATTACACTTCATAATATATTCATTTCATAATATCTTATCTTAAACGTTTCATAATAACATTAGATAATATTCTTTCTTAACAATTTCATATATATTCATTTTCTAAGTTAAATCGTAAATTATAATTTTTTTTACTCTAGACATTTCATAATATTTTATCTTCAATATTTCATAATATATTCGTTACCTAACCATTTCATAATGTATCTTAAACATCTACCTATATACATATACTAAAATCGATGCATAGCGTTCTATGTGGTGCGTTGTAGTTGATTCTGAGGACAAAAATCTTATGTGCGTTGTAGTTGATTCTAGGAAAAAATAATAAAATAATATGTTATTGTAGTTTATAGAAAGTTATAAAAGCCATAATCTATCTATATATATATTTATATTTTAGTTAATTGACATAAATATAAATAAAAAATACTTCATAGTCATACTTACCAAAATATTAGTAGATAAATATGTAGTATTTGATAAGTACTATTTTATTTATATATAGATTATTTTTTGGTGGAAAAAATTACTCCGTGGATAGATAATTTAGTAAGCTAACGTAATAAATCTATACTATATATTTAATAAAAAAAATTAAAATCTTTTTAAAAAATAGTTATCTATTAAATTACATGAGATTCAATTAATGGTAGGTTAGAAAAAAAAACACCTTGTAAATGGGAATTTTATTTATATTTTGAGAGAATCTAAATAAAAGAAATTTAGATTTTTTTTAATCTGTCGAACTAATTTTATTTATATCTATATTATTTTTTGGTTGAAAATTGATTTATATTTAGATTTAGATTTATTTATTTATTAGAAATTACCTAAATTAATTATAATATTGTATTAATGTATTCTCCATACACGGGACGAGACTTACACTAGTTTCATAATATATAATATATTCATTAACTAAGTTGTAATTCTCCATATATACCGTCGAATTTAACATAGATTCGTGTGTGTTTGAATAAATTAATTTATAAATTGGGTGTTAGTGCCAAATTTATTTCAATTATAACAAATTAAAAGATCTAGCTTGTATGTACATTAATATATTATCGATTGATCTATATTGCTAGATTTTATTTTTATTTTAAGGGTTAATATATTGCTTGGAAATGAAATATTTACATTGTACAGAAGTTGGACCTATGTGGTTTAGAACCATTCGGCCAAGCTACCAAAAACATGGAACATACTACTAGTTCTAATCAACGTGGGTGTGGTGAACACGAGGTTCGGGGTAACTCCTATCTTTTCAAGCCAAAACTATCGTACATAAGATGCGATTTCTGTATTCTTATAAGCTCATTCTGTACATATTCTGCATCAAAGATAATATGCCTCGCAACTATAACTCGCAATTTTCGGAAAAAGGATAATCAAAATGAATTTAAAAGCGGAGTTTGACGGAAAACCCGCTAACTCGGATTTTAGAACTCATGGAACGGAATTCCGTGAACTATGAAAACATATTTTTTTTTTTTCAAATTTTATAATACACTACAAAAAATATCCTATTGGCTTCGGACAGAAGCTTCGGGAAGGTTCTAGTGTAGCCATTGGGGTTGTTTTAGCTTCGGCATAGCTACGGATGAGGTCGTTGTGCTAGTTTTAGCTTCAGGAAGGTTTTGCCATAGCTGTTGAGGTAGTTTTAGCTTCGGTGTAGCTACGGCTGGGGCATCCTCGTTTAGATTTGCTTCGCCAATGGGTATCCCCGTAGCTACTTTCGCTAGAGTTATAGATGACATCAAAATGTTTGCTTCGGTAGGTTCCTTTCGGTAGCTAAATTTATTAATATAATTTGTTATATTAAAAGAAAACATTATCATCTTGGTTTAAAAAAAAAGAAACTAAAATATGCATAATGAAATTAGTCAAGTCCGATCTATTCATTTCATTTTTCCGGAAGCGCCATAACCTTCCATCTTCCCGCTCACTCCTGCTCAGGTCTTCACTGCTAGCGTTCATCTTCTTTGAGCTTCTCCCTCTCTGCGATGAAGCACCTGTGTTCCAAAGCCACGCCGAAGTCGGCCTCGACTCCCTCTTCTCGTTCACTGGCCATCCTCGACTCCTTCTGCGCACCTTCATCTTCTTCGACTCCCACTTCGCTTATGTGCACCGCCCTCTTCTTGTTCATTGGTTGTCCCCATTCTTCAAACCCGTTAATATCTCTTCACACCCCTTTAATTTCGACTCATGAAAAAAAATTGAAAATCTCACAAATTGAAAAGGGGATATTTAGGGTTTGGTCGAATTTGGGTTTGGCTAGGGTTTAATCTGGGCACAATGGTCGAATTTGTGTTTGGTTGGGGTTTAATTTGGGGATAGTGGTTGAATTTGTGTGTGGTTAGGGTTGATATTGGTAATTTGGTACGAGTCACAAGTGTATTACATATTTTGCAAATTTGTGTGTGGTTAGGGTTTATGAGACAAAAGTTTATAGATGGAGTTTTGGAGAAATAAAGACATCCTTGATATGGACTATGAATCTGTAATCAAGAGTGAAATTGGTACTCTCCTGCTTGTAGATTTGCTTGCTTCATCTTTGGTTTTCTTTTTTGGTTGAAAGGTTTGCTTACTGAAGTGTACTTACTTTGATCATGTAGTAAAAGCTATCAAGTTTAAAAATCCCGTTCGCCTTCAAACAAGTTAAATCTAACTGATTTCTACCCTCTTTTGCATTAAACAAAAATACTTTATGACTTTCATATCTTTCTAAATACTCTTTCACCTATATTAATCAAGCCAAATCCTTTCAATGGAGTAATGAATTTCGTTTATAAAGTCTATCAACAATTAATAATAGAAAATACCGTAGATGTGTAATTTATATCCTTATAATATAAACCAAAAAAAGTGAAACATTTTATAAAGATAAACTAATGAATTAAGGATTATTTAAAACTTGTCCATGATTTTGCTAACCTATCAATTCAATTTGAAGTTCTGTGTTGGTTTTTATCAAGTGCCAAGTCACGTATATAGAGTAGGCTTTTTAAAAATAAAAATAAAAATAAAAATTGCAAAGAAAAGGCCGGGTATATTAGTAGCAAGTACACCGACCGATCGAAGTATTCTAGCCCAACTTATGCTGAAGTGTAAACTATCTGTCTAGTCACTAATATTTGAGGTTTGATATGTAAATGGGTAAAATAATGCTGTTTTTTTGCTCCTTTGCTTTTTCTGCAAATTTACTATGTATTTATTTTATATGGAATTTGTTTGTGTTGCAGGTTTTTTTTTGCATTTGGAGCAGTACATAGAATAGCTACCTTTGAGAAAACAGTAAGATCCTAGGTTAGATAAATAAGCATTTACTCATACTTGGTTAATTTAATAATTGTTGCAACATATGAATATTTGAGCTTCACACTCTTTTCTTTAAGAAACTTAGTAATATGACAATGCTCACTATTCTCATCATGCCATTAGGTATTTGCTGCCTGACCACGTGGGGCCTTGTACTCTCTGAATAACTTATTCTATTCATACTGAGCTGAGTGTGAAATTCCAATCTCACGGAAGCATGTATGTCTTTTATGTCAAATTTTCATTCAAGAGTTTCAAAAATAGTTTTGGTTTTAGTGAACGTCTGGTTGTTCACTTTGGGGAGGTGATAGTATAACTTTAAGTCTTTAACAGTTTAATCATCACTCTTAATCAGATGTTTAAAAAATGTGTTGGATTTTCCAATAAAATGTGCGGCCTTTGTTGTTATATATCAACTTGTTATTTTCCCAAACACCGCCTCTTCATTTGTTCTTCCCTCTCATTTCTTTCCGCCTGTTCTTCCCTTTCATACTCTTCTTCATTTCAGATCTATGATTGAGGCTTGATGCTAGCCACACATGAAGAAAAACCAATCAATCATCACAATCCGAGAAGGGAGGGGTTCTCAGCCCCGCGAGTCGGAGCCACCAGCGACGTTTCGACTGATCTGTCAGCCCGAAGAAGACATGAATGTTCTTCTTTTCGAAAATCCCTTTATTTTCTTCCATTTATCCTTCTCTTTCACTCAGCTAATTCGATCTTTGTCTTCAATGCTTGTTATTCCATCTCGTCTCTCTCTTTTTTCTTCCTTTTTGGGGGTTTTGTGTTTACTGTCGGTGAAGGGATCCGCATACTCAGTGGATCTTTAGGGTATCCATTTACGGTTTTACTTAATTGTACTTTTTTCACTTGATATAGCCTTACATGGGCTAATCCCCACTATTGATCAGCATTTTGTGAGGACTAGATTTATAGATGATGAGTTTCAATGACTGTTTTATGATGGTCCTTGGCTGAGTGTTTTTTCGGATCAATCTTTGTTGATTTTTTTTTTACTTTGGCATGTTACGAGTTTAGACACCATACTCTGTGACATCTTTGTTTCTATTCTATAAAGTTTCAATGCCCCTTGTCCACCTATATTGGCATATATTGGTTTGAATTAATTTCCCCTTCACTAATGATAAATGGCCCCTTGAGCAAAATAGAGTTTGGTTCTTCCTACTTTCTGCTCACAAGAGGATCTTTAGGGTATCCATGGGTTTGAGAGAGAGATGGCAAGAATACCAAATACTCTTGTCTTCGCTGTCATGTTATCCTTTGAATTTAAAGCTTGTCTTTGATGCATTCCTCCCTTATGTTTATTTATTTATTAATGTGATATCTCTTTCTAGTAGTTGACTCATCTATGTTAAAAATACAAATGCTTCAATCCTAGGAAATTTCTGCAGCTTTTATTGTAGCTTTTTTTTCCTATGTGATTTTTGTTTTCTCTTTCATATCTTTTTGATGTTATCCTTAGTAATTTATTACTATTGTGATGTATTATTCTCTGTTATGTATGGTTGATTTCCCTTATAACGTTATCCTTTATTGGTTGTGGCAGTTGGTGGAATTGAAGAATGGTGAGACGTATAATGGCAATTTGGTCAATTGTGATACATAGATGAACATTCATCTCCGTGAGGTTATCTGCACCTTAAAGTGATTTCAAGTTTTCTTGATTTTGTCTTCCTATCTTTGTGGATATAAATGGATATCAAGTTGTCAACTTGCGGCTTACTTTTATATGGATCTTCATTTAGGATGGAGATAGGTTTTGGAGAATGCCTGAATGTTACATCCGTGCAAATACTATCAAGTATCTCCGAGTTCCAGATGAGGTATGCTTGTTTCTTTTTCATATAAATTTTGGATTATTTATTCCTTTTGCTCTTATCTTCTTATAAATTTTGTGCCCACTGAGTGCTTCAGTGAAAGTAGAATTTCGATAGTTGAAGACCTGGATTTTGTTTCCCTGTATTTTGAGAACTTGGATGTAACTAAGATTTTTTCTCCCTTTCCGATACATAATAAGTAGAATATGAAATACTCGCATATATGGAGTATTCTTCTGCTGCTCCTAAAGAGGTAAAATCTTAATTATGAAAATTGCAATGGAGTGCCCTTACAACTTACAAGCTAAAATCTGTAAAAAAATTCTTTTATGTGGTTCCCCTTAAATGCTGTATTTTTTTTTGAACTGGTCTGAACAGCATCTCTTCACAGCTGAACAACATCTAACACAATTGTTAATGTGCAGATATACTCTTGGTGCCTTCTTTCTTGCTAGCTATGAAGATAGCCCTGCTGGAGTCTTTGATAAGGCCAATCTCCCTCTCTTTCCTTTTCTCAGCCAACTTTTACATCACTGGTTGTGACATCTCTACTTTGTTAGTAAGAGGTGTTTATTAAATTGTTAGGCAGTGAATAGAGTAATTTACTCATATTTCATGAGCTTGTTCAACTTTAGTTTGATGCTATTTTGTATTGTATATTTAATGTATGTAAATTATGTAGTTTTGGACATTTTATTATATAGCATGTAAATTTGTATAATTACGTATATATAAATTTATATAATTAATGAAATTGTATTATATAGGTAAATTGTGTAATATATTTTTTTTAAAAAAAATTTGGGACTTTTTAGACCGGACCGGAAGAATTCAGGCTAAAAAACAGTTTTTATTTTATTTTATATTTTTCCGCAAATAATTTAGCTACGGCAACGCGTCGTAGCATAGTTGATTGTCTATAAGAAAGCTTCACCTAGCCGTAGCTTAGCCGTAGCTAGATTAGTAGCTTCGGCTATGAGCCGAAGCTAGTGTCTATTTGCTACCATCAGTTGGCTACCCCCTGATTTCCCGTAGCTAAGCCGAAGCTAAAGTCATTTGGCTACCACAAAGAGGCTTTTGGCTGCGGTTATTTGCCGAAGCGAATATGTTTTTTTTTGTAGTGATATTTTATTATTTTTATTTGAGGGACAAGGCTCGTCCCGTCCAGTCCCGTGTGGGATAAGACTCGTGTGGGTTTAAAAAAAGAGGTGAATCCCGTCCCGGTCCCATCCCGGAAAAATAAAGCGGGACGGGCCTCATCCCAATCACGTCCCATGCCCACCACTAGGTAGAACCATATATCCTTGATGAATAGAGTTGTTATTCGAGGCGAACTAGTCGGGTATTGCCTGTTCATATTCGATCATCTCGTTTATAAACGAGCCGACCCTAAATTTGGACTCGAGTTTAAAATTTGCTCATACTCGGCTCGTTTAGGAAATGAACGAGCTTGAGTTGAGCTTTTTTTCGAGTATTAAACAACTTTATTTGCTCAAAACATAGTACATTTAAGAACATTTTAGAAATTTCGATCATAAAATTAGAGCTTAAATCGAGCGAGGCGAGCTGAAAATGCTGCTCAAACTCGGCTTGTTTAGAAAATGAACGAGCTCGAGCTACTCGGCTGATATAACACGGTACCCCTACGTATATGCTGAACAAGAAATCGATCAAGGCTTTGAAAGATTGACACCCAGTGGCATAGAAAATAGAATCAGCAAAGAGAATTCGGGGTTTTCATATATAATTATCGGAAATTTGATTTGTAACAAATAACGAAACATACACATAACTTTAGCTAACAGATGAAATGCAACGCCAACGACATTGGCTTATTGTTATTGTTTTTAAGATGCAAGAGTGATTTGATACACATATATATTAAACTTAAACATGGCAGCAAATTAATTAAAACCAGCAGGAACCGACATTGATGGATCGGATGATATAGCAACCAAAACCCTCTCAGAATGAATGAATGATCATAGCTAGCTGTATTATGGAATCGGATGGATTAGAACGGATGCCATGTGATGTTTCATGGATTTCTCCGGGAACGTGTATCCATCGTCCTCGTTGTACACCAAATTCACAAGCCGATCAAAGTTCAACTGGATACGAAGCAAAGCAGTCGGTATGATTGTCGGCCTCAACATCGCTTGGTTGATGTCCTTCCACACCCCTTGAAGCTGCGCATGAAACTCCCTGTGGGTTTCCCCCCTTGTTGCCCCATGCTCCTTCATGTAGCACTCCACTGCCGAAGGAATGTGGCACCTGTCACGCTCGAACTGATCGATGCACGTACGTACAACACAAAAATATAATAAATATCTCTATGGATATATGGATATAAATGCCTGCTATAGCTTGATTTGTGAATCAATCATTATCAATACCTGGCGGCTAACCATATCATTGAGGAGCCTTCCATGCCTGCCGCCGCCTTCAACTACACAAGGATTGCGGCGAAGCCACTTGAAAGCTCCTTCTGAGGCAACTTCTCCCATCCCTGCGAAACATACGGCGAGAGCCCAGTTGTTGCCAAAGCTTAATGTGGCAGCTTTCCTCATATACTCGTCGTATGTTGGTGTGTACTTGTTGTGCCTCCATCTTGCTTCTTGCAGGTATACTCGAGACATGTCTACGGTCTACAAAATCAATAGAACGCGATTTTTCTTTAAATCAAACAGTTAATTTGATCGATGAGTATGAATCGATCTAGCTTGCAATCGAGTAATATATACCTCCTCTATCACGTAGCGAATCAAATGTGAGCGCCCTTCAGCTGCCAGACAGTGTTCAATCTCCTTATAGGTATTAAAGAAAGCTTCAAACACTTGATTCATGTACTTTGGAATTTTGTCCGTGCAACTTATATCCCATCTAATTAATAAAAAGATTAATATATTAATCTCAACGAAAACAATATATATCAGCTATATATATATTGTATAGTTTCATTAATTTGTGTAAATTAAATGAAGTTGATTGGATTGCCTTAACACTATACTTACTTCTCCAATGCTAGGTGAAATTGCTCAAGCTCATCAATCACACCGTATGCATCATATATGTCGTCTAGAATCGATATTAGTTGTACAGTTTTAACAAATATCATTCTAGTAAAGGAGTATTGAGGCTCATATAAGGCTCCTAATCCCCAAAAATACAGTTCCACAATCCTGTCTCTTACAGTAAATGGCAGGGTTGAAGTCATATCCATGTCCTTCCACCACCTATAACATGGATAAAAACAAACATCCATGAAATTAAGTTATATATATATTGGCCTTGTTTGTTTTGAGTAGATACACATATATATATATATATATATATATTACCTTGAAAGATGCATTAGCTCCTCCTTGTATAGTGATTGAAGCAAATTGAACTCCAGCTTTGCAAATCTAAGCAATGTTTTGTTATGGGTGGGATCTTGCTCGTAGATGGAGATATAATCCCTAGATTCGAGTCGTATCATGGCCTTATGGACTGGTATTTTCAACGAACGAGTTACTAGCGATGACAACCGAGGGCTTAGGTCGCAGCTAGCAATTAGGGATTTGAGGTGGAGAGTAGTGAATGCAAGGGCTTCATCTAAGATGCCTTCTCCGTGCACTCTAAGATGCGAGGCATCGTATAAACTAAGCATTCCTTGGACATCGCTAGCCAATGATGCCTTGAACCGTACTCTATCGTCATCTTTGAAGATCTGGAACACGTCTGTGAATCAAAACATATGGAGTATATAATTAACACGTACGGTAAAGGACGTACTATATATTGTGTATGAATTTGTATGTAGATACCGCTTGGAACATGAAAGCCATGTTGTCTTAGGAGACGGAACCGAAGAGAAGTACGATGAAGGTCCTCCTCACAGCTCCCGTTAGCAGTCTGCAGGGCGGTAGAGTAAGACGTGAAGATTGTATGGAGAGCTTCTTCGATTTTGAGGTGAAACCGATAAGCCACACCAAGACGTTCGACATTGTCTATCAAGCTCATCAATTCATCATACATTAAAAGCTTCGACGACTCCTTGTCAGCAGCAGCCTTGGCTAACAAGCGTTCAAACTCATCCTTCAGTTGGAGCTCAAGCCCCCTGGCCTCCTCTTCCATCGCTACTCTTGTTGCCTGAACCCACACAACCAGTAATTAGTTACTACTCCATCGATTCGTTAAAACATATTGTATCATGCTCCTCCGTTCAAAAATCTAAGCGGTATGAATGGAATATGTTTATAATTTTCTTAATTTGTGTGCAAATGTCTAAAAGAGCTTATATTTTTGTTATGAACGGATGTATTCTTTTTCAAATTTTAAGGAAATGAACAAATATATTATTATACCATCATTTTTTTTTTGGTCGGCTTATTATACCATCATTTATTATACTATCCTTTTTACTTTCTCCAAAACTATACTCCGTAACTAATAATCTACTAATTATTGCAAGGGCATTTTTATAAATAGTTTTGTACGTTGTACACAACCCTTACCCGTTGTCATGTACACATACCTTTTCATGTATGCAGAAATTATTTGTCTGTTTGTTCATAATCATTACTCGTCTGTTTTCACATGATTATTCATCTATAAATATGTAATTATTCGTCTGTAAAAAAAAGTGTGAAAAATGTAAATTTTATTTTAACGGATAATCGCTCAATACCACTGAATAATTTAATTCAATCGAATAATCTCTCAATGGTCCGGATATATCTTACAATGATAGGGTTGTGTATATTTAGGGCTCGTTTGTTTAGATAACTAGGGAAATGAAAGGTAAGGTATTAAATTTTATGCATAAAATGTATATGATCACCATTTTTTGTGAGCTCTTGGAGGAGAGGATGGGGAGATTATTAACACATCCTAGAGGTATTAGTTACCCCTCCAAATTAGGGAATAGAAGGGTAACACATTTGTATAGAAAATGGGAGAAGAAGAGGAATGATTAGAATAGTGATAAATGAATCTTAACTTAAATATGAACTATATTTATAAGGGTAATCATTAATTTTCTCTAAAAAAAAAAAAACAAACGGGGTTAATCTATTGCATGAATATGATATTAATTAGATTTATAAAGAGGCCAGGAGACCTGATCGCGAAGAGGAGAGTAGTTGAGGAAGGTGTCACCCCAGAGACTGGGAGTGAAGTCGGCAACCGGACGGTGGGTGTCGTCGTTCTTCAACTCAAGGGTTGCTTGGTCGATGCTGCTGCTGGAAGAAGACATGTTTAATTGATTAACTGAGTTGGGATAACTGATAATTGCGTGCGCATTGGCCTAAATTTATAGTGTGTGAGCGGGGTAAGGGGGGCGGGCCGGGCCGGGCCGGGTCAGAATTTCCACCGTGGCAGGCTGACTGTTTGTTTTATCCAGTTTTTCAGAGTGTTGAGTTTCGGTAAGTTCAACATCCAAAAACGCATGGGGCACTCTTGGCTCTTGCGCACACCGGTGGGCGGTGACCCACCAGATAGCGTATTCCGGCGTATTTTCACACGTGTTGAGTAAATAAAAATAATAAAATAAAACAATAAATAAAATAAAATAAAATAATTTATTTATATAAAATAAATAAAAACAATACATAATAAATAAATTAAATTAAATTAATATTTTTATATAAATAAATAAATGAATAATTAATAAAAAAAAATTAATATAATTTATAAATAATTAATATAATTGCTATAAATATATATGTATATAAATAATTAATATAATTTTAAAAAATATATAAATAAATTAAATTGGTCGATTCATCAATAGACTAATTAAATAAAAATAAAACAAATAATTAATATAATTATAAAACATATATAAAAAATTAAATAGATTCGTCGATAAATTAATTAATATTAAGTTGTATGAATTTAAAATCTTTATTAATATATTTTTAAATAAAATTAAATTAAATGCAATAAAATAAATAAATCTTTGGCAAATTTGCTAAAATGACCTCCAAATCCGGAAGGTTTGCAAGAGTAACCCAATCCGGAAAAAATTTGCATAAAAGCGGATAACCGCATGACAAGGGGAGCCGGTGGCCGGTCGCCCTGTGGGGTACAGCTGGACTCCACTCTCGGTGGGAGGGGGGCATCTTTACTCCTGCAAAAGCAAGGACCAATGAGAGAGGAGGGAAGAAGTAGCTGCTGCAGTGGCAGAGGACAGAAGAGAGAGGGAGAGAGAGAGCGAAGGGTGGTGGTAAAAGTGCAGGCTGAGAGGACAGATAGATCAGTGAGAGTGTCAGTGAGGGAGAAAAATATTGTTTCAACTAAATGACATATTGTTTAAGATAAAACCAATTGAAGAAGGAAGGGTATGGGGTTTTATTTACGGATCACGTGTAAGCAGTAAGGTGTAACTGGACATCCGTATTTGATAAACATGTCAGCTATTGGCTTTAACTGGACACGATTGTAACTACGAAAAACACAGGTCATTAACCACCATAATCGAATGGAGAAGATTTATGGGATAAGCATATTCTCTATAATGACATATTGTTTTATGTGTGCCAATTATAATATTTACCCATACTTGGATGCCATGATCTCGTTATCTGCGGCCGTCACTAGCATGCTTGACCCATATTGGAATCGAATGGATAAGATTGACAGTGAGAGGGCATAAACATACTTATAATGACATGGTAAGGTGAAGAGAAAAACCATAGAATAACAATAAAGTGGGTGGAGGTAAATTCGTGGGCCGACTGGTAATCCCATAGTTTTTACTGGACACGAAATAAATATGACATGACAGACATTAAAATATACTGGACACAAAATGGCGGAGATAGAATCACTTGCATTAATCAAATACGACACAGGAGCAAACATTTAAAAGATAGTAGGAGAGGTCCTCAACATAGAAGACAGTGAAAACCAAACTTAAGGTAACAAGCCTTCAAATTGTGGCTGCGTGGTGAATCTGTATCCATCCCAATCAAAGTGTGGGCGCATATTGCGGGCACGATGGTCAGACGTCTCGTCGCTGAGTGGGAAGTAGACCGTGAAAGTTCGGTTACTCCCATAACCGGACACACCAAGGACCCTCCCGGCCCAAAACCCATCGTTGTCGCGGAAGTCGACACGGTCTTCGGGCATGTAGGCGTCGTAAGAAATACGAGGCGGCCGTGGACGAATTCGTTGAACCGGGAGGACCTCCCTCAGCAGCTCTCTTCTATTGTTGTGTAGGAGGGTCACATATTCGACCTCCCAGTGGTTAGGGTCCAGTTTGCGCACAAGGGTCGCCTCGTAGAACGACCCGAGCATCCCAGACTCACCGCCGACAATCTCTACTCTTTCATTTCGTCGGTATGACGGCGGCGACATTGGTCCTGCATAACATGAAACAAATAAGGTAGTATAATGATACAAGTAGCACAACTGAAATCTACACAAATGAAGTGATCGACAAACCTCCATCGTCTGATTCGTCGGATGATATAACGATGGGGACAGGTCGGGGAGGGAGGCCAGATGAGGAGCTGGGGTAAGAGGATGTCATTTCGTTGAAGGGTTGTTGGAGAGGTTGTTAAATGGAAATGGGGACTTAACTTCACCGATTTGTGGGGAGTATGGATGGTGAATGGCTATCATATAAGTGGGGTGTTTGTGGGAAATAACAACATTGTGCCAATGTGACCGTTGAGGGAGGAAAAAAAGAAACAAAAAGCAAATTGGATTGAATGGCCGTGTGTTGTTGTTGTCTACAATGAACATGGCAGTGGACTCATCTACACATGACACGTGTCAATTCTAACATGACAAAAGATAAAGTGGGTTTACTACTTGTCGGTAGACGCTACATGACACCCCTTTAAAACAACTAGCCGGTTAATTAATAGCTACTGGATAACAAACAGTTTTCCACTATACAACTTTAGCAGTGGTTTTAGTAAAATTTTGACCTTTGTATAAAATTTGGTTTCCCACTCACCATTAATACTAAAAAAATGCAAAACCATAGAGAGAGGAGTACACCCATATTAATTTAAAACCACGAAATACATTTTCAAACAATATATTATGTTGAAAGAAATGAATAAAATTTTGACCCAACAATAACTTCAGAGAGACCAGGAGTGGAATCTCGCAGAGGGTAGGTAAAGACATTTGATAAGACAGGAGAGAGAGAGAGAGAGAGAGAGAGAGAGAGAGAGAGAGAGAGAGAGAGAGAGAGAGAGAGAGAGAGAGAGAGAGAGAGAGAGAGAGAGAGAGAGAGAGAGAGAGGGCGGGGCAGAGAGATGGCGGGAGTGAGATTAAATCTCCCGCCCTGTCATTTACCCCTTAAGAGAATAAGAGGGAGAGGAGGGAGGAGGGGGAGTCCATAAACCCATTCACGCGCTTGACACCTACTGGGGTTAATTGGACAGACAACGACTTCTTGGCGGAAATGAGTAAGTCATCCTTCCATTTAGGTTATGCGATACATCTCTCCTCACAATGTGTTCTTCTCCCTGTAAAACTGAATGTCCCCTCCCCCCCCCCCCCCCCCCCACTAACTAATGGAACAGGGGAGAACTCGTCCGTGTGTATCACTGTATTGTTTGGCGGATGGTGGGATTGTGAAGAGGGCATTTGGGTCGTGAAGTCGTCGAAGAGTCAAAAGGTCATACTGGTAGACGAAAGTATTGACTACGTCTCGCTTAAGAAACAACTGATGGCCAAGTTTAATGTCGATGGGAGGAGGCATGACGTTGAGCTCACATATGTAAAGCCGAAGAAGGAAGGGTGCAGACCTTTTTCCATTGGGGATGATGAAGACTTGCAGGCCTACAAGTTCGTAAATGGTCTTTCCGGTGAACGATTCTGGCCTATCGACCTCCATGTCTCCCTGATATGCAAGGTTGGCGGCGATTTCACCACTACGGAAGGATCCACAACGACCCATCCACTCGGGGGTGGGCCACACTTGACCCTAGAAGATCACCCACAGTTACAAACTAAAACCCTCTTGGCAGGGGATGAGGAATTGGAAGTTGTGGTAGCACCAGGTGTCGATCGAGCAAGAAGAGTTGTCCAGTTAGAAACTAAGAGTGTCCAGTTAGAGAGCTCACTTGTCCCGTTAGATAATCCACGTGTCCAGTTAGAACAAAGTGATGCGTTGTACAACGTAATTGCTTATGACCGTGGGAAGCAGGTCATTTCTGTGAGCAGTGACGTCGAGGATGTAGTCAGCCCGTGGGATCACGACGCGGAGCGAGCGGTAAGGGAAGTAGAGGAAGCATTTCTGTGAGCAGTGACGCGGAAAAGGGAAGACCGGAGCGTTTCCGACGACTGTGAAACTTGAACCAATAGAGTGGGCGCGTCCCGCTAATGGGAAATTTAAATTGCAGAAGCGCCGCCGCACGTAGCGGGGGCATAGGAAATTCCATCTGCGGGGCCTTTCGGAATGAAGTAGATAGTACGCCCATTTTGGTTAGACGCCTTTCGCAAGGAATTATGTTGGCTATCTGCAACTTCGTATGGGGGGTTTTGTTCTAGTTTGTTCTAGTTTGTTCTAGTTCTAGTTTGTTCTAGTTCTAGTTTGTTCTATTATGTTAACGGGATGCCATATGACATTACCCCCTTTTGACATGACAATATCGGATTTTGGCATGACAATAGTTTCATATTGACATGACAGTTGCTTCATATTGACATGACATGTCATACTTAAAAAACCAACGAATACAACAATCCAACAATAAGTACATATCCAACTGTCTAAAACCAACAAACATAAGTGCATAACCAAATGTCTAAACCAACTAACAAGTCTACACAAACCAACAATGTTTATAAAACCAATGGGGGAGTTTTTTTAAGGATCGGATGGGGTTGTAAGACGTCCGTGAAACATGGCAACACAAAGGGCATGGCGGTACGCCGCAATGAATGAATTGTCCAGGCCACGGAACTTGGTGTCACCGGTCGCGAGGAGCTGCAGGAAACGGATGGCATATGGACCGTAGTCGCCCCTACATCAAAATAACGAAAATTGCTCACACAACCTGTGCCAATGTTTTCTAAATGAAGAGCCAATAATGACATGACTTACGATTGTTTGTTTTGGGGAATCCCCTTCACCCTTTTGTACGCCAAAGGTTCCGAGACTTTGCCGACCCATTTGACTCGAAGTTCAGGGTGGCCGTTCATCAAAATTGGGAGGAGGTGGGTAACCGCCTTCAGGAGGCCCAACATATGGTGGTCAGCGACGTGGCTTGTGTCGCAATCGTACACGTCCAATGTCCACTCCGTGAAGTTGATGTCAAGGGCCACCCAGTGCTCGTTCTTCAGATTCACAGGTGCCAACACGCGGTCGACATCGGCCCAACCCGTCGGAAACTTCTTCGGCAACTTCCCGTCGAAGTATTGGGTCATCGTGTCGTCCCCCTTCACCACCTCAAGGTCCCCCTTCGCGTCCGCCAGTTTCTTCTGCAGGAGATACCCCCACAAGAAATCCAGAACGGCGACCCCTTCGTACTTGTCACCGGCGTTGATGTCCTTCCGCAGTAGGGCGCAAGCTTGCTCAATATGCTGGACGCAAGGAAAAATCTTTATTTTGGAAGACCATATGAGGAAGAAGGTGATGACTCGAACCACAATGTGGGAACGTAACTAACCTCGGATGACACCCAGTTGGTCGGTGATTGCAGTGTCCCAAAGAACTGCTTCGCCAGTAGGGTGCCTTCCACCGACCAGACGGGGAACGCATCAGCATCTGCCCTGGTCGCCATGCCTAGCTCGACGGCATCCATTGGCTTCTTGCCCACACGCGGCTTCTTTGCTGGCTGCGTTTCCTCCGCCTGGGACAACGTATCAGGATGTTGACGGGTGCTTCTTCTCGGCCGTATGAGAGGCACCTCAGCCTCAGCCTAAACATCAGAACCGGGTGCCACCAACTCCTCCTGCAAATTGAAGCCCATTGCGCATGACATGACAGTAAACACAAATAACATGACATCATTTATATATTCACATGACAGTCTCATGCGCAAACCTTGTCCTTGTCCTTCAACTTGACCTCCTTAAACTTGGCATTGGCCCTCAACTTGTCCTCCTTTCTCTTGTCCTTGCTCTTATCCTTGTCCTTCCCTGATCCATGAACCTCAGCACATGACCTCTGCGTAAATTAACATGACATATATAATGATAAACATGACATCTATATGAATTGACATGACGATTATGATCTGTTACCGGGGAGAACCTTACCTCCTTTCCCAGAACTTCCTTGTCCTTGTCCTCCTCCTCCTTGCCGTTATCCTTGTCCTTCACTGATCCCTGAACCTAACCACATAACCTCTTATTAACATGACATATACTGGAATTGGCATGACATGTATTGATACTAACATGACATACATTACTAACAACATGACATTTACAGGAGATGACATGACGATTGTGATCTAATACCAGGAGAACCTTACCTCATTTCCCAGAACTTTCTCTCGCTCCTCCGACTCCCTGGTCCCCTTCCACCGCAGTTCCCTTCTCATGTTTTCAATCGCCTCCTCAAGCTTCGCCATCTTCGAATTTACCTCAGCGAATATACTCCTCAGCAACTCGCCCATCTTTGCCACTAACCGTGACTCTATCTCTAATAGGGTAGCTTGTGTCTGCGTGCCCTCCCCTGATTCTTGTGTTGACCCACTTGCTCCCTTTGGTTGTTTCTTTGCTGAGGGTTTGACATTTGCTGATAAGAACGCCCGGGCTATGTCGTCAAAGAAGTTGTCCCGCTTGTCGTGAGTGTTTCAGGCATCGCGGTATAAACCGATTGCTCTCTCCACATCATCGAGGAGTAGAAGAGGCCTCACGGCTGCAGGGTCATTGAAGTGCCCCAGCTCCTTCGCCTCCTGCGGTCGGGTTTCGATTGAGGCATACTCGAGGTTCAGGTCTCTAAACTCGTATCGCAGACACCTGGGGTACAGCTTCTCGTCTATGACATTCGCGAATTGGTCGGCCATTGGAGTGAGGGCTTCGTACACCCATAGCTGCAATTACATATTGTCCAGTAAATAATCAGTTCATGTCCAGTCAATAAATGTTAGACGTCTAGTAAACCAGTATAAGGCGTCCAGTCATATCTGTGTACGAACCTGGAAGGCGAGAGGGAAACCCATCAGGCAATAGGTCGGGCGTGCATTGGAGCTGCCCTCGAACCCGTCGTCGTCCTCGGGCTCTTCGCCATAGCCACAGTTGAGACTGGTGACAATGGCAAACTCAGCTATTGAGAACCTGACGACCGCTTCATGGATCTTGTACCATGTTTCATTCTCCTTCTTCGACTTCAATTGTCGTTGGAGAACATAGTGTACAAGCTGTGTCGAGAACTGGACCCTTGTGCCCAGTCTTGCAATGCCCCCCAACGGGCTGTCGGTCAGGCGCTTCCAATGGGACTCACTCAACCGGTTGTCAATGTTAACCAGGAGCGCCATCCGGGAGTGTTGGTTAATTTTTGCTTTGAAGTGTCTTTCTTCCTCTACGACATACACAGCCTGCACAAACTTTAACATGGCAGCCACACTGTAGCACAACAATCACAACTTACATTACTCGAACGAAAGCCATATTACCGCGCCGGATGTTTGAGCTGTACGGTCTACAATCTTCTTCATACTTCGCTGCGACATTTTTAATATTCACCAGATATCCTGCACAGTGGAAGACCCAAATTCAGTATTCTACACATCAATTCTTCTCCCCCAACCCACGGTTCCCTTCATATCA
Organism: Persicaria tinctoria; assembly: GCA_037127255.1. Lineage (NCBI taxonomy): Eukaryota > Viridiplantae > Streptophyta > Magnoliopsida > Caryophyllales > Polygonaceae > Persicaria > Persicaria tinctoria. The sequence goes on from JBANSL010000010.1 coordinate 25,467,470, forward strand.
ATATCAAATGTACCATGACACAAACACAATTACACATGACACATACACATATACACATGACACATGGTTGTGAAAACATGACATCATACGTATTCAATCTGTCCATCTCCATTTGCACACAAGTAATCCTATTCTAGATAATTTCGATTCCACATAAAATTTTCACTCTTTCTACAATTTTCTCTAACCCTAATGCGCCGCATTTCAACCAATTTCCCCCAAATTCCCCCCTAATGCGCCGCATCTACCGTCATAAGCCCCATTTCGCCCAATTCCCACCTAAACTGAACGGATCTACACTCCCCTTCTCCTGATAAGTTGGATTCAACAACACAGTTGCCCAATTTCCTCGTTCCCAAAAATCCCCTTCTCTCCCAGACGCACAAACCCCAGTACCCAAACTTTCCACCAATTGTTTTTAACTTGACGTCGGTTACTTCCTACATGACAGGGCGATATTGCGTACTGTCAACCCATTCGACCCCTTCTTCCCGTTTTCACACAATCCAAACCAGTTTTGTTTCTTCAAATCTGTTCCTCCCCTACCAATCGAAGCAAAATGTATTTAATCGGCATTGTGAGGGTTTACTTACTTCGAAGTCTCGTCTCCTCTCATGCACTGTCGTCCTCTTCCTCGCCTTTGCTTCTTCTTTTACTCTCTCGCTCTGTCGTCTCCTTCCTCTTCTTCTTCCTTCTCTTCTTCTTTTCCTCAGCCTTGCATGTGGAATTGTTGCCCTCTCTCTCTCTCTCTTCCTCTTTTGTAAGCCGTGAGAGCAGTTGGGGTCGACAGTTTTCAATTGAAACCGCTTCCACTCTCACTCATCCACTCTCTCTCCCACAATAACTTCCCTCACTTCCACTCTCTCTCTCCACAATAACTTCCCCTTTCCTCTCTCTCTCCACACCGCTTCCTCTCTCTCTCTCTCTCTCCTCCTTTTACCTTCCCTCTGTCCCGGTTAAATCCAACCGGCAATTATGCCTTTTTTTGGTGTGGGGGGGGAGGGTGTAACCTTTGCAAATGTTGTGGATAGGGGGTTAGGCTAGCAAACCATTTCGGGACAAGGGTCATATAGTTTAAATCCCTCTAAATCTTTTTTTTAAATATTGAGTTTTTTTTTGTTTTATTTATTTTCCTTTATATAGTATTTTTTTTCTTTACGTATACTAATTTATTTTAATATTTACGTAATTTATTTCTTTTTTTGTTGCTATATTTATGTGTTTATTTTTTTAATTATTCATTTAATTTATATATTTATTTATTGTAATATTTTGTTTAATTTGTTGTAACATTTTTTTATCTTGTTTATTAATCAATTATTGTTTGTATAATTTAATTTTTTGATTAATTTTTAACGTATCAATTTTATATATTTAAGTTTTCTTATTTATTGAAATTATATATTTATTTAATTAATTGATTTATTTATCTCGTTTATTAATCTATTATTTTTTTTATTTTAATAATCTAGTATTTATTTATATATTATTTCTTTTTATATTATTAATTTATTTTCTATAGATTATTATTTAATTTAAATACATACTAAATTATTTCTGTCATTTTTTTAATTGAATTCTATTTGAAATAATAAATTTAGTTAGAAACCCAAATTGATCTGGAGGAATACAAGTCTCGGTAAAAGAGGGGTAACAAACATACTAGAATCCACACCTATCTCGTGACAAAAAGAAAACGATTTGTAACTAAATTTCTAAAACTCTATATTTCCTTCTCACCCCGGACTCTTTATATGTCTCTCAAAATTCGTCTTGCGAGATAGGAAACACGAGTCTCCATCCTTTCTACTATTGGGCTTGTTTGGTATGCATTACTGGTAATAAAAAAGGGTAATGGGAATGGATGATTCTCACTTTTCTTGTTTGGTAGTTTGAAAATTGGTAATCGGAATGATTACCGGTAATCAACCATTACCCTTTTCATGGCTCATTTCATTCCTCCCCAAAAGATACGGAATGGTTCATTCCCAATTTCTACTTATATTATTATTATTATTATTATTATTATTGTTATTATTATTATTATTTTATTGTTATTATTATTATCATTATTATTATCAACAAATCATTTTTACAAGAAATTAGTGGGTAGCCGAGATACTATCTGGGCACCCACTCCCTTAGCGATAATGAAGTTAAGTCTAGTAAAAATATAAGCTGCAGCACGAGCTCCGACATCCTGAGATACGGAGAATTTCTGAATCCGCTTTAGCAAGGCAACAGCATCCGTATCCAGCTCCCCCAACGAAGAGAAAGAGAATGGTAGGAAACCATAACCCGCTGTCGTGCACAAATCACGATACTTGACACGCTTACGTTGGGCAGCATCAACAACAACACGACCAGGGACAAAGTCAGACATCCCCGACTGAGTCAAGGGGGAGGATCCCGTCAGATCAACACAAACATCACGCCCTCTGTCCCATGAATAAAGAAGCAAATCTGCCGGACGAAGAGGTCTATCATGCACATCCACCAAACCGATATCAACCTCCTTACCGGCAGAATCCCAGCCCTGTAACAGATATCCAATAAGACGTCGCGCACAAGGTTATGTCGATGTTTAATGCCCACCGTACCAGCACAAGACACAGCATGATCTCCATAGATATCATCATCAAAGACCCGAGAACAAGCCGGACAGGGCCTAGACACCGTGAACAACGGAACACCAAGTCGATAACTAAGCACACTGCGATAGGTCCTTCCATTCATAGTCTGCCCCAGCCCAGAAATAGGAACGACACACAACCAATCGGAGGAGTGAGCACCCTGATGAGACTTCCACAATGCCACCTGTCGCGAAGTCAAAGAGAAAACAGAGTCCGATGTAGCAGCAACCTTCGCGAAATATATATCTGCCAATTTCTTTATAAGTTTGGGGGCATCGATTTCACTAGGATCGCGTAGAAGATCAAAACTCGTGGCCTCATCAAAAGCACGACAAGCATCATCAAATGTAGGACCAGTAGCAGTAATACCAGAAGGGCGTAGGAGCTTAGCCTGCAACTCAGCAGACTGCAAACGAGATGCCAGAAAAGCATAATGTAGGACATCCCCAGCAGCATACACTCCGAGCCCACCAAAATGAAAAGGGAAGGTGGCAAGCCGCCACTGCCAATCTCCAAACCCAGGCCCTGACGCAGTGACAATACGTTCCAAGCTAGAACGGAGTGCCGCATCGAATGAGAGCTGGGCCGGCTCAAAGACACGCGGTGAACAAGTACGCAAAGCAAACTAAAGTTTAGAGATACCCGTACAAGCCCTAAGTAGAAGTAACTCGCACTGTGGATCCTCAATTCTCGCGACAGAATCCATAAGCTCTATGGTCCTAGTCACTCTCTTCGCCACAAGGTCACTGCCGAAAATGGGGCACGCGCTGACAGGCCCACCCAAAACTTTGACACCACGTGAAGGCCGAGCAATGGAGGGAGGAAAACACCAGGAAGCCGACTCCTGGGGTCTTCTGTAGGCCAAAAAACCTCGGTCTTATCCACATTAAGATGAAGGCCAAAGCGGGGACCCTCCGCCATAATCAGATCCAAGACCTTCCCCACCACCAAAGTGTCCCCAACAATAGTGCCATCATCTAAGTACCAAGCCTGCAAACTTAGGGCAAAAGAGTCTCTAATCTTGCATACCAAAGGATGCAATACCAAAGCAAAGAGCAAAGGCCCTAAAGGATCTCCCTGCTGAACCCCCCGACAAGACCATAAGCTATGCTCCCCATAATACAGTCGGGCAGGACTAGAGTAAAAAAACTCCACCCATCGAGATAGAGTCGGGCAGTGACGGCGAACTTCCTGTAACATAGCCACACGATCAACTAAGTTGAAAGCATTCTGAAAATCGACCAACAACATAGAAAGACCCTCCTCGCCGCCACGGGCCTCAACAAAACGATTCAAGGCATGCAGAATAGCCTCTCCTCCACCGGATACCCCGACCCCAAACTGAAGCCCAGCAAAATAACCAGACAAAGAGGGACCGACCAAACAAGCACCAACCTTAGAGACAAGGCGTCTCCAAATAGTTCCAACAGCAATAGGACGAATGCCTCCACCTGGTTTAACAAGTGGTGTGAGCGGAGCACTAGCAATATACTCACCCAGAGCCTGTGGACAGCGGCCTTCAAGGAAAAGATTAACCACCCGAGTAATAGAGGAGATCAAATCATCCGAAATAGCAACAGCAGCTCCACCCAAACAATCAAAAAGATGCTGAGCATGGAACCCATCTCTCCCACAGGACGTGCCACGCGGGAAGCTCCGAATCATATCCAAAACAACGGCCGAAGAGGCAACGAGAGGATGATGATCAACAGGCAACGATGGCAAGTTAGGAAATGACGCAGTAGGGTGCTTATCTCGCAGAGCCTCAAGAGTGGCATCAGAATAGGGGGCAATACCTAATGACGAGAGCACCCGCACAGCAGCAGTGTAATGACCATCACAAATCTTCCTCCGACATTGCTGGAGGTTATGCTCACTCAAATCAAAGTCCTCCTCCACACCAAAAGAAGGGGGAACCTCAGCTAAGGTCTCCTGCACAAGCTGCAAACTGCCACCAGGCACACCCCAAGCACAGATAGCACTAGCAATACTCTCCTCCTGGCACTGACGCTTGACAACAGTCCTACACTCAAGATTACTTCATGGGGAAAAGGTCTTAAGTATACAAAGAGGCATCACAAGCAAGCGAATCCAGCAGGAAAGGTCGCTCGGAGAGTCAAGCACACCATCCAAAGCCCCTTTTAGAACCCGAGCAAAACCTAGGCGACACTTAGGAGGGATGGATTTCACGGTGCGTAAGCCCATAGAAAACAAACGGTCAAGTGAAGATATAGTCAAACCAGCAGGCACATCCCCAACATCAGCCAAGAGAAATGACGGAGATGGAGCTTAAGGCCTGGGAATATCATAAATAATAAAACGAACAAGGCCATCACCACAGTCGGGGGGCGTCACGGAATCATCCTGACTATGCCGACACCGAGCCCGAAAGGTATGAGTTTTAAGACAAACTCCACATAACCAAACCCCCATGCGCCTGCAAGTCATCTCAGCATCCGAATAAATAACCAAACTATTAGAAAGAGTATGACGGGTAAGGACCTGAGCATCACCACTGCAATGTCGATCACGGAGGTGCCTGAGCATGGAGGTTTTAACAAGGCCTCTACCACCACCATCAAGGCACCCACAGAGACCCACAAAAGGACAATGATACCGAACAAGGTCGGGCATCCCATAAACCGAACTAAATAATAAAAATTATAAACTAAGCACTCAACAAAATAATAATAAAATACTCAAATCTTCGATCAACAATGTCATGGGAGGCTAATTAAATTGATCAATTAACCCACACCAGCCGAACCGATGACACAATTCGGCGAAGACCAAACTCACAGCACCAACCAGATCGAGACCAACAACAGAATAAGAAACCGCTCCAAAACCAACACATTCAGCCGATCATCAACCGGAGAAGACGACCGGAGAAGCACCACCACACAACGGTAGCAAAACAAAGCCCGATCGAGATGAAACAGCAGGACAGTAGCAGCGGCACCACAACAACAGCATACACCAGCGATCGAACCGTTACCCGACACCGATCGAACCCAGCGATCGAAAAACCAGACCCGACAAATGTAAAACAAACACCGTAGACGTCGAACGTAGTTGAAGAAATCAAACCTGAAGTGACGCCAGACACCGGGGGGATCCGAACCGGCCTGAGGAAGCTAGTGGCCCTAGCCGCCGGGATGAGTGGGAGAGGGACACATCGCCGATCGCCGATAATGAGACAGTAATAATATATTTCTATTTCTATTATTATATTTATTAGAATTTTATTATATTTATACTTATATTATTATTATCAATACTTTATTATTTAATATATATTATATTTTAATATTTAACAATAATAATATATTTCTATTAATATTATTATTTTTTATAAATATTTTATTATTTGATATATTATATTATATTTTTTATTTTTAATAATAATAATATATTTTTGTTTTTATTTTTATCAGTATTTTATTATATTTATACTTATATTATTATTAATATCAATACTTTACTTTTTTATCAAAATTTTATTATTTTATATATATTATTTTTATTATATTATATTATATTATTATTATCAATATTTTATTATTTAATATATATTATATTATATTTTTATTTTAATAATAACAATAATTTATTAATATTATCACTTTTATCACTTTTTAAATTTTATTATTATTATTATTATTTCAGGAATGTTTGATTCCGATAGCATACCAAACAACCAGCTCGAGTAATGAGTGATTATCATTTTCTGATTCCATTCCGATTCCGATTACCATTTCGATTCCAGCACTCATACCAAACGGGCCCTTACTACACTTTCTTCCTCTAGAACAAACGACCCTTCTCATAGCAGTGAACCTGCATCCCGAATGTTGCCACCGTCATTGCATCAACATTGTAAAACTTGATATCAGTTCATTTGAACAAGGGCGTCGAATTTGGATATCAGCTCGGATGATGGCACAAATCTTGACACACAATCAAGAAATCAAACCATCCCATCTCAACCTACATGTTGTTGCAGGAGGATGGTCAAGTATCAAATATAAATAAACTGTAAAGCAAACTGACTCCCTGTCTCAGCAAATAAATACAAGACTTCCTCCCGTTGTAGTAGAAGGCAGTCAGGATCGATCCACGAGGAAGCGTGTCAACGCCTGCCTTTTCAGTTCCAGAAACTCAGCAAATTCAACCAGAAGCGTACTCGACTTCGAGTAAGATACTCGACTTCAAGTAAGATACTCGACTTCGACTAGGTTGTCGACTAAAATAGAAACACAGAAACGCAAAGAGAAAGCAGAGAGCTGGTCGACGTCGACTAACCCTACTCGACGTCGACTACTGTAGCAGTCGATTTCAGGTAAAACAAGTCGATCTCGAGTAAAACAGAAGTAAACACCGAAACTTTAAATTGCCTAAAAAACGAAAGCAAACACGAAATTGGTGAAATAAATCAATAAACTAAAAATACTTCCAAGATCAGGGTTTCAACACCACAACGATAACCATGCAAAATAACACATAAAGGCATAAAAGATCATGCTTTTGATCAAATAACTTTCGTTATTAACAAATAGAAATATATAGAGGCTTTCGCATAAACCCTAATTGTTACTAACCCTTTTTCACATAATTAATCCAAGTTGCATTAATATCACTTTCGCTTCAATAACACAAACAAGGATCACCTTCAACTTTCGCAAAAGAATCATGCTCATAGGGATAGAAGACGAAATCGCATCAAAAGATTGTACCTTTACCGCATCACCTCACATGGCTGTCGTCGGGCTCACCCCGACCCTAGAAGTTGGGTGACTACTCATTCTTCATCATCAAGAAAGACATCAATAATAAAAGGGAACTAAATTGCATTAAATAAAAGCAAACAAGACTTACAACCGAATAAAGCCAACTCCTCTATCGCTTCTCAAACTCTACTCGGCCTCCACCTCCTCTTTCCTACTCGATTTCTCTCTCTATTGTGGCTTGTAGCTTGGATTGAATGAATTAATAAAATCCATCCCCTAATGCCTTATTTATAGTGTTCCATGTAGCTATTCTAGGATGGAACAACTATATCTAAATCTATATAAGATAAAACATTATGATAACGGAAATAATATCGAAAAGGAAACTAAGACTAGTTGTGGATAAATCCTCTTGGACTTGATAGATCTAGATATAGATGGATAGATTTCCACCTATCTTCTCTTGCAAGCAATTCTATCTTCTCGGCGAACTCGATCTCGGACTCGGACTGCTCGACAGGACTACTCAACATTGACAAGAGTACTCGACATCGAGTAGGACATTTCTCCGTGGATTGCACTCGAGCTCGAGCAGCTTCTGGACTCGTCGACATGTACTCGACATCGAGTACGTCTACTCGACGTCGACTAACTTTGGCTCCTCGAGCGACTACGCTCGACTCTGTGTAGATTTCTGGCCTTGATGTACTCGATCTCGATCAAGTCTGGTCGACGTCGAGTAGAACTGGTTCGCTCTCAACATTCTGCTCTGTTATTGAAATGCACTTTCCCGAGTCCTCGTTTGTCGGATTGACGCATATGATCATGCGTTGGAAAGCTCTTTTCGAGGGCTACAACTTTCATGAAGACATCAAAGCTTGACCCAGAACAATGAATGGCGAAAAGTGCGCTTTTCTCCGGCTGCACCATTCTTAGCTTCTTCATGACTTTCCTTTAAGCTCCAAAGTGCGCCCGATTTCTGCGAAATATAACAAAAACTTGTGTAGACCTCAATATATTGCAAATAAAGGTAAACTACACAAATTCGGTATTACTCTAACCCAAATGTATGAAATACATGTAGAAATCGATATAAAAGTATGTGTAAAACATGGCAATTTAGGCTCACAACATTACACTGGTACAAAATGTTACCCTAATACCACGGTGATGTGAGCCTAAATCGCCATGTTTTACACTTACTTTTATATCGATTTCTGCATACATTTCATACATATGGGTTAGAATAGTACATAATTTGTGTAGTTTATGTGTATTTTCAATATATAGAGGTCTACACAAGATTTTGTAGTATTTCACAGAAATCGGATGCACCTTGGAGCTTCAAAGAAAGTCATGAAGAAGCTCAGAATGGTGCAACTGGAGAAAAGACCACTTTTCTCCATTCATCATTCTGAATCAAGTTCTGATGTCTTCATGAGAGTTGTAGCCCTCGAAAAGATCTTTCCAACGCATACTCATATGCGTCAATTTGACGAACGAGGACTCGGGAAAGTGCGTTTCAAGAACAGAGCAGAATGCTGAAAGCGCACAGAACTACTCGACGTCGACCAAACTGGTCAACTTCGAGTACGTTTTTGGTCGACTTGCCTCCCAGAAGTCGAGAACGAGCACCGGATCGAACGAGCACCAGACCACTCGAGCAGTACAAATCTACTCGACGTCGAGTAGGTTAGTCGACGTCGAGTACCCATGTCGAGTCCAGAATGTAGCCGAGCTCGAGTGCAATCCGAGGAGAAGAAGACCTACTCGAAGTCGAGTACTACCCAGTGAGCAATCCGAGCCGAGATCGAGTGGATACCCGAGTATGTGGGTTACTTGCAAGTGAAGGCACGTGATATTCTATCCAATCAAGTGAACATCTATCAAGAGAAGAAAGATTTATCCACATTAGATATTTTCCTTATTTAACTATTAGATTTATTTCCTTTATTTATCAAGTTTTATCTTAGGATTTAGATGGATAGAAGATATAGTTGTTCCTTTCCTAGATTAGCTAGATGGAGCACTATAAATTATACCCTAGGGGGCTGATTTTTATACATTCAAGCCAAGTCGTCTTCGGGCGCATGGAGAGAGGAGGAAAGAGACGATTGCATGGTTGTAAGTTTTAGTTTATTTTATGATAAAGTTAGTTTCTTTTATTATGTTTTATTTCTAATTTCTTTCTTGTAGGGTTGGGGTGATCCCAACATATACATGTGTGTTTGATTTATGAATTTATGAATTTGTATGCCTTTATCAACATCTACCTATGTTCTTAATCCTTTGCGAGAGTTGAGGAAATTCCTTATTTGTGATAATGAAGCGAAAGCGATCTTATTATGAATTTGGATAGTAATTAGGGTTTGCTTGCGAAAGTTGGTTGATCCTAATTAAGAAAAGGTAGTAACAGTTAGAGTTTATGCGAAAGCCTCTATATTCCTATTTGTAAATAACAAAAGTTATTTGATATAAAGCATGCATCTTTATGTGATTTATAATATACACATATGTTTATTTTTGTGGAGATCTCTAACTGACGAGAGGGTTTCTCGACCAAATAAATTTGTAGTAACCCCAGAAGCCGATTTCGAGCAATTCGAGTCCAAATTTCGAGCTAGATTTCTTCCACATGAAGCAAAGGATATTCTATCAAGATGGAAGATATTTATCAACTTTAGTAATTCCCTAATTTACCCAGGGGGAATTTTATTTGTTTTATTTCGTTTATTTATCAAACATTTGTCTTAGGAAATAGATAGATAGATTTAGATAGAGATATACTTTATATCAAATAAATTTCATTATTAACAAATAGGAATATAGAGGTTTTCACATAAACCCTAAGTGTTACTACCTTTTCTTAATTAGGATCAACCAACTTTCGCAAGCAAACCCTAATTACTATCCAAATTCATAATAAGATCGTTTTCGCTTCAGTATCACAAATAAGGAATTTCCTCAACTATCACAAAGGATTAAGCACATAGGTAGATGATGATAAAGACATACAAATTCATAAATCAAACGCACATATCTATGTTGAGATCACCCCAACCTTAGAAGAAGGAAATTAGAAACAAAACATAATGAAATAAACTAACTTTAACATAAAATAAACTAAAACTTACAAAACCTTCCAAACATTCCTCCTCCTTCTCTCTCGCCTCCTATCTCCTTGCGTTTGAAGACGACTTGGCTTGAATGTTTGAAAATCAGCCCCCTAGAGTTTTATTTATAGGCCACAATCCTTGCTATCCAAGGAAGGACAAAGGCTATCTCTATCTAAATCTATCTATCTACTTCCTAAGATAAATGTTTGATAAATAAAAGAAATAAAACAAATAAAATTCCCCCTAGGTAAATTAGGGAATTACTTAAGTTGATAAATATCTTCCATCTTGATAGAATATCCTTTGCTTCATGTGGAAGAAATGCAGCTCGGAATTTGGACTCGGACTGCTCGAAATCCGCATCTGGGGTTACTCGATATCGACCAAGTAAGGTCGATATCGACCTTTCTTATCAGCTTCACTCGATCTCGGCATCTGGAATGGATTTCGAGTTATCTTTACTCGATATCGACCAAAGTTAGTCGATATCGACCAAAGTTAGTCGGTATCAACCAAAGTTAGTCAATATCGACCTCTTCTGTGTTTCTCGAGTTACTCCGGTCGATTTCTGGCATTTTTGATCGATTTGCTTCACTCGATATCGACCAAGTTAGGTCGATGTCGACCCTCTTGACAGTTCTCAGCATTCTGCTTTATTCTTGAAACGCACTTTCCTGAGTCCTCAGGCTGCACAATCCTGAAATGCACTTTCCTGAGTTCTAACGCATATGAACATGCGTTAGAAAACTCTTTTTAAGGTCTAAAACTCTCATGAAGACATTAGAACTTGATTCAGAATGATGAATGAAGAAAAGTGGGATTTTCTCCGGCTGCACAATCCTTAGCTTCTTCATGACTTTCCTTTAAGCTCCAAAGTGCGTCCGATTTCTGCGAAATATAACCAAAACTTGTGTAGACCTCCATATGTTGCAAATAAACATAAACTACACAAATTATGTATTATTCTAGCCCAAATGTATGAAATGCATGCAGAAATTGATATAAAAGTTAATGTAAAACATGACGAATTAGGCTCACAGCACTAACCTTGGAAGTTTGCACCTTTATTATTCTATCTTTGTTATTTTGAAGTTTTTGCGCAACCACTCGACATAAAACTACCATTCCCTCTCCATCACTCGACATCGACCAAGTCTAGTCGACGTTGATAGCAACCTCACCACTTTTTCCCGCTATCCTTGAACCCCAAAACACACTAAACCTAGAACCGCTGACTTCTCTCATGATGACGAACCTGACTCCCATATACTATAGCGGGGGTCTTGACTATAAATTTATTTGGTTGAGAAACCCTCTCGTCAAATTGGCGTCGTTGCCGGGGAGATATCAATCGCGCTTAGTTTAATTATGTTTAAGGTTCAGAAAAGCTCATCCCTTTTTCTTACCCTATCACATACCTTACCACCAACTACCTCATCGGTACCAACTGGGTTCCGGGATTTCGCTACTAATTTTTGTTCCTGATTGTGATTTCAAATCTTAGGTACAAAGATGGAAGACTTTATCGAAGGGAATCCTTCATGGGAAGAATGGTTTCAAGATTTGAGACGGAGAAATAGGATCGCAGTGGAGGAGGCACGATTAAGGGAAATAGCCCGGCTAGAAGATGAAATTCGAAGGCTTGAGGCTTCCATTCAGTCTAAAGGATCATGCCTTCCTCTCGACGAGCCAATTGACCCACTCGATGTCGACATCCAGGTATGTCCTTCCTCGAATTTCATTCCTACTTTTCTACCTATTGTTGATGAATCTTTTGAAGGATCTCAAGCACTAGAAGAGAAGAAAGCGGACATTGTTGCCCAGGATATTTCAAGGTTGCTTTTACCTTACAAGGTGAAGGCCATCCCCGACAATTTTGAGCAACCGATGTTCATATTTAAGTATGGGGTCCTAGCAAAGCGGCATGAAGCTCCGCAGGATAAGGAGGAAATATCTTTTCCCACTCCACCGTTCCGCTGTGGTGGAGATACACAACCAAGTCAACCTATGAAACGAAAGAGGTATGATGATGAGGTATGTATACTTCCTTTATGTCTTCCTTTATGCATGCTAGCTGGAGCTCGGGAAGATGAATGGGTGAAGCCATGGAGCGTTCACTCGGGGAGATTCAAGCTTCTTCATACGAGGCCCCCAGATGACATCCCACGCTTTCCACCACCGGAGGAACCACCAGATCCACCTATACCTACGGACAAAGATGAGCCAGGCTAAGACTAAAAGGGAAGTAGGTCAAGCTAAAGACTTAAAATTTAGCGCTTACGGGAGGCAACCCGCTATTTCTTATTTCTTAGATTTTAGATAATGTTGGTTTCTGTTTTTAAACATTATTTTGGATTTGCTATTGTGGATTTTGTCTTTCTAACAGAATCTTGCAGGTACGAAAGAGTTGCAGAAGTACTTGACGTCGACCACCCCTATCGAGCAAAATGGCATGTGATCGACGAGGATCAACCTAGAGGCTTTCACTGTACTCGATGTTGAGTAATTGAAGTCGACGTCGACTACTTCACTCGATATCGACCACTTCTGCACAAACTTTAGCAATTGATTCCGAAGTTCGACACACCTATCTAGTTGAGTTTCTTTCTTTACCTCTTGTTTTTTATACAGTGAGGAGGACACTGTAATGTTTAAGTATGGGGTGGGGGAAGGGCTTACTTTATGCATATTTGACTTTATTTGACCATATGTGTGCATATTTAAAATTTATTTCTCGAATTGCTTATACATGGCTACCTTGGAATTATCATTGATATCTATTTGCTTACATGTTTGTTTTCCAAAGTTCGAAAAATCACCCCCATCAAATTTTTTGAATAAGTGTCATGGAAGCTTTATTGAACTTGACGATGCAAAATTGGATTCATTAGAGATATAACATGAAATTGCCTAGTAAAGAGAAGTCACAATGAAGTGCATTATTTTATGAAATTGCTTTTGACATGTTGCATGATAAGAGGATGGAGGACTTTATATTTTCCATATATGCTCATATTGTTATATCCTAGCCTTACCTATGCTTATCCATCACAAAAGTCATATTATGCCTTATTTCATATTTGCTCCACGTGATCTAAATATTGTCCATTTTCTACCTTATTTCATATCCGAGAATTATGTTGAGAATGGAAGTTACTTTTGGAGATACTATATGGTTGTAGTGTTGTTATATATCATATATGGAGTTTGGCATGAATGTTTTAAAAATATGGAAATTTTAATGAGTGGAAAAAAATCCGGTCACCTTAGGAGATAAAGGTAGATCGACCCTGCCTGCGTTGAGATGTTAGTTCCGCGGGATGGGACACCAAGGTGAGGAGTCTGAAGCACTAAGTATCCGGGGCCATTCATGACACCCATCTTTGCGACTCGCGAGAAGACAGTGCTGAGATTAGAGAGGTAAAAACATATAAGTGAGAAAAACAAAGAGTGATTCATGAGAGTATGAGTGATGTGAAAATTATGAAGGAGAAAGTGCATCAAAGCAAGAAAGCAAGTTTGAAGAGTTCTCCTCGGATTTCGCACCACGTTACCCAAAAATAGCCCACCACTTTACCTTTTACATTTTCTTCACCATGAGCATAAATTAAAGTCCTCTTGATTATTAATGTTTTTTCATGAATGAATGTTTTTTGCATAACCCTCTTTTTGTTTGTAGAAGTTGCTTTTATTCACATGCATGAATTTTTGGCATTAGTACCTTTTTTAGGATGGTAATTGATTGCAGGCCGGGACATATGAGAATGAATCTAAGATGTTGAGAGTTTTGATTTCTTACCCTGTATGACAATTAAAAAGTATTGCTTGAGGTGGGATGCTTCTTAACTCAAAGTTTCCCCATTACCTTCTTGATCATGTCATTTTAGTACCTCCCTATGTTTGGTAACCACGGTTAATCTTTTACATGAGAAATATGAATCTATTTTTTTATTTCAAATCTTTGTTGTTCGTTCACTTGTACATGTTCTTGTTCCGGTCTGATTATTTCTGTTCGTGTTTTTTCGATTGCTGTTATTCGCCTTGTGCCTTGTTGTTCACTGATGCTAATCAATTCTTGCTTTTAGATTCTTGTTCAATGGCTACTATTCGATTCTTGTTCCCTTGCTTTTAGTGTTGCAAAATAATAGGAATAGATAGAGTTTGGAGTTTTTCTATCTATTTTTTTCAGCCTTAAATATGATTGTAAATGAAGCTATATATTTTTCCTATTAGCAATGATGATTGTGACAGAAAATTGGAGACACTTCAGTAAATGGAATGGAAAAAGTAAAAAACTCAATAAATTGAATGGCAGAAATAAACAATAAATCTGATTTTCTGTCATTAGGAGTAAATGTATGATGAGTCATTATCTTCCATACCCTCTTTGGGCGGTTCTTGTTTATAGTTTGCTTTGCCTATGTTATGAGATGCGCTTATTTTATTTTGATGATTGACACTATAATCATGCAAGTGGTAGAGTAGTTGATAATGCATATTTCATATATGCATTATAGGTGTTTCTTATTGCTATTAGGTATTGATTTTGCTATGTTTTGAGTCTAGTTCCGTTTATTACTTGTGAAGTATTCGAGTTCGGAATCTATGCGTTTTTAGTGTTTATTCAGCAGAATTATATTCCGACCTTGGATGGACTATGGAAAGAGCTTAAGAAGCATGTTTTGGAGCATATGGAGGTTGAAGAAGAGCTAAGGAGGAGCAAGGAGGCACGACATTGGAATTCGTTGAAGGAAAATGAGGAACGTCGAGAACTGCAAGAACGGCGCCCACCGCCCCTTGCACGGCGCCCCGTACGTTGTCCCAGATCCCGGATACGCAGTTTTGGATTCGAAGACTATTATTTTATATTATTTCCCATTAATCCCTCTAGGGTTTTGCCGACCTTAGGAGACTCTATTTAGGTTGTTTTTCATTTATTTTCGCCGGTGTATGGCTATTGGGTGAGACTATGAACACCATTAGAGAGAGAGAGAGAGAGAGAGAGAGAATTGGCATATGAGTTGCTAAACGCATAGTTTCGCCTGTGATTCGAAGACATGGTTGTTTGGATTGCGAGGATTTGAGTTTATTTTATTATTCATGTTCTTAGTTATCATCTTGTGCTTAATTTATATTTGTGTTCCTTTCTATGCCTGATCAAGATGTTAGGAACTGCATCTGTAGCTCTGAATTCATTGTTGTTTTCTCGATAGCAAACAAAGGTATTGACGATAGTGATGTCTCTTTATCTTTGTAGTGGATGAATTCAGTTGTTCTATGTCGAGGATATTTGATTGAGATTGAGTTCGGCATGCGCCTATCTGTCTTGATTTAATAGAGTCAATGTGCCAATTGGTCTTGATTACTTGAGTTCTTAATGCTATTCTTTAGTAATATTGAATAAGATGAGTGAATCTCTGCGGATCTCTCAACTTTAGTCAAGTAGACCTAAGAATATGAATAATTGATAAATCAATCCGAGGACCATGAATTCCAACCATTGTAAGAGAATTACAGGCGAAATGGTCTTTCTACTTTGATATCAATTTGCTTTGTGATCTTAAATCTGATTACTTTTATATTTGTCCCAAAGATCATTGATTTGCTTTAAGAGTCTTGTCTAGAGTTATTGAATAGGAAATCGCTTCTCAATGTGGGTTCAACACCGGACTTCATCGTTATATTAGTAGTTATTTGGTTTATCAAGTGATTGGTTGTCTAATCTATTGGTTGTGTGTTCAATTTTGATTCCCTTGCTGCCGCTTCCTCGTCATCATAAGTACCTATAGATTCAAAATCTGACTAGAAACAACGTATCCCACATGATATAAACTGATAAAAATGAAAGAGTTGATCTTAAACTGATGTATTCAACCAAATAAACTAGAATCCTCAATAAACTCAGATAATTTTCACACACCAGAAATGGTGTCCAACGTCATTTTCAACATTCTAGACTTCCTGAAGAGAAAATAAGAGCTGAATTATTTGCAAATTGAAAGAGATGTGAATAGCAGACTAAAAAATGATCCCATAAAACTTAGCCAGCTTGATTAATCAAATCATAATTAACAAAGAACAGGGAAATAACTATTTGATCCTAATTCTTAAGTTGTGCCCAATTCCTTGGATTAACTTACAGTCAAGACATAGTTGAGGAAACCGCATACGGCAAAAAAGACGAGGGAAGATTGATGACCAGCACCACCAGAGCCAGCGAGGAGGACGACAAATGCCCATCAGAGCTCCTCGGATTCGGAGGAGTTGAAATCAGGAGAAACCCTAATTTTCAAGCATAAAAAACCCCAAATTGAAACTCCTACCTATCACCAATCACCTTTCTTGTCCCTAGCATAAGCATCGCCGCCGCCTTCGAGACATCGATCAGTTTCAGTCGTCGGCCTGTTTGCCCATTTTCGCCGCCTTCGGGAGGAGGAGGGAGTGAACGGGAGACCTATGTTGGGAGAGGATGAACATGGATGTATGTTTTTTGGTTGGGCCAGGTCACCCATTTTTTTTAAAGTTAAAGTGAAAACCTAATGAGCAAAGATTACGAATGCCATTATGAACAGGGTATCATTCATTAACAACGCATGCCCATTATGAACAGGGTTCCTGGGCTGAAAGGAAAAAACAGCATCATCTTTACGCTTGTCAAACTCCTTCCTGAGCTGGTGAGGTGAGAGCCGGTAGTGATCAAGGCCATCATTGTAATTGATTTCTTTCAATACTTCCAAATCCCCACTAATGAGTCAGTTTCCAACAGGGACAATTACCTCCTCATCATAAGGTAATCCCGGAGCTGTCGCTCCCCAGGTTCTAGCTATCCTTTCTTCTTTGTTATGCTTATATATTTTGATACTGCAAATAGCTAAAGGTTGAATGGAATATGAGTAAAAAAAATAGATATCCTATTTTGTTAATTAGTAGGTGTTATGTGATTGCATTGATTAGTTTACGAGAGGCTATTTCATAATTATGTTTTAGGAGATATGAGTTGCTCACATATTTTCAAGGAATGAGATGGGTTTCACTTCCATCTTGTCTTTCTTTGTGAGAATCAACACTTTATACCATTTAAGCCTATTAGCTCAAATGGTAGAGCAATGTGATCAGGCACATAGATGCGGGTTCAAATCCTGCATATGTTGTATATCAATCGGATTAGATGTTATGTATAGTTAGGATGAAGGAATTGACGCAAATACTCAACCATCGTTAAAAATATCACAAAACTACTAAAAATATGCAAAGTAATAAAGTATACTCGAAATGATCTAGAGAAGGTGAACAACGCATATCACAAGACAAAAGGACACAAATAAATTTAGTATGAAATTATTGTGAAACGCAATTTAATTAGAGATTAGCCTATGCAGGATTTGAACCCGCATCATGCACGCGTGTGCGCATCGCTCTACCACTTGAGCTAATAGGCTTACAATTTTCTAAAAACATGAAGAAATTGTATACCAACAAACTAGACTTCTAGGATTTGGATGTCAGTAGAAGTGTATACCAACAAACAAGACTTCTAGTGATCAAGTCTCTTAGTAGCTTCTCCAGATCCCCCTTACACAATTCAAGCTAGTAGTGATATAAGATTATACATTGTATGGATCATCATTCTTGGAAAATAAAGGATTGAAACATCATAACTAAGCAATAAAATAGACAAACAAGCACACAAATAACTTAGCAAAGAACAAATAAACAAGGATACCAAAGTTGCAAGTGGACTCAAACATTTTTAGCATCTAAAGACAGACCTGTTTCAGAAGCTTCAGCTGCTGAAATTGAATCCGTTGAGCCCACAAATATGCTCTTTGCCCCTCCAACTGAGCTCTGGCCTATAACCTATGGTGTCTATAAACATAAAATGGGAAAGTTAAAGCTAAGACAAATAATTATAGACATGAGATGTGGAAATTCTAACCCTAAATTTTGTTCATGAATGCTGAAAAATTCTAACCCCTAAATTCTAACAGCAAAAGAACAGGCAAAACTCGCATATTAGCCGCAGAAAGCTGGTTTTCTAAACAAACTGACCCTCAGTTTCACAAACAAAAGACAATATAATCATCACTCTCACTTCCCGTCACAATTGCACACAGAAACAAGAAGCAAAGAAACTTCAAATCGAAAAATAAGTTAGTAATTTGATATCTAAGAACCATCCATTATTTCTAATTTCTCATTCAATCGATTCGGGGCGTTGCCCATTTGATATGTTTCCCAAAAAATCATAAAACGATTGAAAAACAAAAACCTCATTCAATCGAATCCATCCAAGTGAATCAGATTGGGGAAGATTTGTGGACGACGAATCAGATTGGGGACGATTTGTGGACGATTCGGCACCAAAATACTCACCTGCCTCGCCCCTTATCCCCAAACCCTAGATTATGGTTCATATACTCACCTGGCTTGGCAGCGTCGTTCTCCTTCGAGCAGCAGCAACGTCATTCTTCTTCGAGCAGTAGCTCCAACCTGGCTTGGCGACCTTCGTAGTTCGTCCTCACTCCGACCATCGTTCTTCTTCGTGCTCTTTCTCTCTCGCGAGCTTCGGGCTTTCTCTCTTCGCTTCTGTTCTCCGATTTCTCTTTTTTTTTTTTAATTTCAAAACTAACGGAGCTACCCAAATCTGTCAAGTATAACCGAGAAGGGAACGAGGCAAAAAGTTTCAAAACCCTAGGGGTACCACGCGAAATATGCAAAAAAGTTGTATACCTCGCGAAAATTGCAATACTCCAGGGCTACCTCGTGAAATTTCCGTTATTTTTAAAATGAATGAATAAATAAATAAACGAATATTTCGCGAGGTGCCCCTGGGGTATTGCAATTTTCGCGAGGTATACAACTCTTTTACATATTTCGCGTGGTACCCCTGAGGTTTGTAATTTTTTCGCCTCGCGCCCTCCTGAGTTAAATCTAACGGATTGGGTATATGCTCCGTTAGTTTCAATTAAAAAAAAACAAAAAAAAACCCAGAAGCGAAGAAAAGAGAGCGAAGGGAGAGAGAAGAAAGCGAAACAGAAGAATGACGGTCGCTGCTGCTCAAAAGTGGTCACCAAGTCCGCCAGAGCCGCTGTGCTACTCGAAACGGCGGCGACCATGAGGGGAGTGCCTTCCTCGTAGCCCATCTTCCTTGACCCGACTCGACTGCCGTACTAAAGCCCCGGCCCGTTCACAGGGAGGCGGGCGCCAGACTCTACGACGTTCTTGAAGGCATCGACGTCGTCGGTAGCAGCGAGATCGAGGAGAATCGAAGGGTCACATGCCAGAGTTTGCACAGCTATGGCTGGACTGCAACAAGATTCAAAATTTCAGTGAGAATTGGATTGGGATGATGAGAATTGGTGCTGATTAGGGATAAAGGACTTCCGACTGGTCTAATTCACTTCACATACTCCATTGAGTCGTTGAAAGGTCTAATTCCCTTTTTCATCTACCTTCCTATAATTTTTCGTGCATTTAAGCAATGCAATTGATAAAGCTATTCATATCAAATAAACAAAACTAAATAAGAAACAATCAAATCGAAAATTGAGAAAGAAATTGGAAAGTGGTGACCTTGGTAGGCAGGCAGTAATCCCCATTCTTGATCCAATCTCCGGCCGTCAAGAGTCGGTGGGAGCCACAGATGCGGGGGAGGACGGCCAAGGCCAAGCCGATGGTGAGATTGGTGACATCATCAGTGAGCACATCGGGAGTATTCGTAACCCTAACAGAGCATATACCTAATTCGTTAGATTTAACCTAGGAGGGCACGAGGCGAAAAAATTAAAAATCTCAGGGGCACCACGTGAAATATGTAAAAGAGTTGTATAGCTCGCGAAAATTACAATATCCCAAGGGTACCTCGTGAAATTTCCGATAAATAAATAAATAAATAATGGCAATATCTAGATAATTCAATGGACATTAAATCTTTTATCAAGTTGTTATATATGTGGATTATTTGATTTTTATTATTCTTATCATAACATTTTGAGTCTTAATTTTGTTTATTCTTATTAATTTTTAAATCTAATCTTAACGAATGCAAATAGTTAAGTTAACATTCTTATTTGATTTTTAGATCTGATTTGTTTATTTCTTATGCACAATTATTTGAATTTTTTTTCAAAATATTCAAGAAAAAATAAAAAATTACAAAAAAATTCACAACTTGAAAATATTTTCAAAAATATTCAAAATTTGCAGGGATGTCAGATTCACAAAGTGAAAAACTGAAAATTGAAGAAAAATGTGGAAAAAAAAATACAAAAGAAACGCGGTTTCAAACCACGTTTCTTTGGTTAATTTTATTTGAGAATAATTTACGTCATTTTGTTTTATTTTTTTACACTAGAGACGCGGTTCCAAACCGCGTCTCTTGTTTTTTTTTTTTTTTAAAATGAAAATTGGAAGAGGAGCGCATCGTCTTCCTTCCTCTTCGTCTGAGATGGGTTTCGATCGGAGCCGGCGTGCCTTCCTCTTCGATCTGAGATGGGATTCGATATGGGCGGTAGCCACGGTACCAAGGCGGAGATCGTGGCGGAGCGGGCAAGAGAGGAGGTGGAGGTGCTCGGGAAGATTTGGGGGTTGTCGACGTCGAAACTTCCGCCGCTGACGAGAGCCCCTTCCTCTTTGATCTGGGCGGTAACAAGGCGGAGGAAATGGTCCGTCAAGAACAATCACGAGCCCCATGGCGAATGCGCTATCGAACTCCGGGCTAGGGTTTTGAAATTGGATCTGGATCTGAGGAGGGAGTGGTCGCAGCCTCGCAGGTGTCACGGTGGTCGCAGGTGTCGGTCAAGGGCGAGCTCGCGGTGGTCGGCGGTCGCAGGTGTCGCGATGGCCTGTGGAGTCCACGAGGACGAGCTCCCGGCCCTCTGCCTCCCAGTCCTCTCGGCCCTCCCCTCTCCTCCTCCCAACAAACTCCGGCCTCCTCTTCCAATTTTCATTTAAAAAAAAAAAAAACAAGAAACGCGGTTTGGAACCGCGTCTCTAGTGTAAAAAATAAAACAAAATGACGTAAATTATTCCCAAATAAAATTAACCATAGAAACGCGGTTTGAAACCGCGTTTCTTTTGTATTTTTTTTTCCACATTTTTCTTCAATTTTCAGTTTTTCACTTTGTGAATAAAACGCGGTTTGAAACCGCGTTTTTCTGACATCCCTGCAAATTTTGAATATTTTTATAAATATTTTCAAGTTGTGAATTTTTTTGTAATTTTTTATTTTTTTTTGAATATTTTGAAAAAAAAAATCCAATTATTTATATTTTATTTCATTATAACCACTTCTTATGACATTGGATTCCAATATATTGAGTATATTTGAACCTATCTTCATTTTCATATACAATAAATAAAAGATAAGCTCATATGGTTTAACCCCATTCAATTTAATCATCTACATTGAAAAGTCAACTTCATACTTTCCATGGCACACTATAGTAACTCAATCTTAATTTTATAATTATTTAGTTGATCATTCAATGCCTTACATGCAATAAAATTGAAAAATTAGTTTTGCCTTCTCGGTTATTACTAGAGCTGGCAATACTCGACCCGACCCGACCCGAGAAAATTGATCCGATTGATCCGACTCGAACCCGTCCAACCCCCGAATAATTGGAAAAAAAGTTTGGATCCGAGACCGACCGACCCGATTCAAGTTAAGCCCGAACCCGAAAGCAATCCGAACCCAGTAAGAACCCGAACCCGATTATATCCGAATGGACCGACCCGAAATCAACCCGAAACCCGAAATTGCCCGACCCGATTATACCCGACACCCGAAATAACCCAAACCCGATAATATCCGAAATCAACAAAAATCTTAGCATTTTTCCTAAAATACTCAAAACAACCTAAGTATTTGATTAGTTAATAATGAATGGTAATATTATCATGCATATAGAATAATTAAATATAATTTTGTACTCCCTCTATTAAAAAAAGTAACTTTTTAGCATTTTTTAAGACGCCCCAACTATATAAATATCAATTATTTGTTATTTTTATAATTTCGTAGTTATGAATAATAAGTATGAAATTAATATTAAAAAATAATATTTTATATGATTTTGACTTTTTTTTAAAATATTATAAAAAGTGGGAAGACTTCCATTTGTTTAAGGAATGTAGTATTGATTAAGAATTGATAAACATTAGCTTAATCTATATAGAAGGATACATATCTCATAGGTAAGAAAAAATTGATTTGACCGATTTGACCGAACTCAATTCAAAACCGCTTAGACCGAACTCAACTCAATCAAAACCGTTGTGACCAATATGATTCTTGCGGGTTCGATTTGACCGAACTCAATTCAATCAAAACTGTTGTGACCAAAACCCGATTCACCCGAACCCGCTTAGACCGAAACCCGATTCACCCAAACCCGTCTAGACCGACACCCGGTTAACCCAAACTCGTTTAGACCGAAACCCGATTTGCCCGAACCGAATAGGACCCGAAAAGCCGATTGTATCCGATAAACTAATGCCCGAATAAACCCGACCCGAACCCGATCAGGCCCGAATTGTCATCACACCCGATATCAACCCGAGTTCGATATGACCCGAAACCGAATAACCCGACCCAAACCCGGCCCAACTCGCCCGATTGCCACCTCTAGTTATTACCCCAAGGTTTCTTCCCCAAGGTTTCTTCTCAGTTATGAATGAATCAGACAAACTATTTTCATCTTTAATTAATTTGTTTCTAATACGAATATCTCCATTTCTTATTGTTTTCATTATTTAGAAGCTTTGAATTACATTTGTAATGGTGTCATCATCTATTACATGTTTAACCAAAGGGAGTAAAATTAATATATAGTTACCTATCTTCGGTGATATAACATCTATTAATGTTACTAATTCTGCTAGCATTTTGCTGACGTGTCACGCCCATAATTAAAGTTGAATTTTTTATTCAAATGAGATTTTCTTATTGGTCAATATTATTATGGAAACTTTAAAATATTTGTTTCCTATTTTAAATATGATTTGAATTCATTCTTTTTTTTTATTTTCGGTTATATTCTCGTAAATATTGAGACATGTTTCCATTTTTTTCCCGATTGCAGTCTCTTTTCGGTTATATTGCTGATGTGTCACGCTCACAATTAAACTTGAATTTTTTATTCAAATGGTATTTTCTTATTGGTCAATATTATTGCTGAAATTTTAAAATACCTGTTTCCTATTTTAAACATATTTGTTTCCTATTTTTATACTAAAATATTATTTAATTTGATATGTTGTATGTCAATTTATGATCTATTTTAATCGTCTACGTACATTGAACATTCGTCAATTCTTGGCTGATTTTATTATTGGATATTGAAATTGTTGATTTATCATTTTTAACCGATTGCAGTATTCCCCACAATGTGTACATACAATGAACATCTTAAATGACTATCGAAAAATAAATTATAAAAATCAATTAGAGCCAAACAAGTGTTATTTTATAATTTAATTATTTTAGACATCTTAAATGACTATCGAAAAATAAATAATATTTTAAGACTCACAAACATTACTAATGTTTATTTTACATCTTGGATGAGGCTTCTTAGATCACTTTTCTACTTTTAAGGATCTTTTTTTTTACCATCTTACCTTTATTTTCACTATTAATTTCTCTATCTTTCTAACCATCTCTCTCATGAAAATAATCAATAAGTTATATACATCTACATATTTAACTTCAAAATTATTCACACAATCACGTGCTTATGATTTTTTAATATTTGTACGGGAGCTTATATTTTACTTTTTTAGATCTATGCTAATGATAATAATTATATATTTATTTCAAATTATATTAGATGGTGTGTTTGAGTGTTATTACTACTTTACCTTATTAAATCATTTTCAAAATTTGTATCGTATCTCTTTCCAACTAATTTATAAATTATAAACAAATATTTTATACATATTTTTGTTGTAAACACGTGTATATATATATATATGTATATATATATATCAATATAGTATTATATAGATATATAAAATGATGTTCAAATTAAAATGGATCAAGCTCTCGTGCCTTCAAGGCACGGGTATTACACTAGTTTGTAAACTAAATATGATATGTAATTAAAAAAGTTGCCAAATTATGTATACAATTGTTTCCATCTATGAAGTATGACCAGGCATGAGGGAGGCAAAATGGGCCTCCGCCTCAGGACCCAAAATTTAAAAGGGCCCAATTTTGTTATAGGTATATATTAATTTTTTTATTAGTAAGTTTAACAAAAGTCATTATAGTGTATTGGTTAAAAACCTTATTCATTTTCATTAGTCCAAGGTTCAATTCTCTTTATCACCCATTAATTTTGTTGCATCCCTCCAAATTTCTTTTAATAATCCCTAAAAACCACCAATAAAATAGAATTTATCCATTATATGGTTATGACAAATAAACAAAACTTTCGTAATATTTTATTCTCCTTTATCTTGTGCACATTCAATTTTTTAAACATAAAATTTAGATTTTCACAAACTCTTTCTAAAAGAATAATTGCCCAAAAATAAAAATAAAAAATATTTAAAGCCACCCATATTGAGCTTTTATATTTAAAAAATAGCTAAATAAAATAAAATAATGGAACGAAATGATAAATAAAATTCTCCAAAAAATAATATTAGAGGGCCACATTTTTATATCCTGCCTAGCTCGAGCATTTTAAATCTCTGCTAGGAAGGTGAGACATTGACGTTTTGCCACATATATTATATATTGATATAATATAAGCATTATTTTTTTTATCCAAATTTACATTATTTGTCTATATCATTTTCATATTATTATAATATATCTAATACTACTATATAATGTAAATAAATTATGATAATATATTTTAAAAAATATAATATATTTTACAAATCTCATGCGTTACGCACGGATACTGCGCTAGTTATAATACAAAAGGAGAAGTCGCCTAAGCTATGTGACGGCTTCTCCTTTAATGTAGAACATTTTTAGTTAGAAAATAATTAAATTATTTTGAATGATACAATTAAAAATTAAATTACTAACCTAATTGAGATGCAATATCTAAAATCTCTAACTAACCAAAACGTAATCTTTGCAATCTTATTGTTTGGATTCTAAATTCTATTGCATATCTTATCTTTATACTAACTTCAATATCTATTAATTAATTCATTAATTAATTTAATAATCCTAAAGAAGAATTTTATGAGACACGTGGCACTCTCTCCGTTTTCGATCCTAGGTGACGCTCTAGAATTTCATCAATCCTATTTATATTTTTTTTAATTTTGGATTTTCTTTTGATTCCATATAATTTCGAAATAAGTTGAGATATTGCATATTTGGTTGTTGGTTGGTTTAGATATTCACGATAAAATCAAAATAAAATCATATCTATTTTTACAATATCAATGTTGTTTGTTTTAATATTTTTTTAGTGATGTATAAATTATAATGGTATGGTAGGTATAAAATAAAGTTAAATTATAAATAGTTTTTATACAGTTTTAATATCAAATATATTAATATTTAAAAAGAACCGCACAAGGTGCGGATACTGAGCTAGTGATATAGTAAAACTAGACCTGTCAAACGGGTCATTCGGGTCGGGTTCGGGCCGGGTCGCTTCGGGTAAAACGGGTTTCGGGTTTTTCGGGTTGACTCGAACCCGGGTTTGACCGGGTTTCGGGTCAATTTCGGGTTTGTCAATTTATTCTTTTTTAAATTAAAAAAATCACAATTGGATAATTTTGTGATAAATTTTAATTATATATAAAAAAAAATTTAATTATATATAATTATAAATCAACCGAGTTAATCGGGTAAATCGGGTAAAAATTACCGGGTCGATCGGGTCACCGGGTCGAAACCCAGATTACCCGAAAATTTTTGGGTTTTTCGGGCTTGGGTCGAAAAAAAAATCGGGCCAAAATTTCCGAGTTCGGGTCGGAAATTTTTCGGGTCGGTCGGGTCGGATCACCGGGTCGGATTGTGTTTTGACAGGTCTAAGTAAAACAAATAAAAAAGTGAAAGTACTGTTGAGATTTAAATAGAAATAATTAAAATTAAGAATTAATCGTGACCTTCCATTTTGCTTGGATCAACGGTTAAGATTTGTTAATACAAAACACAATAAGACTTGTAAACATTTGATCCGTCCACTCTCTATATATATATATATATATATATATATATTTTAGCCATTAGCGGCTGCTTGAGTACCCCAAACACGTGATCGATATGAATGAAGATAGTACTCGATCGAGGACCCCAAACACGTTAGCGGCTGCTTGAGTACCCCAAACAGCGGCTGTCACAAATCGATCAACAAGAGTTTTAAATTTTTAATGCATGCAAACACTTGATAATCGTCAAGATATTTGACTTAGAAGTGTTTTTTTTTTTTTTTGATAGTATTTGACTTAGAAGTTAGAATCAACAGACTGTCACAATTTAGTGAATAAAACAATATTCCATTCGTTAATACTTATCTTTCTACTCCATCTCATATTCATATCACAAATTTTGTCAAGTTAAAATATGCATTTTTTTTATAAAAAAAATTTGGTTTTAATAGATATAAATTTATATTTTAAAGTAATAAAAAAAAAGTCTGGCCATGGAATTTGTTGAGAATATGAGTTGGGATAGATCACACGTTTTATAAAGTGACTCTAAACATTGTATATAAATGGGTGAGCTACTCTTTCTAATAACAATTGGTTTTAGGATGGAACCCCACTTGACTTGTGTGTTCGGTTTGGTTGGCGCGTGTTACGCTTGGGCGTGAATGACCCCCCACGTCGTATGATCCATCATTATTTAATATGGTATCAGAGCAGGGTTTGGCTAGGTGCGGTGTGGTTTGGTTCCTAGTCTAGTTGGCTGGGCGGCGTTAAGACTTGAGTCGTGAAGTGCAACTCGCAATAAAGCGAGACCAAACAGTTGCACTTGAGGGGTGTGTGTTGAGAATATGAGTTAGGATAGATCTCAAATTGATTATAAAGTGAAACCAAACCTTTTAGATGAGTGGGTGAACTACTTCTTCTAACCCCAATTGATTTTAGGATGATATCTCACTCGGTTTGTGTGCTCGGTTTGGTTGACGTGTGTTGCACTTGGCGTGCGTAGCCCCCACATCGTATGAACAACCGTTATTTAACAGAATTCCTCGTGCCCATCCTGTCATTGGAGTCTTACCTGCCACCTTGTCTTTCAATTGTCATCCAGCTTACTTGAACATTTAAGGCAACTTTTTTTTGGTGAGATTTATCTATTGACTTTATTTATTTTGCAAATCCAAAATTAAGTTGTTGAATGGGTTCAATTTCTACCCACAACAGCTTGGTTAGACCTGAGCATGGCCGAGCCGGGCGGATTTGTATAGAAAGTTGAGATCGAAGGAAGAAGTTATGTGAAAACGAAGGCTAATTAAGCCACATCGGGTTACGTTTTAAAGGTTGGATACCTTCGCTCGGACTTGCAATTCAGGCACGGATCGAGGTTTCAAACCTCAAAAAATTAATACCTATCCTAATGACTATGTCATGGAAATTGATTTAGAAAGGAAATTCGAGAGCGGAATTCAAAGTACAACTTGCCACGGCGAGGCCGGGTCAAAACAAAACTATAAAACATAGAGGAAATGCTACTAAATAGACCATAAATCGGGCCTATTTGCAAAACTAGACTAGCGGGCCAAAAAATGGGCCAAAATGACCCCTCTACCCCAAGCAAAAAAAATACCGGTGATTTGGAACTATTCATTACCGGTTGTAGGAGGTGACCTGGGAAGAGAAAAGATGAGAGAGGCTAGAACTCAGATCCGTCGCTGCCTCTTCCGAGCCAAATCCTGGGTGAGTACCATTAGAGAACACGATTAGGGCCCCGCAGATGAACGACAAATCGATATCATTCCAGATCGACTCCCGATTGTGCAAGAATTCGTCGATCCCTCACAACAGTCCACGCAGAATTCCAGGGTTGAGAACGGCTTCGATGAGAGAGGCCCTCTCCTCGAGCTCAACAAGGATCCCGAGGAGAAAGACGACGCCGATGATGAAGATGGGGAGGGCGCGGAGGAGTTCCGGATTCTAGGTCACGCTAAGTGCCTCAACAAGCAGCGTCGCGACAGGAAGGGGCGAACAAAGGTGAAGGTGCGAAAAGCGAACAGAGGAAGAAGAAGGTGCGGATGCCGGCGGCGACGGGGGCGGCGGAGGCTCTAGACTGCGGCGAAGGCTTCGATCCTGGCGGCGGCGAAGGCTTCGATCCTGGCGGCGGCGGAGGATGACAACACTTAGAAGTTGGCGAAGGTTGTGACACTTCTGAACATGTTAGTTTTGCAAATCCAATCAAAGTATGTCGATTAGCTCCAATTTCGTATCGAATTTTCTCTTTTATGTGTTCATATTTATTAGATGTAATCACTAGGGTATGAAATGGAGTCAATTGTTGCTTGAATGTTTCGAATTTGAAAATTTAGGGTTTAGGGTTCCGAAAATTTGGGGTCTTTGTAGGATTCGATATCTCATTGATAAGGCCATTGTAATTATAATACACTGGACGATAACTGCTCCAAATATTCTAAGGGATGTCGATTCATCAGGAGCAACTGTGTTCATCTGTATTCAAACACCCTTGCATTCTTACAATACAAATCAGAAGCTTCTGTGTGAGTTTTTTGCTATCTGAATCTTCAGTTGCTACTGATACTAACTTTTAAGAACATAATGTACATAGATTCTAAACACCCATAATTGTAGATTCTAAAATGTCAAGTTCTTTCTCCCTCCTTTGGATTGAGCATCAACTTAATGATGCACTTGCATGATTTGCAATACCTTGTTCAGGGATAAAACCTTACTTGTGATCATATATGGTAAATTATGTTTATATCTTTTCAAAGCTTTCTTGATTGTCATAATTACAAAAAAACCTTACTTGGTAAATTAGCTTTCTGGTTGGATACTCATGCATTTGATTTTGTTAGTTGGGGTAGAGAACCACTTTTTATTCTGTTGGGTTTCTTGATATATCATTATAAGAGTAATCGGTGAACCTCTTTTTACTGAGTAACAAGCCTCGTGTGATTGCAGAAATTAAGGCAAGTAAGGACCACGCCGGAGCTACACTTGAGGTCCCTTCAGAAGAAAGTCTTAAAGAGTTCAGCATAGTAGTTGATGCGAAGCATGGATAGGGTGTGATCCCGATGGTGTGAGTAACGTTGCATCCTGTAATCTCAAGTATGCTTGTGCCTACAAAGAGATCACGATTGACGAGTTCGTGCACACAATCACCTGTCTGCCAAGTCCATGAATGCAACAAGGATCTTAGCTCATATAAAGACTACTATAAGAGGCATAAATTAGAAACAGTCAGAGTTGAAGATTTTATACTGATTATCATATGGATCCAATATCCGAAGTAAAATAGTCTATTACCTCAATTGGTAGAGCGTTGTGTTTGCACACAAAGATGTGAGTTCGACTCTCACATAGGCTAATACGGAGTATGCGTTCATATCGCTATGGACTTATACGATTGAACATGGTAGGGAATATATACACTAATGGCAGAACAAATTTGTGAATCTGGTACGACAAATTTATGAATTATGAATATCTCTGAACTTATAAAATTATGTACTTGGTAGGAAATATATAGACTAGTGGTAGGACAAATTTGTGAACCCGGTAGGATAAATATACGATATTGGTATGATAAAAATGTAATCACCGAAATTCCTAACTGTATAACTTGACACTAATGGTAGGATAGATGTACACAAATGGTAAGATATATTTGTAATATTGGCAAAGAAGTAGAATTAATATTGAACAATCCACAAATCCCAGACTAGTAATCATTGAGGCGTGAATTGACCCTAATCTCAATCTCAATTACCAATCCATAAATCTCAATCTCAATCCAATTTCTATCAATTAAAATGCATGAATCCAATCTAATTCAATGTTAGAATGACTGAATTAGAGCCTCTACCCTTGGATATAATGTTACTTAAGTTTCTTTCATCTTCTATTATAGACTGAAAACCCTCTACCCTTGGTTGTTTTTTCTGAAAAATATGGAACATAATTTGCTACGGTTTCTAGCTTTATTTTCCTTGAAAGCTATTTAAATTGGTAGGATAGATGCACAAAAATGGTAGGATCGATGAAAACTAATGGTAGGAGAAAACAACGATATTGGTAGAATCAGAATGGAAACTCAGTAATTCATGTATAACTTGACACTAATGGTAGGATAGATGCACACTAATGGTAAGATATATTTATACTATTGGAAATATGTAAATGCATAATTGGCTTTACCACAACACAATATATCGGAGACTTATGAACACACACTCCGTATTAGCCTATGTGAGAGTCGAACTCACAACTCTGTGTGCAAACACAACGCTCTACCAATTGAGCTAATAGACTATTTA
The DNA here is from genome assembly GCA_037127255.1 of Persicaria tinctoria. Lineage (NCBI taxonomy): Eukaryota > Viridiplantae > Streptophyta > Magnoliopsida > Caryophyllales > Polygonaceae > Persicaria > Persicaria tinctoria. The sequence goes on from JBANSL010000010.1 coordinate 25,498,402, forward strand.
TCATCGTAATAGTAAAGACCAAGTATTTGATGAGTTACGAGGTAGTCGACAGTGAGCATAGACTTGTAGCATCAATTTCATTTCCATATAACATTTTTTGAAAATTTTAGAATCAACATAGGACGGAAATATTTGTACAAGATCACTTACCCATCGTTGCCACTGCCACCGGACAAACTTCTTGCACTTTTTCAAATATGAAAGGACAGTTGTACACTATTGGTAGGACGAAAATATTCTATTGGTAAGATGGGGACTGTATCGTTTCCTGGGATAAACGGGCAAATTTTTCCCCGTCCGATCCTTTCCGCTTCTCTCCTACTCTGCCTCACTTTTTGCAGAGGATGTTATGGTGTTTCAGATCATTCTCTCAAGCTTATATATGTTCTTGGGGGACACCCATTAATGTAATCATTGCATTTTCCCCTCATAAATACTCCCCTATTTCCCCAAAGGAGGAACCTTGTTTTGGCGCCAAAACTGCACTGACAGCACGCCAAATTAGCTATAGTGAATCCCTTCCAGATTCTCTCCAAAATATCTCCAAGTATGGAAAGACATGTTTAGCCTATTGGTAGGACCAATTCATTCTATTGGTAAGATGGGCAGTGTACAATTTTCTGAAATGAACGGATGATGCCTTTTGGTGCCACATGTCACTGACAGCTACAGTGTAGCTACAGTGTCCCTCCCCTTCCCCTGCAACTCCCCCATCCGGTTGCCCATTTTATTTGTAAAATTAGACTACTTTCTACCCTTAGCCAAAAAACAATGTACTAGTCTAGTTATGCAAACATTTTTTTTTGGTCTAGTTATGCAAATCAGCCCATAGAGGAAATGCTACTAAACATATCATCGAAAATTATTAAGCCAAATTAGCGGGATTAGACCTTTTGCAATCGCCCATGAGATTTCCCACGCCATAGAAGCATAGAGCAAGTCTGTCTACAACACATACCTAAAAAGCATATGCGGGGCGGTATCAGACTGAGGCCCTATTGCATTCTGGGTCTCGCAAGGCATACACATACATTATACCTATAATAAAGATGCTTCTAATGTAGTATGGAATTTAAACACGCAAGTCATGCTTATCCGGATATAATATAGATGCAGAAGAACAGTAAAGGCACCCAAAGAATGTGTAAGACCCGGGGTTTTAAGAGGCGCCAACCCATGCCACCTAGCCCTCTCAGGTCTGTTGTCCTCACTTGGAGCCTGAAAATGAAGAGCTCTTGTGACATGGATAGGGCTTGAATCACTTATAAATCACTCTCAACATCCTTATGATATCCGATGTCAGACGGGGGTATTACAATGTCCCCCACTTAAAGCATTGACGACCCCGTCAGGCCCAAGGGGACTGCCCTCCGGGAGGAGCGTACCCGAGCATACTGTCGGAGCACCTCCGATCCCAGAGTCGGCTCTGATACCATCTGTAAGACCCGGGGTTTTAAGAGGCGCCAACCCATGCCACCAAGCCCTCTCAGGTCTGTTTTCCTCACTTGGAGCCTGAAAATGAAGAGCTCTTGTGACATGGATAGGGCTTGAATCACTTATAAATCACTCTCAACATCCTTATGATATCCGATGTGAGACGGGGGTATTACAGAATGTCAAGTGGCATCTCCCTCTCATACCTCCAGCCCCCTTCCCGTTAGGGCGGAGCCTGGCCAGCATGGTGCTATAGCATAGCAATCTCATGATATGTGTGCACATCAATCAATCATATCATCATCATCATCAATCATCATATCATCATCGTGCTCATAAAATAATCAAGCTTGTCTCATGTATTGACAATACCGACTCAGGACAAACCCGATGGTGCTGGACTATCCTATCACCCTAGCAACGACTCTAGGACTCACAGATAACACGGCCATTCTGTTTCTAAAACGCACAAAGTAACCGAATGCTCATTCAAGTGTGCAACCCTAGCAAGATACTACATGGCATGCTTCAATGCTTATGCAACACCTAGTATGTCATATGATCACAAGCGGGATATTTTTCTCTCTTCAGTCTGAGTAAGTTCATAAAGGAACTTACTTGAAAATGTCGAACATTAAAAGATATCGAAAGCCGAATCCAACAATCAGCAATCACCTATAATAACATAGATTACAATAAGTTACCATACTACCACTCATACACGCAGAAATCGATTTTAAATAATTTCCAAAGCCAAGAGAAAGTTAACACATTTCCAAACCTTCTCCGATACGAGAAAACATCCAAAAGCGAGGTCATTCGATAACTTCAAATCCTTTGAATACTCAAGCCAAATCTCATTCCCAAAACCAACATCGATCATTTAGTCGAGTTAAAGAATCCCGACACTTGAAATTAAGTCCCTTCAAAACATCGTCTAATATTAAATCTGATATGATGGTGCGGGACGAACATAGTTGGCGCTTTCGCCCTTTGCCAGATAGTAATAATATCCAAACTTAAACACACAACCAATAGATTAGGCAACCAATCACTTGATAAACCAAATAACTACTAGTATAGCGATGAAGTCCGGTGTCGAACTCAAAGGGAGAAGCGATTTCCTATTCAATAACTCTAAACAAAGACTCTTATAGCAAAGCAATGATTATTGACAAGGAGAAAATATGTAAAAGTAACCAGATTTAAGATCACAAAGCAAATAGATATCAAATTAGAAAGAATATTTCACCTATAATTCTCTGACAATGGTTGGAATTCATGGTTCTCAGATTGATCTATTAATTATTCATATTCCTAGATCTACTTAACTAAAGTTGAGAGATCCGCAGAGATTCACTCATCTTATTCGATATCACTAAAGAATAGCATTAAGAACTCAAGTAATCAAGACCAATTGGCACATTGACTCTACACAATTAAAACTAATAGGCGCATACCGAACTCAACCCTAATCGAATATCATCAACATAGATCAATTGAAATCATCCACTAAAAAGACAAATCACTATCATCAATACCTTTGTTTGCTATCGAGAAAACAACAACGAATTCATAGCTAAAGATGCAATTCCTAACATGTTGATCAAGCATAGAAAGGAACACAAATATAAATTAAGCACAAGATGATAACTAAGAACATGAATATCAAATAGAATCAAATCCTCACAATCCAAACAACCAAGTCTTCGAATCACAAGCGAAACTATGAGTTTAGCAACTCATATGCCAATTCTCTCTCTCTCATTGTGTTCATAGTCTCACAATAATCCTCCTCTCTCTCAAGAATAAACTGAAAACTACCTAAATAAGTTTCTCAAGGGTCGGCAAAACCCTAGTAGGAAACAATATAAAATAATGTCTTCGGATTCAAAACAGTGTATCCGGAGAACTGAGTCCACGGCAGGCGCTGTGCCAGGGGCGGCGGGCGCCGTCTCTGCAGTGTCCGACGTTTCTCAATTTCCTTCAATAGATTCCAATGTTGTGCCTCCTTGCTCCTCCTTAGCTCATCCTCAACCTCCATATGCTCCCAAACCATGGTTCTTAAGCTCTTCCCAAAGTCCATCCAAGGTTGGAATGTAATTCTGCAGAATAAACACTAAAAACGCATAGATTCCGAACCCGAATATTTCACAAGTAATAAACGGAACTAGACTCAAACAATAGCAAAACCACTACCTAATCACAATAAGAAACACCTATAATGCCTATATGAAATACGCATTATCAAATCCCCCCACACTTAACTCTTGCATGTCCTCAAACAACCATAAGAAAAAACATCATCTACGCATCCCACAGGAAATCTTGCACAACTTTACTCATCAAAAGCAACATAATAAATAATGAAAATATAATCAAACATATAAACGTCATAACATGTATATATGGGATCAAGTTGCTTGCATTCTCAAAAATCAACCTTACCAAGGATAAAATGTGTATCTCTCACTCTCATGTGTTTAGGCTTTAAGCACACATTCACCTCAATTCCATATACAAGCATCAACTCAAATATTGACATTTATATCACAAAATCTCCACTGGATACGTCAATGCAAAAATAAGGACATCAAGAGAACTTTCGCTCAATGGAAACCATCGTAGAAGATTCCATTCGGCGAGGTTGTAATGGGGCTTGGTAGAAACATAAGGGCAAGGAATTGTATTTGCTCATGTGGTGCAATAAACTCCGGGAAAACAAGATTTCAACACTCCCAACATAACCTAAACCAACTCAATAAATCAAGCTCACAAATGCACAACATCTCTCAATATCTTCAAAATAACTCCAAAAATCATCAAATCACATCTCAAATCTCATCATCTTACATATCATGCAATCTCAACACCCAACCAATATATCTCATAACCATCATCATGCAAAAATCAGATAAATGACTCTTTTATTTTCTTTTTTTTTCGGATTTTTTTTAACTTACTTTTACCCCTTGGTGAATTTTATCATCCCTAGGTCCAAGCTTTTTTTTTTCTTGAGCCAAAATACATGAAAATCAAATGCATAAGAATGAAGGACTAAATAAGCACATAACAATACATCTTCTCAAAACCATAAACCATAACATCACACTTTAGCTTTCTTCTCCTCAATCTCCAAAATAGATTTCATAACTCTCTCAAAATCTCAATTCCCCCGGAATAAGGGTAAGACTCATCATAGGCTAGGAATAATAATTTTGTGGACCTATCAACAAAAACGCTAAAGGCTCAAATTGGCTTCAAAGCAAGATATAACATTAGGTAGACATGGATAAATATATGGTTAAAAGGTTGCCTATCATTTGAACTTATCAAGCAATAAACATGTATATAATCGACCTTGAAAATAAATAATCATGGCAATACTCAATGATAAATGCATAGAAAACTCCAAAAATTATCCTCTTGTTAAACAAGCCCAAATCATGTGGATTTAGCTTTCTGAAAATTAGGCCTACAAAATAGGCCCATATCTCCCCTTTTTAGTCTGATTTCTAAATGTCCAACGCGAGCCGGTTTTGATTTAAAAGAAAATGAACCAAACCGCCCCTTTTTAATCTAAAACCGAAATCGTCCCCCAAGTTACTATTCATCTCCTCTTCAATGTTAAAAGTTAGTTGCTAATCCAAGGTTCAAGCAAGCTGGCCGGTTCTGTTTTGGTTCAGTATTTTGGGTTTAGTCGATATCGACTTGGTTAGTCGAAATCGAATGACAGCAACAACTCAAGCTAAGTCTGGTTTGTGTTTTGTTGAAATCGACTTAGTTAGTCGATATCGAATGACAGTAAATGTTAGAATGTCAGTTAAAGTCAGTTTCTTTGTTTTGAATCACTTCCTAGGTCATGTGTTAGTGGGGAAGTGGATTGTAGTGTCAGTTTTATGCAGTTACTTATGCTTTGTAATGGTTTTAGTAGGGTGTGTGGAATTAATCAATAGTGTAAGGCTTTTGTCGAAATTTATCAAGTGTGTGCATTGTGTATTCTTCCTTGTGTTCTTGTCCTCGAATCTGTTTGTGTGTGTGTTGTGTGATCCATAGGTCGTGTTCCAACAGTTGGTATCAGAGCTAAGAGCAATGCTCTTGCTGGGTTTATGTTCTGGGTTGAGTGTAGTGAGACTAAACACAGGGAAACACAAGTTGAGTGATCTGTTGTTCGAAAATGCAGAACAATGGGAGTGGTAATGTTGGCAATCCTCAATTGCCTATGTTCAAAGGAGTGAATTGCCACTTTTGGAGCTTGAAGATTACAACCCTCTTCAAGTCTCAAGAGGTTTGGAACTTGGTGGATCAAGGACTTGAGGACACTGTTGATGGTGAGCCAGATCAGCAGTTGAGAGAGAAGAGGAAGAAGGACTCCAAGGCCTTGTTCATGATACAATCAACCTTGGATGATGAAGTGTTCCCAAGGATAGCAGCCTCTCAGGCAGCACATGATGCTTGGGAAGTGTTGAAGCAAGAGTATATGGGTGATAGAAGGGTTATCAATGTGAAGCTTCAATCTCTTAGAAGAGATTTTGAAACATTGGTGATGCAGGACAAGAAAACTGTGCAGGCCTATTTGTCTAGGGTCACAGGGATTGTAAACCATATGAGAACTTATGGTGAGGAGGTCAATAATGAGAAGATTGTAAGTAAAGTGTTGAGGAGTCTCACAAAAAAAAATTGACCATGTAGTAGCTTCTATAGAAGAGTCTAAGGACTTAGTAGTTTACAGGTTTGAAGAGCTAACAAGCTCTCTTCATGCACATGAAGAAAGGTTGAGTAGGAGCAGTGAGGTCAAGGAAGAAAAGCTGCTTCAAGTAAAGAATGACAGTTCAAAGAACAAGGGTGAAGGTTCTTCAAGTAGAGGAGGTTACGGAGGTGGCCATAGAGGTAGAGGTGGTCACAGAGGCAGTTATAGAGGTCGTGGTGGTAGAGGTCAAGGAAGAGGATCTTCTAGTGGTCAAGGAAGAGGTCAAGGAAGTGATACTGGGAGAGAGCAGTGGAAGGAATCTTCCAGGGGAAATCACAGTGATTCAAGATCCTACAGGATTAACATTAAGTGTTAGACCATGAGCAACCATGAGTTTTACTTACCTTATAGGTCTTAAAAAGTAAACTCATGGTCGCAAGCCAAACCTTAAGGGAAGAGGTTGGAAGGGATTACCCCTTTCCAATAAGGTAACCTCTTCCACCACAAGTGGACCCCACCATTTTATTACCATATTTATTTGTTATATTAGTTATTCAAATGTATTTATAATATATATTTATTATTATTATTTTCAAATAATAATTATACCATTAATTTTATTTTATTTTTTTCCATAATTTGAGTATAATTTTTTCCTATATATACTTATTTTGACCTATTATATTGTTTGCACTTCTTTTTCATATTCCATTCTCATACATTAATGTAATTATTTTTGTTATTTGCTTATAATATAATGTTATTTTTATTTTTATTTTTCATCTAATTTAATAAAAAATATTAATATCAAGCACTTTTTAATTTTATTTATAAATAAAACTAATGAGATGGAAAAAGTAATGGAACAAGGTTACCCCATGGTTGTAAGGTAAACCTCTTAGTAAGAGGTAGAAAAAGTACAAAATTATTTAAAGAAAAAAATAAATGAAGTGTCAAATGATGATAAGAGAGTGAAAATAAAAAAGGGGAAGAGGTAACCCCATGGTTGCTGATGCTCTTACTATTGCAAGAGATATGGGCATAAGGAGGCTCAGTGCTGAGACAAGCAAGAAAATGAGAGAAAAGGGGCAAACTTCTCATAAAATATAGACAAAGAAGATAAGTTGTTCATGGCTCTTACCACTACTGAAGAGAATGTCTCTGCCATTTGGTACTTGGACAGTGGTTGCTCAAACCACATGTCAAGCTCAAGAAAGATATTCAAGGAGCTTGATGAAACCAAGAGAAGCAAGGTAAGGTTTTGATATGACAAAGTGTTGCAAGTTGAAGGGAAAAATACTGTAACAATTGCCAGTGTTCAAGGTGGAGAAAAGGCATTGTGTGATGTGCAGTTTATGCCTAGGTTAGCTCACAATTTGCTAAGTGTTGGTCATTTGCAGCAAAGTGGATTTTCTTTGCTTTTTGATGATGATACTTGTGTGATTAGGGAGAAGAAAACCGGTCACATTGTGGTGAGTGTATAAATGAATGCAAATAGGATGTTTCCTATTAACTTAGCTTCTGATGTGAGCAAGGCCATGGCAGCTAAAGGAGTAGAAGAGTCTGAGCTTTGGCACCAGAGGTATGGACACTTGAACATGCAAAGTTTGAAGATGTTAAGTGCCAAGGAAATAGTTCAGGGCTTGCCTAAAATTGGTGAGCTAGAGTTTTGTGAAGGTTGTGTGTATGGGAAGCAACTGAGAGGGTCATTTTCAAGTGGATCAGCTTGGAGAGCAACTCAGTGTCTTGAGTTGATGCATTCAGACTTGTGTGGGCCAATGCAAATAGAATCTGTAGGTGGGAGTAAGTATTTTTTTTTATGATAATTGATGACTACAACAGGATGAGTTGGGAAAAGAATCTTAGGAAGTACCACCTTAATACGGAAAAGAAAACTCATTAATATATCAAGATGAATCTCATGTTATGTGAAGTATCAATCATCTCAAGAAAATAAACTTTATATAACAACGTGACAAGTATGGACAATATATTAGTAGAAATTTGACGTGTCAAATATTTTATTTAATACATCAAGTTTGACCGAAAATATTATGAAAAAAAACTCGAAAAAGGTTCGGGAAAATAACTAGTTTAAATCATTACACAATATTTATTCCAATAATAACACTTTTAAAATAATTTCGTAATATAAAAAAATTTCATAATTTTATTTTCATAAAAATCAAATTTATCATGATAATATTAATTATAATAATAATGAGTAAATACCATCATATAACATAACATCTATTAATCTATCTATTAATATTACTAATTCTGCTAGCATTTTACTGACGTGTCACGCCCACAATTAAAGTTGATTTTTTATTCAAATGGTATTTTCTTATTGGTCAATATTATTGCTGAAATTATTTGTTTCCTAATTGACATATATTTATTTCCTATTTTTCATACGAAGATTATTTAAATTGATATGCTTATATCAATTTTTGATCAATTTTAAATATTTTTTTATTTTTTTCATAGAAAAGACTATGTACATTGATACATCGTACCATAATTTTGGATATTATCATTCTATTTGGTCTTTTATATCATTATTTCATTAATATCATGAATTTCTTTATACATTCCATTCATATCTATAATGTTATATATTTCTTTTTAAAATTTACATTTATTATACAATATAGACATCTTAAATTTTTATTGAATTTTTTTAAATATTTTTGGAGATAGAAGCAAAACATTATTTATTTTAAGAAGAAATTATTTTTGCACCGGTTAACCTTCAAATTTTGAGGAAAATAATTATCCAAAATGAATATTAATTTAAATCTATACTTACTCACATTCTACATGATATCTATATAAATTTTTACCAAAAGATTTCTTAGAGATAAATTACATTTATTTTAAACATCTTAAATGATTATTTGGAATACAAAGAATAACATATAAGATCTACAAACAAAAATTGAAGAATTTTGAGAAAAGAAAATGTGAAATTTGCATATATTATCATTTAAAAATAAATAAATAAACACTCTTTTATGATTAATGTAAAGGCCCGAATTTTTAAATAATAAATTTCAACAAATAATATAAAATGGATTTAAGTAAAAAAAATAAAAATAAAAATTCGGATTTTTTTAAAAGGAAAACTCATCTTTAAATTATTAAATTGAAATTTGAAACTTTTAAAGCGAATTCCAACCTAATCTCTACAATTGATCCCATGTTTGACCAATTTCCTATCCAACTCATCTCCTCCTCTTTTGGGTAAAATCTTATCTATACTTTCCCTTCCCTTCTTGATTTCAATTGTTTTGGCAACAAACAAACCCCTCAAATTTGTCCCATAAAATCAGATTATTTGACCATTTGACCATTTACTGACCACACAAATCCCTATCCCCAAACAACACCCTTATCCTCCTTTTTCTTTCCATGTGAGTGCAGTTCCTCCTCCCTTCCAGTCGGTCACCTCGCCACCGCCACCGCCTCCCCACCACACTGTCACCATCCTCCGTCGCCGACCATCACACCTACGCGCAGCTCCTCCGTTTTCCCACCTTCCGTCACCTTCTTTTCGAGCCAAGGGCTCCGAACCCTGTCTTGCGGAGCCAAAATCAGCTACCACGAGCACTTCGTTCCAGCTTCTCCTTCAACAACCAGAAGCAGCAGCAATTTCGTGATCTTCCTCGACGTCGACGAGCCTAAGGAACCACCTAGGAGCGCCCGGGGCCGCCGAACATTCCTCCCCTGCTCTTCTTCCTCTGCGTTTCGTGTCCAGACTCGGTAAGACTCCTCTCGGGCCTATTCCTTCATTTGGACCTAATTTTGTCATGGATTGTGTTATAAAATGTGTATTAATACTACAAGATTTATTTTGGGGATTTTCGGACTTAATATTTAATTATTAAATAATTGGAGTATATATATTATAAAATAGTTTCAAAGAGACACTATTGGAATATGTTTTAAGTGATGATTTAAATATGTTATTTTAGAAAATTTGAAATGAATTATGAGTTGTAATTTATAAATATAGTTGTGAAAATAGAATTATTTTGTGACTAAGTGTCAGAATTTATTTATGTAATGATTTTGAAAATAAACATGCCGGTATTGTATTAATAATATGATTTTGAGAATTTGTTGAGGATTTAAATGATAAATGTCGGAATTTGGGCAAGTAAGAGTTGAGAAATTATTTTGAATATGAGTTGACTTAATTTGGGATTTAAGAGTTGAGAAATATTGTTGGTGAGATTTATCAATGATTTTGATTAAATGGTTTTGGTTGATGTCGATCATATCGGAAAGGTTTTGGAAAAACGATTTTACCGTCGATTGGTTTTAAGGATGTTGAGAACTTGGATTTCGTGTGTGTGAATGTTAGTCTGGTAGCTTACGGAAGTGGCTTGATAATAGGTGTGTATTGCGTTTGGATTGCTTTTGGATTGCTTTGGACTTGCATTTGGGCCCTTGCTTGTATTATCCTGCTGTTCTGCATCTTCAGGTAAGTCTCTTCGGAGCCTACTCAGATTGAATAGAGCTATTCCCTGCTTTAGGTGCATGATATACTAGGTGCTTGCATTCATGATCAGCATGCCATGTAGTACCATGCTAGGTTGCATCGATCGTTGAGCATTCTATTTCTTTGTGCGTATGTAAACAGAACGGCCGTTATCTGTGATAGTCCTAGAGTCTTTGCTAGGGTCATAGGGTAGCCCAGCCTCATCGGGTACCCTGAGTCAATCGAGTACTTCCTTATATTATGATATGCCTGCGGGCTTTATTGTGGAGCGGGTTAGGCATGCGTACCCCCCGATTATGAATGAATGCATTCACGAGCTGGCCAGTCTCCGCCTATCGGAAGGGGTGGAGGTAGGAGAGGGATATGCCACTTGGCATTGTCTTGGACCCTTTACAGTATTTCTGCACATTATTATGAACTAGGAGCATGCTAGTGTGTTGAATTTCATACTGCATTAGAGCATCTTTATTAGGTATAGCTTATATGTGTGCTTATGGTTGGGATGCAGAGTTAAGTGGGCATCGATATGATCCCGCCCCAAATCAATTTTTTTAGGAATTATTTATGTTCATCCTATCGGTGCTGTTTGCTTATTGCGCGGGTCATTTTGTCGGCGGGGAGTGAGCGCTGGAGTTATAGACTTCACCAGACTCTGATTATATTGTTTTGGGATTTATACTTTTGACTCCGTTTTGACCCGGCTCCGCCGTGGCACTTGTATCTGTATTTTACTTCCGTTTGAAATGGTTTCCGCGACATAGTCTTAGGACAGGTTAAGGGTACCCAACGACCCTTCGAGGTTTTAGGGTTTGAAATCCCTCTTTCTACAAATCTTAAAATGAGTTTGAAACCTCGACCCGTACCTGAATTGCAAGATCCGAACAAGGGTTTTCATCCCTTGAAACGTAACTCGGAAATCATAATTCCGGGCCGTTACAAAGATGGTATCAGAGCTGAGGTTGTGCAATTCGGGTACGCAAGGGTCGAGTGTATGGTTTGGAAAACCGCCCATGAATTTCAAAGGATTTCAAGGGATTTTAAGAAGGGCAAAATGAACTTAAGATGACTAATTGAAATTGGACTAAGTAATGGACTTGACTTGTAATAAAAGAGGAAGACCGACCAAATAGGGACGCGAGTGGGTAGTGAAAGCGCTAGACCACCCCTATTGGGTGTAGTGGGAACGGTAGGCAAAATACCAGCTTGTTCTTTACAGATGGGTTGGGAGACTCTAAGGAGATCATTATGAGTGTTATTGACTGATTCTATGCCGAGTGCTTGATGTGCTAAAGTCTGATTGGTATGTCTAACAATTAAACATGTATTGACTGATCTGTGCAAAAAGGATAGTGGGAGTACCCTTGTTTCTGTCTGGTCAAACTCAGCTTGTGTGGAACAACCCATTTCTCTATATTTGTTGACTCTTTGACGCTCCTATTGAGTCTTTCTCCCGGATGTCAGTGTCTTCCATGGGGAAACGGGTTGGTAAACACATTGTGTCGGGAATCATGGGTGGATATTAAGGTTGTCTGAGTAGGTATTGGAAGTTTTGATGTCACTCTGAGTAAGAAGTAAGGTGTCCTGGGGCTGTCTTTCTTGATTCTTATGATGATTAACTAGTGTCTTCATGCCATGAAGAGTTGTACTAGAGTCCCACGGGAAAGAGGGGTGATGAGTCGGTTGGGAAAAGTCAGTGGATGCCCTTAGGAATCTCTGTCCGGTTGTAATGGTGACTCCCTCTGAATTGCATGACATGATTTTATAATCCCCCGCATGTACCTTGTCAATGATCATTAGTAAGAAGCTTTTCATGCTATACCTTGTCAATGATCATTAGTATCATGTAGGAGATATGCCTTCTAAGTGTATCCCGTCGTATGATTATATGTCATTCTTAACCTGTTGTATGATTATTCTTGTCAGATGTGATAGTTACCCTGCCGCTCTTATGTATTATCGTACGACACTTAGTCTGGTTGTTATGATGTACCTCGTCATGCTATATTTGATCTCATTTGTTCATGTGTATATCACACTCGTTCATTGTTCATATACATGATACTTCCCATCCTCGTTAAACCCCGCATGACCGTTACTGATGCCGCATAATTTGCTTGAAACTACTAAGCATATCTGTTTTCGTGGAATAATAGACTGCTATTTTGCTTCGCAAGCATCGCTGCAGGACTCAATCGTGTCTTTAGGAATGTGCATGTATGTCGTCGTTCCTTGAGATAGGTACATGTTAGTGTGGATTGATATGGTTGATTTGCTTGTGATGAACTCCTGCTACTTGTCACAAATTGTAACCTCACCGACTTCCATAAGGGCATCGTTGCTATCCTCGGGTCAAAGTCTTGTGTCTAGTCTTGTCGTTCCTTAGCCTTGGTCTATGTTTGGTTCTGAAGTGAACATTGGGTTGCCCGTCCTTGTCACTCCCCTATCTCTACTAACTTAGACTCCTCTGCGATATTTGGTGAGCGACTGCTTGGAAGAGAAAGGAAGTTGCATAACGATAGAGCTGTGTGGCGGAAGCGTGGGCCCGTAACCCACAAGCCTCATGATCGACGGTGTTGGTGGGACAAGTATGTTTTGGGATTCCGACTATCGAGCACGATATGACTTGCAGGCGGGGGTGTCCTCCGTTTGAATTGCTAACTTTTCTGAATATGTTGATAACCATGTTGCAATGCTTTGATGGTGACGTTTATGTGTTGATATGCTGACTTGATGATGACTGTTGCCTGATTGCCTGTCGTCTATGATGATATGATGTGTTGCCTTATGGATCTAATGTACCATGATGTCGTGACGTGTTGCTACTCTAAGTTGCTAAGCATGATTTGAATTCCTTTGCCTGTAAAATGTGAACTACATATGCTGAGAGACCTGAGTTGTATCTGATAAGGTTATAGTGCAACATGTTAGCTCGACTTTAGTATGTTCATATATGATGGTTGCAATGACTATTGAGCATGATGATAAATTGGGAATTGTTGAACCCGTGATGTTATGTTTATAAATGCTAGTTGACATGATGTAGACCTTGTGTTTGATGGTTTTAATTATTGCTTCTTCCTTACACCTGTGGGTGAGGTCGTTGGTAGCGTGTTAGAAGAGTGGTGAAAGAGCTTGAGTGGTTAGGATGATCGGGGATGTTGTGAGATAAGTCGCAAGAGAGAGATGTTGGTTTAGGTAAGACTGAGTGAGCTTTAGGAATTTTGCAAGGCATGATGCTGGTGATATCTTGGGAAGTGTGGGAAGTGTAAGAAATGACCTTAAGAGAAGTGGGGATATAGTATGAGAGGATACTCGGGTGTGGAGTTAGAGATAAGAGTTGGATTCTTAGAGGTGGATGGTGCGTGTGAGAGTTTGGTGGAATGAGGGCGAGATTTGAGCATCGGGATGAATTGGGAGTTCTTTGGGAAATTTTGTCTAAGATGAGGTTGGCGGGTCTAGAAGAGGATTTGTCTTGGTTTAAGAGTGGAGATGAGCGAGTGGAGATTGTGTTTTATTTTGACTGGTATGATGTGAGGGTCTTCTTGATTGTGTGATTATTTATATCTGCTGGCATGATATTAGATGACGACCATGATGAACTTGATATGGAATTACATGTTGATATGCAATATTAAAATCTAGTTGGTAGTGACAAGTGTTACCATGATATATTATTATCCTGTTATATTGGGTTAGAAGCATGTTAGGACGTGCTGTGATGTGATATATGAAGTAATGACGAGTATGAACTGTGGGATAATGATGTGTTGTTATGTAAAAGCATGATGTTTATTATGTGGTAGTAAGCATGATATGTACTATATGGTTGACAAGCATGATTATTGGTTATGTAAATGATGAATATGACTTGAAGTATGATCATGATTGGTATATATGAGATAATGGTGTATGATTTCTAAATGATTGTCATTCGATATTGTGATGAGTTAAGGTGATGTCTTTCAGAGCATGCTGACATTTTGGTGATTTATATACTGCTTGATCTTCCCTTTTCTGAATCTAAATAGCATGACTTTGTTGTGTTGGGATGTTAACGTGATGAATCTGCTCTACTTGTGTTGCAATATCGAGATGCGGTAATGAGATTTGATGTGTACTGACGTACTAACCCCATAACATCCAACCCGTTGATTTATGGACATGTGTGCTTACGTGATGAGTGATGAACATTCGATTATACACTTGTGATGCCTTTAGTGTGATGTATATACCTTATGATTGGTAGTATGTTGAGGTTTGTTGTTCTTTGGTACTTGAGACCTGTTAGCATGTTATGTTTGCGTTAACTAGACGGTTATGTGATTGTTTGTGACTATGATATGATGTGGGATTTGCCATGTGTGAGATGGCTTATGGTATTATGCTTATGTAAGAGTTGATGAGACTTTGGTTATGGTACTTGTTGAGTTGTGAATGATGTTGCATGATTTGGAAACTAGGAAGAGAATATGGGATTAGCCCTTAGAGGTGGATGATTCCACCTCCGAGATTCTGATTTTGATTGATTGTTATGCGTGAAACTGATTTGGTTTTGGAGAATTTTGACAAAATTTTGCTTGAAAGGATTTGACTTGTTCTGGTGTAAAGTTGCTTGGTTAAACGTCATATTTGAAGGTTTTGAACGGTTTTGAAAAAGGACCAACTTTGGTTGAAAAAGAATGAACGATATCGAGAATTTTGAGGCTAATCTTTATTTTCAATTATGGAATCCCTTCAGAAGCTTTTCAAACCCGGGCAACTCTATGATACTTCACGAAGTGGATACAAGCATTTTATGATGGCGCTTGTAGGGTGCTTGCTAAGACCTAGTGATGACCTTGTAGAACTTTTAGAGTTGTGGTACTTCCGAAAAGTCGAAGCGAGGATGTGATAGGGGCGCTTATCGCATACTTCTCAAGGCCAATTGGAGGTGTCACGACCGTGACTAGGATGTTGTGAGAATCCCGGAAGACGCAACCGAGATGATTACAAGATTCTTGGACACGGTCCTTTGACTCATCAATTTCAAACTTCATTCTCTACTTTATTTTGGTTTTAGTCTCGGGGACGAGACTTGTTTTTAGAGGTGGATGATGTAAAGGCCCGGATTTTTAAATAATAAATTTCAACAAATAATATAAAATGGATTTAAGTCAAAAAAATAAAAATAAAAATTCGGATTTTTTTAAAGGAAAACTCGTCTTTAAATTATTAAATTGAAATTTGAAACTTTTAAAGCGAATTCCAACCTAATCTCTACAATTGATCCCATGTTTGACCAATTTCCTATCCAACTCATCTCCTCCTCCTTTGGGTAAAATCTTATCTATACTTTCCCTTCCCTTCTTGATTTCAATTGTTTTGGCAACAAACAAACCCCTCAAATTTGTCCCATAAAATCAGATTATTTGACCATTTGACCATTTACTGACCACACAAATCCCTATCCTCAAACAACACCCTTATCCTCCTTTTTCTTTCCATGTGAGTGCAGTTCCTCCTCCCTTCCAGTCGGTCACCTCGCCACCGCCACCGCCTCCCCACCACACTGTCACCATCCTCCGTCGCCGACCATCACACCTACGCGCAGCTCCTCCGTTTTCCCACCTTCCGTCACCTTCTTTTCGAGCCAAGGGCTCCGAACCCTGTCTTGCGGAGCCAAAATCAGCTACCACGAGCACTTCGTTCCAGCTTCTCCTTCAACAACCAGAAGCAGCAGCAATTTCGTGATCTTCCTCGACGTCGACGAGCCTAAGGAACCACCTAGGAGCGCCCGGGGCCGCCGAACATTCCTCCCCTGCTCTTCTTCCTCTGCGTTTCGTGTCCAGACTCGGTAAGACTCCTCTCGGTCCCCTTTAGCTCGAAACAGCCATAAGCCTCCGCCCTTTTGACCTCCTATTGTTATCCTAGGCCAAGAACGACGCGATTCCATCTCCGGCGAGCCCCAATCGAACTCCGACGAGCGCTTTCGGCGAGTTCGACTCCCCTCGGTGAGGACCTCTCTCTCTCAATCTCCCTCTCCTTTGTTTGTTCGATTCCGTGTCTATTGTCGACGGGAAGGCGGTCGGAGCCACCAGTCGCCGCCGGCCAGCCCTCCCTCCCCCTTTTCTTCCCTTCCAGCCTCGACAAGCAATTAAGGGAGACGGTGAACAATTGATTGGGGATTGGTTTTGTTCTTTTAAATTGGACCGGTTCAGTTGTTTTTCTTTCCACAAAACCGGTTCGGTTCACTTCATTAAAAGAGAGTTGGGCTGGGCTGGGCTGGTTGGTCTGGATCCGAAAATAAAGGGAGATTTGGGCCTATTCCTTCATTTGGACCTAATTTTGTCATGGATTGTGTTATAAAATGTGTATTAATACTACAAGATTTATTTTGGGGATTTTTGGACTTAATATTTAATTATTAAATAATTGGAGTATATATATTATAAAATAGTTTCAAAGAGACACTATTGGAATATGTTTTAAGTGATGATTTAAATATGTTATTTTAGAAAATTTGAAATGAATTATGAGTTGTAATTTATAAATATAGTTGTGAAAATAGAATTATTTTGTGACTAAGTGTCAGAATTTATTTATGTAATGATTTTGAAAATAAACATGCCGGTATTGTATTAATAATATGATTTTGAGAATTTGTTGAGGATTTAAATGATAAATGTCGGAATTTGGGCAAGTAAGAGTTGAGAAATTATTTTGAATATGAGTTGACTTAATTCGGGATTTAAGAGTTGAGAAATATTGTTGGTGAGATTTATCAATGATTTTGATTAAATGGTTTTGGTTGATGTCGATCATATCGGAAAGGTTTAGGAAAAACGATTTTACCGTCGATTGGTTTTAAGGATGTTGAGAACTTGGGTTTCGTGTGTGTGAATGTTAGTCTGGTAGCTTACGGAAGTGGCTTGATAATAGGTGTGTATTGCGTTTGGATTGCTTTGGACTTGCATTTGGGCCCTTGCTTGTATTATTCTGTTGTTCTGCATCTTCAGGTAAGTCTCTTCGGAGCTTACTCAGATTGAATAGAGCTATTCCCTGCTTTAGGTGCATGATATACTAGGTGCTTGCATTCATGATCAGCATGCCATGTAGTACCATGTTAGGTTGCATCGATCGTTGAGCATTCTATTTCTTTATGCGTATGTAAACAGAACGGCCGTTATCTGTGATAGTCCTAGAAGTCTTTGCTAGGGTCATAGGGTAGCCCAGCCTCATCGGGTACCCTGAGTCAATCGAGTACTTCCTTATATTATGATATGCCTGCGGGCTTTATTGTGGAGCGGGTTAGGCATGCGTACCCCCCGATTATGAATGAATGCATTCACGAGCTGGCCAGTCTCCGCCTATTGGAAGGGGTGGAGGTAGGAGAGGGATATGCCACTTGGCATTGTCTTGGACCCTTTACAGTATTTCTGCACATTATTATGAACTAGGAGCATGCTAGTGTGTTGAATTTCGTACTGCATTAGAGCATCTTTATTAGGTATAGCGTATATGTGTGCTTATGGTTGGGATGCAGAGTTAAGTGGGCATCGATATGATCCCGCCCCAAATCAATTTTTTTAGGAATTATTTATGTTCATCCTATCGGTGCTGTTTGCTTATTGCGCGGGTCATTTTGTCGGTGGGGAGTGAGCGCTGGAGTTATAGACTTCACCAGACTCTGATTATATTGTTTTGGGATTTATACTTTTGACTCCGTTTTGACCCGGCTCCGCCGTGGCACTTGTATCTGTATTTTACTTCCGCTTTACTTCCGTTTGAAATGGTTTCCGCGACATAGTCTTAGGACAGGTTAAGGGTACCCAACGGCCCTTCGAGGTTTTAGGGTTTGAAATCCCTCTTTCTACAAATCTTAAAATGAGTTTGAAACCTCGACCCGTACCTGAATTGCAAGATCCGAACAAGGGTTTTCATCCCTTGAAACGTAACCCGGAAATCATAATTCCGGGCCCTTACAATTAATTTGGGTGTTTGGCTTCAGATTTCGAAGAAAAAAAAATATTTATCCCCAAAATGAATATTTTACATCTATATTTATTTTATACATCCTAGATGCCCCTTATTATAATTTTAATACTTTAAGACTTGCAATTTTTTTTTAAAGTTAGTAAAAATAACTAATTTGTGAATATTTGATTTCAAAAGATAATTATAAAAATCAATTAGAGCCAAAAAAGTTTTTTTTTTACAATTTACTTAGTTTAAAAGTTAATTAAGACTTAGAAGCATTACTTTTTTTGCATCTTAGATGAGACGCCTTAGATCACTTTTTTTTTACCATCTTACCTTTATTTTCTCTATTTATTTCTCTCTTTTCTAGCCATCTTTCTCTTGAAAATAATGAATAAGTTATGTATATCTACATAACTTCAAAAATATTCGCACAATCATGTGCTTATGATTTTTTTTAAATCATTATATGATAGTTTATATTTTCCTTTTTAGTTTTATCCTAATGATAATAATTATATATGTATTTCAAATTATAATAGGTGGTGTATTTGAGTTTTATTACTACCCTACCTTATTCAATCATTTAAAAAATTATATTGTATCTCTTTCTAACTAATTTATAAATTAAAAAAAATACTTTATACATATTATTTTTGTTGTAAACAAGTATATATTAGTACAATATAGTATTATATAGATATATAGAATGATGTTCAATTTGAAATGAATCAAAATCACGTGCCTTAAAGGCACTGGTATTACACTAGTATATATATAATCATCCAAAACACACATTATAAGACATGATAATACAAAGAAGAATAAAACCCATCAGGCCCAACCCTTTCCCGGATTTCAAGCCCCAACCCGAGCCCATTTGGAAAGAGAGAAAAAAAGACCCGGTTACCATTCCCTCCCCAACTGAAATCCATAACCAAAATGATATAACCCATATCCAAATCCTGGTCAGGCCTAAATCCAGGTCCAAGACAAAGAAAGAAAAAGAGGTCGTCTCCTTCCTTGGACAGAGACAGAACACGATGACGGACAAAAGACGAAGGGAATAGAAGGAGAGAACTCAGGGTAGGGGTTCCATTCGTCTCCAAACTTCACCCACGGGACCGACTAGATATTCCGACCAATACCCACCTCAATTCGAAGAAACGACGCAAGGAAAAGCAGGGGAGAAGAGAAGAATTTACAGCGGCCTCCGATGGAAACTTCGACTTCAAGGCGGCTCTTCCGACGGAGGGAGCTTTCGAGGGAGGTGCGGGGAGCCTAGGAGGAAGAAAGATATGAGTGAGCAGGGGTTGTCGAAGGGATTGAACATGAAAACGCACATAAAATGCAACAAACCTAAACAGGAAAACAGAACGGGTCTCGGCTCGTTTTGGGGCTCCAACGAACGACGAGGCTCCTCCTTCGTCTTCTTCAACCCCTGAAGGTGAGGGAAACTCGGAAAGGTGGTCACGGGTGGCGTCGGCTCGACGGAAGGCTCCTCCTTCCTTTCTTCTTCTCTCAGCGAAAACAGGGGAAGCGCTGCTGCTGGCTCCTCTGATTGAGATGGCAGCGGCGTCTTCTGGTGACTGGACAACCGGGAAGGGGTCGCACGAAATCAAAAATGGAGGGAGTGGTGATGGAGTGAAGGTGGTGGTTGAATCGGCAATGGAATGGGTGGAAGGAGCGCTTCTAGGTTCCTGCAGAGGAACGGGAGAGAGAGGAAGGGATTCTCCTCTGGGGTTTTTTTGGGTGGGATTTACTGTGAGAGAGTGAGGGTATAAATCTCCTGATCAAGGAGATTTCGGTTGCAATGATCGAGTGCACCTTGCACTAGATCGTCCACGGGCTCAGATCTGTAATTGGAGAGTTTAGTTGTGGAGATTTTTTGTGTTTTCTCTGTATTCATTCGTTAACCGATTACAAGCTAAGCTACTCCTATTTATACAAGAGAGTAACAATTTAAACTAGAGTTCTAACAACCTACTAACTCTAGTCAAGCCTATTTACACAATGTAACCGAACCAATGTGTGTGGTTAACCCGGTTGCACTCTAAACACAACCAAGCAATACCGAACCAATAGGACCACATACCACAATATCCCCTCCCTCAAGGTGGACGGGTCAGATGAAAGACCAGGCCAAGCTCGGATGAAAGTTCAAGGTGTTGACGCACCCCAAGTGGCTTTGTAAATATGTCAGCAATCTGCATATGTGTGGGCACAAAAACAGTTGAGATGAGCCCTTCATCGATTAGATCCCGTATGTAATGACACCCTATACGCAGGTGTTTTATTCGTTCATGATACACCGGATTTGCAGCCAATTGATGAGCGGATTTGTTATCACAACACAATGGAATGGGGCTTGAAATGACTATGTGCAGATCCTGCAAAATGCATGTGACCCATACAATCTCACTGCCAGTAGACGACATGCTATGATACTCGCTTTCGGTGGAAGATTTAGAAACTGTTTTCTGTTTCTTGGTCTTCCAAGAGACTAAACAATCTCCCAGAAAAACGCAATAACCAGTTAGTGATCTGCTTGAATCCCTTCATGAACCCCAATAAGCATTAGAGTATGCACGAACATGTAAGGAGATGCAACTAGGATAGAACAAAGAGCAATCAACAGTCCCTTTCAAGTATCTGAGTAAGAACAAAGCGGCTTTGAGATGGGGTGCCCGTGGTATGGCCATGAACTGAGTCAATTATTGCACCGCGTATCCGATATCGGGGCGAGTGATGGTGAGGTAGAGTAGGCGACCAATCAACCTTCGATATGTCTCCAGATCATCTAAAATCATCATGAATACTGAGAAGCAAATTTCTTTGCATTGGAAACTTTGCAACTTTGCAGTTCATCATAGCTGCATTAGAAAGGAGATCAACCACGTATTTCCTTTGATTGAGCACAATCCCAGATTCAGAGCGCTATATTTCCATGCCAAGGAAATACCTGGCAAATCCTAAATTCTTATTGGTGAATGCAGTGTCCAGAGATCTCTTAACCTCGGCAATAGCCTGATCATCACTTTCAGTTATTAACATGTAATCAACATACACCTGGGCGATGGTGGTCTGGTATCCTAAATGCCTCACAAAGAGAGAGTAATCATGTCTTCACTGTGTGAAATCCAGAGCCAACAGATGTTTAGTCAGTTCCAAGTTCCACTGCCTACTGGCTTGTTTCAGTCCATACAAGGACCTGTGTAAACGACAAACTTGCCCTATGTGATTATGTCTTGACTGTGTGAAACCCAGAGCCAACATATGTTTAGTCAGTTCCAAGTTCCACTATCTACTAGCTTGTTTCAGTCCATACAAGGACCTGTGTAAACAACAAACTTGCCCTGGTGCAGCTTTAATGTAACCTGGTGGAGGTGACATGTAAACTTCTTCATCGAGAAAACCATGAAGAAATGCGTTGTTTACATCTAAGTGATGCAAATTCCACTTTCTGATTAAAGCCAGTGCCAATAGTATACGAGTTGTGGGGAACTTTGCTACTGGTGAAAAGGTTTCCTTGTAGTCCCGATCTTTGATTTGATTGAAACCTTTTGCAACCAGTCTCGCCTTGTATCGTTCGACTTCTCCTGTAGGCCTGAACTTGATTCAAAAAATCCATTTACAACCAATGGCGTGCTTGCCAGGAGGCAACTGTGTTAGTGACCATGTCTGATTTCTTTCTAATGCATTGACTTCAGCTTGCATTGCTTCTCGCCATCTCTCACTCTTTTGGGCTTGAGCAAATGAAGTTGGTTCAACCTCACTCAAGACGTTGAACAATGAGACACATAATCTTGGGAGTACATTGTGAGGTTCAGTGGATTCACAATAGCAAACACAAGTGACACTGACTCTCCCTATGAAAGCTCCTCATTTCTACGAGGAAGATTATGGCAAACATAATCTTGGAGACGAGCCGACCTTATGATTCTTCTAGGATGGTTGTCTCCCTGAATAGGACTGCCATATCCCACCCCAACACTTTCAATGTCTCGAATTTCATTCTCACTATTTGACAAACTGTTAGAAACCACTGGATCAGGACTTTCAATGTCTGGACTGACACTCTGATTGTTGTGATCAGTAACTATGTAATCATTACCATCATCATTCAATCTTGCAGGACTGGGAGTAACTCACATATACTTTGTGAGTAGCCAATTCATAAACCTTGTAGGCTTTCTGACCTGAAGGGTATCCTATGAAGATGCACCTTCTACAAGTTGGTTCAAACTTAGCTCTATGAACCTTAGGAAAAAGAGCATAGTAGAGACATCCCATTACCCGTAAACGAGAGTGATCTGGTTGCTTACCAGTGAGCAACTCATAAGGAGTCTTTCCTTGAATCACTTTAGGTGGGATAAGATTGATTATGTGTGTAGCTGCTAACACACATTCCCCCCATAAACGGATTGGAAGCCCAACATGTATGTGCATAGCTCGAGATGTCTCTATTAGGTGGCGATGTTTCCTCTCCACCCTTCCATTTTGCTGAGGGACATAAGGGAGGGAACGTTGGTGAATTATCCCTTTCTTAGTGAATAACTCTCTCAGGTTGGAGTTAACAAATTCACTCCCATTATCAGTCCTAACCCAGTGATAACAGTTCCAACTTGACCTTTATCTCTGAGAAGAAAGGTCCAAGTAGATCTAGAGTAGTCATCAACTATGGTCAGAAAATATCGAGCTCCACAGATTGAGGGTACTCCATACGGTCCCCACAAATCCATGTGTAGCAATTCAAACAAAACATTGGCACGAGAGGGACTAATCTGAAAAGAAAGACGATGAAATTTTGCCATCAAGCAAGCATCACAATCAAAGGTTCGAGCATCCGCTCCCTTACCCCAATCAAAGCATTTCATCTTTGACATAGAAATGTGACCCAACCGAGCATGGTTCAGCAATGTTTGGGATTTATTATCAACAAAGAAAGATGAAGAAACATCAATCAACCTGTGATTCTGAGCAGTAGAAGACCCCACTCTAGCAGCGCCCAAACTGGAAATGATTCAATCTCCAGGAGCTCATCCCAGGCTCGTTTCCTTTTCCCGGAGTAATTAGCAACACTCAGGTCCTCTTGCTTTATCTCGCGGATATCCTTTTTCAATTGATACACCAACGGTGCATTCGATTCCGCAAACTGCTCTTGGATCTTGTCCCATAGTTCGCGCGCCAAATTCACATACAGAAAATTCTCAGCTAGCTTTGGCTTCAT
Source organism: Persicaria tinctoria (assembly GCA_037127255.1). Lineage (NCBI taxonomy): Eukaryota > Viridiplantae > Streptophyta > Magnoliopsida > Caryophyllales > Polygonaceae > Persicaria > Persicaria tinctoria. The sequence continues at coordinate 25,522,219 of JBANSL010000010.1, forward strand.
GGAATTGATGATCCAGCTCATCACCATGAAGTCACAGCGCAACCATCGGTCATAGTCGTCTGAGATCTCCACTTGTTTCTCGCATTGTCCGTTTATAAATCCTAATTTCATTTTTGCTCCCAGTGCCATACGGATTCCGCGTTTCCAACTATGAAAGTTCCGTCCATTCACTTGAGCAGTTATGAGAGTCATACCTGGATGATCTGAATCGCTCAAAAACAACGGATTTGAGTGATTCGCTCCATAGTTCCTGTTTCCATTGCTCTCCTAACGAACGCTTCCTTCCTCTTGTCCATCCTCCATAGCTGACCTTCTCCGAGTACAGATGATCAGCATAACAGCTCTGATACCATATAAATCTCCTGACCAAGGAGATTTTGGTTGCAATGATCGAGTGCACCTTGCACTAGATCGTCCACATGCTCATATCTGTAATTGGAGAGTTTAGTTGTGGAGATTTTCTGTGTTTTCTTTGTATTCATTCGTTAAGCGATTACAAGCTAAGCTACTCCTATTTATATAAGAGAGTAACAATCTAAACTAGAGTTCTAACAACCTATTAACACTAGTCAAGCCTATTTACACAATGTAACCAAACCAATGTGTGTGGTTAACCCGGTAACACTCTAAACACAACCAAGCAACACCGAACCAATAGGACCACATACCACAATAGAGGGCAGAGGAGGGAGTGTTGGTGGATGGAAAATGATTGGGGATTGAGCATATATATGAGGAGAGGTGAGTGAAGATAAGACAAAAGCAATGAGCGGTGCATTTCCAATTGGAAGACAGCCCTCAATGGAATTTTGAACGAGATAGAGAATAAAGAAAAAGGAAAAGAAATAAAATTTGAGGAAAGGCCCCCTACAATACGAATTTGAATTCCTGACACTTGACTTTAATCTCTCACTAAAACGAAATCTCGACACTTGACAATTTAAATCGAATTTTAAATCATTACGAGAATTAACTTAATTTTATCAATACTCGAAAGCATAATTAAAGTCCACTAAAATCCCAAATTTTAAAACGATACCGAAATGACAATAAAATCGAACCTTATGCTCGAGGACGAGTTTTCTCTCATTTTTAGAAATTGAGTAAAATAATAATATATTTAATTAAAATAATCATAAAATAATATAAAATATATTCGGTCATTACAGATGAGGGATAACGATTTGAGACGAAGAGTAAACACCGGAATCACCAGATCTAGATCTGGCGAACGCAACAGTAGCCGATGGTGGGGGAGCGATGAGGAGGGGACTAGACAAGCGACGAAGAGCGACGCCGACGTCGAGTAGTTCTCGGGCAGCGGGGGCGATACAGAGAGATGAGTAGGAGAGCTAAGATGGTCACCGGATCTGGAGTCGCTTTGCTTTCAATTTAAGGAAGAGGGAGCTAAGCCTGGCCGAGAGAGCAACGAGGGGGGACCAAATTAGCAACGAGGGGCGACACAGATGACGAGCAAATCTCTGGCAGTAGGGGAGAGACGAGGCGACCATCATAAGTAGAGTGATTGAGAGAGGAGAATGGAAATCGAGAGTGAGTGGAGGCCGAGCTGGAGAGTTGGCTAAGGGTTGAGAGATTAGGGTAAAAATAAAACTTAGGGGTAAAAGCGTAATTATAATTTAAAACGAGCAAGCTCGAGCTCGGCTCAGGCTTGTGACAAGCTCGGCTTCTAGATCAAACTCGGATCGTTTTTAAATTTGAAGCTCGAGCCGAGCTCGAGCTACTCAGCTTTAATATCAACCCTAGAGTAACGTACGGTAAACTAATAAACGATCTTTCTATTTCCTATGTCCAAGAACTACTTTGAGAAAGATTCCTTTTTAAAAGTGGGTGAACCCTACAAATATAATTTAAAGTTTGGTTAAAGCATTTTAATTAAGAAAACGTTTAGTTGGGATATACGATAGAAAAATTTAAAAAAAAATTGAAAGAGGAATTTTGCACCCAAAAAAAAAACTAGCAAACATTATTTGAGCAACACCGTAGTAGTTGAAAGAAATTTGTAATAGTGGGAAAAAAAGGGAATTAACAGAAGAGGTTAGATTTTGGATTAGATAGATAAAGAGTATCTGTCAACGTACGTAGAAACGCAATTCGCTCCCATCCTTCCAGTTTGTTCGCTGGATTTCCAACCCAATTTGTACGGAATCCGACGATATCTGGGGTGAGAGTTGAGAGGTTGTTGAAGATTTACTAAAACCAATAGAGAGAGAGAGATATAGCTACGAAGAGTTAATTAATAAGAAAAAAAGAAAGAAAGGTGAAAGATTGATAATTAGATGGCTGGGTTTAGGGCGGATGACGATTATGATTACCTTTTCAAGGTGGTACTCATAGGGGATTCCGGCGTCGGCAAATCCAATCTCCTCTCCCGTTTCACCCGCAACGAGTTTAGCCTCGAATCCAAATCCACCATCGGCGTCGAGTTCGCCACCCGCAGCATTAGTGTCGATGATAAGATTATCAAGGCTCAAATTTGGGACACTGCCGGTCAAGAAAGGTTTTCATTTTCATTTCATATATTAATTTCCCTCTTTTATTTATTTATATTGCATTTCTTGATCGAATCTATGGTGAAGGTACCGCGCCATCACGAGTGCCTACTATAGAGGAGCCGTTGGAGCATTGGTGGTCTACGACGTAACTCGCCACGTGACGTTCGAAAACGTGGAGAGATGGCTAAAGGAGCTACGCGACCACAGGGACACTAACATTGTGATAATGCTAGTTGGGAACAAAGCCGATTTGCGACACTTGAGGGCGGTGACATTGGACGACGCAAAGGGCTTTGCGGAGAGGGAGAAGACCTTCTTCATGGAAACGTCGGCACTTGAGGCATTGGGTGTTGAGAGTGCCTTCACCGACGTGCTTGCGGAGATATATCATGTGGTGAGCAGGAAGGCGCTCGACATTGGGGAGGATCCTTCAGCGGTACCCAAGGGGCAGACCATCAACATCCATGGTAGTAAAGATGATTTGAATGCCAAGCAAGGAGGATGTTGTTCGAGTTAGAGAAGATGTTTGGAGGAGAGAGGGTGTATAACTGATGTTCATAATAGTTTTTTTTTATTTTCGATTAGTCTAAATCCAAAAACAAACTCTATATACATATATAGTGAATGATTCAAGTAGAAAAATAGGAATTTTTCTTGCTCATCGATCATTCTGGTTTTACTTGTACAGTCTTCTTCATTAGTAATTTATACAAATGCCTTTCTTTTTGCTTGTTGGGCTCAAAAATTCGACAAATTTACTACTCGGGAAAAAAATATTTGGATTGGTGAAGTGGTAAATCCGAGATGACGGAGCCCCAAGCGTGGGCAACTCATCCCACCGGACAAACCTCCGGACCCCAATGATAGTTCAACAGTTTCTTCTGAGAGCGACAAGTCGAGTGATAAGAAGTCAAAGGAGGATAGTGGGTCGAATTAGGGCTACTCGGGAAAAAAAAATATTTGGATTGGTAAAGTGGTAAATCCGAGATGACTTCGCCGGTGAAGATTAGAGAGCGGTCTCGGAGCCCCAAGCGCGGGCAACTGTCGAGTGATCAGATGTCAAAGGAGGATAGTGGGTCGAATCAAGGCAACGTGATCTTTGGGATCAACCAAGCGTCGAGTGAGGAAGCACATCGAGCGGCTTTTCCCATGGTGCAGTAGAAGGAAAAGTGCAACACCCATTTTATCCTACAAGAATAAGCTTTTACATGGGGATGGGAGGGTTTTGCGATCACCCACAACAACTCTGTTTATCAAAAAAGGGAGGAGATGACAGACTACGTACGACACTGATGACGATATTGTCCCGAAGAAAGATGACCGTGAATGCCCCACAATAGCTCTCAATAATGCTGAAAAATAGGTGTTGAGAAGGCCTTGGAAGGATACACTCTTTGACAAGGGTCCGGGAAATATGCAGATGTTCTGAAGACTGGAACCGAAATGGGCATTGTCCGCTCCCTTCTCTCTAGTTGATTTGGGAAACGATTACTTTATAGTGAGATTCTCAAATCAGTCTGACTATATCCATATTATCATGGAATGCCCATGGATGATCGGGGGCAACTATCTATCGATTCGCAAATGGGTCCCAATGTTCGATGCGAGTCTTGACAATGTCACAACACTGACTGTTTGGGTAAGGATATCGTGCCTATATATTTAGTACTTCAAAAGATGATTCTTAAGGAAGATCGAAGAGAGGATAGGAAATTAAAGGTTGTCAAGATTGACAATACCACTGTTGTTGCTGAGAGAGGTTCATTCGCCCGATTGAGTATAGATGTGGATCTTACGAAGCCCTTTCTCTCCAAGTTTAGATTGGATGAGAAGACTTGGTCGATCTAATATGAAGGCTTGTGGATGCTCTACTTTAACTGTGGCAAGATAGGACACTCCCAAGATGCTTATGGAAAATCGGATGCTGAAAAACAGACAATTTCGTCTACCCAGCAGAAAAACCAGCACAAATCGAGAAGTTTTGAGGATGGATGCATGCAAGCTAAGAAAATGACAAGAAGGCACTCAAACCAAACCTCAAACAAGGAGAACACTCCAAGGTCGGTCACTAGAAAAGATAAGCTAGTGCTGGGAGGAAATCATCCTGCAAATTCCGATGTGCAAGTTTCTTAACAGATGATAACATCTATTTAGGGCTGCATTTACATATTAGTTTAGATCATTTTCATGCATATTTATCATAATTTATACTTTATTTATTTTATTTTACATTTTTGGAGCCTATACGTGTTTTCTATTTATTTTAGATATTTTCGGGTAAATGTTATATCAAAAACCGCAAATTTCATAGCTGAAATCACTTGATTGCGATCAAGATTTACACGTGATTGGGCCGGACTTGGAAGTGGGGCATGCACATTAGGGTTTAGGTTTTGAGTATATTTTCTATCGTTCTATAAGATAATGGAGATTTATTCCTGGGTGATCGAAGATTTAAGGTTTAATTGAGTTTCAACATTTGGATTATTTGCAAGATCTGGGATAAGTCTTCTTACTCTTTTTCTTCTAATTTAATTCATAATTGTTGGAATTGATTCAATTGCTTTTATCATGTATTTGATTATGCTTGGTTAATTCTCTGGTCTAAGGTGATGTGTCGTTAGGTTTAATATGTAGTCGAGTATTGATTTGTTTAATAGCCTGATTTGGTGTGAATAACATGACAAGCTTAATAGCTTGGAATCAAGTTGAATAACATATTATATTTAATAGCTCCGAATCAAAGTGAATTTAATAGTTTTTTATTTGAGGTGAACTCATTAGCTTTTGATCCAAAGTGAATAGCTTTGACACGGTTAATAGCTTTTCATCGAAAATGAACACAATAGCCTTAGATTGAGAGTGAATTTACTAGCTTTGGTTTGAGAGTGAATACCACCGGTTTACTAGTTAATATATTCTAAAGTGAATAACCAGAGTTTAATAGCTTTTAGATGAATATGAACAACTGGATGAATTCGATACTTGACATGATATTAACCTAATACCCAGATTCTTAGATGTCTTTTATCTCTATTTCATCTATTTTATATTTGTTTGTGTCGTTGATTAGTTTTTGTTATATATTTTCCTCAACTATCTCTCATTGGTTCCTATTTACTACTTTAGCTTAATTGGATGAATTAATATTGAGTCTTAGGTCCTCTGGGAAGAACGATAATTTTTATTACTTGATACTATGATTGATCCCGTATACTTGCGGATAGGTTTTTAGCCTATCAAGTTTTTAGCGCCGTTACCGGGGACATTGGTTTAATCAATATTAATTATTTCTTTTAGTTAAACTAGTAATTGTCACTTTCTTTTGTATATATTTTTTAAAATATGGCTTGTGATGATTTGTATAACCGACTAGTTCAAGATGGAGCAAGTTTTCTCCATCAGAAACTAATACTCTTTGTATAACCGACTAGTTCAAGATGGTGGTTTTCATGGCGCATGAGCACCGTATTATCCGTACGATACTTCTCCCCCACAAAATCACCAAGAGGTGAAACCTTCTCAATTTGCGGAATTAGAGAGTTTAATGTGTTGAATATTAAACTTAATTGTGTGTTTTAAATTGTCTAAGTTACAAGTTCAAGTTACATACATGCATGCATTGAACCACAGCATTGAAGACATGAAGATGCATGGTAGAAACGTAGGAATTCACACCTTAAGTTTAAAGTAATAAGTTTGTAGTTTAATGCATAAGGAAGTTCATGTTAACATTCATGCATCACTAATCCTATAAATAGGCTATGTATTTTGAGTTTTTAATAAGAGTGATGGACATAAATAAAGAGAGAAACACATTTGAGAGCTTTTGAGCTTTATTTTCCTTTTCAAATTGTCTCGTCCAATAATATTTCCTCTTCAAATTCTATCAAATTGGTATCAGAGCCCGGTTATGGCCAACTCAAGTTTTCCGTTCCAATTTCCTCGTCTCACAAAAGAAAATTATGAGAATTGGTGTCTCCACATGAAGGCACTTCTTGGTTCCCAAGATGTGTGGGAGATTGTCGAGAGAGGCTATGAGATGCCTCAAGACTGAAGAATTGTTTAAGACTGAAATCTGATTTCTTTGATTGATTGAGGTGTGTTTAAATAACCCAATTACAAGGAATATTCTATCTTAGTAAATAAGATAAAAGGAAAGATATTAATCTATCTATCTATAACAACTAAGATATGCTGAATTAAGATAATTTCCAATACTCCTCCTCAAGTTGGAGCATGGGTGGAATGAATGCCCAACTTGTCCAAGAGGAAATGAAATTGTTGATGCCCAAGCGCCTTGGTGAAGATGTCCGCGAGTTGTTGTGAGGAGCGAACATGAAATAGAGCAATATTTCTAGACTGAACATGATCACGAACAAGATGACAATCAACTTCAATGTGTTTTGTGCGCTCATGGAAGACGGGATTGTTGGCAATATGAATCGCCGATTGGTTGTCACACCAGAACCGCATAGAACCATGATGAGAGACGCCCAACGAGCGCAGAAGCGACTTGAGCCAGACTAGCTCGCATGAAGTCGTAGCCATTGCCCTGTATTCGGCCTCAGCAGAAGAGCGGGAGACCGTTGCCTGCTTCTTTGTTTTCAAAGAGACCGGAGACTCACCCACTTTGACGATGTAATCGGTTAAGGAGCGACGAGTCAGAGGACATGCTGCATAGTCAGAATCACAATAGGCCACGAGGCGTAGATCACTATGACATGAGAGAAAAACACCTTGAGCAGGACGTCCCTTGAGATAACGCAGAACCCGAAATGCCGCATCCAAGTGAGTCTGGCGAGGCTGCTGCATGAATTGGGCAAGGACGTGAACTGAGTATCACAAATCCGGTCTGGTGATCGTCAAATAAATGAGACGACCGACGATGCGGCGATACCTATCTGGCTGCGAAAGAAGAGCACTAGTGTCTAGAGCAAGCTTATGATTCTGCTCCATAGGAAAATCGGCAGGCTTGGCACCAAGAAGATCCACTTCGCCGAGAATATCCAGAGTGTACTTGCGCTGAGACAGAGTGATGCGAGAAGAGGTTCATGAGACCTCAATGCCCAGAAAGTATTTCAGATGGCCGAGGTCCTTCATGTGAAAACAGGAGTGGAGATAGGCCTTGAAGCGAGCAATAGATTCAGAATTGTTCCCCGCTATAATCAGATCATCAACATAAACAAGGACATGTAGAACCAGATCGGAATGAACAAAAGAGAACAGAGAGTAGTCGGCATAGGACTGACTGAACCCAACATGTCGAAGAGCATATGCTAGTTTCGAGAACCAATTGCGGGGAGCCTGACGGAGACCGTAGAGAGACTTCCAAAGTCTGCAGACCCTGTGACTATCATCTGTGGAGAAACCAGGAGGTAAAGACATGTACACTTCTTCCTCAAGGTCACCATGTAAGAAAGCATTGTGCACATCCATCTGATGAAGCTCCCAATTTCGGATAGAAGCAATTGCAAGGAAGACTTTGACGGAGAGTAGCTTAGCAACTAGAGCAAATGTTTCAGAATAATCCATGCCCTGAACTTGCCGATTGTCGAGAGCAACAAGGCGTGCTTTATGCCGTTCAATGCTGCCGTCAGAGTTGTACTTCACTCGAAAAACCCACTTGCACCCGATAGCCTTTTTGTGAGGAGGTAAGGTCGTGACCTCCCAAGTACCATTGCGATGGAGAGCATCAATTTCAGACCGCATAGCATCCCGCCAATGCTGATGGCGAAAGGCCTCGCGAAACGACATGGGTTCCAGATTGGCACTGATGGCAGCCAAGAATCTAGAATGCACAGGAGTGTAAGCATGTGTGTCAACATAATGAGCTAAGGGATAAGGCGTACCTGACGACGTGACAGAAGCAGGAGAAGCCGAAATAGGATCAACCTTGCGAATGGTGTGACACACATAGTCCTTGAGAAGGACCGAAGGGGTATGTGTGCGAGTAGATCGGCGAGGGGGCGGCGGTGGGAGCGGCGGTGGTGGCTGAGCAGCCGGCTGCGGTTCATCCGGGGCGTCATAGGTGATGGGGTTAGGGTATGTGGGAGACTCATGAGAGGGTGACATTGATAGAGGAAAAGGGAAGACATCCTCATGAAAGACAACATCACGAGAGACAAAGAACTGGTGGGTTGCAAGGTCATAGAGACGCCAACCTTTCTGACCGAAGGGATACCCAACGAATAAGCATCTTCGGCTGCGAGGGGAAAATTTGTTTATGGAGCGAGGAATGATCGACGCATAGCAAAGGCAGCCAAAGACTCTAATATGTGTGTAATCAGGGGGCTTATTGAATAGACATTCATAAGGGGTTTTACCTTTAAGAACAGAGGAGGGGGTGCGATTGATGAGAAAACAAGCTGTAAGAGTGCACTCACCCCAGAACTTAACCGGAAGGTTGGCTTGGAACAGCAAGGCTCGAGCAACATTGAGAATATGCCGATGTTTACGCTCAACCCTACCATTCTGTTGAGGTGTAGCAACGCAAGAAGATTCAAAGAGAATGCTATGATCTGCAAAGAATGATGGCAGAGCAAGAAATTCGGAACCATTATCGCTGCGAATACACTTAATAGTTTTGTGAAACTGAGTGACAGTAAGAGCACAGAATTGTTGAAGGAGTCAAGAGACTTCAGATTTGTGGACCATAAGATAGACCCAGGTGGCCCGAGAGAAGTCATCAACAATGGTTAGAAAATAAGAAGCCCCAAACGAGGACGGAACACGGTAGGGTCCCCAAATATCACAATGAATCAAATCAAAAGGTGCTGAAGCATTTGACAGACTAACAGGAAAAGACAGACATGTTTGTTTGGCCTTGTAGCATACATCACAAGGAACATTATTATGTGGTAAAACTGAACTAGAAGTTTTGCAAAATGAAGAAAGCAGAGAATATGACGGATGCCCAAGACGCTGATGCCAAAGAAGGGGGGACTTGGCCTGGGTGGTGTGGCAAGCAGAGGTGACGGTGGTGGTGACAGGAGGCGCCCAGCATAGCCAATAGATCCTATTCCGAGCTTCACCCGCTCCAATCAGCGTCCTCGAAGTGCGGTCTTGTATCACACAGAGCTTATCAGTCAAGGTAACAACACATCGTAGATCCGTAGTCAAGCAACCAAGAGAGATTAAATGACAGGAAAGCCCAGGGACAAACAATGCAGTGATATCAAAAGAATCACATATAGAGATTGAGCCAGCCTGATTAGCCGAAACAACAGAGCCATCCAGGTATTTGATGCGCCAATCATCAACCGAATGAACATTCCGAAGCAAACTGTAGTCCCCTGTCATGTGGATCGATGCACCACTATCAAGAATCCAAGGAGTAGAAGAAATACCTGCTAGAGTATCGGTCCTGGATTTAGAATTAAATTTCTGAAACATATCGAGCATGTGATCCCACTGCTCGTTAGAGATGGTGATGCCCGGACGATCAGCAGCAGTGATTGACTGAGAGCCAAACGCAGCAGGGTCGTTGGTGACGACAGAGTTCACGGCAGCAGCTTTGCCACGACCCCTGTCGGCGCCGGAATCAGACGAAGGTGGAGCGAGAGGCTGCTGTTTGTTCCGAGGCGGCGGTGCACCAGTGACGGGATCAGCAACTCCTCTCCCGTTGTTCCACCATTCTGGATAACCGACGATTTTGAAGCAGGCGGCACTGTCATGTCCTGTCTTATTGCAATGGACACAGAAAAGAGATTTCTTATCAACAGTACCTGAAGATGAGCGAGGAGGCTGTCGGCGCTGAGCAACGAAGGCAAGTGCATCCGTGACCGATTGAGGAGTAGTGCGCATAGAGAGCATCCGCTCCTCCTGGACAGCGAGCGAGTGTACCTTGTTGAGAGTCGGTAAGGTATCCTGAGCGACGATGGTGGAACGCAGAGTCCCATAGCCAAGGTCATCAAGCCCCATCAGGAATTGATGAGTGCGCTCCTCCTCACGCTCCATGGCGTGATTGCCGCAGGTGCAGGCGCGGGGTGTAAGATGGTTGTCAAGCTCATTCCAGAGCTTCGTGAGACGGCCGAAATAGGCGGCGACGGACTGACCGTCTTGATGACATCGAGCAATCTCAGATCGCAGTTGAAGGATGCGAGGACCATTACCAATGGAGAACCGCTGAGACAGATCGTCCCAGAGTTCCTTGACAGTCGAGAAATAGGTAACGATGGAGCGAAGAGAAGGCTCAATCGATTGGGTAATACAACCGAATCCGTCTTTACGCTTCGCAGAGAAGGCGTTTTTCATGGCGACGGTCCATTCTTGATAGTTGTCTCCTTTGAGAACCACCGGGCAAATAGAGAGACCAGGGTGATCGGAAGGATGAAGATAGTAGGGAGAGGCCGGGGTGAGAGCCGCGGGAGTAGTCATGGCAGCGGCGGCAATAGGGTTTGGGTAGAGCCGATAGGGGCGGTGGGAGAGGCCGGTGTGGGAGGCGGCGGCGGCGAAGAAGAGCCGACGACTAGGGTTATTTTAGAGGATCGAAAGAAAGCCTGATACCATGAAGAATTGTTTAAGACTGAAATCTGATTTCTTTGATTGATTGAGGTGTGTTTAAATAACCCAATTACAAGGAATATTCTATCTTAGTAAATAAGATAAAAGGAAAGATATTAATCTATCTATCTATAACAACCAAGATATGCTGAATTAAGATAATTTCCAATAAAGACGAAGCTTTGTTGACTCCCACGGAGAAGGAGGTCCTTCAAAAGACCCGGAAGAAGGATCAACAAGCTCTCACTCTCATCCCCCAATGTCTGGATGAGTCCATGTTCGAAAGAGTGGCCAATGAGACGGCCGCCAAGCAAGGATGGGAAATCTTGAAAACCTCTAACCAAGGGGTTGACAAGGTGAAGAAGGTGCGCTTCCAATATTTGCGAGGAGAATTTGAAGGTCTTCAAATGCAAGAGTCCGAACCATTTGCGGATTTCTTTGCAAGATTGTTTGCCGTTGTCAACCAAATGAAGCGATATGGAGAAAGCATCAAGGATGCCCGAGTTATTGAGAAGATACTTCGTTCGTTGCCAACGAAGTTCGATCACGTCGTAGTAGCCATCGAAGAGTTGAAAGACTTGGAGACTATGACGGTTGAAGAAGTCATGGGTTCTTTACAAACCCGTGAGGAGAGGATCAATAGAAGAAAGGACGAGCCATCAGAGCAAGTCTTAGCCACCAAACACTCAGCCCATGGAGAAAGATGTCGAATGGCTTGCCTCCAATTAATCAACCAGATCAAATTTGTGAAGGGTGTCTTGTCGGCAAAAAAGTCCAGAAAAGATTTGCAAAAGAGAGCACTACAAGAGCAAATCAACCACTTGAACTTGTCCATGCTTATGTTTGTGGACCAATAAAGCCAGCCTCGTTCGGTAAAAATCGGTACTTCCTGCTCTTCATTGATGATTTCAGTAGAAAGACCTTGGTTTATTTTCTGAAAGAAAAATCCCAAGTTTTTTCTATGTTAAAAAACTTTAAAGCTCTTGTGGAGAAACAAACTGGTCTCTATATCAAGTCTCTTAGAATTGATAGAGGTGGCGAGTTTACTTCTAACGAGTTCAATGAGTTCTGTGATTTGAATGGCATCAAAAGATTTCTAACAGTGCCAAGATCTCCTCAACAAAATGGCGTGGTTGAAAGAAAGAATCGGACCATTCTCAACATGGCCCGAAGCATGCTGATGACAAAGAAGATGTCGAAAGAGTTATGGGCTGAGGTAGTTGACTGTTCAGTCTATCTAGCCAACCGAAGTCCAACGAATAGCTGATTAGATCAAACTCCTCAAGAAGCATGGAGTGGAAGAAAGCCAAGTGCATCTCATTTGAGAGTATTTGGGAGCATGTCATTTGTCTTGTACCTCTCAAACTCCTCAAGAAAGCCAAGTGCATCTCATTTGAGAGTATTTAGGAGCATGGAGTGGAAGAAATCCAAGTGCATATATCTCATTTGCCTTGTACCTCTCAAACTCCTCAAGAAGCATGGAGTGGAAGAAAGCCAAGTGCTTGAAGATAAAAGTAAGAAGCATGTCGTCATCGACTATGACCAAAGATCGAAAGGCTACAAGCTCTATGATCCGGTGGCGAACAAGATTTTCATCAGCGGAGATGTTCAGCTCGATGAAAATGATGCATGGGATTGGAGTCTTGAAGACAGGGAAAGATATGATTTCTTTCCAACTCCTATCGAAGAAGAGCAAGGAGAAGGTGTTTATCCAGAACCTACAACGCCTTCTCCATCACTAAGCGTTCAAAGTTCACCATATTCTTCAAGGATGACAACATCACCATCATCCTATGAAAGCTCGAGTGGGAGACCTCCAAAAATGAGAAGCCTTGAAGAAATTTATGCTCAAGAGGAGAATTCGTATGATGATCTAACTCTCTATTGTTATTTCGCTGATTCTGAGCCCGTGGGTTTTCAAGAAGCAGTGAATGACGAAAAATGGAGAGTTGCTATGAATGAAGAAATCAAGTCGACCGAGAAGAATGATACGTGGGCGCTAACAACTTTATCAAAAGATGAAAAGCCCATTGGTCTGAAGTGGGTTTTCAAGGAGAAGAAGAATGCTCAAGGAAAGGTTGAGAGGTACAAGGCAAGGTTGGTTGCCAAAGGCTACATCCAACGTCCAGGGATCGACTATGGTGAGGTGTTTGCTCCAGTTGCACGATTAGAGATTGTTCGTTTGATGATTTCACTTGCTGCTCAGAGAAAGTGGAAGATTTATCAGATGGATGTGAAATTAGCATTTTTAAATGGCGTGCTTGAAGAGGATGTTTTTGTTGAACAACCTCCTGGGTATCTCATTAAAGGCAATGAAGATAAGGTGTTGAAGTTCAAGAAAGCCTTATATGGCTTAAAACAAGCACCTCGAGCATGGAATAGAAGGATTGACAAGTATATGCAGGAGAACGGGTTTGTCAAATGCCCGAATGAGTATGCGCTCTATGCCAAGGTATGTGAAAATGGTGATAATCTATTTGTTTGCTTATATGTTGATGATCTGATTTTCACGGGTAACAACCTGAGAATGTTTGGAGATTTCAGGCAAGCCATGACGAGAGAGTTTGAGATGACTGATCTTGGTCTCATGTCTTATTATCTCGGCATTGAGATTAAGCAATCAACTGATGGGATTTTTATTTTCCAAGAAAGATTTGCTAATGAGATTCTCAAGAAGTTCAAAATGGATGGTTGCCAGCCCGTAAGTACACCAACGGATTGCGGGGTCAAGTTATCAAAGTATGATGAAGGTGAGAATGTTGATTCTACAACTTTCAAGAGCCTTGTTGGAAGCTTGAGATATTTGACATGCACTCGCACAAACATTCTCTATGGAGTTGGGCTCGTGAGTTGGTACGTGAAGAAACTGACATCAACACATTTCAAAGCAGCAAAACGTATTCTTCGGTACATCAAAGGTACTATCAGCTATGGTTTGCTTTATTCTTCTTCAAATGAATATAAGCTTGTGGGTTATAGTGATAGTGACTGGGCCGAAGATGTTGATGATCGAAAGAGTACTTCTAGTTTTGTTTTCTTCATGGGAGATACTGCTTTCACTTGGAGTTCAAAGAAGCAGTCTATTGTTACTCTTTCTACGTGTAAAGCTGAGTATGTTGCTGCTACATCTTGTGTTTGTCATGCCATCTGGTTGAGAAGATTGTTAGAAGATTTGCAGATGCCACACCCAGAAGCCACAGAGATCCTTGTTGATGACAAGTCGTCCATTGCTTTGGCTAAGAATCCAGTGTTCCATGATTGCAGGAAACACATTGACACGAGGTATCATTTCATCCGTGAATGTGTTTCTAGGAACGATATTGAAGTCAAGTATGTGAAGACCCATGACCAAGTTGCAGATATTTTTACGAAGCCTCTGAAAGCAGAAACTTTCATCAAGTTGCGGTCTATGCTCGGCGTTACAAGGAATTAAGTTTAAGGGGGTGTCTTGAATATTCAACTTAATTGTGTGTTTTAAATTGTCTATATTACAAGTTCAAGTTACATACATGCATGCATTGAACCACAACATTAAAGACATGAAGATGCATGGTAGAAACGTAGGAATTCACACCTTAAGTTTAAAGTAATAAGTTTGTAGTTTAATGCATAAAGAAGTTCAGGTTAACATTCATGCATCACTAGTCCTATAAATAGGCTATGTACTTTGAGTTTTGAATAAGAGTGAAGGACATAAATAAAGAGAGAAACACATTTGAGAGCTTTTGAGCTTTATTTTCCTCTTCAAATTGCCTCTTCCAATATTATTTCCTCTTCAAATTATATCATAATGAAGACCTTTGTGAGGAAGTAGATCGAGAGAGATGTAGTCGGAGAAGTAATCTTTCGATTTGTCCCCTTTTACTTACCCCTCTCCACCGCTCCTGTCTCCATGCTCCATGGCGTTGTTCTCCACCGATCTTGTTTCAATGGCGTTGAACAGATGTCACTTCTTTGAGCCATCAGATTTGATGATTGTTATCCCATCGTCGATGATTATAGAATTGTTGTGTGCGATGAGGTCTTCGTCAAGCGAGAAGGTGGGGGATGGAGTCGTTGATTCTGACTAGCTTAAGGCCGTTGATTCGACACCACTGACGAACTTAGTTGTATGCTGATCATGTCGAGCTTGGGTTTGTTTTGCTCATTTCATTAGCCTAGTTTGTTTTACTCTTGGCTTCAATTTGAGATCCTCCTCTATTCCCTTCCACTAGCAACGGTGTTGCACACAAATTATATAAATACAGAATGGTTTAGTGACTAAATATATAGTGGTTCATTAATTAAATAGAAGTGATTCATCAATTTTATAGTATATGGTTCATCACTTATATAGAGAGAGTGGTTAAGTGACTAAATATATATTGGTTCATGAATTAAATAGAAGTGGTTCATCAATTTTATAGTAAATGGTTCAGCACATATATTGAAAGTGGTTCAGTCACTACTAGAATTATGTCCATAGACATCGGGTATAAACCGATGTTAATAAAAAAAAAATTCGACGTGTTAGTGGGTGGTGTTAAAGATCTCAACTTTACCACATCGGTTTATAGCCGATGTCTTTAATAATTTATTACATCGTTTTTCTTTTTA
This sequence comes from Persicaria tinctoria, assembly GCA_037127255.1. NCBI lineage: Eukaryota > Viridiplantae > Streptophyta > Magnoliopsida > Caryophyllales > Polygonaceae > Persicaria > Persicaria tinctoria. Next base: position 25,537,833 of record JBANSL010000010.1, read on the forward strand.
ATAATGACTTAAATACATGGATATAACTACTTTTTTTATTAATTCATCTAATGTTAAACCATTATTATTTTTCATTTTTTTCCATTTGGAGGTATGTAGGGTAATACGAAATTTCAAACTAGGATCGCTATTTTTTATAAACATGATGTCTTACATTGATATACACATCGATTATGTGTTATTCAATTTGTGAATACTCTTTTTTTCATTTGTAATTTGTGATATTATTTTCTATAAAGATAATATACCATATTGAATATTTTTAAAATCAATGTTATTTATATATTTTCAAATCAGTTTTTTCTTTGAAAATGATGTTTTGATTATTTACAACATCATTTTATATAGTTTTAACGATGTAAGTGCTACATATACACATCTGTTTTTGTTATAATTTTCATATATGCTGGGTTTAGAAATCGATATGTATCTTAATGGTCTATGTATTTACAAATGTAGACATCGCCTTTTGCTCTCAAGTTCGCTGTGTTTCATCAAATACACCTACTAATCTATACTATGACATTGTTTTGGCAAACAAAAAATTAAACAATGCAAAAGACCATAACCAATACATTAAATAATGACAATAGAGTTAAATACAAGATGACAACATGCTAAATACAAAACAAAATACATCAATAGTCGACTAATTCTAAGCTTGACATAATATCACTTGAAAATAAAGTGAATGAAGTCAAAGGCACAACAATCCTTTATAAGCTATACTAGTTATAAAGACTACTCCAATCCCTCATCTTGTTATGCTCTAGATGCAAGATGCACAGTTTTCAATCACAAGGATTTTGCCTTACCCTTTTCTTCCCAGACTGCAGAGAATGCATTAGCTGCTCCCAGCGTAAAATGCAAACATCATCTTTATTTGTTAAAGATTACTTACTCTCAAGCCAGCATCCACGTAACTTGGAAGTAACAGCTACACAAGCACATTGTTTCCGTCGGTAGCAACTGATCATGCATAATTAAATAGGATGTACTTGTAGGTAAAGAAAACCAGTTCAAGACTTCCCAGAAAAAAAAGAAGTCCAAACAAGAGCAATACATTCATCAGGAATCGTCTCTAGTATCTTCTCAAATCTATCTTGGAGCAATGACTCATCAAAGAAACATTTCAGTACCTCTGTATATGATTTCCTAAAATTTTGACAAGGAATGTCCTCAAGAGATGTTTCTAAATAAGAGGAAATAAGTGTAATTTTGTTAGCTGATGCATACGGAAAGAAAGGATAAAGAGCATGACCCCCTAGCGAGACTTTCTTGTGGCTGTTCTCACCTCCCTAGTTAAAAGACAAGGGAAGTTGATCAGATATCATGTGATATTCAACAAAAATCAGTCGTGAGATTATTGAAACTAGTAACTCACTTTGTACACTCGAAAGTATTCAACAATCGCAGACCTTTGTTCATTAGATAATCTAGACTAAGGGGTAAGCTTTTAACTTTAGCAATTTATTTAAAACAAAAAATAAGTGTTGTTTATGCAAAGGGCAATTTGCTTGGATATTACCTTCTTACTTTTCCATCACAAACCCAAAAGGAAAAAAGGAAAACGAAATCAGTTCTGCAAAGGTGCAACTTTGTGACACAATAATGTTCAGGTTAAGTGCTTTTAGTATGTGGTAAATGCATTCATATTTCCATCATTTTTAGGGTGATCGATTAAAATAAAGTACCCAATTAGCAGGAAGGTGATTTTGTAGAACCAACCCTTGAATGCAGATTAAAAAGTTTCAAGGTCAAGGACTGAAAGGGAAATCATAGAAAGCTGAAATTTGGGCACACCTGAAAATTATAGTTTCTTTTGAGCTGCTAAGGAAGCTTCTTTCTCAGGCGGCTCTTCTCTTTGCATCTAATGCAGTTACTTGATATTCATTTGCTCTCATCGCCTCATCAAATTTTCTCGCCTCCTCAGTTTTTCTCGCCTCCTCAGTTTTTCTTCCACTCATTTTATCATGGTTTCAGCATTGCTGAACATTTACTACTGATCACGTAATTGAGATCGAATGAGAACATTAGTTAGTGATTAAGAAAACAAGATCAATCACGCAGTTCTAGGCTCCTAACCATCTGAATAACCAATTCCTCTTGCATTCATAATTCAAGGAATATAAAAATACTTACCATACATCAACTTGAGGGCTTCACAAAAAAAGCTTTTTAACCATATCCCCATCTTGGTCAGACACCAAATCCTAGAATTATCTCACACGGAAGAAGAGGTATGTAGAGCTACAAAAGCAAGATAAAATCAAGCTCAGGGCTAAAGTTAATGCAGAATGGAAGATGATCCAGTGAGCATTATTGTGCAATTTGTAGTTGATTACATGCTAGAAACTGAAGCATCTAACTAGGTCCGATTACCTAATGCCAATGCTAGGAACTAAACCATTTGTAACCAGATCTTCCATACCATGTCATGTAGTTTGCTTAAAGAGAATCTTATACAAAACAAATCACCTTTCCCTAGAAAAAAAATTCCTATTACTAGTATCTTATATAGAACTTTGCTTGTCAGCTTGAATGTGAGACTAAGTCCTTTTCTAGACACCTTCCCGTGGTCCTTTTTTTTCTTTTGAGCGTTTTTATTAGGGTTCATCATCAGAAATTTCTTCAATGTTACATTCCTGAAAAAATGCATTCATGTGTAATGACACCGGTAACGCATGAGAAAGTCCATATTTTAGCTTAGAGAGAGAAATCAAGGAAATAAGTTTATCGCATGAAGCAGACTGTGAACTAGAGTAGAATTTATAACACCAGCATTATCTAACACTACAAAATGTAAATGAATCAATTCATTCTAAAACAAAGTAGTCTCTCCTACCTCCAAAGTGATAACACTTTGAAATTGTTTTTCTTTTAGTTCAATATTAAAGGCAAATGCCCTGTTAATCCTTTAAGCATGATATTGATATTTATTCATATTCATTTTAAACATAAAATATGTGCATCATGTGCTGGTGGATATTGTTTCTCAAGATGCAAATGCAACCCAATAGATAACAGGTTTATACTTCAAACAAACATAAGCAAATTGAAGCCAACGAATCGTTATGCACTTACTAGTCACCATCCCACTGGAACACAAGCTCATCCTCTAGCTTCGAAATCATCGTATGCTTCACTCTTCTACCAAATTTGTTAGACGCTATCTACATCTCCTCCTGAATAAATCCTGTGAATCCAGATCGTCGAATCAAACTTCCGAATTAAACCCTAATCAAGCTTGTGAATGAAAGATCAAACCTTAATCAAACTCCCAAATCCAGATCCTCTATTTCACCAAATCAAACCCTAATTAACCAAGATAATGAATTGAAAGAAGAAGGATTCGAAAAGGTTACCTGACAATGGAGGTTGAAAGAACACTCAACAATCACTTGAACTTGGAATCAAGGAAGAGTGAGGGGGAACATCCCCTATTAAAGCATGGAGAGAGGCAAAACAAGATCTGAAACCTCATATCCCAAAAAGGGTTAAAAGAAGGGTTGAAAAAACTGAGAATTCTTACCGGCTAGGGTTTTGAGAGAGAGAAATCATCTTCGTAATTGGCGGTCAAAGGAAGAGAGAAGGGATGAGATGAAGAGTGTTGCTAGTGCGAACGATTTCGGCATCAGAGAACCTGTCGAAGAGGCAAATCATGAAGCAATTGAGGGCTTCGTCGCGATGGACAATACTGTTGTGAGTGCCTACCTGTTTGACGGCGACGGAGCTTCCATTGGTGAAGGAACTTCTTCACGGAGAGGGAGACTCCATGAGAGAACGACAGAGCGAGAAATGGAGGAGGAGATTTTGGTTCAGAGCGTTCTAGATCTGAGGGAGGGACGTGAGAAAAATAGAGAGGAAAGAGAGGAGGGCGGTGAGTGGGTGACCTAAAAAAGATAGATGCGCCTATTTTCGAAAGGAGCGGGTTATGAAAATTTTCTAAGTCTCAAAATTTTTATTTCGCGCTTTTACAAAAATTTTAAACGGTTTTTTTAACATCAGTCGCTAATAAAGGTCGGTTATCGACATCACAAATTTAGATATCGATGTTATATAATTATTTAACATCGTGCGTTTTTCTAACTGATGTAAATAGTGTGATGTCTGATAACATAATTCTAGTAGTGAGTGACTAAATATATATTGGTTCCTGAATTAAATAGAAGTGGTTTATCAATTTTATACTAATTGGTTTAGCACATATAGATAAAGATTGGTTCAGTGACTAAATATATGATGGTTCATGAATTAAATAAAAGTGCTTCATCAATTTTATACTAATTGATTCTACACATATAAATAGAGAGTGATCTGTGACTAAATAGAGAGTGTTTCAGTGACTAAATAAGCACATATAAATAGAGAGTGGTTCATAGACTATTTATATAATGGTTCATGAATTAAATAGAAGTGGTTCATCAATTTTATACTAATTTGTTCAGCACATATAAATAGAGAGTGACTCAATGACTAAATATATAATGGTTCATAAATTAAATAGAAGTGGTTCATGAAGTAAATAGAATTTCTTCATCAATTTTAATATTTTATACTAACTGGTCCATTACATATAAATAGACAGTGGTTCAGTGACTAAATATATAATGGTTCATAAACTAGATTGAAGTTGTTCATCAATTTTATATTAACTAATCAAATTTCCCTGATTGGTCACGAGAAAAAATTATTTTTTATGATAGTTGACTTCTTTAATCATATTATATTCTTAATAATTGATTATCGAATATCTTCTCCCCAAGAACGATCGTTCATGGCTTTACAACGCCTAGGGTTTCACCGTTTCAATTTGGGGGAATTGGATGCCCCGATGATGGAAAAATAGAAAATAAACTACTGTTTGACAAACATAATTTTATCAAAGGTTGTAGACATAATTTTATATTTTTATAAACAATACGTTTTATATGGATTATCTATTTATAAGTTTTATAAAATAATAAAATTATATGCCTTTGATATAAGAAAATCGGTTACACAAACCGAAACCGAAACCGAAAATTGGGAATTCTCGGACCGAAAGTCGAACCGAAAAACATCGATCCGGTTAGGCTCGGTTCGGTTTGTGTTGGTTCGGCCCAAAAATTCGGTTAGGGCCGAATAATGCACAACCCTACCCTCGATACCGCGCAATGAACTCTACCTCCGGCGATAGCGGATTCATCGGCAGCGTAAACGACGTCGGATACACCTACGACATCGACAACTCCATAGGGATCGTCATCCCCCTCACCACCATCACCGTTGGCATATTCTTCTACACTCGCTCCGAAGGCGACCCCGTAGTTGATCGGGGCGGAGGCGGCAGAGATCAACAACAGCCGTCGGGAGGATGGAGCTTGTGGCGCTCGAACTCGAACGCCTTCACCGGAGATGGTGGTCGGGGCTGGAGAAGAAATTTATTGGGAAAAAACTTATCGGTTGCGGCATCTCAAGCGGGGGTGGCGGTTTCACCAGCGCCATCGTGGTTATCGAGCGTGTGGCAGTGGGCGGAGGAGAGCAGCAACTATGGGCGGAGCTCGTGCTCGAACGGCGAGGTCTTGTTATGGCGATTGTGGCACATGCTATGGGGGGAGAATTCGGAATGGGTTTGGGCTTTGGGAATACTCCGGTGGAAAGCGCGTTTGTCAAATTTTTAATATTACTTTAATCACTTATTTCGTTCTCACCGGTAGACGCTCTAAATCAATCAATTAAAAAAATTTCCCTCAATTATTTTTTTCTTCTTCCCTTTCTCTTTTCAAACCAATCACATTTTTTCTTTTATTTTTAACACCTTTACTAACTATATTATATTATTTAAAACAGAAGAGTATTAGCCTACGTGATATCCCTACCTTTTTTACGTGATATCCCTACCTTTTATCTACATGTAGACGCCAATTTTGAATACGTTTGACTATATTTTTTTTAATAATTTCTCTTTGATTATAAATTTGCATAATATAATCCGAAAAATTGAATTATAAATATGGAAAATTTTGAAATAATAAATAATGCAAGAAATGAAATACATAATTATTTAAAAAAAAAGTTAATAGGAGGAAGTTGATATGAGTAGTACGTTTTGCCTATAAATACATACATTTATCAACACCTAACACACACTACTTCTCCATCTTTACCATATGAAAATCCCAAAATCCTTCACCATCTCCCTACCATGGATCCATCCCAAAATCCTTCTGAAAATGTCTTCTTTTCTAGCTTGGGTAATATGTCACTTTCTTCTGAATATGATCTGGCATACTACTCTCAAGTTCTCTCTTCAAACACAGGAAATTTGATCCAAATCACCTCTGGAATTGAATATTCACAACACTCCCAGTCCATCCCAACATATAGCACCCAACCAAATGTTGGTGACCCCCAACAGGTGCTAGTGGTGGTTCTCGTGGCCGAGGTCGTTCTCGTGGTGGTGCTCGTAGTCGTGGTGAAGCTGTGGAAGGTGTTGATGAAGTTCGTGGTCCTCGCGCCTACTAGGGGGTGGAAGACGACAACCTTCTGGTTAGCGCTTTCATTAACATCTCCACTGATGCGATCACCAACACAGACCAAGACTCGCAAGCATTTTGGGCTAGAATTGGAGCTTTCTATGAGGAGTACAGGAAACCCCATCAAGTGAAAAGAGAAATATCCAAATGTAAGGCAAGGTGGACAAAACTCAACTGTAATATCTCTAAGTTTGCTGGTTGTTTTCAGGAGGCAACTCGTATGCGAGCATCTGGTGAGTCGGATAAGGATGTCCTCATGAGAGCACATCAACTCTATGCCTCTAAGAGTGATGGGAAGAATGTCAAATAAGAACATGCATGGCAAGTGTTGCGTGATGAGCCCAAGTGGAGTGTCGATTACTTGGAAAAAATCAATCGATGCAATGCAAGTAATGGGAGCTCCAAAAGATCACGCTCTTCTGGTGGAGGGGATACCCCAAGTTCAGATACTCCCACGAGTGTGTTCACTGTCAATCCTATAGAGCGTCCAATGGGAATCAAGAAGTCTAAAAGAAAGGGAAAGGAAGCTATGTCTTTCGATCAAGCAAATGTTCAACAGATTTCTGACCTAGAGCAAGAGAAAGCTGAAAAGTTCAGGCAATTCTATGAGTTGCAGATAGCAAAGGAGACCCGCAAGAGGGAGAAGCAACAAGCGTCTGAGAGAGTGAAGAAGATGGAGATCAAGGCAAAGAAGAGGGACATGCTTACCAGCCTCATGGCACAAGCAGATCTTTCACCGGAGCTCGAGAGTCTGAAAATGAAGTTGATCAAGGAGTTGTCAGGGCGGAAATGAAGTTGATCAAGCTAGAGTTCGTTATCTCGCTCTTATGTTAATGCATGTTTCCTTTTGTTAATGCATGTTTCCCTTTTGTTACTGCATGTTTCCCTTTTGTTACTGCATGTTTCATATTTGCTAATGCATGTTTCCCTTTTGTTAATGCACATTTCATATGTTGTAAGCATGGTTTGCATTGTGTACTTTGATTAATGAAATTTCAGTTTAACTTTAAATTAGCTTTGTTTGTTGTGGAATGGTCTTGTCACTTCCGAGTACATTGTTCAAGATAAGTAATGTTTTGGTTTGTAGTGGTAGAGTGTTGTCACATCCTACTTCATTGTTCAAGATAATTAAAGTTTTGTTTGTAGTGGTAGAGTGTTGTCACATCCTACTTCATTGTTCGAGACAGGCAACCTTTGTCACTTCCATGGCCTTTACAGCTTGCATGTGATAATGGTTCGTCCCCTTATGCCAGGGAATCTTACATAGGAAGCTTGCATGTGAGTGTAGGACTGCTATATAAGATGACATTTTAGCCTTTCATATACATCACAACAATCATCTACCTCTCACAATCTCTCCCAATGCCTGATTCCGAATCAAATTCCTCAAACACTAACCCTTTTCTTTCAAGTAGTAGCTCTGATGATGGCGTAGTTGAGCTTAAAGCTATCCTTAATGAATGGGAAGTTGCGGCTCTTGCGAAGCAACAAGCGTACCAGCCGCCTGAAAGTTCGCGAACTAGACGTCGCCGCACCCACATTGAGCGAGGAAAGGAGAGAGGCCATGCCCAGTTGTCCGACGATTACTTTGCGGAGGTCTCAACATACCCAGATGAGGTCTTCCATCGCAGATTTCGAATGAGTAAGGGGGTTTTCAATCGCATTCTGTTGTAGGAGGAAATCGAGAATGCAAATTGAAATATAAATAAAAGCAAACCAGATTCCGTTCCTTGCAAATGATTACAAGACTTCCTCCCGATGCAGCAGTGGGAAGTCAGGATCGATCCATGAGAAAGCTAGGCAGCGGAGAAATCTCACGGACACAAGTCGACCACAGGTTGTCGATCTCGACTAGGGTTAGTCGACAGAAGATCGGACAAGTCGAGCACAGTGCAGCAGCAACTCCTGGCGGTTTTGGTCGAGATCGAGTAAGGCTTACTCAAGATCGAGGAGATTCGTCGACGTCGGGTTGGCTTTGTCGATCACCTGCACACAGAAGCTACGGCGATGCTGGATCGAGAATCGATAACTCGATATTGAGGAGTGCTATTCGATATCGAGGAAGACAGAAAGTAAAAACAAAGGCTTTGGGACTTCGGAAATAAACTGTATGTAAAAGACTTCCAAGATTGGGGTTTGCAACAACGATAACCAAGCATGCATAAGGCAAGAATAAAACAGATAATCATATAATTCGCATCAAAGGATTAAGCTTTCGCCTTTGCCAACAATTAGACAACTCTTTCAAGAAACCCTAATTGTCTCTACTGATTCTATGTTTATAATCCAAGTTGTTAGCATGGACCTCCATTGGATGGGTAATAAACACATAACAAGTAGTAGATGCTCAAAACATGATAAAAGTCGGATCTTTACCTCAAACATGCATGGCTATCGTTGGGCTCATCCCAACCCTAGAATTGGGTGGACTACTCGCGCTTCATTGCAACCTCAGACATTGATTGATTCAAAAGAAACTTGCATTAACTAAATTCAAAGCCTTTACAATCCTGGCAATCCAACTCTCGTTGAACGCCAAAACCCTAAAACCTTCGAACTCCTAAACCGTCTCTGTGAACTACTTCTCTAGCTTCTCAATTGAATCCTCCTAAAATCAGCCACATGGGCTTTATTTATAGCCTTCTACTCCTTTCTATTCAAGGATAGAATATCTCTATCTATATCTAAATCTATATCTAAAAAGCTTAATGATAAATAAAAGAAATAAAAATAATAAATCTAAAAAGGGAATTATATCTAAAAGTCTTCAAGTGGATAAATCTTCTTCTCTATGATGGAACTTTGATAGAATTGGATAGACTCGGCAATCTCCGGTCCCAAGGAATCCCAATCCGAGTAGGACAGCTCAAACAGCGTTACGCGTCTCCGGAAGATTTCCTCGATCTCGAGTTTAGTGGTCATCGACTTCAGTGGCTCGGCGTCTCGGGTTGCTCTTCCTCGAACTGGCTCAGACATTGGCTCCTGGGGTTCGTCGATCTCGAGGAAATAACTCGATCTCGAGTAATGGTGGCTCGTCGACTAGGTTGCTCGGTAGTGTCGGGTAGCCTCTGCTCGATGTTGCTCGGACTGGTGCTTCGGCCTTTGTCGATATCGAGGAGGTAACTCGATATCGAGTAGTGTGTTGATCTGTGTCCGGCACGTCTAGCCAGGTCGGGTAGCTTCTCCGTGGCATCCTCGGGTAGGCTTTCCTCGACTCCGGGTTGTCTTTGGGGCTTTGTCGACATCGAGTAAGCAACTCGATCTCGAGGAAAGTGTAGGAGTCGGGTTGGCTCGTCTTCAGCTTCTCGACATGGGCTCCTCGATCAGTACAGGTGCCTAGACATGAGTTGTCGATATCGACTAACATTGTCGATATCGAGTAGATTTGGGCCTCCGTCCTTTCTTCTTGTTTTTCTCCCGAAATGGCTCCATATTCTGCAATATTAAACAGAAACTTATGTAGATCTCCATTTCTGACAAATAAACATAAACTACATAAATTCGATATATTCCCAACCCGAAATATGCAAAGTGTATAGAATATGGACTAAAATATGCATAAAGACATGGCTACTTTAGAGACATCACATTCTTCAGCGATTGGAGTCGGAAGTGCAATACTTTCAACAACGCCCAGGTTGCACAGGTAGGATGGGCATCTCCGCTCTCCAGAAAGTGACAAGTGCAATTCGCATTTTGTCCTATGGGATTGCCGCCGATGCTTGTGATGAGTATCTACGGTTATCGGGGGGGGGGGGGGGGCACTGCAAGATTATGTTTATCACATTTCGTTGACGGAATTTGCAACTTGTTTGGAGAGGAGTATCTTCGGCGTCCAAATGTCGCGGACATCTTACGCCTTCTAAGCATAGGGGAGTCTCGTGGCTTTCCTGGGATGTTAGGAAGCATTGACTGTATGCATTGGGCTTGGAAGAACTGTCCAACTGCCTAGAAAGGTCAATTTGCCCGTGGAGATCATGATCACCCGACAATCATACTCGAGGCAGTTGCATCCTATGACCTATGGATCTGGCATGCTTTTTTCGGAGTCCCAGGGGTATTAATAATGATATTAACGTTCTTGATCGATCCCCTATTTTTGATGATGTTTTACAAGGTCAAGCTCCAAATGTGAATTTCACTGTTGGGGGATACGGGTGCACCATGGGATATTACCTTACGGATGGGATATACCCGGAATGGGCTGCATTTGTGAAATCCACAAAGTCTCCCCAAGGCAGGAAGGTGAAGTTATTTGCCCAATACCAGGCTTCCGTTCGCAAAGATGTGGAAAGGGCATTTGGTGTGTTGCAAGCTCGTTTCGCAATAGTTCGGAACCCTGCAATGTCTTGGGATCCAGTGTTGCTCGGGAAGATAATGAGAGCATGCATCATTTTGCACAATATGATCGTGGAAGAAGAGCGAGAATATTTTACTCGTCATGGTTACGAGATTCTGCGATTTGACGAAGGAATAAGTGGCGAACCAGTCCCGGCAAACAACTCCACATGGACATGGTCGACCTCGACACCGGAGGCTATGCGCGAGTATATTAAGAGGAGGCGTGCACTTCGCGATAGTGGTACACACCGTCGGCTTAGGGAAGACTTGAAGAAACATATTTGGCAAAAATTTGGGGCCAATCGTGGAGGCAATTAGTATTTTCCGCTATCCGAATTATTTTATGTTATTGAAAAAATTCTCAAGTTTATGCACTGTCTTTGTTGTAACGTCATTTTGTTTATTTAATTAATGTTGTTTTTTTTGTTATATATATAGTTCGCACTGTGTCATTTATAAATAATATTAATTTAATATTAATATTTTAATAATAATAAATGAATATAATAATATAATTGAGAATGGAAATAATTGTTGAATAGGGGTATATTTGTAAATTGAGTGGGTATGAAAAGATGGGTTTCGGGATACTAGGGATGCTATTGATAAAGTGGGAAAAATGAGAATGAGATGCTAGGATGATATGGCGGAGAGAGAAAAATAAAATATTAGTATTCCTAGTATCCCTAGTATCCATTGATAAACATGGTCTAAGGCTTAAGTCGTCAAGTGCAACTGACATATATTGCGGGGCCAGACAGTTGCACTTGAGGGGGGTGTGTGGAAAGATGTACGTGGAAATGACATCCCACATTGATAAAAATATGAATCGTCTTGCATATAAGTCGGTGGGCTACCCCACCTAACGCCAATTGGTTTTAGGATGGAACCCCGCTGGACTTGTGTGCTCGACTTAGGTGCGCATGATGCGCTCGGACATGTGGACCCCCGACGTCATATGGCCCACCGGAATTCTTCAGATTTTAAGATTTTTGGAGTTAAAAGTAATCTTTTCTCTACACCCTGCTAAGCATCCATGGCTGAATGGTGGTTAATATAGCTCGATAGTTTCCACACTTCTATATTATTTAGAGCTTCTAAGTTCGAACATTTTACTCGCTTGTTGAGTCAATGATGCATATTTGATTGAAATTAAAAGATTATTTGAAGGTCGGAGAGCTCTAAATATGCTTCCACCAAACTCATCAAGGATCTTAATATATATAGTTTTGACTTGTGACCACCTAAAAACTTGTTGGCAAACATATCATGGCTTCTCAAGAATTTATTATTATTATTATTATTATTATTATTATTATTATTATTATTATTATTATTATTATTAATTAGATGGGTTTTAGGGCCAAAAGCTAGTTTAAAAGAGAGTTGAACCGGCCATGGCCGGGGATAAACAAATATTATATGTAAGCCATTGGTATATGCCAATTTGCATTACATGCTGTCCTCTAACTACATTCATATTGACCCACACCCACTCCTGATTTCAATAAGTTAGTGCTCGTTTGACACCAAAGTATATTTTAGAATTTGACACCAAAGTAAGGGAGGTAACTAGTCATATTACCACGATTTGAATCCTGATATATTTGAGAATTTGACACCAAAGTAAGGGAGGTAACTAGTCATATTACCACGATTTGAATCCTGATTTCAATAAGTTAGTGCTCGTTTGGATAAATGTAGGAAGTCTACTTCCCGAGAATTTAATTTCTGAGAACTCTACTTCCCGGGAGTTTAATTAGTGGGAAGTCTACTTCCCATGAATTATATTTTTTGGGATTTTATTAAACATGTTTGGTTCAAAAATGAGATAATGGTGGATTTGATATAGTGAGATAAATCAGGGATTTTTAATAGTAAGAAAATGGTGGAAGTTGTCTTACCATGTACCCCTTGTTAATTCCCAGTGCTCGTTTGGATTGGTTTGAAAAACTCAGGAAGTTGGATATAATATCTGTATTTGGTTAAAAAAATTCATCTCCAAAAACCCAGAAATTGAAATTCTCATTAATTTAACTTCATTTGAAATACAGGAATTGGAATTACCAATGGGTACCGGGTAAGACAGTTGTCCAGAGGGATAAATATTGACTAATAAATCTTAATTTAAAGGAAAAATGGATAAAAATAATACCAAGTATCAACTTTTGGTCAAAAATAATACGAACTTTGAAATTGACCGTTTCATATACGAACTATCGTCATATTAACCGAAAATAATACATATGTGTATTCCGGTGAACTTTCCGACCAAATACGCGACGTGGACGTCGGAAAACACATATGACATAAATTTTTGCCACGTCACCAAACTTGTAAGTTATGCCAAGTCATAATTTTTTTTTTCAATTTTTTTTTTTAAAAAAAAGAAAAATTAAACAAATATGCAAATAGCTACTACAATACCTTTCGAAACAATGGAGGAGAGAACGAGCAGATAACATTGAGAATAAAGTGAAGACGCTCACCCTCGATTCCATTGTTTCGAAAGGTACTGTAGCTATTTGCCTATTTGTTTATAATTTTTCTTTTTTTAAAAAAAAAATTTGATAAAAAAAATTACGACATGACATAACTTACAAGTTTGATGACGTGACAAAAATTTATGCCATTTGTGTTTTCCGACGTCCACGTGGCGTATTTGGTCGGAAAGTTCACCGGAATACACATATATATTATTTTCGGTTAATAGGGCGATAGTTCGTATATGAAACGGTCAATTTCAAAGTTCGTATTATTTTTGGCCAAAAGTTGATACTTGGGATTATTTTTGTCAATTTTTCCTAATTTAAATATGGATAAGACTAACCATTACATTTAGCTGAAAACAAAGAGGGATAAATATGATTTCAAAGATTTGGGTGAGTAGAACACGAGTTAAGTGCAATATAGTCCTATTATTATCACAAAATTATTTTTTTGAAAAAAAGTTAAACTAACAATTTTGACCTAAAATAATTTTGAATAGTATCGATTTTATCGGCAAAGGTAATACTAATAAATAACTGATCTTCACTTGTTGATTCGACCGTTAGTCCCAACTAACTGTCAATGAAATTATAAGATGCGAATGAAATGGGTTGCATGTCGTTGTTGTGTTCCCACCTCACTCCATCTTCTGTCCTTTTCTTTGAACACTTCCATTCCATTGTGTTTTGTCTTACCCGTAAGAGAGCAAAAGGGTCATCTCTCAACTTCCATCTCGATCTATAACACAAATCCATCGTTCACCAATTCGTCCTTTCAACTACGTACTTTGATTCCCACTTATTCATTTGAATTGTGCTCCAAAAACATTGAATTGAAACAACAGATAATTACTAATCACCCTCCAAACTTTGATCGATCATCTGATCGAATTCCTCCTCTTTTTACTCTTTCGTTTGAGCCATCTTTTTCGGTGTATGCGTCTCTACCTTGTTTCAATTATCCGAATTTGGACTAAAAATGTACTCTTATAAGTGTTTGCTTATACATAGGCTTTGCGAAATTGGAGTGTTTTGATAACATACCATGGCTACGGTGGTGATAGATAACATGTCGGGGCCCCTTGATCGCTTCTTCAAACAAGGTTAGCTATATATTTTTCTTTTGATATATAGTAACATATATATATATATATATATATATATATATATATATATATATATATATATATGAATTAGGATATATTGTTACTTTTTGTGTTGTAAACGGATGTTTGTTTGTGTATGTTGAAGGCGTTGAGAAAACGGATGCAATGGGGATGGAGGGACGCGATGATGAGAGGAAGGCGAAGCTGTCGTTCAAGAAGGCGGCTTTTAATGTGTCGAACAGGTTCAAGCATTCGTTGAGGAGGGGCAGGAGGAACAGCCGAGTCATGTCTGTTGCTTTTGAGGATGAGCATGATGCCGAAGAAGTCAAGGCTGTGGACGAGTTCCGCCAGGCCCTCATCTTGGAGGAGTTGCTTCCTTGTAAACATGATGATTATCAGATGCTCCTAAGGTCAACTACAACTTCTTCGATCAATCTCTATAGTATATATATATATTGAGATTCAACATCCTATATATACCTACATCTCAGTTCTCACCTCTCGTACGTCGACAGGTTCTTGAAGGCAAGGAAGTTTGACATCGACAAGTCTAAGCAGATGTGGGCTGATATGCTGCAATGGAGGAAGGAATTCGGTGCAGACACCATCATGGAAGTATGCATCTCGATCACATTTTATCATGTTTAGACTTAAACTGGATGGAAGAAAATGATCGAGTTTTTCTTGGCATTTTGGTCTAGGATTTTGAGTTCAAGGAGGTTGATGAGGTGAAGAATCAGTATCCGCAAGGGCACCATGGAGTCGACAAGGAAGGAAGACCGGTTTATATTGAGAAGCTAGGCCAAGTTGACCCAGCCAAGCTGCTACAGGTAACAACCATGGACCGGTATGTCAAGTACCATGTCCAGGAGTTTGAGAAGACCTTCGCGCTTAAGTTTCCATCTTGCTCGATAGCGGCTAACAAGCACATTGATCAAAGCACCACCATCTTGGATGTTCAAGGAGTGGTACATACATTTCTCAACCATAAAATAGTAAATATCGAAGATATATGTAAGTCTTGACATGCATTTTGATGTCACAGGGGCTCAAGAACTTCAACAAATCCGCAAGGGAGCTGATCCAGAGACTCCAAAAGATAGATGGTGACAACTATCCAGAGGTGCAAATCTCTTCATTATTGCTTTGTCACAAAATGGCCATTACTTCATCCTATTTCAGGGTCTATATATAACTTTTTCTGTTTTCGGGTTTTCAGACACTATGTAGGATGTACATTATCAATGCAGGATCCGGGTTTAGGCTGCTGTGGAACACCGTTAAGTCTTTCCTTGATCCGAAGACCACAGCAAAGATCCATGTAAATTCATATCATCAAAACATATATTGCTTACATTATAAACTTGCACAAACAACAAAACCATCATCTTCTAACAAGACCAAGTTTTTTATCATCAGGTTCTCGGAAACAAGTTTCAGAGCAAGTTGCTTGAAGTGATTGATCCTAGGTGCTGCTTCTAAGTTGTAATCATCTCAAATCAATCAATCCCAAATGCGTAAGAAAATATGTAAATGAACCTTTTGTGTCCTTTCCCCCCTATGGTATGACAGTGAACTGCCTGAGTTTCTAGGCGGCACCTGCACTTGTGCTGACAAAGGCGGATGCATGAACTCCGACAAAGGTCCGTGGAATGACCCTGAAATAGTCAAGGTAACCTTGCAAAGGAATCTATGTCATAATATTCTTCCTTTGTTACTGATTCCTTGTATTGAGTGATTTATCATTCGATGGAGCAGATGGTACTCAATGGTGAGGCCAAATGCATGACTAGGAACCTATTTCCTTCAATCAACGAGAAGACGAATGATGAATATGAGGGAACAAAGATAGATGATCTTTGGACCCCTCTAACGCCTTACAAGGATCTCACGCAGGCGTGCCTTGTCAAACAATATCCCGTAAACATTCAATGCAATGATTTGGCTCAAATTGTTGACAAGGCGGTGGACAAGACATGGATGAAGGCTGCCCAAGATGATGCAGCAATAACAAGAGGTAACATCGCCAAGAAACATACATATATATATAAAGAGAAGATGAATCTCTAGTTAGTTGAGCACTGATTTGCAATTACGGATTCATACAGCTTGTGTAACAACAAGTGCATCCAAGGGCCAGAATGGGATAAGTGGGCAGCTCGTTTCGGGGGTGATGGCCTTTGTAATGGGCATTGTCGCCATGATCCGGATAACCCGAAACATGCCTAAAGGACAAGGAACCCATAATAAGTTGGCTGCGTCTTCCATCTCCGAGACACAGTACTATGCGATGATGAAGAAGATGGGAGAATTGGAAGTCAAGGTTATTGCTCTCAGCACAAAGCCAGCAGTCATGCCCCCTGACAAAGAGGAGATGCTCAACACTGCCCTGAGTCGAGTGGATGCCCTCGAGCAAGAGCTTGCAGCGACAAATAAGGTTTAACCCATTTGCAGATATTCTTATTTTCAACGTTAGAACCCGAAATTTGAACGACAAAGGGTTATATAACAAGCTTGGGTTTTTGCAGGCTCTTCAAGAGTCCCTTACTCGGCAAGGGGAGCTCCTAGCCTACATCGAAAAGAAGAAGAAGAAGAAGAAGTTGGTAAGTCTGAACACATTAGTGAATATGTGTTTCAAACGTGTTCTTCATTCGCCGCAATATAAGTGTTTTGTTTGTAATTGCAGTTCAACTGGTGAGCAAGATAGATGATCCTGCATCCTCCTCCATTCGGAGCCCATTTCGTATCGGCTTCTGTATGATATCCTTATAGCTTCTGTTAGGCATACTGATCATTGTACATCTTGCTAGAGAGCCAAGAGAGAACATTTCATTCATTGTTTCCCCTATGCACATCTTGATTACTGTAAAACCCAGTCCCTAAAACACTACAAACAGCTGCACCTATTTCTGAGGTTTCTACAAGGTAAATATACATAAAACAAATGTTGCTTTATGCAAACAACTTGCACGGAAATTCCACTAGAGACCAATTCCACGTTCATGATTTTATCACCCCACGAAACGTACTCGATGTAGTATGTGATGTATAAACATTTTGCATATTCCGTGCATTCTGTCCGACAAGTTAAAAAAGAGAGAAACACACAACAATTGTTTAGTGCACCCTTTGATGGGAGGCAACCGGATAGTATGATAACAGTACTTTGATTTATAAGTTTAGTGTGTAACAGGACAAGAGCCAAGAAACTGAAGTGTACTGTTAGTTCAATCAGGGTATTTCTCGGATAGTGCATCTCTTCCTCCTTCACCAGCAAAACTTCTTTTTCTGTTACAGTGTGCAATTAGGAGCAGATGTTATTCAGCAAGATCTGACGAAAGGGATAATGGGTAATTTCGAGATATGAATAACCATTTACTAAATACTCAATTTTTTTTACCTGGAACCTGGCTGCTTCTTGACGATCAATGTAAGCAAGCAATTCCTCTTGCCTCATTAGAGCTTCGTGTAGTGCCTGCACAATGGAAGTTCAGTTTTGTTAAAAGTATGAATCACTGAACCTGAACTAGGGAAAACGATTCTCAGCACTTGAGGTGAATATGCCAATGCACAGTACAGATAAGAGGAAAATGAATTATCAAGCAACTTAACAGTTGAAAAGGGAAGACATTCAAGCGACATACTACACATCTGGAAAAGCATAAGCCCTTAAAATCTCAGATAAATGAGGAAAACAATTACAAGAAACATATTAGCTCGAATAAGAAAAAGCACATAAAGAGTCCGTAATTTCGGAAGTGGATTTTTGGGCTGTGCAACATGTGAATCCTGGAATTATTTTGCACAAGTTTACAGTGCTTCAATGGTGCAAAACTAAAGCTGATCTACTATACAATGATTGGATTCCTTGGCCATCCACAACCCCCTCCATGTCACAAACCCAAACCTCAACAAAAGTACACAAATGCTTGCCAATGATCTCATTGAATCATAGCGGAAAAAAACTTCTGAAGTGGTTATATATATACTCCCTCTGTCTCGCAATAGTTGTTGTTTTAGAGTAGTAAACTTGTTGTTTTAGCTAAAGTTATTATCTTTATAGCTAATTATTGCTCTTTTTATAGGTAATAATTATTGCTTTTAGGTATTTTATCCTATAAAAGTAAAGAAAACATAGGTTTTATTAATAAATGTGCATAAAGCTAAAACAACAAGTTTTGCGAGACGGAGGGAGTATATTTCACTAGTAGAAAAAAATAGTTGAATCTCAAGCTGCATTGAAGGATTGCTCTGTATATCAACAAAAGTACACAAGAAACTCGGGATGTTTAAAACTACTTCATGAGGCATTGAGGCAAGTTATCATTTCATACAGCCTCAATGCACAAATGCTCGCCAATGATGTCGTTAAATAAAGATGGCAATGACGAAAACACTACACATAATTATAAGGCGCACAAAGGCTTCCTATTGTGATCTTTAAGGAATGAAGTTCTCCTAATATCCATATCTCGCAAAACCCAATTATAAATACCTTTGCAGTATATGAATGTACTCTATAATCAAGTGATTTTACCTTTTTGGTGGCAATTAGCTCCGCTTCTAGGGCATCTACTCGGCAAACAGCAGCATTTAGCAATTCCTCTTTTTCGTATGGCATCTCAGATGGCTTAGATTGAAGGGTATCAACTTTCTCCTCAAGTTCACCCAACCTTTTCAGCACATTTGAGAAGAAATCGGCTTCAGTAAACCCCGGGGAAGGTGATGGGGGCCGCAAATCCTCCTTGATGATGTCATCCAGGGTTGTTTCAAGCATATCAACCTGTAAATTTGCAGACTCGCCCGGTAGCTTTTTAATAAAACGTCCTGTTACTGCATGGAATACTGTAAGCAGGGTCATAAGGAAGGCCATCAGCATCATTACAACACGAGCACGGAGTCCTTCAGGAGTCTTCTTAACATCTGGCATCGTGTGCAACCCTGCAAAAATATTGATTCAGATCCCCGATTGCAAAATGCAATTCAACTATGCTTATATAGCCAATAAATCGTTTCGTATATGCTTATATTGCTAATAAATCGTTTCGTATCAGCGAAGTAAAACCTGCAAGGAACACAGCCATGAAATAGAAAGATGAGAGCGGCAATGGCTGCCGAGGAGCAAGAACTGAGAACTATCAATAGAATGAATCTCCAATTATGATCAAATCAATAAATACTTTATAGAAAAACAACCTCCGGCAAAAAAGATAATAATCAGTATTTTCCTAATCAGTTAAAAATACGAGATCGTCATAATTCCTATCCTAAAACTAAGTCATGTGATCTCAACTCGTTTGAACCTGGGAGTTCGAATCCTGAGGCTTCCAAGGGGGCAAAGAGGATAAAACAAATGCTAGTAAATGTTACTGGATGTATGGATGATTTATTAAAACTATAAGGTGTTCCAAAATAATACATTTGACATGCTAACCTTTAGAATTAGTAATTCTGGGTACAGAAGACTGCTTCTTCCCGATAGAATCAACTGCCTTGTCAACCATAGGAACATACTCGTCATAT
Source organism: Persicaria tinctoria (assembly GCA_037127255.1). Taxonomy (NCBI): domain Eukaryota; kingdom Viridiplantae; phylum Streptophyta; class Magnoliopsida; order Caryophyllales; family Polygonaceae; genus Persicaria; species Persicaria tinctoria. The sequence continues at coordinate 25,557,810 of JBANSL010000010.1, forward strand.
CCTACAAAAAATCCAGCATGGCTAATCTTTCCACCAACCTTGGCCTGCAAATCCACATTTTTGATCGAACTCAATGCCAGCTAAAAGCTGTTTTGGGAGTAGTAGTAAACTCTAATGCTAAGGAAAGTAAACCAGATAGCATATAACAATTGTGCCTCTAGATATTATTCATCTGAATTAGGAAACTGAAACGAATGCAAATTGGCAGTAAGATAGCAGGAACAAATAGGGAAAAAAAAGGGGAAGCAAATGTGGTGCAGCCTAAAAAGTAAAAACCATGGCCTGTATTTCCTTTTTTAGCAGCTTTCCAAATAAAGTAATAAGTAATAAATATATAAGACTTGTATATCAAGAACAATAACAATTATAAAAGCTCAAGTGAAATGAAAGAAAAAAACTACCTCTTCCCGGACTGGAGTTAGCCTAAGGCGTGAATAGCTCAAGGCAGCTTTGGGGGAACATATATCTTCAGCTTCAGACCCTGACTCCGCAGTCGAGGTATCACTTCCTTTAAGCTGCTTCAAACAAAAAAAAAGTAGAATAGAGAAAAATTGGCTTAATCTAGGTATAACAGGTTTCATTTAACCAATACCCACACAATCAGGAAACAGCATTAACTTACCGCCGGATACTGGGGCTTCGCATATGCAACCACTTTGCCTTCACTGTTCAAAACTTTCACAACTTGTCGAGCACGGCGTGCGTCGCCATTGAGAACCATCTGCATAAATGCACAATGAACTGAGGGCATTCACCAAAAAATAAAAGCTAAAATCATAGAGCTTCTAAAGAAATTCTTGAGACCAAATTACGGAACCTTTAATATTTCAGGATTTTTCCAAGGCCCCTTATCTGACCTAAGGCATCCTCCCTCATCTGCACAAGTACAAGAGCCTCCAAGAAACTCTGGCAACTCACTACATCAGCAAAATATATTTCCAAGCCATTAAGAAAATATCAAGGACTAACAAGTAATACAGAACACGGAGAACAACATAGTGTAAGATACATGCATTAAATGGGTAAGAAAAATATTTCATATTAATTACCTGGCATCAATCACCTCAAGCAACTTACTCTGGAATTTGTTTCCAAGAACCTACACAATTCTGGCCAGTATCAGTTTGTAATAATCATACTGAGAAGATAAAACATCTTTTACTTCTTAATCAAGAACACTTACATGAATCTTTGATGTTGTTTTTGGGTCCAAAAAAGACTTCACTGTGTTCCACAAAAGCCTGAACCCAGGACCAGCATTGACAATAAACATCTGATAAAGTGTCTGCATTAAGAGAAGGCATGGTCAATAAGTTATAATTTCATGTCAGCCACTTGTGTGATAACTAGAATAACATGAGCTTATATACCTCGGGGTAATTATCACCATCAATCTTTTGGAGCCGCATTATAAGCTCTCGAGCAAGCTTATTGAAATTCTTCAAGCCCTAATAGATACGGGGTAGGAAGGAGCCAATTCCAACAATCAGCAAATTAAGACATGATTTCACAAACTACCCATAATTCTGGCGAGCAATATACAAGAGGAACTTACCACACCCTGAACATCAAGTATTGTTGTACTTGAATCTATGTGCCTCTTTGCAGCAATGGTACAAGCCGGAAACTTAACCAAAAAGGCTTTTTCAAACTCACAGACGTGATATCTGATATACCGATCCATGGATGTCACCTCCATAAGTTTGACATGATCAACTTTCCCCAACCGTTCTATATAAACAGGTCTTCCCTCCTTGTCAACACCATGATAACCATGTGGATAATATTTCTGGACATCATTTATCTCCTTGAACTCAAAATCCTGATACCACAGTGAGAAGATCGCCTTAGAGACTAGAGACTAATGGAAATAGTATTCAAAATTACAACTATAGAGAAAATGTTCATATAGCTCTCCAGCATTACCTCTGTAATAGTGTCTGCACCAAAGTCCTTCCTCCACTGAACCATTTCAGTCCACATATGCTTTGCTTTCTCAAGATCAAATTTTCTGGCTTTCAAGAACCTAAAACCAACATTTTGAGACATAAAATTCAGAAACCAACTCTATTCTTCCAATAGAGACAGAAATTGGAGGGTAAAAAAAACACATAGGACACCTTAACATCACATGATAATCATCTAGTTTTGCAGGCAGAAGTTCATCTAGAATCAAAGCTTGCCGAAACTCATCAACAGCTTGAAGCTCCGATGCATCACGAATATCCTCTATTGAGACTGAACTGACACGGCCATCACTCTTCCTTCTGCTGCTACTCTTTTTTTTAAGGGAATGCTTCAACTTAGTAGATGCATTCAGTGCTTTCTTTTTCAGGGACCAGTTTCTTGACCTCCTCTCATCTTCAGAGTTCTCAAAATCAGACTTCCTCTCTCGTCTGTCCTCATGAGCAGAAGATCCCTCAAAGCCTAACATATTTATACAATCATTACAATCACCAAAAGAACAAGCCACGTCAGCTAGAAATAATAATGGGAAATTATTATCTAAACCAAATTCTACAAACCTTCCTGCGTCAAATTGGGGATTCCTACTCAATTTCTCTACCATTTCCATATACTCCTCCCCAGAAGTCACCCAAAAAAAATAAAAAAATTGGCTTTGATTACCCATCATAGCACAGACAACGAACCAATTACTCGACCACATCAAAGCTACCAGCCAATTAATACATAGAAAGAGGATTTCCTCCCAACGAGATCTATAGCTTACGAAACCCTAATTTTTACTAGTTCAACTACGACATTTGGCAAATACTTCAATAGAAAATAATTCTATCAATAGAAAATTTCCTTCAAAATCTAATATAATTGAAGCAAATAATCCCGTTCTCCCACCAAACAGAAGGGGGAAATCAGCAACAAAAATGGCAAACCCTGATTCCCCCAAGAAAAGAAGAAACAACCGACAAGAAGCTCAGAAGCAGCTCAAAAAATGAAAAACGAAGAGAACTAGAAGGAGCGAAGGGAATCAAACACTCACAAGGCTTGGCAAATCGATCAAACGATGCTGACATTTTCTTCAAATTCTGATCAATCAAGCATCACCGGCCGGACTCAGTGCCTACAATAAACCCCACACATTAAAATAAAATCAAACAATTCCACTGCTAATACGAAATTAGACAGTCTCCAAAATCAAAAGGTCCTAAAATAACCTTAAACTGCGGCAAGGGATCGCGAAACCCCCAAAAAAAAGGTGATTAAGCGTTGGAGATCTGGGGTTTCTACCTCTCGCAATTTGTAAACACTCAAAACAATCACCTCTGAAGTCGGAAATTTACAGATCCGTCCTCTTCAATTGAAATGAACAAAATAAAAAAGAGAAACCAAAAATAAAAAACGAAGCAAAATATAGGCTTCTAGTAGTTAAACCAAAATTCCCGGCGTTCCAAGAGAGAGAAAAGGGAAGAACAGCTTCAGATGAGGAAAAATACGGATATTTCGGGAAGGGAGAGTGGGGCCCTGCTACGATAGGGAATGAACTGTGATTAGCGCGTGTAGCGTAGGGGAGGGAAGTAATATAGGGTGGGCCCCACTCCCGGTTAGATTGGTGGTAGTCGGTAGTCGGTAGCCCCAAACGAGGTCAATCGAGATTGATTGTATTTTTTTTTTAATTAGGTAAAAGTTGGAGGTCATACAAACCAGAATCTCGAAGGCTGATACAGACGGTGAAACGTAAAATAAAGAAAATATAAAGCGGTGCACAACATAGACAAGAGAGCTCTACAAAAACGAAGCAAAACCATCAAAACCAAACAAGCTAGATGAGGACGAAAATGGCGGACAAAGTCAAGCACCACCGGAAGTAGTACAGTAGGCCAGCGACACATCAGGAATCGATCATCTTGTGGGCAGTGAGGGCGAAACCAGAGAAGCAGTCAACTTGGAAAGAGGATTCGTCACGATATACACTACCACGGCCCTAGCTTGTCTCGACTCCAGCAACAAAAACCCCATCCGCAGAAGAGAAAGTTTGACCCCGCCAAACGCAAAGCACACAATGCCGGTGTATAAAGCACCCAAGCCCTAACGGGATTTTGATCAACCCTTTCGAGATTTTTAATAATTATTTACTTATTTATTTATTTTGATTTTTTTTAATTATGGGTTGATTTGGGCCTTGGGCCCAATGATCACATTTCGGACCTCTTTAAGGCCCAAGGAAACACCCAGGACCTCACTAATAGCATGTGTGAATGACTAATGGCATGATGAGGTAGTAGTGTTATGTTATCGTATGAGTAGTACCTTATGAAATGTGATGAACTGTTGAGATGTATGTGTGGACATGATCTTATGAGCATGCAGAATCGGCTGAGTAATGTATGGAGTTTAATGTGGTCTATGAAATGTTATGATTCGATGAGTGGTTGAGCATGATGGAATGGAAAATGCGATGTGTTTACTTATTCTATTGAATGATGTGTGCGTTGTGAATGCTTGAATAGCTTAGATGTAGACTTATATATTCCATTATGTATCTAGGGGATACTGTTTGATTGTGCATGCTGTGTGCCGGGTTCTTCTTTTGTTGTTCTGCTAGCCGGGTAAGTTTCTTCGGAGCTTACTCAGATTTGATCAAACCCTTCTCTGTTTATATGTGCATGATTTACTACGTGTTTGCATATCATATTATCATGCCATGTAGTATCAATGTATCATGCTAGGTTGCATTAACAAATGAGTATTATTATTTTGTATGCATATGTAAACAGAACGGTCATTATCTGTGAAGTAATTACAATCTTTGCTAGGGTCATAGGACGGCCCAGTCTCAGCGGGTGTCGTCCTGAGTCATTCGAGTCATGGTAACATCTTTACAATAACACCTCTATTATTATCAACATTATTATTTTTCTTTCGCAAGATCACATATATGATGATTATGCATGTTAAGCATGCTTTGGGTTTGACACCAATACGGGCTTGATCCTATTAAATGAAATGGAATGCATTCATGAGATGGCCAGTCTCCGCCCTATCGGAAAGGGAGGTGGTGGTAGGAAGAGAGATATGTCACTTGCCATTCTGTGCTAGAGCCCTATTTAATATTCTGCACATATATAAACTGAGAGCATGTTTGCGTGTTAATATTCATGTCCTGCATTAGAAGCATGATATTAGGCTTAGCGTATGTGTGGGCTTATATGTAGGGATTAGCCATACGAGCTTCAATCTGATCCTATGCCTGCTTTATTTTTAGGTATATGTTATACTTATGATTGTTGATGCTGATTGTCTCTATGAGCGGGGTTCTTTGGCATGGCGAATAGTGGGCGTCTGAGACTCTCACTTCACCAAACTTGCATGATTTTGGGATTTGACATTTTCTGGATTTCGTTTTGACTCGGTTTTGCCGTGGCACCATATGTATTGTTTTTAGATTTATTTTGCTTTGCATGGTAAATGAATTTCCCGCGACTTAGACTTAGGACAGGTACAAAGGATTTACCCTGGTGCGAAATCCCACTTTAAAGTACTAATACTTGATTTCAAACATTCAATTTGTACTCGTAGCGCAAGATCCTAATGAAGGATCCTTCCTTTGAAATGTAACTCGGGATTTCTAATTTCGGGCAGTTACAAACACAGCGCAGGGCTACGCGCATTGGCTATAGAGAGGAATTAGCTGGATCCAGCCCAACCAGTGTGGATCCCTTCCCGAGTCGTTCAGCGATGTAGGAATTAGCAACGGATGCGGGAACACCTTCCCGTTGCCGCCGTGTCATGCCCCTTGCTTGTTTTGAACGTAAACACGCAAGTTCCTGATATTTGGCACAAATTGCACTACCTGGCCGGTAATTAATGTGAATCCCCTCCTCTGACCCATAACTTTCGACGTGGTTCTCCAAAGTGCACACCATGCCCTTCAATCCTAACCGATAATGGACAATTCCATGCATTGGACCATATTTTGTGCGTTTTCTTGGGATTACCTCATCATTGAAGTATAGCGGCGATCGTTGTCTGGAAGGTGATCACATGAAACACAAATTCATTTGCAGACAATCTCATGAACCACACATATTTGTTGATGAACCAATTCCTCATAATCTCATGAACCAATATTTGTTATATATGCCGAACCAATTACTGATTCTTAAACCCCTACATTTTAATAACTCTCTTTCCCCATATATTGACCTGTGTAATTAGTGGTTATAAAAAGGTTAACAAAAATAGTTAAAAGATAGTTGCAAAGTAGTTGTTAAAATAGAAGCAGAAGTTGAAAAAACGGGGTAGTTAAACGGGGACACAAAAATATATAAACTTCGTAACTCCATCCTCCCTAAACATCAAAACAAACACAAAAGCAATTAATTAGGAACTATTTATCAAAAAATATTTCAATGGGGTCCAAACAAATTGTTGATCACTAGGGGTTGGGGCTCACAAAATTATAAGAGGTGTTCACATGGATGCCTGCTAAATATGTTATTAAAACCTTTTGTTCCCTCTCCAAAACAGCTTACTTGATTCTCTCTGAGCCATTATTCATTAAGATGCAGTCCATTCGACCTTCTCAATTTGATAGCGGTTTCTTCTTTCAAAAGAATACAATCTCACTCTAGGCCTGTCCACGGGTCACGGGTCAACCCGTGACCCGACGGGTTTGACGGGTCGACGACCCGACGGGTTATGGACCCGGCGGGTCCAGGTCAAGCGGGTCGCGGGTCTTGGCGGGTTACGGGTCCGGGTTAGGGTCGAGCATATTTCAACCCGGCAACCCGGCGGGTCGACCCGCAACCCGTGACAAAAACTAAAAAAAAACTGAAATATAAATTTATATTTATAACAATAATAATAATATTATTATTATAAATTATAAATATAAATTATAAACAAAAAACTGGAATTTATATTTATATTTATATTATAATTATAATTATTATAATTATAAATTACAAATTACAAATATAAATTATAAAAAAAAACTAGAATTCATACTTATAAAATATATAAATATGAACTCATATTCATATGCATTCATATGTAATATATGTAATGCATGATAAGGTGTACATTCTTGAACTCCTTTACCCTTTTTATAGAGTTAGGATACTTACCATCTCATTTCCAATGTGGGACAAAAAACCTCCCATTTTCAATGTGGGACAAAAAAGATGGAACTCGCATACTAACACTCTTTTCATGTGATCATGTCACATACTCAGTTTTTTTTTTGTTGAATTATATTAACATTAAAGTTATTGTTAAAGATAACAAAAGTGATTGTTAAAGATAATAAAATGGCTATTGTTAAAGTTATTGATTCATAAAGAGTTAGATAGGCATGAATGTTTTGCCTCTTTCGAAATCGTGAACAACTCCAACAATTTCAATTGTTCTTTTTCACCTATCAATTTCTTGTTTCTTATCAAAGCATCTTGTCTCCCCAAATTACCCATGAATCCATGATTTAAGTAATGTACATTTTGTTCCAAGTTTTGTGGGCTATATTTGACGTCTTAGCCACCGATCACAACTATTGTATCCAACAACACATATAGACTTCAAATGTGAAATTTTAATTCGAATTGTGTGAATTAATTAATCATTACATATCATAACTAATTAATCATCTTCAAAGACAATTATACAGATATATCAATATAGTAGGCAAAAAAGGAGATAAACAAGTGATGAATAAGTTCCATCTTTTTTGTCCCACATTGAAAATGAGAGATTTTTTGTCCCACATCGGAATGAGAGTATAGGTGGTTGGGAGTATCCTACTCTATAAAAGGAGATAAGCAAGTGATGAATCTTACCATGCATTACATATTGCATATGAGTTGCACATTAATATGAAATATATTCTAGTTTATATTTATAATATTATTATAAATATAAATATAAATATTATAGTATAATTTTTAAAAAAGTTTTTTTTTTCGGATCGACCCGTTGACCCGCCGGGTCAGCGGGTCAGCTGACCCGGCTATTTTCCGGCTCCGGGTACGGGTCATGCCTTTCCCAACCCGTGACTCGGCGGGTCGGACCCGTGGACAAGCCTATCTCACTCTTTCCTTCCACACATTGCCATAATTTAAGAATCCACACGTTGCCTAAAAATGAAGGACCACACTCATCGTCCCTCTTCGACGTCCCGGACGAGTCCCTTTCCTTCCTCCGATGAACCGACCTTGTTATGGCTTCATGTCAAGGCCTTGTGCTAGTCCTCTGCATCCCCCATAAACTACTAATATGCAATCCCTCCATAAGGAGGCGGGCCCCTCTCCCTTTCCCCGACAAGCTTAGGCACCATGAAATCGTCCATGAAGGGCATATGATTGTGTACATGCAACCCATTCAATACCAACAGAGACGTTGATTTTGCAAATGATTATACTGTTGTACTTCCAGTATGTGTTGAAGTCGACGAAAACTCTTGGGGTTCCTACTTACACCTTGCTATTTATCACAATGGAGTGTGGGACAGGAACTGTGCAACGTGGCCATAAAAGAGAGAGAACTCGACCAAGAATCGCCAGTGCCCATCTTCTGAGGGACCGAATATGATCATGTTATACATTCCTTGTATACCAGTTTGTCGAACGCAAATAGGTGGCCGATTTACGAATCACCATATATCTTATCTTACAACATGACACGGAAGGGGCATTCGAGAACATTTAAGCTACTAGAGGGGACGTCGAATGAGGATGATGGCAACACTAGTGGTTATCGCCCTTATAAGATATTCAAGTGGAGGACAACATCGGATAGTGAGACCTTATGCCTTGTGAGGATTGATATAAATGGGTTCACGGTATGGGTTTTGGAGAATTATGAGGATGGGGTGTGGATGAGAGTGATGAAAAATACACTAGTGGAGATGAAATTGTCGAGCGAGGAGCGACAATATGTGAAAGGTTGTTGTGTTGTCAATAGTCATTTATTGAATTTTGCAACTAGGTTACAGGTTTATGTGTATGAGATGGAGGGACCTAACGCTGGGAGGTTAGAGGTGTTTGCAACTAATGATGATTCTTTTATGCCTGTGCAATTCACCGCATATGCTAACACTCTTCGCCCTGTCTCTACCATATCACACATTTATTAACAGTTGTAGTAATATTGTAAGTAATTCTATTTATTTGAAGTACCATTGCATATTCATTATGTGAACCAATTCGATTATATTCATGAATCACTATATTAAATTTGATGTATTTGTCTACCCGCGGGCACGGGAACGCCTTCCCGTTGCTGCCGTGTCACGACCCCTGCTGGTCGAATCTAGTGGCCGCATTTGTGCAGCCAAATGTCTAACCAATGGCCCATAACTCCAACCATTTCCGTTTTTCTTTGAATCCACATCTTTGGAACACATTCTTGTGTGTTTATAATAAGCATCGATGTTGCTGATTTCATAATAGTTCGTCACTCATTTCATGCACATAACACTTAACCATTGTTTAAGAAGTCATATCATTACAAAATACGCCGTTCAATTTGCTAATTAACGTCTAGCTTGTCCAAAAACTTCGTATGGCATGTCCAGAACCTCCACACCAGATCTATAATAAAGGTTACAAACTTACAACAATGAGCTCAATCTTTTAAAGAGGACCCCCACGTGGGCTGCTTCATCTACATCCGCGCCATCACCCTTCATTTCGGCCAGAGTCCTCCGCAACTTTTTGCATTTGGCCCTTCTGTCTTCCGGCATGTGGTCTATCAACCTATTATTCCTTTAGACTACAGTGGTCATGAAGGCCACTGTCTTCTCCAGCTGCTCGTTGTCCACCTTCATCTACATGTTCTCATCTGATATCCTTGCAGTTTGCTTCAAGATCGTTGATGTGCGCTCAATTCGTCATGTTTTGCATCTACTTTTACTTCGATTTTTGTCTATATTTTATACTTTTATATTGGGAAAGCATGAGATTTGTGTAGTTTATGTTTATTTGTAATATATGGAGGTCTACACAAGTTTCTGTTTAATTTCGCAGAAATCGAACGCACTTTGGAGCTTAAAGGAAAGGCATGAAGACATTGGAGAAGATAATTAAGGAAGAGCACATGATGGTGCAGCCGGAGAAAACACCATTTTTCACCATTCATCATTCTGAATCAAGTTTTAATGTCTTCATGAGAGTTGTAGCCCTCGAAAAGAGCTTTCCTACGCATATTCATATGCATCAATCGGACGAACGAGGACTCGAAAAAGTGTGTTTCAAGATGGAGAAAAATGCTGAAAGCTGACAAAGCACTCGACGTCGACTGATGTCGACCACTTTTCACTAGAAATGGTCCGGGACATTAGAGATCGAGTGAAAGCACTCGACGTCGACTGAACCTACTCGGCGCCGACTGAAAATCTAGAAAACTACACAACCGAATTGAGAAGTCCTAAAGATAAGAGAATTGCTTGGCGACGAAGTGATATATCTTTATCTTAGTTAGATAGACTCTTTCCTTATGGGTATTTTCCTATTTATCCTAGGGAATTTATTTGGATATTTATTTTATTAGGAGATTTATCTTAAGTAAGTAGGAAAGTTTTATCTTTAGATAGATGATAAATATTCTCTTTCCTTGGGTAGCTAGGATTGAACACTATAAATAAAGCCCTAGGAGCTGGTTTTTCATTCATTCAAGTCAAGTCGTCTTCGGGCGCAAGGAGAGAGGAGAGATAGGAGAAAAGCGACGACTGCATGGTAGTATGTTTAAAATTTTATTTTATGTTAAGGTTAGTTTCTTTTATATATATATATATATATATATATATATATATATATATATATATATATATATATATATATATATATATATATATTTGTTTGATTTATGAATTTATGAATTTATGAATTTGTATGTCTTTATCATCGTCTACCTATGTGCTTAATTCTTTACGAGAGTTGAAGAAATTCCTTATTTGCAATTATGAAGCGAAAGTGAATTAATTATGAATTTGGATAATAATTAGGGTTTATTTGCAAAAGCAGACTAATCCTAATTAAGAAAAGGTAGAAACAATTAGGTTTTTATGCAAGAGTCTCTATCACCTAAATTGTTGGAATTTGTGAAAGTCGATTCTTTTATATAAAGCATGCATCTTTATGTGATTTATGAGTTACATATATGTTTATTGTTGGGGTGATCCCTAACCTTGGAATTTTGTACCTTTATTTGTTTTATTTTGTTATTTTAAATTCTATACATGTTACCCGACATCAAACCACCATTCCCTCTTCATCCCTCCACATCGACCAAGTCTTAGTCAACGTTGACAACAACCATCATCACCTTTTCCCGCTATTCCCGAACCCCGAAACCAACAAAACTTAGAACCGCTGACTTCTCTCCTGAGGACGAACCTGACTCCAATATCCTATAGCGGGGTCTTGACTATAAATTTATTTGGTCGAGAAACCCTCTCGTCAGATCTCATACTCCTGCTTCTTGGCTAAGTCCTTCCCCTCACGAGCGAGACCACGCTCGCTCATATGGTGGTGGCCCTCATCTGCGGAGTACGCCATATATGCTTCCTTCATTAAAGTATCATCCTTTTTCAATCAACTTTGATGTTTCGCTTGAACTCTAAAAGGCACCATCTTACTACATCCACCACGAACGACCAACATAACCGAAATCTTACCACACACGATTCACGATTCACACCAATACCAAATTTGTTTAAAACAATCCAAATTGAATAGGTTGGAGGGGAACTTTACCTGTTATTGACAAAGCGTCGAGCGTCCCATAAGTTGGTCACTGTAGCCTATTTGATGGGTTATGTAATTCCGACTGTTGGAAGTTTGATGGATATGTTTATGGAAGTGGAAGGCTCTAGGCTTTCGATGGCTCTGTAATAAATAGAGAAATTTCATTGATTACCCTACTTTTATTAGTACATTAGGGTTTTCGTTCCTCGCATTATGTTTCCCTAAAAAACTTAATTCTAAGACGGACTTTTCCGTTCGGTCGAACTGGGCTGTTATTTTGGCCCAGTTCATTTTATGAAATTTGGTGTTGATTCCAACGGGCTTTATAGTCATAAAACAGACCCACTTTGTAAAGGCCCATATTTATCTTTATGATTTGGATCAAGCCGTCGGATCTAGCCATTTAATGCAAGCCGACTCACCTCTGCAAGCATCCCCACTCAGTAATTATGACATCTCTCTCTCTCTCTCTCTCTCTCTCTCTCTCTCTCTCTCTCACTGATTACTTATACCTTATTCTACTTTTGGCTATGGGTAATTACCCCGGTGGTTAAGAGAAACGTTTTCCAATCGGAAATGTTAATCTATGTAAAATAAATCATTATTTAACTTAATAAATAAATAAAAATATAAAGCGAAATAAGAGTCGTGCGATTCTCTGTTATGAATGGAAAAAATTAAAAATTAAAAATTGATTTTTAAGCTGACATGATGTCATTCGGCATAGGTTACATTTAGTCAGTGGCAGAGCCAGAAACATTTCCGGGGGGGGGGGACACAAGTGTACCTACGATATAGTTTTGGATTAAATTGGTATAAAAAAATTATATATAATACGATAATAAATTATGTTATTTTAAGATAAAATGTCATCAGTTTATGATAAAAAGATATCATTTTTTTCTCACCTAAAAATAAGAAATATAAATGAAATATTCGGAAATATTTTTTTAACTAAATAAGTATAGAAAACGCAATATAATAAACATTAAGTGAATATTATTATTGTTATATGAGTTGAATAGCTAGATCTTAACTCGAGTTTTGTGCAATGAAAGCTCGACTTGAGCATCATTTACAAAATGAGCTTATTATGAGTACGTTTTTATGCTCGATTCAAAGCTCGGCTCGGCTCGATTGAAACTCAAATAACATGAATTTTGTGAAATTTACAAATTTAAGTTACTATATCATAAGCAAATTATAAGGTTGCATAATACTTGGGAAAAAAACTCAGCGCAAGCTCGTTCATTTACTAAATAAGAGTCGTGTATGAGCTCAAGTTCAAATACAGGTTCGACATAATCAAGCAATACTAGACTTGTTTGGCTCGAATAACAACCCTTGTTAATATATAACTTGTTGCACGTACTCATAACATATAATAACGCATAACTAGATATAAAAATTTTAAACTTGCATAACTTCTTATCTAATTATCGAAATGATTACTGATTAGTATAATCTCTCATTTCGAAGCTCTCGAGATGAATATGTGAATGTTAATTTAAGTAAAATATAAAGACATTATATTCTATTGAAATAAAATTAAAGTGATTAATATACCTTTGATTTTTAAACATTCATAACTTTTTACTCAGATTTCGGATTATATATGACGTATTATATATCAAAACGAAGCTATCGACGAGGAGAATACACTTTCGTGGTATGAGAGGAGAGGCACGTGACCCCCTCGGAGCCCATAGCTCCTCCCCTGCATTTAGTGTTGGATAAATGTTTACTCAAATCTGACATGACACGCTGGCAAGCGTCACCAAAATGATGTATACTTGAGGCATGAGCCGACGGAACCAGAAAGAGAAACAGAAATAGAGGGCGAGGAAAGCAAGGTGATTTCCCATTCAACCTTGTACACGTGTCACCCTCCATAGCTGTTTAAGCAACCGCACCGAAATTTCAGATTAGAAAAATAAAAAACTGAATGAAAATAAGCATCACTCTCCCTAACCTCACCTATGTGTTCTCTCTTCTCTACACTCCACTCCACTATATACTCTCCACTCTCGCCTGTTCTCTCTTTGAATTTGGGATTGACTGATCGCCGAAACCCTAGAATAGCAATGGCGTATACCCTATCGGGGATTCGGTTACTGCCGCTCATTGCGGAGCCATTCGGTTCGAGCTTTCATGGTGATCGGAGGTCATCCAACCTTCCTCTCCTATTTGGGAAGAGATCTGTTCCCAGTACCCTCTCGGCCTCTCTATCTCTTGTCATTTTCTTTTTAAATTTACTGTTTGATCAATTTGATGATATCACTATATATATTTTTTTGATGGTTTGATTATTCATGTGTACCGTACCGATTCAGTCATGTTGATTCAATTGCGTTTGTACTTTTGAGTCCCTCACCCCATTTGGTTCAAATGTAATTGTTTTATCGATCAGGTTGATTTTGCCTATCTATAATTCAATATGATCATATATAGAGTTCCGATGGAGGACGCTTTCTTTAATTTGAGTGGCATTTCGATTTCGTCTACGGTGACATCTCCAATCATGATTGATTAATGTAGGATTCTACTGTTTGGTATCTTCTTGTAGGGAAGATCTTTTCTCAAAGTTCTACTTATGATTCCGACTTCCCATCCGCAAAAGCAGCTGCTTCAGATAAAGTGCTTGTTCCTGGAAGTACTGTAAGTGATTCTCAACTCAAGTATATTCTTTCTAATTAAGCTTATGATCCTAGTGGCAAATTAAATTTCTGAGGTTTCGACTTGAGGTTCTGACTTTGAATTTTATGGACCAATTGTACGTGAAGGCTGACCAGATGAACACGAACACGAATGGAATCAAGATTGATGATAGTCAATATCAGACAAGTTTGACACCGACGGAACAAGGTGGATCAATAAAGACAGTTCCACCACCTGGATCCGGCCACAAAATATACGACTATGATTCGGTTCTGCAGGGTCACCGTGGACATCTAGACTACCGGTGAGTTGCTTCTTCTGTACTCTTGATTCTGCAGAATAATAGTAGCACCAGATTTTGTTATCAAGTTGGTCATTTAAGCTATTTCATCTGTCAAAACTTGTGTTTCCAGTTTTCCAAATAAGTCCTTGTGGAAATTAAATTTCGAATAAGTAAATTTTTCTTATACGGAAACCCTTATTTTAATAAATAAATGGATAATTTTTTTTACCTATTAAAAAATGGTTCGGATTGGAGCGGACTCTAGCTCGCCCCTCGGTCTGTCCTTGCAAACAACAATGCTTTTTGTGGTAATATGAAGAAATCGTATTCTGTTCAGTGTTTCTGCAACATATTACAACGTTCTCCTTTCTTTGAACAACACCCTACTTGATTTGTTACTCATCTAGAGGTTTGGCATATATTGTAAATAAAATCTTATAATATCCTTATTGTTCATCCCGTACGCAGCTTCACACAATATAAGAGGTTGCGTGAAGCTATTGACAATCATGAAGGTGGAATGGAGAAATTTTCTCGTGGATATGAGCATTATGGATTTCATCGCAGGTACATCAACAACTTGCTTGATCATTGTCTCTTTGTTACCTTTGTATTACGTCCTTGAAACAACTCCAAATTAAAGGCAAACAAGTGACTGTTGGATCTATTTTCTTTATCAAATCTTAAGTAAATTTCCTTGTACTTAGTTTTTAAAAAAGTGATAAAAGGTAAACTATAATGCGAGTTCATGACTCAACAAAGAGATTACAACTAGTTAAGTTATCTTGAGGTTTTTTTCATTGTTCTTTGAATTTTATTTATAAGGAAAAAATCGTACTCAGCCCCCATATGAAAAAAAAACGCACTCTTAGAGCAATCCTAATAACAACTTTAAAAATTCTCTAAAATAGAGATTAAAATACCAAAATCTTTAATTTTGTATTGTGAATTGGAATTTACAAATCTTTAATTTTGGATTTGCCATTAATTCAAATCTTTTTCAAAAATTGAAGACGAAAGTTTAATGATGCACCACTAGACCTCTCAAATGGGTCATTCGGGTCGGGTCACTTTGGGTTCCGGGTAAAACGGGTCTCAGGTGAAACGGGTTCCAGGTATATCCAGGTTGAGTCAAACCCGGATTTAACCGAGTTTCTGGTCGTTTTGGGTCGATTTCAGGTTTGTCAATTTTTTTTTTAAATTAAAAACAAATAATGATTTGATAATTTTGCGATAATTTTAAAATAAGGTGATTACTAGGATGTCCAAATTTTTGGGCTTTATTAAGAAAATGTCCACCACCCTCTCCATATTAGCAAAATGTCCATCCACTGCTGAAACGAAGTTGCTGAAATTGATTTTTTTTTTCCCGCAAATTTGAGTTTTTTTTCCGCGTTGCTGAAACTGCTGAAACCGATGTTGCTGAAATTGAGTTTTTTTTCCCCGCGAGATTGATTTCTTTTTTCCCCGCTTTGCTGAAACTGTTGAAACCAAAGTTGTTGAAATTGAGTTTTTTTTTCCGCGTTGCTGAAATCCCGATTTCAGCATTTCTGTTGATGCTGAAACTGTTGATGCCGAAACCACGACTTCAGCACTGTTGTTGATGCTGAAACCGGGCAACGTTGTTGATGCTGAAATCCCGAAACGTTGTTGACCGTGAAACCCCGATTTCAGCAGCGTTGTTGACGGTGAAACCCCGGTTTCAGCACTCATACTCTTTATTACATATCAATAAAACTATGCGAATCATATATTTAAGAATTAATTTCAGCATTTCAGCCTAACGAATTTCGCTAATGAAAATTCATTTCAGCATTTCAGATCACAAAAAAAAAAAAACAAGAAGGTAATAAGCTCTTCAAAAATTTCAGCAATGCAAACGAAATTGCTGAAATTACCAATATCCAAATATCTCAACAAAGTAAACACATTCAAGCACAACATAAGAATGACAAATTCAACAGCTATACACAAATAATATTCTTCAATATTCTTTCATGGAGATCTTTTCAGCAATACATGAATATTTAATATTAAAGTATACATGGAGATCATTTCAGAATAATATTCTTCAATATTCTTTCATGGTACCTTTCATGGTCTTCATCGACCTGCTGTCATGATAAGCAATTACATAAATAAAACACTAGATTCACAATAACGAAGTGCTTTAATACCAATTTCAACAGTGCAAGGTTTGATGCAAAAGGTGTGATGGGGTTCTATGAAAAGTATATTGACAGATCTAGATTTCTAATTTACTTCTACTGCCATAGTATATCCTGAAGAGTTTATATAATGAATCATCGTCCAAACATCAAGCAAGGGATAGAGAAGAAAAAGCAGAGTAGGAATAACATGGAATTTTCAACAGAAATGCTACAATTTCAACATGGAATTTCCACTCTAATTGCAGACACTTAACAAAGCATACTCAAACATGAAGGAGGAGGAGTAAACATGGAAAATCAACATTGCATTCCCAATCAAATGAAGATATAACTAGTCGTTGTAATTAGATCTTGCATTTATTAATTCTCATCTTGCATTGTTTCCAGTGAAAAAGGGGTGACTTACAGAGAATGGGCACCTGGAGCAATGGTTTGTTTTCCCTTCATCTCGGCGCCTTGTATCTTGCATTCCCAATCAAATGAAGTTAGAATGATTTTAGTATTAATCTTGATGTGGTGTGGGAAATGTTTATCAGTAATTGCTTTTTGTGTCTTGCTAAATTCTTGCCTGCTAAAATTCGTTATGTTGGACAAAACAATTAGCAACAATTCGGTTTGTATTCATTGTTAGTTTTTTAAAACTATTATTATCAACTATAACAGAATTAAACTTCGTGAAATTTCGGAGTTGTGGAATGCCTCTATTTGTGCTTTCATGATAAGTGATTGGTTGCAGGTCTTTTTATTTTGTGTGTAGTACCTCTCTTTTATACTGTAGAAAATAAGCTGACTAATTTTTACATAACAGTCAGCATCTTTAATCGGAGACTTCAACAACTGGAATCCTACTGCAACTCTTTTGTCTCGGGTATGCTCTATTTGTTACTATACGTACACCTTATGGATTTATGTTATTCTGGTTTTTGCTGTTTTTTGTTGTATTTGCATTGATCTCTAATCCAATGTTTGGATTGATAAATTTAAATTGCGATTACAATTATTTATTTATTTATTTTAATCATTTTACACCTATCCATTTTTATTATTTATTTATTTTAATCATTTTTAACCTCGTCATTTTAAAAAATCGTATCATTTTCATGTTTAAAATCGATAAATGTTGCAAAAGATATGCTAGCAAAGCCATATAGAGCATCCTCTTTTCAACGCAATTCATATTGAACAAACTATTTCATTGTAGTTGATAAAAATTTGTTTTGTACTTTATAGAATGATTTTGGTGTTTGGGAGGTCTTCTTACCAAACAATGCAGATGGCTCACCGCCAATCCCCCATGGCACTCGAATCAAGGTAACACATTACAACATATGGATTACATACACATTGATATAGTATTAATGCGTAGTCTACCATGCTTTTAGTGTATTTCAGTCCTATCATCGATGGAACACAAGTGTAATCCTATATGGTTCATTTGTTTTTCATCCTATATTTGATCACTCAATGCTAGATCCGTATGGAAACTCCATCTGGCACTAAAGACTCCATTCCCGCTTGGATCAAATATTCTGTTCAACCCCCTGGAGAAATTCCATTTCATGGAATCTATTACGATCCACCTGAGGAGGTATGCTATCTAATTGTTTCTCGAGAAAGGCAAATATCTGCTACAAATTCTAACAACACTTGTGAATTCTTGATAGGAGAAATATGTATTCAAACACCCTCGGCCAAAGAGGCCGAAATCCCTTAGGATTTATGAGTCGCATATTGGCATGAGTAGCACGGTGTGTACATTGTTCCAGCTTTAAATTGTTTTCAGCTAGTTGATGCATTTAAGTATACTTTGATTGTAAATAAAATTTCTAATATCCTCACCGTTTGATCACTTTGGTTCGCAGGAGCCAATTATCAATTCATATGCAAACTTTAGAGATGACGTGCTCCCCCGCATAAAAAAGCTTGGGTATAATGCGGTTCAAATCATGGCTATACAAGAGCACTCGTATTATGCTAGCTTTGGGTATTTCTTATCTCACTATAGCATATAATTGATTTGCTTTGGGCAATGGATCAATCATCTAATGCATTTTACTCTAACAAAAACAGGTATCATGTTACAAACTTCTTTGCACCAAGCAGCCGTTTTGGTACTCCAGAAGATTTGAAATCTTTGATAGACAAAGCTCATGAACTAGGCTTGGTTGTTCTGATGGATATTGTGCACAGGTAATAATACTTTCCGCCATGTCACTTCATTTCCTCTTAAACATTTGAGTTTTATTTATTAAATTACTCTTTTCCTTATGTTTGGATATTTGATGACTCAGCCATTCATCCAAAAACACATTGGATGGTTTAAACATGTTTGATGGAACGGATGCACATTACTTTCATTCTGGAACACGTGGTTACCATTGGATGTGGGATTCTCGCCTTTTCAATTATGGAAATTGGGAAGTATGGGCTTTTATACTTGTTCTCAACTAAAGCAATGCTTTTTCTATAAATGCCTGACATATGGGACTTTACATGCATCTTGTAGGTACTTCGATATCTTCTCTCAAATGCAAGATGGTGGTTAGAGGAGTACAAATTTGATGGATATCGATTTGATGGAGTCACCTCAATGATGTATACACATCATGGTTTACAGGTACTTCTTAAACTAACAAGACTACAAGAGTAATGGGGTCATCTTAAACCTTTTTTTTTTTGCTTAAAAAGGAACGTAATATCATTCATTATATCTAGAAGATCATTGAAAATATATATTCATCAACCAAGAATCTTAGGTAGAATATGTGTACAATGTGTCACACGTTGAAGGAAAGAAGCAACTTCTCCAACATATGTATTCGTGACTAAAGGTTTTCTAATGATGTGTTTGTGTGAACATTCATAGCGACGGTGTTAAGATCTTGCGCTGTAGTATCTACTGAATTATTTTTTATTCCCCTTTTCTAGTGTAAGAGGTATTACTCATACTAACAATAAATATTTTCATGTCTAGATGGAATTTACTGGAAACTACAATGAGTATTTCGGCGTTGCTACAGATGTTGATGGTGTGGTTTACCTAATGCTAGTGAATGACTTGATACACGGCTTGTACCCTGAGGCTGTAACCATCGGTGAAGATGTATGTCACTCATTATTCTCAACTTACAATATCACATATATACCTGGCTATACATGGAAATTCTATTCCCTTTTTGACTATATGCTTCTTTTTCATTCGATTATGTATCCCAATACCATAAATTATATTCAACATTAGTATCTCTATGGTAGTCCGTGTCCTTAATCATCACTTAAAATTAATTGTCATAATTTTATTTGATAAACTGCGGTTTCTTTCTTCATTAGTTCATAGAATTCCTCCTTGTATCATTAAAACATAATATTTGATTGTAGATGATATGACTTACATTTTAATTGCCCGCATGTAATACGAGAGTTGACTGGAAAATGCATTTCATTAAAACAAATGGGTTCCCATAATTTACTACTACCGTTATTGTGCATTTAGTCTCCATAGTTTGGCATCATAATTTGTACGTTGTTGGTACCACAGGTCAGTGGAATGCCAACATTCTGTATACCTGTAGCAGATGGCGGTGTTGGATTTGATTACCGTCTTCAAATGGCTATTCCTGATAAATGGATAGAACTTCTCCAGTATGTATCGATTGCAAATTAGTGCCCTCTATCAAGATCTCTATTCATAGTTATATTGTTTTTGTTGTTTTCTACCATGATGTTTATGCGGACAATGCCCTATGCTACGAATGACTTTTTTTTTAAATGTTTTTACACTTAGATAAATTACACGTCTTTAGTTAAAAATCTCTTACTAACACAGGTTGAGGGATGAAGATTGGTTAATGGGCGACATTACTCATACTCTTACCAACAGAAGATGGAGGGAAAAATGTATTGCGTATGCTGAAAGCCATGATCAAGCTCTGGTTGGTGATAAAACAATTGCATTTTGGTTGATGGATAAGGTTAGAGGCACTCTTTCTTGTTTTGTTTTGGATAAATGGAACTTGTAAAAATTATCCCTTTAATTTAAACTCACTTGAATCTTGTTTCAGGACATGTATGACTTCATGGCTTTAGATAGACCATCCACTCCATGTATAGACCGTGGAATTGCACTTCACAAAATGATAAGGCTTATCACAATGGGATTAGGCGGAGAAGGCTATTTAAATTTCATGGGAAATGAATTCGGTCATCCTGGTAGGTGATAGCTACCATAGGAATTGTTTTTTTTATCAATGATGTTTTATAATGAAATTTTTTTGCTTACTTCTAGTCATTTTCCCGTGGTGGAACTCAACTAACTCCTCCTTTTGCATTAGAATGGATTGATTTTCCTAGGGGTGATCAGTATCTTCCCAATGGCAAGTTTGTCCCCGGAAATGGAAACAGTTATGACAAATGTAGACGCAGATTTGATTTAGTAAGTCATTTTTATATTGCATGCACTTTTAATGGTTATGAGTTATACTCTTCACCAGATGGATTATTTCAGCTTACTAACATATTATGGGGCTAATTGGTTTAATGTCACCATAAATGCAAACAGATTTCACCTAAAGAAGGCTAGCTAGCATATATTAGAGCAAAGAACCAACTTGACTTTATTGAAATTTTGTTATATATTCATGTAATTTTGTTTTAAGAATTCCATAAGTTAGGTGTTGTTGGTGTGACATAATTCAACATGTACATTTCATATATATGCAGATTAACTTAATTATTTTTAAGCATTTGGTTTTACACTACAGGGAGATGCTGATTATTTGAGATATCATGGTTTGCAAGAATTTGATCGAGCAATGCATCACGTTGAAGAAAGATATGGTGTATGTTTCTTGTTTATTTTTCTCAATTCATATATCTATGTCATATATTTACATTTGAGGGGATATTTTAAGTGTCCTAAACATTGTTACCATTGGAGACAAAGAGGGAACTACCGAATTGATATGAAGTTGTTTAAAGTTGGATGTGTTTTTGGGTTATGGTGAATATTAATATAGCATCGATTAAAATTTGTTCAGTTCATGACTTCGGACCACCAATACATTTCACGCAAGGATGAAGGTGATAGAATCATCGCCTTTGAGAGAGGCAATCTGGTTTTTGTTTTCAACTTCCATTGGTCGAATAGCTACTTTGGCTATATGATTGGGTGCTTAAAGCCTGGAAAATACAAGGTATGGTTCCTGGAGAATTTTATTATCTTGTAAGGTATTTTATGTTAGAGGATGTGTGGACCTAAAAAATATGTTTGTTGCCCATTCAAGATTGTCTTGGATTCAGACGATGCATTGTTTGGTGGATGCAACAGACTTCAACACTCTACAGAATTCTTTACTAATGTAAGAGTTTCCTTGAAGCATCTCATACCTATTTTTTATGTGAGAAAGGTTGTCTATTGCAAAGTGCTAACTAATATCACATGCCATGATTTGTAGGAAGGACTGTACGATAACCGACCTCATTCTTTTTTAGTGTACGCACCTTCTAGAACAGTAGTTGTGTATGCTGCTGTAGATCATGAACTGGCCCCTCTTGACAACTGAATGATTTGAACATCTTCAACTTACCATTGATGACCAACTGCTTTTGGAACATCGAAGCACATCGAGCTCCAATTGATCATGAACAAGCATGCTAATCTTTTCCTGAGCGGCTGAAAAGTGAAGTTGTCTTGAACTTACCTTCGTAAGGTTCTCTCCATAAGCATGAAAGGGAAAGCATATTAAGAGTCGTGTCTTGCAAACCTTGCTAAGCACTAAGTGGTGTTCGTGCTTATGCTTTTAAATATCAGGTGAGTGAATAAATACATCAACGTAAAAACATTTGTTGGTGTTAGATTGCCTGTTGTCCATTAGAATTTATTTATTTTGAACTTCATCCTTTGCACATTTTATGTGTTTTAAAAAGTGTTATAACTTGTTATTTGCATGATTATTCTATTGGGAAAGTAAGTCACCTACCCAAAACCAATTAGCATTAGAGGGAGTAGCACAATACACCTTGAATTTTGTAAATAAAGAGCGGCCATTCGGGGTTCAAACCGGGGACCTATGGGTACTACCCACAAGTCCTTTCCGGTTGAGCAATTTTGGAATGGTTGTAGCACGATACTCCCCTCACATATGAATTACTCTACTTCAATCATAATTAGCCCTAACCCTAAATAATCGACTCACGCTCATTGAATTACAAACTAACACACATGAAACAATTGACTCTAATTCCACTATTGGGGAAGTGAGTCACCTTGAGACCCGTCAGGGGACCCTCTTTCAAGGGCAAATAGCAACTACTCTCTCAGTGCATTCGGGCTCTTCAAGCTACACCCAACTGCACTATGAATCAGATCTGGCCAAATAAGACCTCCTCAATGAGAGGTGCACAACATCCTCGAGTCGTGGTAGAGCTAGTGATTCGGCAGGTTGGGTCGTGTTCGGTTAATTTCCATTTGGGTTTGGTGAATATCAATTTAGGTCAATATCGGGTATATAGTGTGTTCGAGTTGGGATGAGACGGTCAATTCGGATCAAAATAAAATTTGAATTTGTTCGGATTTCATGTTCAATTGGACCGAGTAGGTCCAAGTCAGGTCACATTTAATTTTATTTATCAATTATTGTTCATTTAATTATATTGATTATAGGATGAGGCGAGTCTTGTTCAAGTCAATTATTAGTCGGGTCTGATTTATTCTGGTGGATTGCTTCTTCAAATCGGAAAATAGTGAGCTTTTACCACTGATTTGTCTTAAGCAACTAGTCACTATCAAGTATCCATGTGTAGTCATTGGTCTTGGTGTAATCATATCCTGCAAAACAACCAAATTCAACCTTTCATGCTAGACCAAACTGCAAACTTGGATTCATAATCGGGATGGACCATGTTTGATGGTCTAGCCTCTTTAGGGACCCAAATTTGCTTTACTTGTTCTTTCAAGCACAATGGAAAAGTGTTACGAATTATATAGGGATCATTTGTACGATAAGGACAAGTAGTCTTGACATGACCCTTCTTATAACAAAAATAACAAGTGAGTGTGCGCCAATTCCCTTTGGCTTTCACAAAAGTGGTAGAAGCTTTCTTTGGAAAAATTTTGTTATATCCAATACCACTTTTGTTGAGGGATGATTGATGTTCACCCAACATCCTTTCAAGATTAACCTTGGAATGGGTGAATCGAACAAGTGATGCATGCTGGTCTCGACACTTCTTAGCCAGCTTGATCTTTTCTTTCTCTAATTCTTCGTTATAATGACTTAGAGAAGAAAGACTTTGGTTCAAGACATAATTTTTTTATTCCAAGGTCTTGACTTTAATGTCAAGGGCTGACTGAGAGGTTTTGAGATCTTTCAATTCCAACGACAATTCACTCATGCATTTCTCTTGTTCCAATAGCCTTTCTTTCAAGGTGTTAGTTTGATGAATAAAATTTTCTTCATTCATAATCATATTTTGTAAAAATTCAGACAACACAACAATAGGACTTGAGATTAAATTCCTTACCACTACTCCAAGATGCTTTTTAGGAGTTTCTTCTTGATCATCCATCAAGCATAAGTTGGCTTGTTCATTCTCGGGTTCTGATTCACTGGATGAGTCTGAATCGCTCCAAGAAGCCACTATGGCTTTCTTCTTTTGGTTGTCCTTTCTAAAAAAAAATCTGTTCTTTTGTGGACATTCTTTAACCAGATGATCTGTATCATGACATTCAAAGCAAGCCATAGATTTAGTATTTTTATTGGAATTATAAAACTTACCTTTGTATTTTGATGAGCCATTATATTCTCAGTTAGAGAATTGTTTCTTCATCTTGAGAATATATCCGTGCTAGCCCTCCTGTGATCAATCCAAAGGGATCTTCTTCATCTTCACTTTCGTCATCTTCGAAAGGAACCTCCTCTTTCTTAGCTTTTAGGGCCAGATTTTTCACACTAGAGGCGATTTCACCATCTTCCTCTCCAAGGATCATCTCATGGGTAAGAGTTTTCCAAGTAGATCATTCGTGGGAAGAGTTGAAAGATTATGTGCTTACTCTATTTCTGTTACCTTTGGTCCCCATTTAGCTTTTGGCAAGCTCCTTAAGATCTTTCTAACTTTCTCTTCGTTTGTGAAGTTTTTGCCAAGTGAATCCAAATTATTCACGATCTGAGTAAACCTTGTGAACATCTTCTTCACGGTCTCAGCTAATGACGAGAGGGTTTCTCGACCAAATAAATTTATAGTCAAGACCCCTCTATAGGATAGTGGGGTCAGGGTCGTCCTCAGAAGAGAAGTCGGCGGTTCTAGGTTTAGTTGGTTTCGAGGTTGGGAATAGCGGGAAAAGGTGATAGGTTGCTGTCGACGTCGGCTAAGAGTTGGTTAATGTCGAGGGATGGAGAGGAAATGGTGGTTGATATCGAGTTGATTCTGTGCAGAATAAAAATAATGAAATAAAAACAAATAAAGATGCAAACTTCCAAGGTTAGGGATCACCGCAACAATACACATATGTGTAGATTATAAATCACATAAAGATACATGATTTATATCAAATAACTTTCGTTATAAACAAATAGGAATATAGAGGCTTTTGCATAAACCCTAAGTGTTACTATCCCTTTTTGATAATTAATCCAAATTCATAATAAGATCACTTTCGCTTCAATATCACAAATAAGGATCACCTACTACTCTCGTAGAATAATTATGCATATAGGATAGAAGATGATAAAGACATGCAAATCATAAATTCATAAATCAAACACACATATCTATGTTGCTCTCTCTCTCTCTCTCTCTGCTCTCCTTCCTACCTTGTTGCGTCCGAAGACGAATTGACTTTAATGAATGGAAAACCATCCCCTAGAGCTTTATTTATAGGTCTCAATCATTGCTATCCAAGGAGAGCAATCTATCTATCTTCTATCTATATCTATCTAAAGATATAATTCTAGATAAAAGGAAATAAATCTAAATTGGTAAAATAGATAAATCCTTATGGTAGTTAATTGTTCAACCCTAGGCCCGTGCCAAGGGGTGGTTCAGGTGGATCGGCTGAACAGGGCCCCTAAATTTTAAGGAGCCCAATTACGTTTTAGTTTTAGTTTTAAAAAAATAAAGGATGTCCATGAAACTTATTACCAACGATGTCCACTGGTTTGTTGCGCTACAAACTTTCCAATGCTTTCCCTTGTCGAGCGTTCAAATCCCATTTACTACAAAACGTATCTTTTATTTTTTCTTTTTCTTTTTTCTTTTGTATAATTTGCTCCTTTTTTTTCTTTCATAACATCATAAACAATGCATAGTAATATTTTTAATGTAATTTTTTTTAGCTTATTAAGAGGCCTTTTTTCAAGGAATTTCCACCTTTTAATTTATTTTTTTAATCATTCAAAATAAATTATTCTCTTTCTCTTAAAAAAAACATACAAAGCCCATTGCTTAGAGAAATTAGTGGACTTTCCCCCAAAATAATAAAAAAAACTAGTGAACTTATTACGAAAGTCATATAAAAAATTTAAGAAAATTATATTTTTATCGTGTTTGAAGAATTATATTCACAACCATTTTATAATTAAAATAATGTTAAAAGGCTTCGAATTTTTTACCTTATTCCTATTTTGATTAATTTAATGTACATAAAGTTGATTTTGAATTACAACACTCTTTAGTCCTAACATCGATCCTTGGCATTTTGATATCTTTTTATGCATTTTGTAAATATAAATAGGATATTTTTTAAATAAAAACATAATTATATATTTTTTGTAATAGCAAAACAATTTACATAATACAACTTAAAAAAAAAAGATAAGATCGTTAACACAATATATAAATAAGGTCTTCTTTTTTTGCACAGGGCCCCTAAAAGTATCCGCACGGCCCTGATCAACCCATTAGGATAGAAAGTAGATAAATTTGATAAAAATATCTTCTACTTCATGTGCAAGCAACCTCCATTCAGATTAGGACTCGAAATCTGCGTCGGGTCGGTTTTTGCATGTCACGCGATATCGACCAATATGGGTCGATATCCACTCGTCTCTTCATTTTGAGTTGATCTTCACTCGATGTAGGCTCATGGGGTGAATTTTGAGTGAGTGTTCACTCAATATCGAGTGGTGGCACTTGATATCGACTGCCTTGGTCGATTTCTAATCATCAATAGTCTTCATGGTCGATTTCTAGTGAGACTTCACTCGATATCGAGTCAACTGACTCAATATCGACTCATCATGGTCGATTTCTGGTTATCTTAGTCGATTTCTGGTGCTCCTATCGATATTGAGGGAGTTCAGTCGATATTGAGTGGTTTTCCAGCTTTTCTCTTCTTCTCCGAATTGCTCCAGAAATATCTCGATTTCTGCGAAATTAAACAAGAATTTGTGTAGACCTCCATAATTCTCAAACAAACATAAACTACACAAATCCTATGCTTTCCCAACCCAAAAATATAAAAATATGGACAGAAATCGAAATAGATGTAAGCGAAAAATATGGCAAATTGAGCGCACATCAGTTGACAACATCTTGAACAACTTATATTGGCGCAAGAATATAATTATTTTAGTCTCCTTTACTTGGTTTTTACCTTCATAGGTCACAACTAGTTTGTCCCAAATTTCCTTTACGCCCCTGAAGATGAAACACGATTAAACTCATCAGTATTTAAACCACAATAAAGAAAGTTTATAGCCCTGTAGTTCTTTGCCACATTCTTCATGTCAGATTGATTGAATTCGCTCTCTTCCTTAGGCACATCCACTCTTGCGACATTGGGCTTCTTTGGCACATTAGGACCTTTCTCGATAAGTACCCAAAGCTCCATATCTTGATCAATAATAAACATCTGCATTAAGGATCTCCAGTGTACAAAGTTATCGCCATAGAAGAGGGGTGGACGATTGGCTGATCTTCCTTGAGTGAAGCCTCCATCACCTACAGTACTCATGATCGATCTCACCGATGGTTAAATCAAATAAATGTGAGTTAAGCTCTGATATCAATTGAAGAACGCTAAAAGTGATAGTAGAAATACTCTAGAAGGGGGGTGAATAGAGTATGAGATATTTTCGCAAGCTAATCGCAGACATGACTTCAAGGGTCTTGAAATCAATCTCAAGGTCTTGAACTGGATGTCAAGGGTCTTGAGATAGATCAGTAACATGTTTTTCTAAACAAAAATAAAAACGTTAATTGTAAGTGCGAAAATAAAAATATAAAGGACATTTGAATTAACAAAGTTCGGTTATAACTAGCCTACGTCTCCGCCTAGGGTTATCCAACCTGTAGGATTAAAAACACTCTTATTTCACTATCCTTATGACTCCTAGATACAACCAAGAAGAACTTCCCTTCTTCTATCCACTTGTATCCTAACCAGCTACTATCTAGTTAACCCAAATTATAGTGAAATAAAAGCCCTTTTCACACCGAAGTGTTGATATGTTTGAGTATATGATACTCTTAGTATACCGGGGATTGACTTACCCTATATCGCTCAGATTTTTCTTCACTCAAAAAAAGATAGAACAATTACAGAAG
Organism: Persicaria tinctoria; assembly: GCA_037127255.1. NCBI lineage: Eukaryota > Viridiplantae > Streptophyta > Magnoliopsida > Caryophyllales > Polygonaceae > Persicaria > Persicaria tinctoria. Next base: position 25,586,165 of record JBANSL010000010.1, read on the forward strand.
AAGAGGAAGAAAACAATAAAGCAGCTTGAGGATGATCGCTATTGCAGGACAATGCTCGAGATGTGTTCGCTTTAGTGTTGTGTTTTCTTCTCAATTCCATCTTCCATTTTATAGTACTAATTCTGAGATAGTTGTCGTTGGATACCCCTGAAGATCAGCTCTTATAACAACCTTCTTCAATTTTGAATTTCGCCTAGACATTAGGTGAATATATGGTTGCTTGTAACGTCTAGCTTAAAATTTGATTTGCTCCCGGAAAATCGGTGCACAAGAGCTGCCTTTTAAATTCAAATGATAATTATCTCCATGAAGATAGGTGCACGTGGAACCAATCTTAATTGTCGAAAGTATAAGTACAAGTTAGTCTTAAGCAATAATATAGATAACAAGAAATCCGATTAAATATAGGCCCCGTTTGGTATGAGTACAGTAATCGGAATGGAAATCGAAATGGGAATGAGAATCAAAATCCGGAATAAACCATTATCTAGACAAGTTGTTTGGTATGCTATAGGAACGAGAAATTCACAAATTCAATCTAAACATCGAAAAATTCAAAGTACCAAATTCATGAGCAAATCAATTCAATCTCTCAAATTAAGAATAAAAATACACAAAAGCAACCTATAATTTCATAAATTTATCAATAAAATAAACAAATTTGGACAGATTTCATCCTAGAAATTGGATGATGATTGAGGGAGGAAACCCTAATCTGACTGGGAAAGAGTTAGCCGCAAGGGGCCTAGGGGGACCACGACGACAACGGAGGACGAAGGTCGGCCGATGATGACGAGGGAGACCCGATTGCAAAAAGAGAGAGAGGGGGGGGGGGGGGGAGACCCGCCAATGAACGAGGGAGACTCGGTGCTGCCGATGAAGGAGGAAGCCCGCACACGAGACGCTTGGATGACCTTACCTCGGGACGAAAGTGATGCTAGAGGGGGATAAAGAGAACGAATATGAGGTCGGCGACGGAGGGGCGACACTGGCAACGGAGGAGACCGCTGGTGATGGTGCACGAAGTTTGGAGGCCGGCTGCAATCGATTGGGTGCAGGCTGGTGAACGTGGAGAGAGGTTTGTAAAATGGGAATGGGAGGATCCCCTACCTTTTGTGAGGAGATGAAAGTGGGGGGAAATTGGGGATGTGTAGATTTCCAGTAATCAATTTAATTCCTGTTTTTGAAATACCAAACAACAAAAGTGGTAATCACCCATTCTCATTCCCCCTTTTGATTACCAAGGCCCTGTTTGCTATCGATTACTGGGAATCAAAATTTGGGAATCGGAATGAGTGATTATAGATATGGTGTTTGTTACGACAAAACCCGGGATGAAATTGATTACCGGGTAATCCCCTCATCCCAAGTTTTAGGCCATTTTCATTCCTCAAGTTTAGGTGGGGGATGAGCCCATTCCCAATTTCCCACCCTCCTCAACAGCACGTCCATCTTCCTCTGGTTGTCTGCGCCGCTGCCGCCACCACCATCGGCTTTCGCCACCACCACCGGTTTCCGCCACTTCCGCCACCACCACCGGTTGCCACCGCCATCGTCCATCAACACCGATCTCACCCCCATCGCCCAGATCTGGGATTTCTGCACCCGTCCTCGCCGTCGTAGTCCGCTTCTCTCTCCAACCGCCTGGGATTGTCGCCGCTGTTGTCAGTGTGTAGTCGCCACCGGTTTCACCCCCATCGCCCAGATATGGGATTGCGACCGGTGTCGGCGCTGTCCCGTTTGTAGTCCACCTCTCTCTCTCTCTCCCTCTCTCTCTGGCGCGCCGACCACCTAGGATGGTGACATTGCTGTCGGCGCCACCCAGACCTTCCTCCTTGTTCTGCTAGACCGTCGTTGCCCCGCCCTACCTCCTCAATCTAGTTCAACATCGTGCCGGCCTACAGCCCTCGAGCTCCCTCTCCATTAATTTTTTTTTTTATTTTGTGTATTTTTAGGTTTTGGTGTTGAATTTCTTATTCCCATGTTATACCAAACAACATCCTTGAGGAATGACTCATTCCCATTTTTTATTCCGATTCCGATTTCCATTCCCATTTCGATTCCCGCATTCATACCAAACGGGGCATAAGTAATTCATACCAAACAAGCCCATATATGTTTAAGCATTATGATCAATCTAAAATACTAGTGAATATATTAATCTTTAATAACCAAATCCAGATCGGACAATTAGATTTAAACAAGACTTTAAATCTAATTCAATAGATAATAGAATTAATAATCTAGAATACATCAATTTAATAATTTTTATGACATAACTAAACGTCTAAACCTTTCATATTTTGGCTTTCATCATTCCTACAAAGCTAGACCTGTCAAAACACAACTCGACCCGAACACCCGGAAAATGTCCGACCCGAATCCGAAAATTTTTACTCGAATTTTTTTTTTCCGACCCGAACCCGAAAATTTTCTAGGTAATCTGGGTTTTGATCCGGTGACCTGATTGACCCGGTAGATTTATAATTATATATAATTAAGGTTCATTGCAAAATTATCAAATCATGATTTTTTTAATTTAAAAAAGAAAAAATTGACAAACCCGAAATCGATCTGAAACCCGATCAAACCCGGGTTCGAGCCAACCCGGAAATAACCGAAACCCATTTTACCCGGAATCCATTTTACCCGAGACCCGAAGTGATTCGACCCGAATCTGACCCGAATGACCTGTTTAACAGGTCTATGCAAAGCATATATATGGTTTGCATATATATGGTTTCATCAGGGAGCTAACAGCTAAATTAGTAAGGATAATGTAAACAGGGGCGGATGGAGGGGGGCATGAGGTGGCTCGAGCCCCCTAGGTCGGGAGAAAACGTAGAAAAAAAATAAAAATATGTATTTTTTTGTAATTTTTGATAATTTAAGGGTTAAAAATAGTTAAAAAGAGTAATGAATCAATAAGTTTGTTTAGCTTAGTTAGTATGGATTGGGGAATAGAATGATAAGGTCTTAACTCTTGTGTTTGAATCCTTATAGCTTTATTTTATGGATTTTTTGCTCCTTTTAGCTTTTTATACTTAAAATAGATTTTTTTTTCCTCCTTTTAGCTTTTTATACTTAAAATAGCTATTTAAATCAAACAGTTGTGTGTTTTCTCCTATATTCTTTATAATAAAAATTATATTATATATATATATCTTTATAAAAAATCCCAAAAATATAGTCGAGTCCCACTCGAATTTTTGCTGGCTCCGCTCTGAATGTAAAAGTCATTTTGTAAGAACCTGATCGAGACTCGAGGAGAGTCCACTTTCATTTACTTTGCGATATACTTTCTTACGTCAAATAAGAAGAGCAACAATATAGCATTTATTTATTTAAAGGAAATCAACTCATGATAGAAAGTTATAATTAAATAATACGAATATATTAGCAATGATTTGATTTTAAGATTAATTTAATTATATAAATTAGGTAGTAGTGTTAGGTAGGGGCATCATTAAAGTGGCTTTAATTGAGGGACTAATTTTCATCCTCACTTGAATATATCCATTTGACAAGTATATTATGAATCCCACTAACTTAATTGATAGACTATATACATAACCAAGAAGAAAGTGCCTCTTCTCACCTTTTCCATTTTTCCCGCTTTCCTTAATTAATTTTAAAGCATCTCCGGATTACATTCTCTCATCTTTTTCTTTTCTTTTCTTTTTTTCATTATATATAATAACACTTGCATTTATCACCCCCAATATCTTATCTAGCTTATATATCAATTAAATTGCACTCCCAACACTCACACTCTATATATGACATAACAACCTGGCATGGGCCTTGTCTCCTCCTGCAAATATATGCAACATATATAACTGTCCGACGATCTAAAACGGAAAGGTTTTATGGGGGTGCTGGCTATGATGAAGATCTTCCTTCTCTTCCTTGTTGTATCCGCCACAGTTTTAGCGACTTCATCGGATGCAGGTAATAGGATCGGATCTCTTTCTTGATCCATATGCCAGTTATATCTTTTTCCGTCTAGATTGATGAAATTAAGTTGATTGAATATGAACATTCATACGTGTTTCGTTTGCAGCTGAACGAGCTCGTTTTGTGACCGTTTGGCCTGCGCAGGAAGGACATCCAATTTACGAGGTGATCCAATGAATATTAAAACTATCCAAAACTTCTTACTTTGTATGTTATTTCGATTTATAAAAATGACCAAGATTATTATTATTATTTTTTTTTAATATGACATAGCCTATAGTACATATATTCAAAATTTATGTTGTTGGTTATTGTGGTAGGAGATACCGACGGAGAGTACACATGGCGAGGAGACTCGAGAGGAGAAGGTAAAGAGACTCCATGAAAGGATGCTTAGGATGAACACACATGACTATGGTACATACGACACTACTCCGTCTCTTTCGAAGCCACGATCTAAGCTCATCCCCAACTAATTCCCCGGCCTTCACCATAGTCCGACTAGCATCATAATTAATCATGCAAATTAAAAGGACTTAAGCTTGGGGAACATGATGATCATATATATATATAGGTATGCATTAATATATTTTGATCTTATATATATATTTTAGCGTCGATCATGATCTTATGTAATATACATATATATCTATGCATGTCATAGTAAGTTTTGGATGGTACGTACGTAGCAATGTACGATATATATATAATGTAGTGATTTTGTAAATTTAAAAAACATGACAACTTTACAAAGGTCGCTGGTAATATTCATGGCCGGTTTTATGTAATTGTTCAGAGGACGTACGTACACTTCATTCAAGCAAGCATAATTGCATAAATGGCCTTCGATTTTTATTTTTATTTTAAATTCATAGGTAAGGTCTTTAACCATTATAATAGAGGGAAGAGATCAGTACTTCATTTTAGGCTCTAATGTAACATTTTTATAAAGTGCTACCGTATATATCTATTGTACAATATTTAAACTTTTATTAGTAAATTGTTATGTAACGGCCTAGGTTATAAAACTCAGGTTATGTTTCGAGGTATGATTACCTTCAAAGAGTTCTTGCAATTCAATCAAAGTACGAGTTCTTTGTAAAAAACGAAGATTTAATTTTCAAAGGAGTGATTTCGCACTCTAAAACGCTCGAAGTCCATTGGTGACTTGGTGCTTTTCACACATTTGTCCTAATTGTCACTACACCCGAAATCATTTAAAGTCAAACTAAAGCATATGAAGTTCAAAAAGAAATACAAGGCTAGGGTGTCACGATAGAGTTAGGTCAAACCAAAGTAAAGTTGTGCAAAAGTAATAGAGTTAGTCTCTCTATCTAGCGCCAAGGCTCGAACTCGTCATGATAGCACATCAACAAGCATCAAAAAGGGATATGGGGTACCTGAAACTAACCATGACGTCAAGGTCGAGCCACAAAGAATGTTAAGTGGCATGTCCGTCTCCTATTAACATACCCATTCTGCTAATGTGGTAACCGGCACCGTTCAATGCTATAGTGATAATCTCAATCTTAATTTCAATGCTCATTTTCCTTTTTTCTTTTTTCATGCTTTCTCATATCAAAACGACTCGATTAGGTACGAACCAGATGGAGCTTGGTCGTCCAATGATCCTAGTAAAAGACTCCTAGACTCACAATAACGACCATTCTACCAAACGCGCAAAGAGAATTCATATGCTCAAACATTCATGCAGTTCCTAAGCATGCTACTACATGAATGCTTTCACCTAACATACTGTATAACACTCAGGCATGAGAGTCCGAATTCTTAAGTAAGTCCCGGAGAACTTACCTAGTGGTAGCACTCCAGAAGCAATCCAAAAAGAGAAACCCAACAAGTCCAGAAGCAGATCACAGATCTCCTAGCATATAAGGAATAACAATACAAGACTAAACTCTAATGCATACATGTCCCATTTACCTGATCGACAACTAGACCTGTCAAAACCCTCCCCGACCCAATTGACCCGACCCGTACGCCCAGAAAATTTTGGGTCAATACCCGGAAATTTTTTCTGACCCAAACCCGAAAATCCGGTAATTTTCCGAGTCATCTGATTTTACACTCGGTGACCCGATTGACCCGGTAATTTTGTCTGATTAACCCGGTGACTCGATTGATTTATAATTATATTTGATTAAATTTTTTTATGGAGATTCCAATTTATTACGTACATTTTATAATTACAAACACTTGATCTGTCATTTTCAAATCAACTTTTATATTTATTTGTATTGTGTAATACTCCATCCGATCGATAGTATTTGATTTTTGACCTTTCTTCACAATTTTTAAGAAGATAAAAGCTCTAAAAAAATATTAAAAACAATTCTATGTTTATTAGACCTGTCAATCGGGTCATTTAGGTCGGGTTTGGGTCAGGTAACTTCAGGTTTCGAGTAAAACAGGTCTCAAGTAAAACGGGTCTCGTGTATCCCTGGATTGACTCGAACTCGGGTTTGATCCAGTTTCGGGTCAGTTTCGGATTAGTCTAATTTTTTTGCAATAATTTTTTTTGATAATATGATAAATATATAGATTTGTAATTCCTTATGACAAGGACCAAACAAGGTGTCATCCAAAAAAAAAAATCAAATAGCCCCGTTGGCATTACTAAATGATCTAAGGGTATGTTTGGTAACAAGATGGATTTCGTGGATGGGGATGGAAGGGATGGGGATGGATTTTAGTGGATGGAAGAGATGGAGATTTTTGGGGAAATTTCTCTGCTTTGTGTTTGGTTGTATTTTGATTTTTTGGTGGATGGAGTAACAGAAAAAACCCAAATCACCCCCATTTACCCACATGAAAATACCAAATTGCCCCGATCTACATACCCCTCTTGTGCTTGATGTATTGCCCACGATCGAAATTTCCTTCTAAAATCAAAAGGTAATCAGCCTCAACAACAACAACAACAACCGGCAGTGACGAAGAGCTGCACCCGCCCACCCTCACCGGAAATCCATCTGCGAGGGAGCACCCGACGCCTCCGCCCCCTTCGGTCCTCAAACATGTAAGTTGTCCTCATCTCCCACCTTTGGATAACAATTATAGTTCCCGAATTAGGCCAAATTTTTAAGGTTGGCTCATGTGTGCAATTGGTGATATATGTGTCAATTGAGCGAAGGGTGTACTTGTGTTTGGGGGCGTGATGAAGGTAGATGCACTTCTTTGTGTTGAACCATTGCGTTCTCAAGCTTTCGCAATGAATAGGGAAGCCATGACATGATTGCATTTTGTTATGTTCTGAACATCGAAGCTGATTTTGTTTTTCTCAAGCTATGTGTGCACCTTAAACTATCAACAAGCTTCCCCATTGCAATGTTTTCGATTAAGTTGTTATTGGTTTTAATTTGCGTCAAAATTCGGATGTTGTTGTGCATCGTCATCCTCCAGGCCTTTGCATTCCTCGCCATCCTTGCATTCACGAAGATTCTCATGGATTCCACGTACGTGAGCAATGGCAAATGGAAGGGAAAGGTCGCGCACGGGAAGAGGAAAGGGAAAGGCAAAGGCACCCGTGAATGATGATGACAAGGTCCCCACCCCAACCGCCTTCTACTGGTCGTACGAGCTGACGTTAAAGTTGATGCGAGTTCTCCTTGCATACCAGCAAAAAAATGGAATGGGTTCCCCTTATAACTCAGTTCGAGGAATCAACGGGGAAGAAGTGCAACCATGGAAACAACTAAAGAAGAATGAGACGGGGTTGGGTTGGGATGCCGATAGAGGAACCATCAAGGCATCCAACGAATGGTGGGAGAAGAAAATAGCAGTACATCCTCGTTTTCTGTTTGTCTCGTCTTCAATGTGCACATCGCAATGTTGCAAGTCACACATGCATGCCTTGATTGTTAATTGAGAAGGAGGACCATAACTTCAGGAAGTTCCGAAAGATAGGGATCCCTCCTGAGCTAGAGGACTTGTTTGACCAAGTATACGGTGGCACGGTGGCCACCGGTTAGTACTGCATTTCCCCATCAATGGACCCTCGGGCATCTCAAGACCCCCCTCCCCCCACGCGCGCGCGATAAGGGACAACCGGAGTACATTCTCATTGAAGAGATGATGGTCGAGCTGGGAATGGAGGAGGCAATGCAGGGGACCCTATAGGGTCCCAATATGAGAGGGTAGAAGAGGAATTTGATGAGCTTTTCCCCAGTTCGGCCAGCACTACCAGGGCTCTATCTCTACAACAAGTAATGCAAAATCTCTGCGACGACGATCCTGACCAAGGCAGCACACCTGAGAATGTCCCAACTTCCGATCCTTCAAGTGAGGCAGGGTCCGATCCTTCAACTACGCAACACTCTAGTCCTTCAAATGTGGCAGGTTCCGGTCCCCCCACCATAAAAAAGTGAGGTCTAACTAGTTCCAAGTCTAGGGCATCTAACGTCGCTCCAAAGCACAACATTCGGAAGTCGAAGGGGTCAAAGCTTGCTTCATGATATTTTGATATGGTGGAGGAAACCAACAAGGCGATGATGGCCATGTTTGAGAGGGAGGCGAGGGAAGGGATGAAGGAGGTGTCATCCAACAAACCACATGGTACCACCCGGGAAGTGATGGACATTGTGAAAACGATGGTGAAAGATGGGCTCATGAAGGAAGGTGATTCCATATGGTGATTCAGCTTGGCCCTTCCTACACCTAAAAGGCGAGAGGTTTTCCTAGAGATTGAGACGAATGAGTCCTGGCTGGCGTGGCTCAAGTGGATGTACTCCACGAACGATGAGTAACTGACGGAGGGGAAACGTCGTTAGGTTTCACCTCGCCAAAGAAATAATAACCGAAACTAACAACCTAACTAGTAAACTAGTATAGCAAATAAGTAAGGGGTCGAACCCACAGAGAAACAAGTATTTCTATGCAATGTGTATTTATCAATTTGCAAGCAAAGACAAGATATGAATAAGAGCACCACAAAAAACTGCTTGACGAAAAACCCGAAACCCCCAAAAAAGAACGCGCTTTGTACGCGCCCCCAAACTCTTCATCCTCGCCAATGGAAAACCTAAATCTGGATTCCCCTCAAAAATTAATGGAAGTAATCACCCTTGTACTCTCCTTGATACTGATTCTCATTAGGAGATTTGTGAAGCCATGGTTGATTATACGGACTCCTCGCAAAAAAGGAAAGATGAAGAAAAAATGGAGCAACTACTCCCGGAGATGTGTGTGTCTGAAATTGGGGTTTTCCCGTCGAAGGTATTGGTTTCAGATCCGACTCGCTACTGGTGAAGATGATGATGGAGGGTGCGTTTGCCCGTGCCTCTCTGTCAGATTTGAGCAATTTCCAAAAACAAAGAAGGGAACTAAGATGGAAGGTGACGGTGTCGTGTGGTTGCGCCGTCGAAGTGGGTGGATGGGTGCGGCTGTCCTCCTTCCATGGGGCTTTGTGTTTCGGGGGTACGGGTGGTCCTTGAAGCCCATTGCGTGGACGCCTTGGTGCCCTGTCCAAGCGGGAATTACAAGCTGTAGGTGCGTGGCCTGGTGCGGAACTCCCGGTCGTTTTACGGGTGAGTCGACAATCGACCCAGATGATCCCTGCACTTATGCTAACTATGAGTTGATTGGGTTTTCATCTGATATGAATGTCTCCGATACTAATACATCAAGAAACATGTGGCTTATCTACACAAATTGCTCTCCTGTTTCATGTTATCTTATGAATTTGACCTTCTTTGGAGAACATGGTCTAATGATAAATACAATTGAGTGGTTCAAGTACTATAAAAACATTAAGGTAGGCCTTGAGGAATCAATTGAAAATATCATGAGTGAAACCTTGAATCATGGAAAAACCTTCCATCCAAACCTTTCGGGGGGTCATCTACCTTTGGAATCTATTTCATGGATAAAACTACACAAGGATGAGAGTGGGGGAAATGGAACAAACAAGTTGAACATTCATTTTTTCATGATTTATAGAGTTCGTGAAACGAATTATACTACAAATTTTGTGATGTATACGATCATATTAGCAATTAAACCCTTCGAGCATGTGACCCAAAAATCTGAAATGTCTACCTCCTCCAAGGGGCTATCGGACCCTGCGGAGATGACCACTAAAGGGCCACCAGACCCGGCGGTTGAAATTGGAAAACCACAACCCCGAAATGATAACTACATCCGTTTTTTCCAGCAAGGGACACCTCCAACATGATCTTGTCACTTTCTGTATCCCCAGTTGTGGTAAGATCCCAAAACAAGGTACGCAAAAGAGCAATTGGCAGATGCCCTACTCTTGCTATCAACAACGATCTTATCGAAACAAGGGTTACTCTGATCAAAACGAAACATCACATAATCTAAAATACTACACAAAACACAGCTCCTGTGGGATAGCGGGTGCATGTCGGAGAATAGAAAATAGAATATCAACACAATTTCACTTCTTGAAGCATGAAAATATGCAGACACAACCCACACCAAATCTAAGTGATATTATAAGGTACTTTGATCGCTTTCTTTCCTTTGGGCCACATCATGTATTGGTTGTCGTTGGTGTGGTCTTTGTAAAACGAAGTAATGCTATAGGCAATAATCATACAACTCCAAGGCCTGATATTAACTATCATTCAACCAATGAGCCGAATGCTCCCATACCCATCCATACATACAGTGAGCTTTTCACTTTCTGGTTTTGTATGGATCCAAGATTGACAATTTCTATCTCGTTTGGGTGTATACGACCTATTCTTTGCGCCCCACTCGACAAAATTATGGTGAAGCCCAAATACAAAAGGCGTAATCTAGCACAAACCGAAAGGAACATCAAAATGATCGAGCACATAACTACATGCAGCATTTCCGTCCGCTTGGTTTCTGAGGTCGATGGGGAACATACTCACAAAATAATCCGGAACTTGAATGGAATAAACTCTTCTTACAAAGGAAAAAACTATGTTACAACTTCTGTCAATTTCTAACGATGGTTGAGGAGCGTAAGAAAGTACGTTCTCAAGGTATATTGGCATTTGTCTACATCGACAAATCCTAAAAGAAGGAACATTTGTGTTGAGGTTCGAATAATTGTGTCGACCTCAAGTCCATTTGGTTACAATGAAAGTTAGTTTTTGGAACTGTAGAGGATTGGGAAGGAGAACCTTCTGGATCGACATAAATACTTGGTGCAAGGCGGAACATATATATACAACTGCTTGCATTGGCAGAAACTAAGACTGAGAATATCCTTGATCCGTCTGTATGGCGGAGTGCAGGTTTCGACAAAGCCATATGGTCCCCAGCCATTGGAAAATCGGGTGGTCTTGGTATCATGTGGAAAGAATATGCCCTGACGAACGAAACAATTGAAATCATCCTTCAACAACCCAGAATTATCACAATCAAGTATACTAACATAACAGATAAATTCTCATGTCTCATATGGTTCGTGTACGCCCCACCTCAAGAACAAAACAAAGAAGCATTTTGGGAATACATAACTAGTGCCATTAACTGTAATAAGCTTCCGAGCATCGTCATGGGAGACCTCAATGAGATAGGAAACTTCTCAGATAAAGAAGGGGGGCGACCACTTTGCCTGGGAGATTCACTCGCCTCATAGCGTTTAAGAACAGATGTTCACTTATGGACATCCCATCATGGGGAAATCATTTTACATGGAGGAAAAAAAGGAGGAAGAAGGAAATATAAAGAAAAAATTGGACCGTGTTCTTGTCCAATATAATATTATACAGCAGTTTCCGTTATTGTCCACCAAAAATGGCGCATTTTCCTTCTCTGACCACTGCCAAATAACCATTGACCTTAATGTCAATCAGACATTCAAATCCCCACCTTTTAAATTTGAAAATATATGGCTACAACGTGGAGACTTTAGGAACATCGTCAAGCAAACATGGCGGCATAGCTGCCAGGGTTCTGCAATGTTCCAACTGACCAAGAAAACAATGTTATTAAAGCAGAAAGCGAAGAGCTGGAACAAAAATACATTTGGCAATATCTTTAGACAATTAAAAGAGGTTGAGGACCAATTACTAAAAATTTAACAGGACACACAATTAGATAGAAATAAGAACATACAGATAAAAGAACGAAACCTTATTAAGAAAAAGGAACGACTTCTTCTCTTCCAAAAATCCTATTGGAATCAGTGAGCAAAAACTAGACACATAAAACTGACAGATTCCAACACGGGATACTTCCATAAATTGCATCGGGAAAAAGGAATAGGAAGCTTATTAGACAAATCACGACAGCAGAAGGAACACAAATCATGGGTGAGTTAAACATAAACAATGAGATAAGAAGTGACTTCCAAAAAATATTTCAGAGGCAACTAACTGATAAAGCAAAACTAACTGAATATTTACAGCTTATTCCAACCGAGGTTACAGACGAGGAAAACAAAATGCTTACGGCCATCCCATCAAATGGGGAAATAAAAAATGCAGTTTTCAGTCTAGGAAGAAATAAAGCCCCCGACCCTGACGGCATGACTGATGAGTTCTATAAAGCTTCTTGGAACATTGTTGGGTCCTCGGTTATCCGAGCAGTTAAAAGTTTCTTCCTTTCAGGACGCATTTTGAAACAGATAAATCATACCTTTATCACATTGTTGCCAAAAAATGACAACCCAACTCCTACTGCCCACTACAGACCTATCAGCCTATGTTCAACAATATACAAAGTTATTTCTAAAATTCTCACAGAACGATTAAAGTCAATCATGGGACGACTCATCAATCTATTACAAGGTGCATTTGTATCTGATAGAGCAATACAGGATAATGTGCTAATTGCGCATGAAATATTCCATTCCTTCAAATCGAGGAAAGGTAAAGAAGGCTGGATAGCTCTTAAACTGGACATGGAAAAGGCATATGACAGGGTTGATTGGGAATTTACAGAAATAGTGTTGCGCCATTATGGCTTTCACCCGACCTTTGTTGACTGGATCAAAGAATGTATATCCTCTGTCTCATTCTCTGTTCTGGTGAACAATGGCCCGACTGACCTATTTACCCCGTCGAGGGGCTTACGACAAGGGGATCCCTTGTCTCATTTTCTCTTCATCTTTGGGGCTGAGATCTTGGCTCGTAGGCTGGCTAAGGAAGCGCGAGATACGGTTAAGCTTGTCGGTTTCATATTTGGTTCCTCCGGCCCTGTTATCCCTTTTCTAGCTTTTGGTGACGATATCCTAATTTTTACCAAAGGAAGAGTTTCGGCGTGCCAGAAAATAAAAACCATCCTTAACGAATACTGTCAAATTTCGGGACAACAGGTTAATTACCACAAATCAACGTTTCAAGTCACGAAAGGTATTGCTCGAAGTCGTATCTCGGAGCTAGAAAGTGTTCTTGGAATTAGTCATACCAATTCAATCGAAAAATACTTGGGATGCCCCATTATAAATGGTCGAGTTAACGTTGATACCTTTGAAGACATAATCACCAAATCTAAAGAACAGCTAACCAAATGGCGGGCTGAGTCCCTATCACAACAGGGTCGTGCTATCCTGATAGGTGCAAACCCTTCCGCCAAACCACTATACACAATGCAAAATTTTATGCTACCGGCAACGATGCATAAGGAATTAGATACTCTAAGCCGAACTTTCTTTTGGAATAAGGATGCTCAACATAAACCTCTCATTGGGTGGAATAAAATATGTAAACAAAAAAAGGATGGTGGATTAGGTATCCGCAGAACAAAATAAATGAATGAGGCACTGCAATTGAAGTTACTATGGAAAATCATTGCGGAACCTAATAATGCTTGGGTTCAAGTCATCACATACAAGTATTTAAAAACCTCACATTTACTCAACTACAAACGTTCAGGTTCGGCCTCGTGGCAGTGGTCAAAGGTGTCTAGCCTTATTGATCAGTTCAAAGGGGGTCTTATATGGTCAATTGGGAATGGAAATTCCGTCAAGTTCTGGACAGACAACTGGCTAACCCAAACTCCTATATGTAAAAGATTTGAATGCCCTATCACTTTCAATAAGGATGACAAAGTCAGTGATTACATAATTGGGAGAAAATGGTGGGAAGAGAAGCTTATCTGCTTTCTTCCTCTCTCACTGATGGAGGAAATATTGTCGGTTCCGCTGCCAATTTCTCCCTTGGAAGACAGATTGTATTGGTGGCCTGATAAGAAAGGTTGGTTCACTACCTCGTCGGCATATAAGTTTTTAACAAATGGGACACGGAACAATACATAAGGGTTTACTTGGATCTCAAACCTGAATTTGCCTCCTAAGGTTAAGAACTTTCTGTGGAAGATAACCCACTCTAGTCTTCCAACAAAGGAGCGGCTGGCTAGCCGAGGTGTACATGTGCCTTCGACTTGTCAAATCTGTAATGACCACAATGAAGATGACATACACATCCTTGTTGAATGCTACCCAAATCTAACCAATAGATTCCTCACTAGAGCGGAATATCACTCTTTACAACAAATAATTAATCATAGCCGGGACATGACATTAGTATTGGTATGGATGAAAAAACTGGCAAAAGAAAAAATACAAAAAATAGCCACTAGCTGGTGGGCTATTTGGTATTTTCGAAATGGGGTGACCTTTAGAAATCAAGCGCCAACACCTTCTAAAAATATTGAGAGTTTCGTTGACCAACAAATAGTGTCTTGGCATAAAGCTTGTTGTTTTGAGGAACAGTATGACAAAGAATGGCAGGAAAAATCCAAAGTCACGGACCAGTACAGACAAGTAAAAAGGAAACTTGTAAGGAAAAAATGGACCAAACCCCCATTCAACGAGTTCAAACTAAACTTCAACGGCTCCTCACTACTTTCTGGGGATAGTAGTGCTGGCGTAGTTCTTAGGAATTGGAGGGGAATACCTCGGCATATGGTCTGTGCCAAACTCGGAAACACATCTCCACTAATGGCTGAAGCCTTGGCTCTAATGCTTGGTATTAGTGAAATTAACAAACTCAAAATACAAGATGTAACGGTTGAAGGGGACTCAAAAATCATTATTGACTACCTACAAAACAAAACAAAATGCCCATGGGAAATAGAACTAATCATGTCAGATATACAATCCATGATAAAGGGCATGAGAAAGGTAGTCTTTTCTCATGTTCCCCGTGCTGGCAATAGAGTGGCTGAAAAGGTTGCACACCTTGGTCACTCTGCCATGGGGATTAGCTTAGTGACTAACACAGATCTTCAGGATCTCATCCAATTGGATGCGCTTGGGTAGACTTTCTATCCAAATTTTTTCCCAATCAACAAAAAAAAAAAGACAAGATGTGAATGTAAATAAGTAATAAGGGATAGAGGAAGTATGATGAATGTTAGTAAGAGTGAATACAAGATAGAAGAAGAGTGTGATTTCATCTATAATTCGCAACAATGATTGGTTTACTCGATCATTGACTCAATTCCCAATTATTCAATCTCAAATTATTATTCCGACTTTGGTTTATATGGATTGACATTCCTCGCGGAGATGACAATCCTTAGTTCGGGTTCGAGTCAAACAAAACGAGGGTAAAAAAAAAACCTGGTCTTCGGGTCAAAAAAACGGGTGTACGGGTCGGGTTACGCTTTGACAGGTCTAGTTATTACTAATTGCATGAAATTAGTTTTAAAAAATTATTTAAAATTTTGATATTTTATATATTTTTAAATTTTATTAAAAATTATGAGAAATAGTCCATCCGTTTGGAAATATAAGTCCTTTACTATTCACGCACGTTTTTTAGGATGATAAAAACTATATAAAATATCAATTTATTTATTAATTTTTTTAATAATCTTATACTCCCTCTGTTAATTAAAACTTGTCGTTTACTATTCATGCACGCTTTTTTATAACAATAAAAACTATATAAAATATTAACTTTTTTTTACATTTGTTTTTATAAATTCGTACTTAATAGTAATAAGTATGATCTTATTTAAAAAAATTATTAAAAAACTTAATATTTTATATAGTTTTTAACACCTTAAAATACGTGCGTGAATAGTAAAACGTCAAGTTTTAATTAACGGAGGGAGTACTTATTAGTAAGAAGTTTGAGATTATTAAAAAAAATTGATATTTTATACTTATATCATCCTAAGAAAGCGTGCGTGAATAGTAAGTGACTTATATTTCTAAACGGAGCTAGTAATAAAAATCAAGTATTTTAGATCAGATGTATTATATAATTGCAAGCACTAGAAGTCTAGAACTTGAGAACCACGTCTTTAATTTTAACTTTTTAAAATTATCGCAAAATTACTAAATCATGATTTTTTTAATTTAAAAAAGAAAAATCGACAAACCCGAAATCGATCCGATTTGACCCCAAATGGGTCAAACTCGAGTTCAACTCAACCTGTATCTACCCAGGACCCGTTTTACCTAAAACCCGAAATGACCCGGCCCGAACCCAACCCGAATGACCCGATTGACATGTCTGTATTGAACAAGGTCAAAAGCATATTCTAGTTGCTTGATTTTTTCAACGTGATGTATAATCTCCCATCTGACATTATTACTATTGGTGATGTCTTTGATGAGCTTTAGATTGTCCCCTTCTATTGTTACTCTTCGTAGTCATTTCCTAATTGCGTGCTCCATACCTGTCTGGATAGCGATAGCTTCAGTTTGAATGACTGGGCCTTTGACAGTTTCCTTGTAAAACATATCAATGACATTGTCTTGGGAGTCCCGAGCAACCCCTCTCACATGGCAAGTACTAATGAGATTAACAGATCCATCCACATTGATTTTGTAGATAGCCCTAGGTGGTCGACTCCATTTAGCTTTAGATCTCTTGTTTGTAGTTTTATTCCTATTATTATCTTTTTCAATTTAGGTCCAATCACAGATGTTTGCAGTGATTCTTCGAATGATATTTTATATTAGGGCCGGAGCTTTATTCCTAAAGATAAGTTCATTTCTGATTTCCCAAACAATTTGCCAAATAAAGACTAGTTCTTCAAAAAATTTGTTTCCAATTCAAATTTCATCTATATTAAAAGGTTGGGAATCATTTATATTCATATGTTGGAAGTATTTTCCGGTTTGTATCTCAAAGTGGTCAATTATTTTCCTGGTGAATAGACAACTTCTCATTAAATGTTCTGCATCTTCTTCCTGTTGCAAATTAAAGGCTACAATTGATGGGAACTCGGTTAACGTATATATTAAGCCTTTGAGTTGTGGGAAGACCATCTACCACTATCTTCCATATAAAGCTTCTTATTCTAGGAGGTAGATTTATCTTCTAAATCCAGTTAAGATCTTTTGACGCATGAGATACATTATTTCTTATTAGAATACTATAAGGGTATATTTTGAAAAAAAACTCAGTTTCTCATCAAACTTATCTCAGCTACAAATCAAGTCATTGTTGTTTTAAATGTTGATTCCTTTGTTTGTTTGTTTGTTTGTTTGAATGTCAAAGCACATCACTTGTTCTTGTTTCAGGTTCAATGGATTTGTCTCAGAGCAAGTTTGGGCACTCATTGACTCATTCACATGAAAGCGGAAGTAGAGATGCCCCGACAATGTCAGCCAAGAACTCGCACTCCCTTGGCCAGATCTGGTTTCTTTTGTATCTATAATATGTTTTTATTTTTCTACTCCATTTATGTATGTTTGGATTTGTTATTGCTTTGGATGTATATATCAAAGTTTTGCTACAAAATCACGAAACAAATAAAAATCAGCACCGACCATGACTTTAGCCTCAAAAATAGCAATGACACAAATACTAGTGTTACCAACAACCCTAGCAACAACATTGCCAATGAAACAATCAACAATGATAGCAACAACCATAACAATGGCTCAGCCACGGAATCAGCTAGACCATGACCTATTTGCAGCAACGAATCAAGCCACAAACTTAGCCACAAATTCGGTGATGCCCGTATTTCGCAGTTGTCTTCGTTGCCACAACCACGACATAGTTTGTCCATACCTAGCCACAGGGTTACCCACGAAGATATGGTTTCGTTGCTAAACCCATTGCTACATCGAGCTCGATATTAGTCACGGGCAATATGACTACCTATGGCCCTCTCGTTGCTGATGTCGTGGCTAAACCGTTTAGCCACGATCATTCGTGGCCAAAGCCGTTGCTATTTTCCATAGTTATTTTCTATTTTTTTAGTAGTGATCGTTAATTAAGTCCATATATTGCAATACAAAAATATATTTATATGCCTTTTAAAAAATGGAATCATATTTTAAAATATTCACTTGCAATTTTCCACTTAAAATTGTACAATATCAAATTTTCTTTTCTTTTTTTATTTACTCTTTAGAGGAAAATAATCAAATAGACAAACTGCATTCATTACCAATAAAATCAAATTTAATTATGAAACCAAACTATGTGATGCAAAACTTTATGTTATCATTATTAATTCATAAAGAACTTGATGAAATAAATAGATCATTATTTTGGAATAAAGACAACAATTACAAATCATTGATTGGTTGGAAAAAAATTATAAGCATAAGAAGCAAGATATAATAGAACTCCACAAATCCAAAGAATGTACATCAACTAAACATTACAAATGAAGATAATATGGACAATCTTGGTTCGACCATGCAATATGTGGGTGAAATCATAAGAGAAAAATATATCAAGGATATAAATCTATGGGAGTATAGAAAAAAGACACAAACATCATGACAACGAACAAAACTAATGGAAATTAAAAAAAAAAAAGAATTCTTAAACAGCCTAATTTGACAATTAGTAAATGAGAAGACAATAAAGTTTTACAAAGGCGAGTGGATGGAAGGGGTAAAAACCGTAAAATCATAAACCGCAAAGTACCAAACTTCAATAATAAATGAAGAAGAAAAAGTTGAAGTCTATATAGGTGCTGATAAGCACTAGAAAATCAACCAAGTGCAATAGGCGGGTGCTTCCTACCGACATTGTGCAAAATATCCTAAATATGAAAATCACAATTTTCGAGATCGATGATCGAATTTATTGAAAGACAAGTCCTAATTGGTGGTTCTCAACTTCGAATGCATTGGATAAGATTACATGTTATTAAAGAACTGAAGAGAGTAACATAGCTTGGATATAGGGATTGGAATGCCTCCCCAAAGATTTGTGTGTGTGTGTGGAAACTTGTTAGGAATGATATTATATATAAAAAAAAAAGACTAGCTAAAAATGAAGTTACATATCCCCTGTCTTTTATCTTTGCAATCACCCGATTGAAGACTCTAAATATTTGTTCACTTCGTGTAGCCATTCGCTTCATATGATCACAAAAGTTGGTATCAGAACGGGACAAATCATACAAATAGTAACTATAGAAAGTCGAACAATAAGACAAATAACAAACAACATATTCTCCGAGCTTAACAAATAGCAGAAAACTTCCTTAGCCATTTTGTGGTGAAGGTTATGAACCATATGAGATAAAATTGTTTGCAATAATGAAAACTTCGTAGACATTAGGAAACAAGAAGTATATGTACGACAATTACTGAAACAACGATATAAATCTAAAACATCATTTTGGGAGGATATGGAAACCAAGATAACTTAACAAAAACCGATGCCCAAACGCATGAAAAATATTAAATGGACAAAACCAGCATAAACCACTTCAAGATCAATTTCGATGGTTCTAGACTACCCTTTGACTTGGATTCTACTTGCTTTTTTTTATTCATAACTATGTAGGTTTTATTTTGTCTTCTAGCTCTTCAGAATGCGACTTTATTTCTCTATTGATGGTCGAAGCCTTGGTGCTCAACTCTTGCCTTGTAGCATATCGAGAATTGGGCTTGCAACGTATTGAGGTTGAGAGTGACAGTCCCACTATCATCAAGACAAACTTCGGTGTTTGATCTGCTCTTAAGAGATCGAGATGATTGTCACAAACATCCAATTTCTCTTGCAACAATTTGAGTGTGCGCCTTATTTTCATGTCTTCTGCGAAATGAAACAAGTAGCAGGCAAAGTTGCTCATTTCAGATATTTCATAAATCATATGGCTCTCACATCCTATCCAGAGTTCTTATTTCTCATCCGAAAGAATGTCATTGAGAGGTGAACCAATAGAGAGGAAGTGGTAAATCTATAAAATATAATGCGTAATTACAAAAGGACAAGACAACAAGTCTTATAAAAAAGGTTCACACCACTCACACCTAACTACCTGGTGTGAAATCTCAAAAAAAAAAAAACACTCATCTCCGATCCTTGAATGGCATTCACAGATACACTTGTAGGGCTGTTATTTGAGCTGAACAGCTCGAGCTCGAGCTCGGCTCGGGATCGGCTCGAAAAAGCTCGACTCGAGCTCGTGCACTTACCTAAACAAGCCGAGCTTGAACATGATTTGAAGCTCGGTTGAAAGGTCGGCTCGAATAGCTCGAATAACATGGAATTTCTAAAATTTTCTTTGAGTTAATATGTGATGACCAAGTAAAACTACTTAAGGCTCTAAAAAAGCTCGGCTCGAGCTCGTTCATTTACTAAAACAAGCCGAGCTTGAACAAAAAAGAAAACTCGTTTAAAAATTGGATTCGGCTCGGCTCGAGCTCGTTTAGCAAATGAACAAGATTGAACATGGCAAACTCGGCTCGTTCGGCTCGAATAACACCCCTATACACTTGCATCTCAAGTGAATTCTTGATTTTACAATTTGTTATAACCTGGTGAGCCCATACAGAAGGTGCGCATACCTTGCCAGACTAGTAGACTACATTTTTTCAGTGGAGATGAGTCAAAGCTCAAGCCGCTGTCCAGGTCAACTTTTATTTTACGGAAATTTCGCAAGGTGCCCCTGGGGTATTGCAATTTTCACGAGGTATACAACTCTTTTGCATATTTCGCATGGTGCCCCCGAGGTTTTCAACTTTTTTGCCTCGTGCCCTTCCAAGTTAAATCTAACCGTTCCGTTAGTTTTGAATTAAAAAAAAATAAGAAGGAACCGGACAGAAGGAAGAGAGAAAGAAAGACAAAGCGTCCGTCCTCGTCCACGCCCACGCCCACGCCGGGAGAGATTAGGGCTCCCGCTCCCTCCGCTCTTCCTCCGTCTCCTCCCTCCACCGATCGGCGCCGGTGCAACCCTGCTCTTCTCCCTCCGTTCTTCCTCCGTCTCCTCCCTCCACAGATTACACCCTCCTCTGCAACCCCCTCGACGTCTCCTTCTTCAGGTAACGCCTCCGATCTCCCATGGGCGAATTCAGATTCCCCCTTTTTCTTCACTCTCACCTCCAATCTCCTCATCCCCAAACCCGAATTCGCCTCAATCCCAAACCCTAATCCACACCCGAAACCCCGCCTCACCCTTTTGCCTCCTCTGGATGGCCCCTTTCCTCTCCGGCGGCGGCTACAGCTC
This sequence comes from Persicaria tinctoria, assembly GCA_037127255.1. Taxonomy (NCBI): domain Eukaryota; kingdom Viridiplantae; phylum Streptophyta; class Magnoliopsida; order Caryophyllales; family Polygonaceae; genus Persicaria; species Persicaria tinctoria. The sequence goes on from JBANSL010000010.1 coordinate 25,607,465, forward strand.
CGAAGCTTGGTCTTACATCACGTCCATCCACCAAAACCTCCCAAACCCTAATTTCAAACTCGCCATTGAACATCACGGTGACTTGGAATCCCTTGATTTCTGGGAGGGTTTGCCCGGTCACATGAGGAGCCTTGCAATGGGCCAACAATCCTCCCTTTCCCGGCTCACCTTCCTCTCCCTCCCCGTCATCCCCACCGGATCTGTGCTCTTTCTCTTGGGTTCTCTCTCCTGTCCGTTCGTTCGTTTTTTTTTTTTTTTTTTAATTTAAAAATTGAAAACTAACGGAGATACACCAAATCTGTTAAATTTAACTTGGAAGGGCACGAGGCGAAAAAGTTCAAAATTTCAGGGGCACCACACGAAATATGAAAAAGAGTTGTATACCTCGCGAAAATTGCAATACCCCAGGGGTACCTCGCGAAATTCCCGTTTATTTTATTTTTCAACTTTTTCCGAAAAGAAAGAACCTTTTTTTAATCCCGCGACACGTGGCATCCTGGTTCCCGTCCTCGCCCTCCTTCCACCGCCAAGATGATCACCTTCACCGTCTCTGCTTACATCCCTACTCTCTCAACACTCCCCGTACTTGCTCTCCACCGCCTGAACCGCAAAAATGGCCGACGATCCGCCGGCGCCAAAGCTCGACCCTCCCTTCCTCGCTTGCGTAGACATGTCCGCTTTCTCCCAGTCAGAGCTCCGTACTCTCTGCGCCATCTCCAACGCAAGATTGAAGCTTTCCAACTCAGGCGACGTCGTAGTCCCCCAAATCAACCCCGCCGTGTTCAACGCGAGCGCCGCGGGGCGGAAACAGACCTATTCACCTCGCAGGAGCCCCAGCTCCGTTGGACATTTCCGTCGCTTCTCGAGCCTCGTCGTCCCCGCGGAACCCCCCGCCGACGACGACGAGAGCCTCCGGGAGAGAAAATTGATTGTCGGATTATTCAAGCAGTACATGCAGAATCCGGGGGGAAATGTGGAGGTTCCGGACACGTCAGAGAATCTTGGCGGCGGGGGCGGTAATGGCGTTCAGATTGCGAACAAGGACGGTGCCACCGTTGATTTGCGGAAACCGGAGGTCGCCAGTGACCCGTACGGGGGAGAATTGATGCGGAGGACGGCCGGGATGGAGAGGAAGGAGGAATTGTTGGGGTTTTTGAAGGGTTTAGATGGGGAATGGTGCAGCAGGAGGAAGAAGAGGAAAATTGTAGACGCTACCTTGCTCGGAGATGCTTTGCCGGTCGGTTGGAAGATCATCATTGCTCTTAAAAGGCAGGCCGGTCGATTTTCCCCGTTCTGCCGCCGATACATTAGGTCTGTCTGTCAAACTCTTCCTCCATGTTTTGATCGAGTTCATCATACATTCATACCTTTGCTTGTTAAAGTTCTATGTTTCGTCATTGCTATACAGGTTGCTCCTTTTTCTCTTGGCTGTTGGGGAAATTTGGTTATAGTACCACTTTCTTTGCTCCTGCATTTTTTTTCCTAGCGTAAAAATAAGTGATTGAAGTCAAAGAGGGTCTTCTTGTTGTCATAGGAAGTGTTAGCTTTTGGAACATATTGGTATTAGTCCTCATTGGAGCATTTCATTGTGTTTAGTTTGCATCTTCTTTAATTTGTAAATCCTTGCAAGCTCATCTAATAGTTGGCTTATTTAGGTCTTTTTTGATAAAATTCAGGCTGAGATGAGTAAAATGCACTAAGGTCATCCTCATTGTGTTTCCAGATTTTGCGATAAATGTATGTTAAAGTGTTTAGATAGAGCAGGCTAGAGTAACTGAGTTAAATTTGGCTTAAGTTTGCAGCTCCAATGTTTCCCTACTGATTGCATTTTTTGGATATATATTTTTAATTATTAGGGTATGAAAGTCGGAGATTAAGATTTGTTTTTCTTTGATTTTGGGGGGTGTTATTAGGGTAGCAGAATTTTGGGTTTCTTGTGTAGAAATCTTGCTTATGAACTGTTTTCCCTTGCGTGCTTGTCTTTCTGGCGTTTAATCCACTTTTTGGCCAGTTACCGTGTGTCTGTACTACAGGAGGACATGACACTTTTAATGCAAATAAAATAAAAAAAACTCAGCATACATGATCCAAATGATCCTCGGACGCTGACTCACTGTTTTGCTGCTGCACAATTGAAAAATAAGACCAACCAATGTTCACATTATCACTGCACATTGGCTGCCATGCTTCAAATTGTGCCCCTTGTTGCAGCAGCTAAATCTCTTAAAATGTTCTCCGTTGGGACTTCCAATGCGGAAGCAGTCAGTTATCAACATACTGTACACTTACCTTTTATATCTCGTGGTATTGTTTTGGCGTAATGGTACTGATTTTCAATCTTTTATCTTTGCATTCAGACGGATCATGTTGCATGCGCTTCTCTGCTTAACTGAGGCATTGAAGTATGATTTCTATGCATTCCATACTATCCATTTTATCTAGTTTGGAGACAGTGAGACTCATTCATATCCAGTTGGACAGCCTTAGTTTCATTCATATATCTGCTATGGAGAAGATCATTTTTCTCCACGCCAATTCTGCATTACTATTGAAATCTCCTATGTAAATACAATCCACCTTCATAACGGCCCCCAAAGTTCGTCTTTCGATTCCTTTCCACCACTTTCACAAATATGATGTGAATTCTTATTCCCATATACACTGATTTTTCTAGTGCATGATAACCCCATTGGAATGCCTTGGAATTTGTAAATAGAGCGGTCATATCCGGGGTTCGAACTAGGGACCTTTGGGTACTACCCGCAAGTCCTTTCCAGTGAGCCATTTCGGAATGGTCACCCCATTGGAATGCCAATAACAAGTACAAAGCATCCACATCTTTCTGTATCTTACCCACTATTCTAAAAAACCCTTCAAGACCCGCCTAGACCCTTGACCTCACCTCGCTGCCAAGGCCGTAGGGTCGTTAAAACCTGCCTAGATGCAAAGATCCGCCATGAAATCCGCCTAGACTCTGCCTAGACCCTTGACCCTACCCTACCACCAAGCACCCGCCAAGCGTTTTTTAGAACATTGATCTTACCATCCACTTTCATTACTTTGTTTCATTGTTAATTCTTTGATCCTGATTCTATGATAGTAAGCTGATCTTTGAGCCAATCTCTTCCTCTATCATGTATTCCATTCTTATACTCATACCTACCTTCTTGCTTCTCTTTACCAGTTGCTTCCTTCCTTTCCACTCCACTTCCTGTTGAATTGTCCACAATTTCCTCGCTGGGCTCGTTTTCGTCCTGTCATCTTGCTTTTTACATCCTGCTTGCTTCCTCTAATTTCAGTGTTTTCAAGGTTTGGGTTGCGCTTAAGGTTGTCATATTCTATCATTCTGTGTTGGTATCTATTGCCAAATGCCACATGTGTTCATTTTGCTCATTCTCTCAAGAACATTTACATAGTTCATACTTCATAACTCTCTCTTTTTTACTTATTATGCAATAATTACAACGTCAATGCCACATCAAACCTTCTGCTATGATAAAAAATTCACCTTTAAATTATATACCAGTTGCAGAACTTAATGACTTTATGTAGAACATAGTTCATTGCCAGCAGTTGACTCTACACTTGTGGGCAAAACATTATATCTGTTTGATCAAGCACAGGAAGAGGACTCTTCAGAGTAGAGACTCTAGCCAATTTTTGGCTGCTTCTTCTCCCATTGAATACTTCTCCCATTTAGAAAATCTAGCTGTCCTTTACTGATAATTCTTGCAGCAGTGCAGATATGGTAAATGTAGGTAAACTGTTTATCAATGTACAAGGGCTTGATAATGATGAAGGAAGAAACAGTTTTATCCAGTCTGCTATTAATGATATGATCATTTGACATTTTGACGATCTATTCGGCCAAACTAAAAAAATGCTTCTCCCTACATTTACCTTTTGTAAAAGGACAAGAATGTGGAAATTGTTAGTGTTTTCTACTTGCAGTCCTACTGGAGAGCATCTTCCATCATGCAAAGAGGTAGCTGCTTATTTATCCTCTCATTTTGCTTCAAGTGAAATGAACTTGACTAACAAAGTTTGTGTGGAAGGTCAAGGAGTAGGCTCGGTAAAGGTAAACTTTACACACCATTGGAAATACAGAAACTTAAACTAGCTACTTCTACTTTATTTTCACTATATGGAGAAAACCGTGACAGGATACAAGTACAAATCTTGTGGATTTCCCCTTCACACAAGACATCTCCAACCCAACCAAACTCCCATCATCTCTACCAGTTGTATATGAAGAGGCTGCTGCTTCTGGAGTAGGTAACTTATGTGATGTTAAAGTGCATGATTTCTTCGAGTGCTACAAATGTAAGGTAAAATTTAGTGAAAAGGATGCATATGACAAACACCTTCTATCATCTCATGAGAATACTCCAAAGAGATATAGAATGGGTTCTCCTATCGGGAAAGGAGTGATCTTCAGAGATGGGAAATATGAGTGCCAGTTCTGCCACAAAGTGTTTGAGAATAAAAAGCGCTACAGTGGGCATGTGGGAGTTCATGTGAGAAATTTTAACCGAGGTTCTAAAGAGCTGTACGAAGCAGATGCTATTAAATGCACAGAAGAGTCTTCCGTGGACAAAATGCCTTCAGATCTTTCCAAAATGGACGCCTTGGTTTCTGTTGCACCGAGTTCAACCGAAGCATTGCCTGGTTTTGTTGTTTCTGAGAAGCCACTTGATGCTGATAATTTGGCTGTCAATAGTAACTCAACAATTGATTCTTCCAAGCTTGAAATGGAAAAGACTGGTGAAACAGTAAAAAATGTGATTGAAGTTCCGAGTACAGTTGGTGGAATAACGCAAATTTTAGTGGGTAATAAGGAGATGTACATTGATGACCACCAGAGAAGTGTGTATGTTGGTGAGAGTTCTATAATCCCATCCAATGAGGAAATTCAAAATGCACGAACTAGCAAGCGGAGCGAAAGCCACCATGAAGACGGGCTTGCTGCTGCAGCTGCTAATACACCTTCACTGAGTTCTTTTAAAGCATCCCTTGTGGGACTTGAAAAGGTAATCCCCTTCGACAGCTGTACTTTTATGGCACTAATGACATAACTAAGTTCTTGGTTTCATCGTGCATTAGAAATCGATAGTTTACTCAATATTGTCATGTTGCAATTTGATGCAACACTTTTCTGATAGGCAAGAAGGTAAAAGAATTTGTGACATTAATTTTGGGACCAATCTTGCATCTACCTGCAGAGAACGTGAGAAGCATGTCAATTCTATTGAATCTTGTGTGCCTGTATTTAACAAGGTTGTCATATTGAATCTTTAGATTAACTGTGAGTTTAGAGACGTTCGTATTTAAAGAGCAACTGATTATTATTATAAACTGGCGGGGAGGTGAAATACCTTTGGGTGTTCATGCTTTTGCTTCTAGAGAACTTCAAAGGTCCTTGAATTCTTTTGAAGAGTTTGCAAGGGTAACAGAAAAGCTAGACTCTTGCAAATTACTAGTATCGGAATCTTACAAATTCTAAGTAGTTTTGTATCTTTCTGTATTCTTGCAGGAGAGTGCAAGCTTCACTGAAGTCAAAAGTGGTTGTACTTCCCCGACTACACCGCCTCAAAATTTCAGCTCCGACCATGCTTCTCCTAAGGCATTTGAAATTGAACCTTACTATATTATTTGTATTGATTGAGTTCATTAAGTTCCTGATGTCATGGAAATTAATCTAGTCTTTTTGCATCTAATTTGCTACTACTACACCAAACTGCAGGGCATTGAAAGCTCTTTTGGTACCTGGGAAGGTCATGCTTCTCCCTTCACAGCTCTTCAAAAGACTTCGAGCTCATTCAAAGGAACAAAAAAGGTATTTGATTAGTTAACTAGAGCTGGCAAAATCTGACCGACTCAAAAACCCGACCCGACCCACTCGAGCCCAAACTCAAAAAGCTAGTGTCATGCACAACCCGAGCCCGAGCCCGCCATTGCCATTTTGACCCGATACCCGAGTGGACACGAACATAGACAAACCTGACTCAATACCCTACCTGTCCTTGACCCAACCCGAACAAGACCCGACGACTCTTCCATAAAAATACTCAAATAACGTGAATTACATATAATGAGACCTAATATACTAAATAAATGAAGTTTAATAGTCAATAATTAAGATAAACAAAAAAATAATCATTATTTTATAATAAAACTTAATGTGACCCGACATGACTCAACCCGAACCCGACCAAACCCGAAATTCATTTGACCTGAATTTACCCAACCCGAAAACTGACCTAATCCGATCCGAACCCGACTGAACATACAATATAGTTGACATATGACCCGACTCGATATAGGACCGAACTCGAATGGGTATACCCAAACCCCACCCAAACAACCGAATTGCTATCTCTAGTTAACCCCTTGCATTTCGTAATCTCCTCGACTCTTTTTTTGTCCCTTGTAAGTTGCAAGCAAACCCGCCTGGTGGAAACTCTCACATGAACACTATCTTGACCTCTATCAGCGCCATAGTATATCAGTTCCGACATGGTCTATTCACTTCTTTACCCTTTATGGCAGGGCGGTGAGAATATGTCAGACGCGGATGCTGAGCAGCAAGGTGTGGTAGATCTAGACGACCTTATGCTGGAAGATCCAGAATCTGGTAACCACAACACCATGGTTGATAGCGGACCCATCTTCCCCGGGGAGGATCCAAAGACGCTGGACTGTATGGCTGGGAGCAATGCGGCACCCCAGCCTTTCAGGACGGTGTGTGTATGGTGTGGAACAAGCTTCTACCCAGAAGTAGCAGTTACGGAGGAGGAATCAGATTCGGTAGGGTACATGTGCACAATCTGCAGGACCAAAATCTCAAAGCAGATCAGTGAACTGGAAAGGAGCTGGGCAAAGACCTCTACCTTCCTGTGAAGTTGTCTAAATCCATGGAGGACTTCTGGTTTCTTTGTAGAACAAGCTGAAGCCATTGTATATACGGAGTACTTGATAACTATATACTCCGAAATCCGAATATGAGGTATGCTCGTATGGAAGTTTGTTGTTAACCTGAAAGCTTTTCCTATAAACCATTTCCTACCTCCGTTACTTAGATGTATCGGCCATTTCTCGAAATCAAGTTTCATTCCGAAATGGCAATACAATCATTTCCCAACTTTAAGTTGAGGGTTCAATTAGTAATTGGTGTAACAATTTAATTTATCTAGTACTCCCTTCGTGCTAAAATACATTGACTTTTAGCATTTTGCACAAGTTTTAATAAAACACTCTACTTTTAAAAAAACATCATCATTACACTAACTTTTTCATAAATTTTATTATTTTTTAACACCCACTACACATTTTAACCAATCAAATTATTTTAAAAAGTCAACATCACACAAACCAATACAAATCATTACAACTTCCTACCTAGAAAACATAAAAGGTCATCTATTGTTGGACAAAATTTTACCTCTAAAAACCCATGTATTGTTGGAAGGAGGAGTATTTATTTTCTTTGTTTAGTCTCTTGGTATGGTACAAAATGTGTATAGTCCAAAAAATATGTTACATTCTGAATTTCCCTCGTAAGTCTTGTCTTGGGATGCATCGGTTTCACACTGTTGAAGACTATCGTCTTGGTTCGGACATCACATTCTACTTTGAAATTTTCATCATTTAGTGCCAACCCAATAAATGGAAGGGACATTCACATTGTAACATCAAAGTCAAAAGGAAGGACATTCACATATCACATTATAAACTTATTTCTTCACATAATTCGCTGGAACTGGATAGCAACGCCTGGATTTGATCTCTTAATATTCCACCCAAAATTACAAACTTTTTATGAAAAATCTTTCAAAAAGGTCTCCCCACTGTTGTCCGACTTAACCAACGATATGTATCCGTTTCTTCTACATGTTGCTGTTGAAGACGAAACTCATTTGCTTATTGAATTCCCTTACATGAACTTGTTACAATCTTTCCCAACGACTATTAGATAAAAAATTTCCAACTTGATTGGCCAATCACGTGATTTTAAGCCCATCATCAACTTTATCGGAAACACCTTTTCAATGACGGATAAGGACAAACTTGCATTTACTTGTGGACGACGTGGTACATTAGAAACCAATTCCTATTTAGACAAGTTGTTATCCCTCGTATATCTATAACAAGTCATCTCATTCAAACTCACATTGATAATTGGAAGAAAACATTAGTGTTCGATGATGATCTGGATCTGGTAGACTCTCCTACTAAGCAAGCTACCTCATTGCAGGTCAAACAAAAACAAAAGACAAACACCTCTTGGCGAAAACCTCGTATAGGTTTTTATAAGTTCAATTTCGATGGCTCAACTCTGTCTAAATCAAATAGCACTGCTGGCATAATTATTCGGGACTGGTTGAGAAATTCACCCATTTCCATTTATGATTTTCTTTCTTAATTAAAGATGCTTAACCCATGTCATAATGTCATTGGGTTAGATAAATCACTAATTACATAAGTAAAATCTTTGCAGATTTATTTTCTTAATCTGCATTCTCAAACATATACTCACTCCGTTAATTAAAACTTGACGTTTTACTATTTACGCATGTTTTTTGAGGTGTTAAAAACTATATAAAATATTAACTTTTTAAATATATTTTTTTAAATAATTTCATACTTGTTACTATTAAGTATTAATTTATAAAAACAAATTTAAAAAAAAAGTTAATATTTCATATAATTTTTATCATTTTAAAAAAGCGTGCATGAATAATAAACGACAAGTTTTAATTAACAGAGGGAGTATTGAAAAGAATTAATTAGTTGGGTGTGTATTAATACCTAATTTATTTAAATGAATATATATATAGTTAGGGACTTAGGGTTTAATGTTTAATTTCAAATATTATTTAAACATCCTTTTAATATCAAATGCATTATATTAGTTTACATATATATTTGAGCTCTAATAAGTTTCATATTTTACTGTGTAGTGATATATCATTGAGTTTTAAAAGTGTCAAATTTCCAAATAATAATATTACATAATCATATATTTTTATATTAATTAATAATATTTATTCTGCATTTATAATAATTTCATACAGTTTCGCTCAACATATTTGGCATAAATATTATAAGTATTTGTTTCTTAATTAAAGATGCTTAACCCATGTCATAATGTCACTGGGTTCGATAAATCACTAATTACATAAGTAAAATCTTTGCAGATTTATTTTCTTAATCTGCATTCACAAACATATATTGAAAAGAATTAATTAGTTGAGTGTGTATTAATACCTAATTTATTTAAATGAATATATATATATATATATATTTATATATATATATATATATATTTAGGGTTTAATGTTTAATTTCAAATATTATTTTAACATCCTTTTAATATCAAATGCATTATATTAGTTTACATATATATATTTGAGCTCTAATAAGTTTCATATTTTACTGTGTAGTGATATATAATTGAGTTTTAAAAGTGTGAACTTTCCAAATAATAATATTACATAATCGTATATTTTTATATTAATTAATAATATTTATTCTGCATTTATAATAATTTCATACCGTTTTGCTCAACATATTTGGCATAAATATTATAAGTATTTGTTGGTTTTTTAATACAATAACATTATCAAAGTATGATAAGTCATTATTTTATTTATATTATAATAGGTACATTTGCATAAAATAATTTATAAATCTCGTGCGTTACGCGCTGGTACTGCACTAGTGTGTTATAAAGACAAACGACTTATACTTTAAAATGGAGCTCGTGCGGCCGTGCTTTAGGGTGTGTTTTGGATTCTAATGGTATTATGTTTATAATGCAAATAGATAAGGTGATGTTTTGTTAACACAAATTTTAAAATGTTTAAATTAAAGGTTTGTTTGGAATCCACGATGTATTAATTATAATGCAATTATTTTATCTTGTTTTATATGATTATTTGATTAAATTACTATTTTATGAGATTTTTATTTATACAATCAAATATCCATATAAAAAAGATAAAATAATTACAGTACATTATAATTAAAATAGAATTGAATTTAAACAGACCCTTTAGAAAAATTGAGTCACATCTTACTTTAGGGAGTACTTATTTTGTAATTTAGGTGATAACACTTGGCAAGTTGGCACTTGGCAGTACCCTCTCACTAAATCACGCCTCTTTGAAAGTTGAAACAAGAAGTTTACGTGAGAAAACGCCTTCAAAGACAGAAGATCCCTTTGTTACCGTCAACTCACGCCCAATCACTCACTTCACTTCATTGTCGTTACTCTCAACTCTCAAGTCGGCAACGGGGAGAGCGTCGCCAACACTCACTGTGTTGCCAACACATGACGGTGAGAGCGTCGTCATTAACGACGTTATCACGGCCCGTCAAAAACGACCTCTGTAAAACTCCCTACCTAGACGAAAAGTGGGACTTCGAATCTCCCTCTCTCGCTCGCGCTCCCCTTTCTTCTCCTTCTTCTTCAGCTTCCTTGCTTCTCTACCACTTTCTTCAATCTTCTCGCTTTGAGCCAGGTGACCTCTTCAGTTGTCTGTTCATCTTTCATGTTGAATTGTATTGTGTGATTGTGGAGATTTTTTGGTTTTATATAATTTGGGGAAAGATTGAATCCATCGATGGGAATTTTTCAATCCGGATTCTTTCATCTCCTGACAATCGACCAACTCGTGTTCTTCTTGAACTGGTCTCTTCTTATTTTGACTCCGATTTCCTCTGATTTTGTTCCGTTTGATTCGGATCTTTCTTCCCTGTGGCCTTCCGCGCATCTTTCGGATTTTCTACTTTACCTTGTTTTTGCAGATTCTTCTTTTTTCACTGGATTTCCATCTAATAATGTACGCAACTATGTGTCAGTGCCTTGCCTATTGAATTTGTAGCTGTTTCCCTCTATCATCATCTGTGAAGGTTTGTTCAGTTAATTAATTAAACTGGGAGGGTGCCTTCCCCCCCCCCCCCCCCCCCCCCCCCCCCCCCTCTTCCCCTTTTATAACAAGGGACTAAATTAGGATTTGTTTGTGGCGTGTGCTTGTGAGATGAGGAAACTGCTGTGCAGAGATTAATTTTATTGATTGCTATGACGAACTCCAATAATTGAGTTGATTTGGTCGCCATTATTGTGCTTCACTGGTTAGATATTGTGTTTTGCGGCTGAATATGGTTTTCCCCCTTTTTGCCTGTAAATAATTCACAACCAACTCGGTGTGTGCTTCTTGTTGGTGTGTTAGGCTGTTAGTTTTGGGTACAGATAGGGTTCTGTGTTCAGATGTGATGATGAATTTCATTCGGATTAACTTAACTGCTTGCTTGGTATCATTGCAAATTTCTGTTTGTGGTTTTATTCTTGTTTTTTTAACTTAAATGCTTGCTTGTTATCTGTGCTTCTTTATGTTTGCATATTTTACCGTATCATCATGATTGAGCATGTACTGTTTGTCCATGTCTTGCCTGATAGTTTATTTCACTGCTTCAAGCATTCATTGAAAATGAATCCTTTTTTCTCTTTCAGAAGCTATCATCCTGGATGGTGTTCTGAACGTGCAAGTTTGCCCGTATCTTGTGTTTGTGTCCAAGTGATTAGACAAAGTGGATGTGATTTGGTAATAAGCAATTAAGCGTTGTTGTAAGGGAGTTTGTGAGCAACTATGGGGAATGCTTGTTGTGTGGCAGCTAGAGATGCAGCTATCCACCATGGCTCAAGTCGTGACATTATAAGTAGGAATGCTCATCATTCACCATCATGGAGCTTTCGATGGGATAATAGAGGACGTGTAGCTGGTGAAGAAATCTCAGCGGATTGGTTATCTGATGGTATCAGTAGGAGTGAGGCATTGGACTCAAAATCTGCTACTTATGTTTCTGCACATTCATCAATCACTGGAAGGTCATTGGAGAATGACAAAACTGGAGTATGGTGCAAGTCAGCAATGGAGGAGCGAACTGCACTTAACAAGAGAACTTCTGCCTCAGGTAAAGTGTTGAGATAGAGCATTTTGGATTTCCTTTCATATGATTATGATCGTGCAAGCTCAATCAATCGCCGTTCTCCATTAAAATAAACCTTTAACTTTCTTGAAAGGACTTATTTCTTAGAATTATACTTTTTTGTGCTTCTCCATTGGAATTCTTGGTTTGTTGTGATCAAGAGACCTATGCACTGCTAACATTTTACTCGTATCTATTTCCTAGCTGGCTTCACTTACGAGCTAAGCTTGTGCTCTCTGTTGGCTTGTTACTTGAAATTATAGAAGGAAAATGAACACTCTTCCGTTTGTGAGAATAAGGGATTTTTGTTTATGGCTTGCTAGCTAGTGTTATATAATTTGAGTTAGCAAAATTAGACGATTGTCTTTGTCTGACGAGTCTCTGCCTTCCTTGCTAAACGGAAACATCAATACTAAGATGATTTTTTTGTTGATTTAATGTAAGATTTAACCTTCAGTCTTTTCATAAAACCCCATTAAGTGGCAGAACAAACTACACATTGTCCTTGTGCATTGAGAGTCCCTGTGCCTCTATCTTTTAGCTTTTCGGTGTGGAATGTGGAATGTTAATTCTGAGTAAAACAGTTCATTATTAATGCTTCATAGCATGAACGGTCGAAAGCCTCTCAGTATGAGCCGTGCCTATCATGTAGTTTTCACTTAAATTCTGTGCTATGGTCTACAAAACATCTAAAGGTTCTAGCCTCTTCACTTGTTTAATGTTCCTATTCTGGGCATGTTGGAATGTTTGATTGATAACCCCCTTGATGTTGTTCTGCTGCTGAATTTTATGATATAAACGCTTTCCTCAGGACTGCAGACTCATCTTAGTCAGTTTACCAAACTTTTGAAGCATCATACTCTTCTTATTCCTCATTCATATGTGACCTTACTTCATGTCTCCTGCTGATAGTGCTTTCATTTGGAACTGTGGTGTTTTCTTCTGGGTCCTTGGCTGTCTAGTTAATGCAAACTTGTGTTAATCTGGTATTTAACTGCGGTGGTTATCTTTCTACATTTCAGGTCAATCTATCTCCACAAACATCTCGTTGGAGGTAAGCTTAGAAACTTTGAACATATCACACATATGCATGCATGTACAAGCACATTACACACCTACAAACACTTTAAAAAAAAATAAAAACATAAAATAATATGCTTGTTAACTTTTCTAGTAATTACTTATTTATCTCTGTATCGCATCATGTCTCAGGAGGAAGCTGCGGAATCTTCACAAGCATCTGATCCCCCATTCGGCAAAGTGTCTCCATCTATGCATTCAACAGCGCCAACACCATCAGTATCAGTGGGAACTTTGTCTTTGCACAGTCAGCCACTGCCACCAGCCATGACACCATCAAGATGGGCTAGCCGCCGTTCACCGGGGCAGGTATCAGATAGCCAAAGTTCAGGAAGGAACTCACCCAGCATTAATGAGGCAACTAGAGGGTCCCATGGCAGGTCTTCTGATGCCTGGTCTATGCACGCCTTTTCTGAAATCATATCCTCTGCTTCACGTAAGGACAGATGGTCTTTTGACAGTGGATCCTTCAGTTTCAACCATGATAACGTTAGCAGAACGAATCGACATAACTGTGCTTCTCCCACTACTGATTCACAGAACTGCGGGATATGTTCAAAGCTCTTGACTGAGAGATCTGCATGGAGCAGCCAGAAGATCATTGCCAACAATGAATTATCTGTAGTTTCTGTTCTGATATGTGGCCATGTTTACCACGCCGAGTGCTTGGAGAACATAACCTCTGATACCAATAAATATGACCCTGCCTGCCCCGTTTGTACTTTTGGTGAGAAGCAGACCTTGAAATTAACCAGTAAGTTGCTCAAGGCAGAGAAGGAGTTGAAGGCAAGAAGCATCAGAAGATCAAGGAGCCGGGTGGCTGACACTGACGGCTCTGGTGATTTCGAGTATTGGAAAGGGAGCGAACGCGAGGGCAAGGGTGGCGCTAAACTGACCTCAAGCCCTAGCTTGAAGAGTTCCATAGGCAAGCCTTTCCTGAAAAGGCATTTCTCCTTTGGATCAAAGGGGAACAAATCCTCCCCATCTGAAGAATCACATTCAATTCGGAGCAAAGGATTGTTCTGGGCAAGAGTTAGCAGGGGATGAAGCTTTCTTTATCATCTGTGATGCTTAAAAGAAGGGTAAGTATATGCAATTCTCTTTTGACAACATGAGATAACATCCAATCTGAATTTCGATTTGTTTCTCATTGCAGGGTCCTGTTTTACTTGGTCTCAGAAGATGTAAATGCATACATACCCAGCCATTGCTTCCCTGTTATGAAGCTGTGTGTTGGTCGGCTTGCTTGGCCGGCGAACCAGATGATTGGGTAAGGTTTCTTACTATAGGGATTGGTAGCTTTTGATACACCACTTTAGAAAAGGTGGTAAAACACAGATGTAGGTAAGATTGAATGTTCTATACATAGGCAATATTAATGGGGGGTTTGCCATGTGTTCTAGTATATTCCGAAAGTGTTGGTTGATAGTATTCATGTATTTGTACATTGGGGAAATTTGTATTCATCATGGAATCTTGGTATGAATTCGAGTGTGTTTCCTTTCGGTTGTTATTTGTTGCTTCATCATGAAGCAACCAATTGGCTTTCTTGACGCTCCATTTGGCTTCTTCAGGCGCACTAAGGGCCCGTTTAGTATGGATGTAGTAATCGGAATGGAAATGAAAATCGAAATCTGAATAAAAATCGAAAGAAGTGATTTCCTAAGTTTGGTATGATATCAGAATGAGAAATTCACAAATTCAACCAAAACATCCAACATTCAAAGAATCTTTGAATCAAATTACAGAGCAAATCAATTTAATCTTTCAAATTAAGAATAAATATACAAAACATCAGCATACAATTTCATAAATTCATCACAAAAATAAATATCTTAACCTCCATCTAGGCTTCCAGTCGCTTTCGGCCACCGCCACCGACCATCCGCCGCCTCGCCCAACAGCTTCACCGCACAACAGCTTCCCCGGCAGTCCTCGCCCTTGCCTGCAACTTTCAGCCCCCTCAGCCTCGGCCTCCGCGGCTTCGCCCTTGCATTGAAGCTTCCCCAACAAGCTCTCGTCCTGCAACTCTCAACCCCCTAAGCCCTGCGTCCTCAACCCTCCGCGTCTCCGCTCCTGCCTCCCTCGGCTCCGCCATCCAACCACCGTTGTGGCACCTTCGGCTCCGCCATCCTGCCACCCTCCCCGTGGTTGCTAGTCTTCGCCTTGGCCCATGGTGATAGCGTTTGATCAACGCCTCCTTCTCTTCTTGATAAACGAAATTAAAAATACAAATTTCAATCTTGCTAGCATGAGTCCCTTCCTTTTGATTGTTGTTTTATTTTTTCGCCTGTTGCTCATCTTGTCCGTCTCTATTTTGGCTTGCACTTGTGCAGCCTATTATGATCTTGTTATCATCCTCGAGAGGTTAAGATGGGTTTTTGGGGTTTGAATGAGGAATGGTTTGGTTAGGATTTAGGCTTGCGGATTGGTGTGCAGTGTTGTTCTTATTGTCATGCAGGCTTCATGTGAACGGTGGTTGATTTGCTATGTTCGTAGACGTCGTGGAAGTGCGATCGATATCTGAAGGCTCTATTGGAGTCCATAATTTGAGATGTCCGCTAGGTTCCCCAGAGTTCTCTCTCTCTGTGCGTCTTCTTTTTGGCTGATCGGTTTGATTGTTCTGCTAGCTTGTAGTTTCGGTGTAGGATAACTTGTACGTTTGTTACTGCTTTTATTTTTTTGCCATTTGCTTCATGTTTTTTCTTTATGTCATTTGCTTGTGTTTGTTTTTTCGATTGTACATGATGGTTAGTCCATCTACCGACTTGTTCGGTCTCTTGGTTTCTCTAGGCTTGTCTGGAGAACCGAATTCTTATCTTGCTTTAAAAAAAAGAAAGAAGAGGAAACCCTAATCCAATCAACTAGAGAAAGAGACTGTTAGGGGCCTAGTGGCCAACGGCAACAGAGGACAGATGCTAATGATGACGGTGGAGGGATCAGATCTAAGAGGGGGGGGGGGGGGGGAGGGGGCATGATGACGGTGGAGAGATCGATTCACAGAAGGAGGGAGAGAGCTGATGCGGGATGACCCTATCTTCGACATCAACGAATCAAAAGAGAAAAGACAATAAGAGGTATTAGAAACAACATGATCAGAAAATGAAGAATAATGCAGCGAAAATAAAAATAACACATGAATTGACAAGATAGATTAATAAGATAGAAGGATAAGTGGCAAGGATAACCCAAATGAAACAACGACAAGACCCACGATACATCAAGATCGAGAACCAAGTCGAATGATCGAAAGACGAACATTTACAATCCCACACAATAACTATTGTGATGATGCACACTTCAACAAAATTGGGCTTAATCTCTTCTTCAAATTTGTAGGTCTTGAAGAGTAAATAAATTTGGACTCTTAAATCATCCAAATCAGCCTGGTCAAACCCAAGATATAGCCCAAATACCAAACAAACCCAAAATAAGAATGAATTCTGTCGTCTTTCTTCCAACCCCCTTTTTCTATTTTGTAATTGGGGAATTTGGCCTTGAGTTCTTCACATGAATTGTATAGCCTTTGAAGTCTTTTACAATGTTGTTGATGTAGATCATTTCTCCATTCTTCCAATTGAAGACCTCGGAAATCTTCCATAAATGATGATGGGCTTGCTTCTCAATTGCAATTTAGATCAAAAGGATTCCTCGGGATGATCCTTCATCAGGAGCACCAGATCTGGATTCGACGGGGTAATGGAGGGCGACGATGACAACATAGGATTGCGGTGGCGACGACGATAGTGGCGGCTTCAGATATGGATAATGGTGGTGGCGAGTGGCGACAATAACAATAGGACAACATTGGACGATGGTGGTAGCAGCGGCGACGACCGCTTCAGATCTGGACATGTGCAAATCGATCAACGTGCAACTGACAAAACCATCCCGATGGGGCTCCGAGACCACTTTTGCGGTTCATCAACCAAATTTAGTTAGTTGCTTATGTTTATAGGATTTGGGACATATAATGCATGAATCTAACCTGATCTGATAACCAAATATAATAGGGAAAATTGCAAAAAATAGCCTAACCTTTAGGGGTAGTTGCGCTCAATAGCCTGAACTATAAAAAATGCAGAAAATAGCCTCAAGTATTTAACTGGTTGCGGAAAATAGCCTCAAGCTACATTAAAATTCAAATAATTACCTTTAAATTAAAATTAATGATAAAAAAGTCTTAAGTTGTCATTAAATTCAAATGAATTACAAAACTTCTCCAAAACAATTTTTTTTAAAAAAAAATCATCACTTCTCATATATATATATAAAAAATGGCCTACATAATTTTTATTCCTAAAATCTACCACTTCTCACAAATTTTTGTTCTCACTAAGTCATTATTAGCTAAATTCATCATTAAATTAATTACAAAAACTACCTTATACCATATAAATTGTGTAAATAAATAAATTTGTAAAAAAATCTAAGTAATTGTGAATAGAAGCTTATTAGATCAATTGTAAATAGAAGCTTAAGTATTTATTTACTTTTAATGATATGTATATAATCTAATTAATTTTTTAGAATAATAAATTTAAGTTATATTTTTATGGTTTGAGATAGTTTTTATAATTAATTTAGCTATGAGTTTAGATAACAACAATTAAGTGTAACATTTTTTTTTTGTATAAGAAGTGATGATTTTTTAAATAAAAATTATTTTGAAGTGGTTTTATAATTAATTTGAATTTAAAGTCAACCTAAGGTTGTTTTTTATAATTAATTTGAATTTGAAGGTAATTATTTGAATTTAAGTGTAGCTTGAGGCTATTTTCTGCAACCAAGTAAATACTTGAGGCTATTTTCTGCATTTTTATAGTTCGGGCTATTGAGTGCAACTACCCCTAAAGGTTAGGCTATTTTTTGCAATTTTCCCAATATAATAATCTCAAAGCCAAAATACATTGAAAAATTGTTACCCAACTCAAATCTCAGGTTTGGATCCAATGGGGTTGAACTCTCTTAATAAGAATTGATAAAGCTTAGAAAAGATTGGTGTACATTGATAATTAAATTTTGATTCAGTGGTTCAAATCTTTGAACAAGTCATTTGTCCATTGTTCTCATTATCTCATCCCACTCAATCTTACTTTATTAGTAAATTTACCCAAAACAAGAACCAAGCTCAAAACAAAGAACATGACACAAATGAATGTGTTATCTTAAAATGGTTGAAAAATAAACTATAGACCAAAATCTTGGATGTGAGTTGTTTTGAAGTCAAACTCATCCCTAAATGGCTATTGTAGTGTAGTTTGACTATGTACACTTGATTGCTCTTTCATGGATGACACTTCATTATAGGTGTCCTACAATGACAATCAAAAGGATCAAATTCTCAGGGAAAAAGTGAAGAAGAAAGAATTACCCCAGTCGCGGTAGCCCAGTCGTGTGGAGCAAGAAAGGGATAAGAAGTTCTAGATTCAATTCAAGTTTGTCTTGCTCCCTACCAGTGGTTCAAGCCGGTTAGCACGAGCGGGTTACCTGGTGCATAGCTCTTACGAGCTGGATCACGTGCCCAGAATTTGCCACCAAATTATAGGTTTCCTCCTTAAAAAAAAAACTTGGTACCCACTAATGGATGGTTACTCGGAGGTCTTCATTAGACCCTCTGATGACATTCAGTGGAAACAGCACGTTGAGTCAAAGCCTCAATTTGCTCACAAATTCAACCAATGCATATGATTCGATCTGCCACTCAGCTAGTCTCATCACAAGGTCTTGAGTTCATGCCCTTGTTCCTCCATTGAGATCTTCCTATCCAATAAGTTGGTGATTTGTCACTTGCATGTATAACACTACCAGTAATATACTTGGAAACCAAAACCCTCAATTATAGTTATAGTGTTGTCAAACTCTTATGGTAATCTTCATCAATTCCCTTACCATCAAGTGATTGACTTGAATCCCTACTCCAAGCACATTCAATTTGTTGCTCTTCCCTTGTAAATTGTAATCAACAATGTCGGTACGGTACAAAGAAAATCTTCGCTAACTCCATACTTCTCACCCAAAGGCTAGACAAGAATCAGAAATGGCACAATCCTAATGCACAGAAACCAAACACTGGCCTTGAATACCCTCCTCCTCGAATCCGAATATCATCCTCCTGATTCAAATATAGCAGTACTCGAATCTCTCCAACAAAGTTACAACCTCAGATTTCGCATTCAATTCATAAACTTTGATCAATCTCACATGCTATAAGACCTTACAAAATTCCTTCCTTTCAACTACCAGTATCAAAAGCACTAACAATTCAGTAAAAAAAACAGCAATTTTTTTAGCAGAAAATGAAACCTGCAATCTATTTCCTGAGGAGGTCATCAGGGACAACCTTGAGCTGCTTGCGATGTTTGGACTTGGCGATCCTCTGGAGCGTCTTAGGGTTTGTAATCTTCTGAAGCCTTGTCCCAGACTTGAGGACGTTCTCCTTCTTCTTCTTCTCCCTCTCCTCCCTCGCCTTCCTCTTCTCGACCTTGTGCTTCCTGATCTCCTCCTTCAGCTCATCCTTCCTCTCCTTGTACGCCTTCTTCATCTCCCTTGCCCTGCTCCTCTCCTCGAGTGTCGCCGTGTTCGGCGCCCTCACCGCCCTGGACGACGCCCTCTTCCGCGGCTGCTTCCAGTTCCGTCCGGACACCCTCCCGGCGATCACTCCGTCGTATGTCGGCCCGCCGAAAGCCACGGGCTTGTTGGGATCGGAGACCGAAGGCAACGCCGCTCGCTTCGCCGATGGTTGATTGTCGTCCACCTCCATCGCGGTGTCATTTTTTATCAAGTCTGCCTGCTCGGATCTCTTTCTCTTGTAGGTTTTGCCGCCGAAGCCTTCGTCTAGGCATCTGAAATCCACTGTGCACGCCATTGAATTGGAGAGAAGCTATCTAGGGTTCCTGAAAGTGGAAGCGGCGGAAGAGATTTTTTATCCTCCCCCTTTCTCTCTTTCTATATAGTTAAGGGCGAGTTCCCAATTTCTCAAATTATTTTTTCTCACTTGAGGTTTTCAAACTTTGGGCCTTCACCGAATTCAAATGGGCT
The DNA here is from genome assembly GCA_037127255.1 of Persicaria tinctoria. Lineage (NCBI taxonomy): Eukaryota > Viridiplantae > Streptophyta > Magnoliopsida > Caryophyllales > Polygonaceae > Persicaria > Persicaria tinctoria. The sequence goes on from JBANSL010000010.1 coordinate 25,627,577, forward strand.
TTCCTTTGGGCCATCCAGGTGGCTTTACCACAAGCCCATCTCTATTGTTTGCATTGTGCTGGCGAAAATATACTTCGGAAGGTTTTCAATTTGTTGAACATGGACCAAAATTTATACCTCCTCACTTCGGTAAAGCATCCCATTTACTATTTAGAAATATTTCTCTCTGCTAGAGCTAGACATGAGCACGGGTCGGACCCGCCGGGTCTAGGGTCCGACCCGCCGGATCAAGGGTCGGGATATCCATGACTCTTCCAAGTCACGGGTCAACGGGTTGTGGTGACCCGTCGAGTCAAGGGTCGACCCTTTGACCCGTCAGGTCATGACATGTCATTCAATTTTTTTTAAAAAAGTTTTTTAAGTTTAAAAAAAATAAAAAGAAAAAGGAAGAAGGGTATGAACCGATTTTCTAGTTGTCTACGTATCTCTCGGGGAAAAGGAATCAAAGCTCACATAGTACTTTACATTCGTTCTAACCCCTACTTACCTTATCCTATGCTAAGACTATTCTCCTTGCTTTGCATCTGAGCTCCTGACCATTGTGTGATCGTCAAATTCTTCATCCGAGTCTGACTCTATTAAGTGGTCATTATTTTGAATTCGCATCTCTCCCCTCTTTTAATCGTTTAGGCAAACTTGACCTAGAGTCTCGGGCAAGAGTCTTGATCTCTTCTCGCTTAATTTTTGACCACATTGGCTAAAACGTTCCTCCATCGCTAGAGTCAAGCAAAGAGTGACAAATATTTGACGAGCGATTGACTACAGAGTAGGAAATTAGGATCTCTCTAGATGGCTCTGTCATTCTATAAGGTTGAATTCCTCTTCCTCTTCACCTCGATTTTTTGAAGAAAAAAAATAGATGACCCTACGGGTCGACCCTTTGGGTTCGACCCGCCGGGTCCGCGGGTCAAAATCAGCATGACCCTAACCCTAACCCTTGACCCGCCTCGACCCAGACCCTTGTCGACCCTAACCCGCCGGGTCAAAACCCGTCGGGTCCGGGTCACCCCTTGACCCTTGCTCATGTCTAGTTAGAGCTGACAATTCGGGTTAGGTCGATCACATTCGGGTTTGTTCGAAGATGAGTCGGGTCAACTCGGTCAAAATTTCTGCATCGGGATTGATCGGGTCAGATTCGGTCAAAATGAACTTCAGATTGGTCGGGGTTCAGGCAGAATCAAGTTGGACTCATTCGAGTTTGTGGTCAAATCGGGTCAGTCTCGTTCAAGTTTTGGGTCGGTATTCGGGTTGGTCTCATTCAGGTTTCAAGTAGAAATAGGTCTATGTTTGTTTCAAGTTTCAAATTTTCAATTGTTTGGGTTTGAATCATGTTCGATGGGGGACTTTCGGGTAATCAATTTTATTAAATTGAATATGTAATTCATGTAATTCATGTTATTTTTGTATTTCAAAAAGCATTTTTCAAGTAAAATTAAATATGCTTCAATTTATAATCCACTCATTGGCTCGTAAGCTCGTTCTATTCATCATTAATTTAATTGAAATTTGGCAATATATTGTTATGAAAATCATACTTGATTCCCTATCTAAAAGATAATTCACGTTTTTTATGTCATTGTGTATTTGTGCCTTTTAAAAAGTAGTTTTCAAATAAAATTATATATGATTCAAGTTATAATATTCTTATTGTATTCATATTTTATTAGTGAGAAATGAGAATTTTGAATCAAGTCGACCATTTATAATTCATTACATGAGTAAACGAGTAATGATTTACATCAATCTATATGAATATACTATGAGTTGATAACTTTTGGAGTTTCGAGTAATATAGTAAACCGACTCCTTTGTGAGTTAATATTAAATATTGATAAAGTAAATAAATTATTGCCTATATGAAAATAACCAAACAAAATTACCTTAATCCTCATATAAAAAATCATCTTTGATTATTCGATGAATTAGAATATTCGATGGATTCGAATATTCGATGCATTTAAAGTATTCGAATATTAGCTTTGTTATCGCTAAGGGAGTGAGTGCCCAAATAGTATCTCGGTTACCCACTAATTTCTTGTAAATTCTTTTATGCACTATAATAATAATAATAATAATAATAAATATTGATAGGGCATGCGATAGGCGATCGGAGATCGGCGATGTGGCCCTCTCCGACTCATCCCGACGCCTAGGGGCACTTCCTCAGGCCGTTGCGGCTCCTCTCGGTGTCCGACGTCACATTAGGTTCGTTTCTTCAACTTGGTTCGGTGTCTACGATGTTTGTTTTGCATCTGTCGGGTCTGATTTTTCGATCGCTGGGTTCGATCGGTGTCGGGTAACGGTTCGATCGCTGGTGTATGCTGTTTTTGGGGTGTCGCTGCTACTGTCTGGCCTGCTGTTTCATCTCGATCGGGCTTTGTTTTGCGGTTGTTGTTTTGTGGTGCTTCTCCAGTTGATGATCGGCTGATTGTGTTGGTTTTGGAGGGGATTTTGAGCGGTTTCATGTTCTACTGTTGGTCTCCGGTTGGTGTTGTGATGTTGGTCTCCGCCGACTTGCTGCATTGGTTCGGCTACTGATCAATTCAGCCTCCTATGGCATTGTTGAAGATTTGAGTATATTATTATTAATTTGTTGAGTGCTTAGTTTATAATTATTATTATTTAGTTCGTCTTGTGGGATGCCCGACCTTGTTCGGTTTTGTGGGTCTCTGTGGGTGCCTTGATGGTGGTGGTAGAGGTCTTGTTAAAACCTCCATGTTCAGGCACCTCCGTGATAGACATTGCAGTGGTGATGCTCAGGTCCTTACCCTTCAAACTCTTTCTAATAGTTTGGCTAATTATTCGGATGTTGAGATGACTTTCAGACGCATGGGGGGTTTGGTTATGTGGAGTTTGTCTTAATACTCATACCTTTCGTGCTCGGTGTCGGCATAGTCAGGATGATTCCGTGGCGCCTCCGGACTGTGGTGATGGCCTTGTTCGTTTTATTATTTATGATATTCCCCGGCCTTCAGCTCCGTCTCCGTCAGTTCCCTTGGATGATGTTGGGGATGTGCCTGCTGGTTTGACTATATCTTCAATTAACCGTTTGTTTTCAATGGGGTTACGTACCATGAAATCCATCCCTCCTAAGTGTCGCTTAAGTTTTTCTCTGGTTTTAAAAGGGGCTTTGGATGGTGTGGCTGACTCACCGAGCAACCTTTCCTGCTGGATTCGCTTGCTTGTGATGCCTCTTTGTATACTTAAGACATTTTCCCCACAAAGTAATCTTGAGTATAGGACTGCTGTCAAGCGCCAGCGTCAGGAGGAGTGTATTGCTAGTGCTATCCGTGCTTGGGGTGTGTCTGGCGGCAGTTTGCACCTTGTGCAGGAGTCTTTTGCGGAGGTTCCCCCTTCTTTTATTGTGGAGGAGAAACTTGATTTGAGTGAGCGTAACCTACGACAATGTCGGAGGAAGATTTGTGATGGTCATTACACTGCTGCAGTTCGGGTGCTCTCTTCATCAGGTACTGCCCCTTATTCTGATGTCACTGTTGCTGCTCTGCAGGATAAGCACCCCACTGCCCCGTCTCCTAACTTGCCACCCTTGCCTGTTGATCACCATCCTCTTGTTGCCTCTTCAACCGTTGTTTTGGATATGATTCGGAGCTTCCCGCGTGGTACGTCATGTGGGAGAGATGGGTTCCGTGCTCAACATCTTTTTGATTGTTTCGGAGGAGCTGCTGTTGCTATTTTAGATGATTTGATCTCCTCTATTACTCGAGTGGTCAATCTTTTCCTTGAAGGTCGTTGTTCGCAGGTTCTGAGTGAGTATATTGCTAGTGCTCCACTCATGCCGCTTGTTAAACCAGGTGGAGGTATACGTCCTATTGCTGTTGGCACTATTTGGAGAAGCCTTGTCTCTAAGGTTGGTGCTTGTTTGGTCGGTCCCTCTTTGTCCGGTTATTTTGCTGGTTTCAATTTGGGGTCGGGGTATCTGGTGGAGGAGAGGCTATTCTGCATGCCTTGAATCGTTTTGTTGAGGCTCGTGGCGGTGAGGAGGGTCTAACTATGTTATTGGTGGATTTTCTGAATGCTTTCAACTTAGTTGATCGTGTGTCCATGTTACAAGAAGTCCGTCGTCAGTGTCCGGTTCTATCACGATGGGTGGAGTTTTATTATTCTAGTCTTGCCCGTCTGTATTATGGGGAGGATAGCTTATGGTCTTGTCGAGGAGTTCAGCAGGGTGATCCTTTAGGGCCTTTACTTGTTGCTTTGGTGTTGCATCCTTTGGTTTGCAAGATCAGAGACTCTTTTTCCCTGGATCTGCAGGCTTGGTACTTAGATGATGGCACTATTGTTGGGGACACTTTGGTTGTGGGGGAGGTCTTGGATCTGATTATGGCGGAGGTTCCCCGCTTTGGCCTTCATCTTAATGTGGATAAGACCAAGGTTTTTTGGCCTACAGAAGACCCCAAGAGTCGGCTCACTTGGGGTTTCCCCCCCTCTATTGCTTGGCCTTCACGTGGTGTCAAAGTTCTGGGTGGGCCTGTCAGCACGTATCCTATTTTTGGCAATGACCTTGTGGCGAAGAGGGTGGCTAGGACCATAAAGCTTATGGACTCTGTCGCGAGGATTGATGATCCACAGTGCGAGTTACTTTTACTTCGAGCTTGTACGGGTATTTTTAAGCTTTACTTTGCTTTGCGTACTTGCTCCCCGCGTGTCTTTGGGTCGGCCCAACTCTCTTTTGATGTGGCACTCCGTTCTAGCCTGGAGCGTATTGTCACTGCATCCGGGCCTGGGTTTGGGGATTGGCAGTGGCGGCTTGCCACCTTCCCTTTTCATTTTGGTGGGCTTGGAGTGTATGCTGCTGGGCTACGAGTTCTGATCTTCTACGCGATCCTAGTGAAATCTCTGCCCCCAAACTTATGAAGAAATTACAGATATATATTTCACGAAGGTTGCTCCTACATCGGACTCTGTTTTCTCTTTGACTCCGCGACAAGTGGCATTGTGGAAGTCTCAACAGGGTGCTCACTCCTCCTATCGGTTGCGTGCAATTCTTATTTCTGGGTTGGACCAGACTATGAATGGAAGGACCTATCGTAGTGTGCTTAGTTATCATCTGAGTGTTCCTTTGTTTGCGGTATCTACGCCCTGTCCGGCTTGTTCTCGGGTCTTTGATGGTGATGTCTATGGAGATCATGTTGTGTCCTGCGCCGGTCTCGATATCTCATGACGCCGGGGCTCGTGTTGCAGCTTTTATTTTTACTAGACTTAGTTTTATTATCGCTAAAGGAGTGGGGGCCCAGATAGTATCTCGGCTACCCACTAAGTTCTTGTAATTTGTAATAATAATATTTATTAATAAAATAATAATAATAATAATAATAATAATAATAATAATAATAATTATTATTATTATTATTATTATTATTATTATTATTATTATAAAGGAAATAAATCACTAAACAAGGGCAAAAAAACTTGATTGATGGAAATGAGATGATTAAGAGTATTCCAAATTAAGGTCGCACCTGATGACCTCCCTCCAGGACTTCTTAGGTCGCCCCCTGCTACGCCGAATACGCTCTATCGGAGAGGTATCACATCTGGATGCACCAGTACGCAGATGTGATACCCTCCCGATAGAGCGTATGCGGCGTAGTAGGGGGCGACCTAAGAAGTCCTGGAGGGAGGTCATCAGGCGCGACCTTACTTTGCTTCACATACCCGAGGGCTTAACAAGAGATCGCAGATATTGGAGAGAGGCTATCAGGATCAACGACGGATAAACTTATCCTTCCGAGATAGTATCCTTTCATGTGCTCTACTCCTATATTTCTATTTCTCATATTAGTGTGTCTTGTATGGTCTGTCTTGGATACTGTTGCAGGTACGGGTCATTCGAAAACTCTCTCTCGACCTAGTCGGGGAAAGAGAGCGTACAATGGGACCCCCCAGACCCTGCTCTAAGCGGGATATACTGGGCTTGTTGTTGTTGTATATACATATAGGGTTGCGCTCCGGTGAAAACCAATATTGTGGTAGAAACCGTGAGGAGCGTTTTGATTGGTTGACACTGTGGGGCTCACAGGTGGGGCAATTCTGATAGCAAATTGCAACTTTACCCAAGCTTTATAGAAATTACGAAATTGTTCCAACTTTTTATAATTTTATCAAAGTGAAATAACGCATATTTGTAAATGACTTTTAGTGGTACTAACTATCATAATCTACTAACTATATTATGAATAATAAGTTTTCTGTGGTTTTAAGCCCACCATGCTCTGCAACTAAAACTTTAAGCTAAAGAGGTTTGACCCATACCTGAACGTAGTTACTCTGGACTAGGGTGGCGCAAACGGTCCAAACCGAACCGAACCAAATCCGGTTACGGTTTTTTTCGGTTTTAGGACCGAAAAAACCCGAATAGCCTTACCTTTGTTTTTTTTTCAATCGAAAAAAACCTGTAAACTTTGGCAAACTAAAACCGAAAAAAAAAACTGTAAACTTTGGTAGATTCAATCAAATATCATAGAAATTAAACATTATAGATTCAATCAAATATAAAAAAAATTGCCCTTGTTTCTCTAACAGCTAAACCCTAAATTTCTACAAGTCGCACAACAATAAAAAATATTGTTTTACAAATTTGAAATTACAACTACAATCTAACAAATTAATGATAACAGAAGTACATCAACACAAGGATTATGTGAAATTTTGGAAGAAAATTGGGGTTTCGGACTTTCGGTTCGCTCACGGCTCATCTTTACCGGCCTCGCTGTGCTGCCTACTACTGCGGGTGCAATAGGCTACGAGAAATGACGAGTTCGGCGGCGACGAGTATGACCGGCGACGGGGCTATGGCTTGGCGGTGTAGCAGGAAGTCGGGAGAGGGTCGAGGATGAGGATGAAAGAGAATGGGAAGCATGGATCTATAACTTGGGAAAGAGAATGAATGGGAAGCGTGGAAAAACTGAAACTAACTACACAACAAATTAGCCTTTTAGGTTTTTTTTAAAATCGGTTATTTCGGGCCTGAACCGAATTTTTCGGTTTGGTTCCGGTTTTCGGCCCGAAACCGAATTTTGAAAATTTTCAGGCCCGAAGCCCGAACCGTGAAATATCGGGCCGGCCCAAAACCGATTTTTTCGGTTCGGTTTCAGCTCGGTTTTCGAGCTGGGCCACATTTTGAGCAACCCTACTCTGGACCGTCGACGTTCTTGTAGCTTCCGACTTTCTAGAGGTGGCTAACCTTCAACCAGGCCTCCCTTAGTTCAGATTGAGCACAAATCTGTTTTGTTTCCTACCTCAGACCGTAGTCTATAGCTTTTGGTTTTGATTTTGAGAGGGTGAAGGGATTTGAATCAAGAAAACAAAGTATTCAGAACATAGTGTTCAATTAACTAGCATTCCCTTTTTTAAAAACAAACTTTATTGAATTTGGGAAATATTACAACACACAAACACTCTTGACTTAGAATTTAAACACACTTAACACTCATATCAGAAGATCCATTGAAGGGTTTTGAACCTTAGAATGGTGGAAATCTACTCAAATTCAAAACATTTCTACTTCTCTTTCTGATTTACAAGACTCTTTCTCTCTTCTCCTATGGTTTTTTCTTTCTATGGATTTCTGTATCTTGAGAAGTCTGAGAATGGCTCTATTTATCGAGCTGAGTAGAGAGCATTGGATGCCTTCCAACGTCTCTTTTACAAATGGCCAACAGATGGGCCCTTACTCAAAAAGCAATAAAAACACTCAGAAAGCAATAAAAGCACCACTACAAAAAAAGATTCAATTAGCCACGCTTGTTTGCCACGGTATTGATTTGTCATGGTCAATGGTCCAAAATTAGCAACGGCTACTTGATGGCACCACGGTTGTTACATGGTAGACCACGGCAAACCCATACCGACACAACCTCATGTCTAAACAAACCTAAAATCCCCCTCTCACCCTCTCACTTCACTTCTCTTACCTTCTCAGCCGCTACTCAGCCCCTGCCTCTCGTCGATGCACACTGCGTGCCCCCCATCCCCTTGCTTCACTTCTCTTCTCACTCTTCGCCTGCCTAGTTTCAACATCGCTCCTCTATCTGCCTCATCTCTCACCCTCGTCTAAGTCGTTCTCGTCGGAGCCGCTCTCACTGAGGTCGCCCTCGCCAAAGTCGCCCTCGCCGAACACGCTGCCTCTACTCTCTCAAGAAGTCAAGCCTCGCCTCCTTCAAGCCTTAGGTAAGTATAATTTCTAAATCCAAATCTAGGGATGCAATTTTGAATCTATTTACGGTGGCAATTTAAAATCTAGGGCTGGAATTTTGATTTTGGATTTTGAATGGTAGCCTGTCATTCTAGGTTTACTTTGAATGGAGGATGCAATTGGGATGTAATAATGTCTTTTGCCGACTTGTGTCTTACGGATGGATTAATAGCGTGCTAGTCATATTTTTTTAATCATCTCTAAACTAGCTATGAAATCCCTAACTGGATGAATCATGAATGAAAAATATATATACAGTTTTACGTTAATGATTGAAATGCTCATGTAGTTACTTAAATAATACAGTAGAAAATAATGTAAAATATTGCAACTTAAATTTGCCAAATAATCTAATGTTCCACTTCAACTTGTTAAATTTTCTTTTTACTTCCTGCATATAATAGGTACAACCAACCTCTACATTACAATGTCAGTAGATAAGTCATGGATTGATTGGCCTAGATGTTCTGTGTCGTATTTTGCCAAGTTAGATGAGTTTTTAGACTTTGCATATGCCAACAAGGATGCGGGTTTAAGCATATACTGTCCTTGTAGAAAATGTAAAAATAGGCTTCTTTTTGGAAGGGCAGTTGTGAAGAAGCATCTTCAGGAGCATGGATTTCTAGTGAAATATAAGAAGTGGACAAAACATGGTGAAATGATTCAACGAAATGAAAAACCAGTCCAAATGGATGAAGTCTTACCTGGATTAGACGATTATATGGATGTGGAGATGGTTAGGTTGGTTGAAGATGCTATAGGGGTGACAAGTGTACCTACACTGGATGGAGAGAATAGTGGTGGAGAAAGTGAGAGTACTAAATTTGGGCCAGCTGGGTCAACTGAGCAGTTTTTGAAATTGATGCAAGGTGCAAATAAACCTCTATATCTTGGTTCTAAGAAGCACACTTCCTTGTCCTTTGTGGTTCACATTTTACAAGCAAAAAGCTTACATGGATGGACAGACACCTCATTCAAAGAGTTGTTGGAAATATTAAGGGAGACATTGCCGGATGGTGTGAACCTCCCCAAATCTTATTATGAAGCCAAGAAGTTTGTTGATGATCTAGGATTCACGTATAAAACTGTAGATGCTTGCCCCAACAGTTGTATGTTATTTAGAAATGAAGATGCACAGCTTCATGAGTGTTTAATGTGTTCTGCATCTCGATGGAGGGCAAGAGGTGGAGGTTCTGAATCTGGAAAAAGAAGAGCTGCAAAGCAAGCAAGATATTTTCCACTCAAACCAAGATTGCAAAGGATTTTTGCAACCACAGACTCAGCAACCCTCATGAAATGGCATGATGAGAAGCGTGTGGATGATGGTGTCTTTAGGCATCCGGCCGACTCTCCTGTCTGGAAGCATTTTGACACTAAACACCCAAGTTTTGCAGCTGATATAAGGAATGTACGTCTAGGAATTGCATCTGATGGGTTTAATCCATTTGGGACACAAAATTTAAATCATAGTACTTGGCCTGTTGTAATAGTACCTTACAACGTGCCACCGATGTGTATCTTGAAGCATCCGTACATTTATCTTTCAGTACTCATTGATGGACCAAAAGGACCCGGTGATAAGATCGATGTTTACTTGCAGCCATTGATTGAAGAACTGAAAGATTTGTGGGAAGAGGGGGTAGAAACCTTTGATGCTTCAACAAATCAAATGTTTCAAATGCGTGCTGCATTACTTTGGAGCATCAATGACTTCCCTGCATATGCTAATTTGTCGGGGTGGAGTACTAAAGGTGAATATGCATGCCCAAATTGCAATACGTCACCAGGATCAAGATGGTTGAAGCATGGGCACAAGTGGTCTTATGGGAGGAGTAGGAGGTATTTACCTTACCATCATAAGTATCGGAAAGATAGAAAGTCATTTTATGATAAAAAAGTTGAATATGATGGACCTCCTCCTATGTTGAATGGAGTTCAGCGTCTAGCACAAATTCATGCAAATGGTGTCCTTACACAGTATAAAAAGGAAGATATGCTCATTAGGCAGAGGATGGGGCCTGAGAAAGTGGAAAAAGATTAATTGGAAGAAAAAAAAGTATATTTTATGAGCTTTCTTATTGGAAATACAATCTATTGCAATAAAGTATTGATCCAATGCATTGTGAGAAGAATATGGGTGAAAATGTTGATAACTCCCTCCCTTGATGAAAAATCGGAATAGATGTTTCAAAGGCTTTGACAGGATGTTTGTGTCAAAGGCCTTGGAGCATTAACAGTTGATGAAATACAAAACCTATCTTATTATTCGTATATTATTTTATCTTATTATATACTTCCATTATATTATATATATATGTATGACTAACCATTTCAGGAAGTATATTCGAAGATTGCATCCTTCCTTATACATGTCGAGAAGATCGGTTCAAAATAGATCATGGCTTCGAAGTATCCTTAAATAGAAGATCCAAGATAAAAGCCTGATTGGAAAGAGCCGTTGGAGATCTGGTGTTGAAGATCCTCACGCTCCATGCTTATATAAAAGAAAGAAAGGAGAAGACAGAACACACAAGTGCTACACACGAGCTTCATTCATTCAAGCGATCTGTCTTCCAAGTGTCTCTCTGCTAAGCGCTCAAATAGTTTGTCCTTTATTTCAAAGCCTTTGAGAGTCACTGTGAGCTTATAGGATATATTCATTTCAAGTGTTACTCGAGAGTTTATAACTCGGGAAGTTGCACTAGGCTATTGATTTGCGAGAGTTAGAGGATTGTACTAGATAGCTGAGAGAGGTGGGGCTCTTCTAGATTGGTCTAGGACTCCAAGGGAACGTGAGTTGACTAGATTGCAATTGTATAGGAGATAGGCTTCTCGGTGAGCTATTAGGATCCTAAGCTAAGCATTCAATAAAGCATTTGAATCCTAGGGTTGTGGAAGAACCCTAGGCGGGGACGTAGGCCAAGTTGTGCTGAACCTCGTAAACAATTACTCGTGTTATTTACATTATTGCTTTACCTCATTTCCGCACTTGGTTCGAATTGTTTAACTTTGTGATTCAGGTTTATCTCAAAGGTTTTGGTACAAGCTCCAAAAGTCTTGAGACTTTCTGCGAAAAACGGGCATACTCTATTCAACCCCCCTTCTAGAGTATTTATATATTACATAGTTTTATATTTTCGAACCTTCAATTGGTATCAGAGCTTTACTCGCTGTTTTTGATCTAACAATCTTGTGAGTTTTCGATCATGTCTGGTGAAGCAAGCGGAGGATTTGCACAGGGAAGGTCCACAAGCAGACCGCCACTCTTTGTAGGAAACAACTTTGTCCACTGGAGATCTTTGATGAAGATGTTCATCATAGACCAAGATCTATAGCTTTGGAACATTATAGAGAATGGTCCGAAGATTCCAAAGAAGGAAGGACCAAACGATACCAAAGTTGCAAAGAAGGAGTCTGAATACAACAAAGCGGATCTTGAAACCATCTCCAAAAACTACAGGGCTATTAACTTACTTTATTGTGGTCTTAGCACTGATGAGTTTAACCGTATTTCCTCTTGTAGGTCAGCTAAAGAGATTTGGGACAAGTTGGTCGTCACCTATGAAGGAACAAGCCAAGTGAAAGACACCAAGATCAGCATCTTCCTTCGAAAGTATGAGCTCTTCAAGATGAAGTCCGATGAGTCAATCAAAGCCATGTTCACACGATTCACAGAAATCACCAACAACCTTGACTCTCTCGGCAAGAGCTTTACCAACGTTGAGAAAGTGAGGAAGATACTGAGGTGCCTTCCAAAGGAGAAATGGGGTCCAAAAGTAACAGCTATAGAGGAAGCTCAGGACCTCACCACTCTACCCCTTGATGATCTCCTTGGGAAGCTGATCACGCATGAGATGATCCTTAATGAAGACGATGGAGAACTTCCAGCTAGCACCAAGAACTTGGCACTCAAGTCTAAGAAGGATGAGTCCAAGGATGGATCTGATTCTGAAGATGAGGATGACGATGAGGATGATCCTTTTGCTCTCATCACAAGAGGCCTTGCTAGAATTCTCAAAATGAAGAAGCAATTCAACAACAAGGATGGATCAGAGTCTTCAAAATTTCGAGGTAAGCCTCAATACAACAAGTTTGAAAAGAAGACTAAACCGTTGTCTTGTTTTGAATGTGGTGAAACAGATCATCTTGTAAAGGACTGCCTTCAAAAGACAAAGAGCCAGCCCAAGAAAGGTGACAAATGGAAGAAGAAAGCTATGGTGGCTACTTGGAGTGATTCCGACTCTGATTCCGACGATGAGAAGGCCAACATTTGTCTTATGGCCTCAGAAGATGAATCCCACGATAAAAAGCGTGAAGCTACTGTAAGAGAACTTATGGAAAGTCCAAAAGAGGTATTATCGGAATTCCTTTCAAATATGATTGCCAATGAAGAGAAGCTTATTGCCCAAACTAACATTCTTATTAAGAGAACTGTGGACCAGGAAAGAACTATTGAGGATCTGCCTATGAGGGTCAAAGGTCTTGAAACTTCTTATTCAGGTCTTGACATTGAAGTCAAGACGCTTGACTCGGAGAAATCTGAACTCAAGCAAGATCTCTCCTCTCTAAGAAATGAGCATCATGACTTAGAGAACAAGAAGATCTCCCTGAATAATAAGATTCTAGACCAACAGACAGCCCTCATAAGTTTTACCAAATCCAAAGGCACTCTCGATAAGATGTTAGGTGAGCAACAAAGCTCTCTAAACAAAAGTGGTATTGGTTACAACCCAAAGTTTTAAAAGAAGCAACACATTACCACTTTTGTAAAGGCTAAAGGAAGCAGAACCTCTCCTATATGTCACCATTGTGCTAGAAAGGGACATGTAAAAGAGACCTGCCCCTATAGAAGAAAGGATCCTTATATTATTCGCAATACATTTCCTATTCATTTGAGAAAAGAACGGATAACACAAGTTTGGGTCCCAAAAGGCACTATTTTACCAAATATGGTTTACCCCAACAATGGATCCAAATTTGCTTATTGGTCTAGCCACAAAAGTTGATGTTTGTTTTGCAGGAGATCACCAAGGTGAAAGAACACAAATGGATTATTGATAGTGGTTGCTCGAGGCATATGAGTGGGAAGAGTTCTCTCTTTCATGAGCTAAAGGAGCAATCCACGGGAACAATCACTCTTGGTGATAAAGGGAAATGCGACATTGTTGGTATTGGTAGTGTTGGAAGTGATTCCAGCCATAGTATTAAAAATGTCTATCTTGTTAATGGTTTAAAGTATAATCTGCTTAGCGTTTCTCAATTATGTGATAGTGGTAACAATGTCAGATTTAACAAGAAAAGATGTATAGTATGCAGAGATGATACAGGTGAAGTTATTCTGACTGCATATCGTTACAACAACATATACGCTGTAAATGCTGATCAAGTGGCACAAGGAAGCTTAACCTATTTAAAGGCCTTGACGGACGATCCAAAGCTTTGGCACAGGAGACTCGGTCATGTGAGTCCACATACACTACAGAAGCTTGTGTCCAAAGGGCTTGTAAGAGGGCTACCTGAAATGGACTTCAAAGGTATTGACATGTGCAATGCATGCACATGAGGTAAACAAACATGTAGCTCCTTCAAACCCAAAAAGGTTGTAAGTTCTTCTAGACCCCTTGAACTTTTACATATGGATTTATGTGGTCCTATGCGAGTCAAATCTCCCAATGGTAAAAAGTACATGCTAGTTGTTGTCGATGATTTTTCAAGATATACTTGGGTTGCATTTTTGAAAGAAAAATCAGAGGCCTTATTTGAGTTTTCAAAACTGTGTAAGGAGTTGCAAACTTTAAGAAATGAGCCCATAGTGTCTATTCGGAGTGATCATGGTAGGGAGTTTGATCAACTTCAATTTGATTTGTTTTGTGCTAAATATGGCATCTCCCATAACTTTTCTGCTCATAGGACACCTCAACAAAACGGGGTTGTGGAACGCAAGAACCGCACCTTAGAGGATATGGCCAGGACTATGCTTTTAGAAAATGCATTACCTAAAACCTATTGGGCTGAAGCTGTTAACATAACTAACTACATTTTAAATCGTTGTCTTATTCGTTCCATCTTAAAGAAAACTCCTTATGAACTTTTCAAATGCCGCAAACCACTTATATCTTATTTTAAACCCTTTGGCTGTACTTGTTTTGTTCATAACAATGGAAAAGATAACCTTGGGAAATTTGATGCGCGTAGTGATGAAGGTATATTTCCTGGCTATTCCACGAGTAGCAAAGCTTATAGAATCTTCAATAAAAGGACCCAGGTAGTTGAAGAAAGTATACATGTTATTTTTGATGAATGCAATGATGGTGCTTTGAGTGAAAGTGTTGCAGATATAGATCTTAATATCCATGAAGAGAACGAGGAAGGTGATGATGCTGCTACCATGAACACAGAGAAAAGGAACATGCAGGAACCGATTCTTAACACTGAAGAATTGGCCCAAGGTGTTGAAGATGAGTCCAAAGCCCTTGGTGTCCAATCCAACAGTGTTGAGATGTCAGAGACTGCTGTAACTGAACCTAATAGGACCACGGAGTCAGATGTACCACAAATCGATCTTGATGGTGTGACGAATCAAGGAGCTGAGACTAACAAAAGGAAATTCAAATACTCCTCATCACACTCATTAAAGGATATCATTTCTGACCCTACTTCTAGTGTTCAAACTCGTTCTAAACTTAAAGATCTTTGTGCTTTTAACACGTTTGTTTCTCTTATTGAGTCAAAGAAGGTAAATGAGGCACTTCAGGAGCCAGACTGGATTATAGCTATGCAAAGTGAACTTAATGAATTTGAGAGGAACAAAGTCTGGACTTTGAAGCCTAGACCAAAGCATCAATCAGTCATTGGCACTCGATGGGTGTTTCGAAACAAGTTAGATGAGAATGGAAAGATTGTGAGGAACAAGGCACGACTTGTTGCTCAAGGCTACAATCAAGAGGAAGGTATTGACTACGAGGAGACCTTTGCTCCCGTAGCCAGGCTTGAAGCCATTCACATTTTATTAGCATTTGCATCTTTTATGAGCATAAAGTTATATCAAATGGATGTCAGGTGTGCTTTTCTTAATGGTTTTTTAGAAAAAGAAGTTTATGTTGCTCAACCCCCAGGTTTTGAAAGCTCAGAATTTCCCAATCATGTTTACAAACTTGACAAAGCGCTTTATGGTTTGAAACAAGCCCCAAGAGCTTGGTACGAGCGCTTGTCAAAATATCTTTTAGAAAATGATTTTAAAAGAGGGTTGATCGACAAAACTCTTTTTATCAAGACCAAAGGAAAGGACATTTTGGTTATTCAAATTTATGTTGATGATATATTATTTGGTGCTACTAACACATCTTTGTGCAAGGAATTTTCTGACATCTTGTGCAGTGAATTTGAGATGAGCTTAATGGGTGAACTCAACTTCTTTTTGGGGTTACAAGTTCATCAATCCAAGAAAGAGATCTTTGTTAACCAAAGCAAGTACACTAAGGATCTCTTGAAGAAGTTCAAGATGGATCAATCCAAGGCAGCCAAGACTCCCATGAACTCAACGTTGTCTCTAGATCAAGACAAGACTGGAACAAGTGTCAATCAAAAGGAGTATCGAGGAATGATTGGATCTTTATTATATCTCACGGCTAGTAGACCTGACATCATGTTTAGTGTTTGCATGTGTGCTAGGTTTCAAACTGATCCAAAAGAATCTCACCTCGTGGCTGTGAAGAGGATCTTTCGATATCTCAATGGCACTAAGGAACTTGGACTATGGTACCCAAAGCAAAAGGATTTCACTTTAATTGGATATTCTGATACAGATTTTGCAGGCTACAAGGTGGATAGAAAGAGCACATCAGGATGTTGCCAATTTTTAGGAGCATCTTTGATCAGTTGGCACTCAAAGAAGCAAAACTCAGTTGCTCTATCCACTGCAGAAGCCGAATACATTGCAGCTGGAGCTTGTTGCTCCCAAATCCTTTGGATAGCTCAACAAATGCGAGATCTTGGCATCAACCTCAAAGGCATCCCAATTAAGTGTGACAATACAAGCGCCATATCAATCACTAAGAATCCTGTGCAGCATTCAAGGACCAAGCATATTGATGTAAGGCATCATTTCATTCGAGATCATGTTGAAAAAGGTGATGTGTCCATATCCTTTATTTCTACTCATTATCAATGGGCTGACATTTTTACTAAGCCCTTGGCAGAGGACATGTTCACCTTCATTAGACGAGAGATTGGGATGCTTAACAAGGATGCACTTTCGTAGGGGGAGCTTTCCCTTTACGAAAGATAAACTCCACTCAGTGTCAAGACCTTTGAGAGATATGTCAAGGTCTGCAAACTGAACAGTGGAGTACATATAGCGGATCATATATTTTTGGTTAATATCTTTTTAGATATTTAATCAATTATATTTGTTTTAATCGGATTTCAAAAATTGCCTATTTCTATGATTTCCTTAACCGTTAAGATATTTTATTTTTGGAAATATATTTCTTGTTACCTTGTCTGATTTTAATGGTTATTTGAATTTGAATTTGAAATTGAAAACCTTTCAAATCTTAGCAATGTAATGATTTCTTTCCTTGGAACCCTAAACCCATCCCATCAATCTGTCACCCTCTCCCTCTACTTAAACCAATCCTGTACCCGATTACAACCCACACTCAGAATTTCCTAAACCCTTTCCACTCCTTCATCTTCAACCTCTCAAAGAAACCCTATCCGACTACTTCCATGGCACCCAAAACCAAGAAAGATGTCACTCCCAAAAGACTTGGCGCCACCCCCAAGGGACGCCAGGCCACTGCTACCTCTCCCACACCCGAACCTGTTACTCAAGCCATCATCTCAGCAGTTGTCCAGAGCACCATTAAGGCGAGCACGGCCACGGCTCCCAAAGGCTCTCAGAAGCGCGCTGCTACGAAACCCTTGAGTGCTAAACAAAAAGGGAAGAGAAAGATTTTGGCTGAGGAAGAGGACGAGGAAGAAGAGGAAGACGACCTTGATGCCGCCCTGGAGCGAGATGCTGCCAAGGAAGCCGAGGAGGAGGCCTTGAGGCAGAAAAAGGCCGATGAGGAGGCCGAGCTTGCCAAGAGACTGGCCGAGGAGGAAGCCGAGCGACTTCGGAAGGATGCCGAAGCTGAAGAGGTTCCATCCGAGGTGGAGCCTGAGGAAGAAGAAGAGGAAGAGGAAGAGCACGAGGGATCCGGAGAGGACGAGGAACCTGAAGGTGATGAAGCGGGGTCCGCTGAGGACTCGGGGTCTGAGAAAGAGGAGGAAGAATCTCCTTCTCCTTCTCCTCCTCCTCCCTCGTCTCCGAAGAAGCGGAAAGCCCCTACTCCAGTCAAGCCTCCATTCCCTAAGCGTACCAGGAAGGGCCCTGTCAAGAGTCTTGTAGCGCCTGTCAAGAGAGCTGCTCCAACTGTTGCGCGCAGAAAGAACGCAGACCCCCCGACCTATATCCAGGTAAATCAATCCTTGCCCTCCTCTTGGTTTTTAGATGCTGAGACTGCTGGTAAGTGGGTAGACGAGTTTCGTACTCGTAAGATTAGTTGTTCTGATTTTTTAGATGTTGAGTTCTTTGAAGCTTTGAAGTTACCTTGCATTGAGCTCCTCAAAAATTCCCCTGCCTGGAACCTTATTAACCTTGAGACTGTTTACTACCCCGAGCTTACCCGACTTTTCTACATTAACCTAAAAGCCAAAAACGACACTGATGGTTGGTCTTTGGAGTCTGTCGTCAAAGGGGTTAGAATCTCTCTCAACTCCAATGACTTTGCAGATTCTCTAGGCTTGCCTACCCCTGTTCCACCTGCTCAAGTAAACCCCTCAAAAGAAAATTGCATCATCCTAGCCCGAGCCAAATATCTCTTACCCGAAGCATCCAACAGCACCTCAAAGCAATTCACCCACTCATCCCTAACCCTTGAGGCAAAAATTATCTTTAACATCATTGTTAGATGCCTCTTACCCCGTCTCAACTCTGGCTCACTCCTAACCGACAATGCCATGGTCCTGCTCTACCGCATTCTAAATGGCCTTGATCCTGATCTGGCCAACACCATCCTTGGAACCATGGCCCATGCCAGAAAAGCTCGAAAAGGCTCTCCTCTCCCCTTTGCTACCCTTTTGACCCCTATCTTCAAAGCTTCTGGAATTGATGTCAACAATGAAGAACAGCTGCGTCATACGGGTATGTTCGACTCTAAAGGCCTTGAAAAGATTGGCACCAGTCGGTCACCCCAAGGGACCTTGAGTCTTGCCACTCCTTCAAAAGCCTTTCCCACTGCTCCAGCTTTCGATGAACGCATGGACAACCTAGAGTTGGGCTTGGAGGAAGTTCGCCTGGATATTAAGGAGCTGCAGAAGGAGTTGATGACGACGATGAGTGGGATTTCAACGATGCTGGAAGGACTGTGGACGAGGCTCACTAATGATGCTCCGGATGACTAAGCCTAAACCTTACCCACCCTATCCCACCCCTAAAACTTGTTACTTTGCTGGTTTTTGGAAACGTTTTCAAAACATTTGGTAACTTTTGGTGACTGTTTTACCTCAGCCCTTTGTTGAAAGACAAAAAGGGGGAGATGTTCGTTAGACTTTGAAAACCTCTGTTTAAAGGCCGTGGAGGACCTTGGTTTTTGTTTTATGGTTTTCAGTTGGATAGTTTTTTGCATGCTTTAAAAATTTGATCCAACATTTGTCTAACCCTTGCAGGTACTTAGTCTGTTTTTCATTATGATATATCTGTTTGACTAAGTTGCAGGGATGCACAGGTTTTGTCTTTCATCAAGGGGGAGATTGATAACTCCCTCCCTTGATGAAAAATCGGAATAGATGTTTCAAAGGCTTTGACAGGATGTTTGTGTCAAAGGCCTTGGAGCATTAACAGTTGATGAAATACAAAACCTATCTTATTATTCATATATTATTTTATCTTATTATATACTTCTATTATATTATATATATATATGTATGACTAACCATTTCAGGAAGTATATTCGAAGATTGCATCCTTCCTTATACATGTCGAGAAGATCGATTCAAAATAGATCATGGCTTCGAAGTATCCTTAAATAGAAGATCCAAGATCAAAGCCTGATTGGAAAGAGCCGTTGGAGATCTGGTGTTGAAGATCCTCACGCTCCATGCTTATATAAAAGAAAGGAAGGAGAAGACAGAACACACAAGTGCTACACACGAGCTTCATTCATTCAAGCGATCTGTCTTCCAAGTGTCTCTCTGCTAAGCGCTCAAATAGTTTGTCCTTTATTTCAAAGCCTTTGAGAGTCACTGTGAGCTTATAGGATATATTCATTTCAAGTGTTACTCGAGAGTTTATAACTCGGGAAGTTGCACTAGGCTATTGATTTGCGAGAGTTAGAGGATTGTACTAGATAGCTGAGAGAGGTGGGGCTCTTCTAGATTGGTCTAGGACTCCAAGGGAACGTGAGTTGACTAGATTGCAATTGTATAGGAGAGAGGCTTCTCGGTGAGCTATTAGGATCCTAAGCTAAGCATTCAATAAAGCATTTGAATCCTAGGGTTGTGGAAGAACCCTAGGCGGGGACGTAGGCCAAGTTGTGCTGAACCTCGTAAACAATTACTCGTGTTATTTACATTATTGCTTTACCTCATTTCCGCACTTGGTTCGAATTGTTTAACTTTGTGATTCAGGTTTATCTCAAAGGTTTTGGTACAAGCTCCAAAAGTCTTGAGACTTTCTGCGAAAAACGGGCATACTCTATTCAACCCCCCTTCTAGAGTATTTATATATTACATAGTTTTATATTTTCGAACCTTCAAATGTACTGTTCACAATAATGGGATTTAAAGGCAAACCGAAGGATAATTTGAGTTCTCGACGCGATCTTAAAGACTGGGGCATTAGAGAAGAATACCATGTGAAGGAGAGGGAGTCGGGTGCTGAGTACTTTGAAAGAGCTGAATTTGAAATGGATAATGAAGGGAAATACAAGTTTCTATTAGGCTTATCCGAGGCCAGAATGCCAGACGGTTCTTGTTCAAGTATTGCACGACGAGTTAATTTGAAAGATCGTACAATTTGTGGGCTGAAAAGTCACTATTATCATATTCTTCTACAACAATTGATTCCGTTATGTGTCCGGAGCTCCTTACCTAGCAATGTGGTTTCAGGACTGATTGGTTTAGGGATGTTTTTTAAAACCTTGTGCTCCAAAGTTAACTCCTCTAAATCTTTGGAGGAGGCACGTTCTCGCCTCATTGTTACTCTATGTGATCTTGAGAAGATATTTCCACCATCATTTTTTAATGTTATGGAGCATTTGCCAATACATTTGGTTGATGAAGCTTTAATTGGTGGGGCTGTGCATTTTCATTGGATGTACCCAATAGAGAGGTTCCTTCTGACATTGAAGAACTACGTGCGACAACATGCATGTCCTGAAGCGTCAATAGCAAAAGGATATATAATGGAAGAATGCATGAATTTCTGCTCCCAATATCTTAAAGATGTGGAGAGCAAGTCAAATAGGCCTCCAAGAAGAAAAAAATGATGTTGAGAAGAATGGAAAAGCCTTCATTCTTTCAGAAGTTGCTCGAACACAAGTCCATCGATGGGTCTTGTTTCATACTAAAGCAATCACTACATATCTCAAGTAAGTGCCTCTTAGATGTATAGTGATCAATAAATATGGTTGAGTAAATATAAATTTTGTTAAAAAAAGATGAATTTGTTTATATACACTTCATCTATACTATGCAGTGAACATGTCATTGCTATTAAAAATCAAAATCCTGATGCAAGTGAGGAATCAGTGATGCGTACTCATTTTAATGAGTTTGCAAGTTGGTTTAAGGATCACGTAAGTCTTCATACTGATTTATATGGTTCAACTTTATTATGGTTTATGTAGTTATGTATCTAATAAGTGTACCTATTTATTATAGGTTAAACGTTTGCAAGAGGCAGGAGATATGTCATTAACAAATGAAATTGTGGCTTTGTCTCACCCTCCTTCTCCTTCAGCTGCTAAACTGAATTCTTTTACATCCAACAGTTATTTTTTTCGTGTGAAACACTTAGACAACAAGCGAACGAGGCAAAATTGTGGTGTCGTTCTACATGATGGTTCAGTATCATATTATGGGAAGCTGACTGCGATTATTAAGGTCACATATTCTGTAGATGTCAAGTACGTGTTGTTCAAGTGCGAATGGGCGCATCCTAACAGCGGGGTGAAGTTGGATCCCTTTAAATTCACTCTAGTTAACTTCCAGCGATTGTTATATCAGAACGATCGAGTTGGGGATGAGCCTTTTATCCTGGCTTTACAAGCAATGCAAGTTTGGTATAATCCAGATCCTTCAGGCCAATGGTGGCTTAATGTCGGGGAAGTGGAGTCCAAAGAATACACTCATGTTCACACTTGTAGTACGGAGGAGTTGAATGAGGATGATAATAGCACAGATATTTTGGATAGGGATGATGATATTATTGATGAGTTGGATGGTGGGAATGACTAGATATGGTGTAATTTAGTTGGGAAAATCATGTTTTATTTATGAAGGAATGTAACCTGTGATTTGGGCATTCTACATACATACATACATACATACATACATACATACATACATACATACATACATACATACATACATACATACATACATACATACATACATACATACATACATACATACATACATATGATCATTATAACTTATGATTTTGGCACATTTTCGTGTACTAGATAAGGGATATATTTTACCTCAGTATGCATTTGCTTAATTGTTATGACATAGTGTATTTTACATATATGATTGTTGTATATTGTATGCATAAGTATCTAATTCCTCATCTTCTTGTAGCTGACCATGAAGAAAAGGAAGACCGTTGAAAAGCCACGTGAAATGTCTGAGATGCTGTCCGCAAGTCGATCTGCTTCAGGCCACTCAAGTTCCTCCTCACAAACATCACAAGCAACCCGACTGCCCATTGCCTTGCGTCCTCCTCTGCCTCCGGATCCTCCTCCTCCTCAATCCTTATCAGACTCGGGTATGTATTATTGTATATCATTTTACACTTGTGATTTTAACCGCTTAATTATTTATTTCTACCTCATTCTAATTTAAGCTTAAAGTTGTATGTCAAGTAATTGGAGAGCAAGTGACAAGATCTCGAGGTTACAATATGGGTGTGAAAACTTGGAACACAGGAGTTCAAATTTCACTTTGTTTTGATAATACCTTTCAACCAATTGGCGAAGGAGCTGCACAATTCAAGGCCCAATTAGGTATCATTTGTCGTGATGGGCATAGGCTTCCATTGACCTATCTCGATTGGACGACAATTGATGAAAATGTCAAAGAGGGAATATGGACGAAGGTTCTGGTATATGATCTTATCTATCTCAATTAATCAGTCCTTTCATCCATCTACAATTGCTAGCGTTTGACTCAAGACACATTTTCATAATTTTATTCCATTAAGTACCTTTGCACTGTATTTTTCGGATTGTAGACCAATGTGAAGGATGTTCCAATCGGTTATAGAGATGTCTGCCTGAAAACCTGCAGCAGTTTATGGAAGGATCACAAATCAAAAATAAAGAAAGGATATTTTACAAATAACAGGAACAATCCAAAACTCCGTTCGACGGTTCCTCCTGGTGTTGTTCCAGAACAGTGGCCTATACTTGTTGATTATTGGAGCAGTGAAGAAGTCGAGGTATGATATACCTCTTTGTATGTATCAGTCACTCCTTAAATTTGAATTTGAGGAAAAGAAAGCTAAAGCATTGCTTGCATAAACTAAGTATTGGAAAACTTTAAAGCCTAATTAAACCTCAAGTTTTGTTTTGATAGGTGATATCAAAACGGAACTCAGTCAATCGGGAAACGCGTGGACCACCACACATAACTGGTCGAAAGTCTCATGCCCAAGTTAGATATGATGTAAGTTGCCTCATTTTGATGCAAGGGGCCAATATATGTTATAGTTTTGATCTTTTGAGAGCTTTTAATGTTTCTATCATCTTGGTTATATAAGTGCTTTATTATTATATTATTGGACGAAATTGTTACTGTATATTGTACTTGACAGATGCAACAAAAGGGGGAACCCACTGATAAGATGACTGTTTGGCTGAAAACCCGCAACCAAAATGACGCTGATGTTATTCAAGCCCATGTATGTTGTGTATCATTGTATATATATATATTAGTAAAAATGCCCTATGTCTGTCTCAATCTCTATATTAATTGATATTTAAATTCAATATTTGTAGATGGATTACCAAGAGGCGTTGGATAAGGAACCTGAGGACCAACGACAACTCACTTCTGTAAAAGATCGGATTTTCCATGAACTGATTGGACAAGATGGTCACGGTTATTGTCGGACATATGGTTCCAGTGTACCACGAAGTTTAGTGTATCCACAAAACCCAACTTCACCACATGTTAGCACCTCAGAGCTCATGGAGAATATCAATAAAGAGGTAACAAGGAGGTTGACCGAAGTCACCGAACAGTTCGATCTTCAGATAAGGGAATTGAGCAAGAAGTATGATGAGGTGATTAGTCAACTACGTCAGATGAGTTGTAGTGGCGAGAGAACCTCGGTTCCAAATGCCCCGGTTAGTCCAATTATTTAGTTAATGTCTTCAAGTTGATAATTTAGCTTTTTACTAGTGTTTCATAATTTAGTCTATTCAATTAAATTTTTTCACAATAGATTACAATTATCTGAATATAGAGAGTAAGAATGGAATATTAAGGTAATAAAAGTGAGTGTCTTATTCCCCATGAGTAAATGCCCCCAAGGCTGAATTATAGGCATACACATGTGAAAATAGAACAAAAGAAATCTGTTTTGGTGCATTAATTCAACAGCTACCCATTTTGATTCTTTATTTTTTATAGAATTTGAGCATAGTTTGTCAAGGAATAAAAATGTACGCTAGCTATCTACTCCTTTTTTTTTTTATTTTGCTAAATAGCTAGCTATTTAGCAAAAAAAAAAAAAAAACTCTTATTGTTTTACTTGGAAGAAGAAATAGCTCGTACTTTGCAAACAACTAATTTCAATTTTTTATTATTATGATGTGCAATAGGTACAAGATGCTAGTAGTGGTCATCACAGGGAGTCCGTAGGAGATGGAATGAATCTATTGGTAGCCGATAAAGATCTATTGCTCATGGATGATGACGAGGAGGGGGATTTGAGATGATCAACTTTTTCCGTAGGAGATGGAATGAACTCGATCTCTCAGTTGCACGTTTTTATAAGTGGTCGAATGAACAAGTAATGTTTTGCGGTTATATTGGTGCATTTAGTTGCATTGTGGACCAACTTATGTTCAGTTATGTGCTTCTAAAAATGTAACACATTTGCATGTTTGCAATCCTACTGTGTGTGTGTGTGTGTGTGTGTGTGTGTGTGTGTGTGTGTGTGTGTGTGTGTTGAAACCTAATGTTAGGTTGCTTTTATTGTCATGGTGTATTTGTGATTATGCAAAGCCGTTGAGGGGAGTTGGATTTCTGTTTCTGCAAATGTATTGTTCTCGTAGATTTGAATTGGTTAATAGCAAAAAGCAAATCTGTATTTTTCAGGTAAAATAAATTTTGCCACGGCAAGGTACTGTCGCCAATACCCTGCTAATATTTATTAAAATGAAAAAAAAACAATATTTGGAATAAAAAAAGTTAGCCACGGCAATGTGCCGTCGCATGGCCACTACACCATGTTACGCTGTCGCATGGGCGAAGCTAAAACCCTGGCCACGGCTATTTGCCGTGGCAAATTGGAATTAATACGGCATAAGTAGCCATGGACAGATTGCCGACGCGTAGCCATGGCCATTGCCTATTTGCCACAGCAAAATGAGTATTGGCTACAGCTTTTCCCCGTGGCAAATTGGATCTTTTTTTGTAGTGCACACAGTGCTGAAATAATACCACTCACATGTTGAACAGTAAAAAAAAAAGACAAAGCATGTAAAGGCTGACTAGATTCTTCAATAATTTAGCTGCATTCGTCCAGGTTCCAGACTCCTTCTTCACCCATGTTGGCGTCCAGGTCATCATCATTGTAATTTTGAACTAGATCTAGAGTATTATCAAACTCCAGATCTTGATCGTTGTCTAGATCAAGATCAAGCATTAATCCTTTAGTATATTCTGGATCCCATGCAATCAGTAAATCGATCATCCTCTCGTGTCATCTTCTATCTAAAAAGTGACCGACCTCTATTTTTGCTAAGTAAAGATTGATGGATTCGGTCCTGTTTATGGCTTGCTGCATTAATGGATTGAGTTTTGGGGTTACGATGAAGGTTGTATTTCCAACTTTGAGTATCCCACAGTCTGTCTGTCTAAACTTCGTGATGTTGTAGTAGATGTAAAAGAATCCTTTTGCTCTTGCCTCCCATGTATACCTTACTACGTCAATTCTTCCTTCCACTACTGGATCTTTCACGTACCAGTAGTCTTCCCTTAATAGTAGGAAGAATAGGTAATGTGGTAGCCGGGTTTTTCTCTGGCTAACATCCATGCAGACACTGATAACACGTCAATAATTTATGTCTTCTATCTTTTCAAATTTTGCTGCTCTGAGGAAGACCTCCTTCTGGAACTTAGTGAAGTACTTGTACAAGATGCTCTCTTCTTCTTTCTTTGGCCATGGTCGCCTGTAATTGTAGATTCCATTACACATTCCATATTTCCATGATTTTAAGTAATCTGAATCTTCATCTGGCATGATGGGTAAAGATAATCCTCCCAATCCGGCGCCATTGTTCACACAAAAATGGTTACACCATTCTCTTATCCTTGCTGGAGTATCGTGATCTCTCATTGCTACCATCCAGTAGAAGTTTTTGAAATCTCTCATTCTCCATCTTCTACAGATGTCTTCCTGGAGTTCAATTGGTAGCTGGAGAACTTTTATAATTATCTCTAGGGTTAACATTCTTATAACCGCTTTGTGTCCCGCTTGTAAGAGTCCATGACGGAATCTATTCTCACTAAATCTTCCAAAATCAACAGAAATATAAAAACTTGGAGGGGAAACCCATCCTTGGTATCCTCGTATTTCTCCTAAGAGATTAATATCCCATGGGTGGAACACCCATTGCGGATTTTCCCACCGACTTTGATTTCTCTGATCCATCAGCTAACTCTCTCGTTAAGCTGTCAGCTAGAGAATTTTTAGATCCCTGCACATGTTCAATGGTAAAAGTGAATTGATTAAGGGCTAATTGCCAACGCAGGAGTCTCCCATGCGCTTTCATATTATCAAGATTATTATTTATTGATAACTCCACTTCCTTGATGAAAATCGAAAAAAGGTTTCAAAGGCTTTGACACATAGCTTGTGTCAAAGGTCTTGAAGCTACATCTGTGTTGATGAAACACAAAACCTGCATTATTTACATATTATTTCTAGATGTTATTTTATGATATTATTATATATATTTCCATATATTATTTATATGCTAATCATGCAGGAAGAATTTCGAAAAAGATCTCCTTCCTTGAGCTGAATCACGTGAAGAATCAAATCGGAGATTGTGGCTTCGAAGTTTCCCAGAGTAGAAGATTGTGAAGATTATCTCTAGTGCCATAATCTGCTCTAGCCGTTGGAGAGAAGATCCTTGTTTGTAAGGAGGCGCCGATTTGATCTGTATAAGAAGGAGTTGAAGAAAAGAGGACAGATACAATCGCTGAACACAAGCATTCATTCACACTCAAGCCTTCAAGTCAATCTGTCTTCTTCGTGTGCTCTCTGCTAGTTGTTAAGAGTTGTATCTTTTGTTTCAAAGCATTTGAGAGTTACACAGTGAGCTTATAGGATATATTTCGAGAGAGTGTTATACTCGAGAGTTTGTAACTCAGGAAGTGGACACTAGGCGATTGATTCACTAAGTGTAAAAGGATTGTACTAGATAGGTGAGAGAGGTGGGGCTCTTCTAGATTGGTCTAGGACTCCAAGGGAACGTGAGTTGACTAGATTGCAATTGTATAGTAGAGAGGCTTCTCGGTGAGCTATTAGGATCCTAAGTCTTGTGAATCAATAAAGCCGGTTGAATCCTAGGGTTGTGGAAGAACCCTAGGCGGGGACGTAGGCCAAGTTCGTGCCGAACCTCGTCAACAATTCATTGTGTCCTTTACTTATTGTTTTACCATAATTCCACACTTGTTTCGAATTGTATAACTCTTTTGTGATTCAGGTTTTCCAGAGGAAAGAATTACGTCTAATCTCAAAGGGTTTTGCAAGCGTTTCAAAAGTCTTGAGATTATCTGCGAAAAGTTGGCATACTCTATTCAACCCCCCTTCTAGAGTATCTTTATATTACTTTGTTATACATTATCGAACCTTCATTTATGAAACCCAATATTCCTTTACAATCTGTTCTGACTGTAAAAGGTTTAGGAGCTAGGAAGATTATAAACTTCTGGATTCCACGATAAATTGCAAGAATCTCCTTTTCCATGACAGAATTATACTCAGATTTGTTGAAGCTGCCACTTCTATACATGCAAAGCTTGTTATCTTTCTTTATTTTTAAAACAGCTCCCCAATGATAATCACTAGCATCTGTTTCAAGAACTAGCTCATCCTCTTCATTAGGTAAAGTCAATATTGGAAGTTTTTCACATCTTCTTTTCAGCTCTTTGACTATTTTAGTATCTAAGTGAGTCCAACTCCAAACTTGATCTTTCTTTAATTTAACCTGTAGATGTTTTCTCAACTTGGCTAGATCTTTAATAAAATCAGAAGCATAAGTAAGACAACCTAGAAATCTTTCTAGTTGTTTTCTATCCTTGATTTCATCAGAAAATTTTTCTACCTTTTATAGAATATGTTCTTGCAAAACAATTTGACCTCCTTTAATCTTTAATCCTAAGAACTCAATTTCAGGCTCAGCATAAATGCATTTTTTCTGTCTTAAAATGATTCCATGGTCAATACATTTTTGAGTTATAACTTTCAAGTCATGCTTATGTTGTTCTATAGTTTTAGAGAAGATTAAGATATCATCAATGTAAACAAGACAACAATGTTTAAATTGTTTAAAGACATTGTCCATTCTTCTATGAAATACCCGTGGTGCATTTTTCAAACCAAAGGGCATGACTACCCATTCATAGTGTCCTTGTGGAGCACTAAATGCAGTAAGTGGAATACTTTTTTCATCCATTCTTACATGCCAACAACCACTTTTACAATCCATTTTAGAGAACCAAGTGGCTCCATGTATTCTATTAAATAAAACTGTCTTGTTAGGAATATAATATCCATAAAAAACAATATTATCATTAAGCTTTTTGTAATTGATAACCATTCTAGCTTTTCCTCTTTTTTTTCTTCAGCATGATTCCTGACCATAAAGGCAGGACTAGAATGAGGACTTTTACTTTCTCGAATTAAACCCTTCTTTAAGAGTTCATCAATTTGTTCTTTAAATTCTCGTTGATCCTTATAAGTGTAAACCATTTGTTTTACTCTAATGGCAGCTTTTGGATCTATTAATTCTATGGTAGCAAATGATTTATCTTTTTTTTTCCCCAAAAATTTAAAGGATTTTCAGAATATAACTCCTTACACATTTTTTCTTGTTGTTTACGAATTTTATCTTTTAATGTTACTTCACATATAGAGAGTGCAAATTCTCTTTGTGTAGGAAGAATATATTCCTCACCACGCTTAGTGCGCGTAAACTCGATTGCTTGGTGTGTATAAGCTTGTTTTATCTTTTTAACCCAAGCGTCTTCTCCATTGATGTTGAAGACCATCATGTCTAGGTGCTGAGTTACTGGAACATGGAGTCTTTGGAAATTATTTCCAATTAACATATCATGTGAGGGCTGATCAGTAGCCCAGAGTGTAGGAATTACACATTGGACTCCTCCTATCATGATAGGTACATCAGAAGCTAATTCTGAATGAACCATGATACTATCATCAGCTATTCTAACTTGAATCGGTCTACGAGACTTCTTCCAAATAAACTCAGGAAATAATGCCTTTTTTTACCAAAGCATACTGAACATCCGCTGTCTACAAAGGCACATAATTCATATTTATTGAACCCTTCTAAGCAAATACTTATTCGGATATAAATGCTATTGGGGTTGGTAATTCTATAATTTTTCTTTAGTGGCTCTTTGCTGACATGTTCAAGACTTTCCTCTACCCTCATATTATCTCCATAGAGATGTCTGAGGTCTAGTACTTCCATTCTCATTCCTAATTCGTCTTCAAATAAAGAATATGTGAGAGATTCTTTTACATCTTTAGCCCTTGGATCATTTTCATAGATAGGTTCACTAATGGTTTTAGTGGAATACCCTATCAGCTTTCCTTTTGGCTCAGAACTAGATGATCCTTCTTGATTTTCCCTAACCTTTTGAACTATTGGGGGAATTGATGGTATTGATTCCCTAAATGGGCTAGAACCTAGATCTATACTGTGTCTGTTTGGTTCTTTTATAATTTTATTTTTTAATCTCTTGTTTAATGCCGCTATCATGCTTACTATGTCTTCATCTACCACCAACGATTTGTCTTTTCTACTAGTGGTAGCTCTCTGATTCCTCGGAGTAATACTGAGATTAGGATTGAACCTAAAACTAGTGTTTCTAGACAAACTTGGACATCTAGAGAGACTGACTGGTGGTTTAGCATTCATCTACGGTTAAAACCTTATTACTGCTAGTACCTGTAGAATTTTCAAATGCGTTTATCCAAATGGTCTTATGTCTTATTTGATCAGGTCTTAGCTTAATAGGTACAACCTCTTTGCTTGGACCTACAACCTCGTGTTTCTCAGCTTCCACTATATGGCATTTTTGTGGAGGATTTGTAGTATTCTCAAGTTAATAAACTACCTTCCACTTTAACTGTAAAGGACAAGTTCCCTTATGCATACTAACACCTTCTGTTAACAATTTTATAGCTAAGAAATTAGATGCATAATGATCTTCTAGACTAACATAATAGTTAGGCCTACAGATCCAAGAAACTGTTCCTTGACTCAAATTACATACTATACCACTGATGTATTGATCACTAAACTTTTTATGCCTAATGTCACAAACAAAATTAATGCATTTCACATCTTTTCTATAGTCTTGTAATGGAGTTATATTTACTTGGATGCCACATATGAAAATATATTTAATTTTTTTTTTATCTTTGTTATGTTTTTTTGAATGTTTGCCCAATTGATTAGGTTTACTTCAGTTGCTTGATTTTCATTATTCTTGACAGTTACATCTCCAGACATTTCTTCGCAAACATATTTAGCGTATTTAGAGAATAATGATTTCTTAACAAACTGTTCTTTAGCGATGATCAGGAAATCAACCCCTGACCTCGTCATTTCTTCAACTTGTTCTTCATCAATAGAGGTTTCAGCTTGTTGAAGTTGAGCTAAAGTAGTCATTTCATATTCATCAGAGAACTCACTAGGAGATTCCCCTTCCATCATTTCATTAATTAATCTCTTCACCTTCTATTGACTCATTTTCAAATTCTATTTCTTCTTCAAGTTTTTCTTCTATTCTTTCTACTATCCCTTTGTTATTTCTTAGGGCTAGATCTACTGCTTCATCTTCAGATAGCTCGATATAATCCAAACTACACAGGGCTTCTGCTAATCTATTGTTCTTCTTGTTTTTGCATTCATTAGCATAATGACCGGATTCTCCGCATGCCCAACACTTGCAATTTTTTTTTTCTCAGGACAGAACGAGGCTTTTTGGAAAAACCTTCTGTTTTTAGAGAATGGTTTTTTTTATAATACTTCTTATAATATTTTCACCTCTTTGTTTATTAAAACCTTTTCTCTTATATTTTCTTTTTTCTTCGTAATCTCTATTATTACATCCCCATTTTGTTGGCGTCTCCCAACAAATTAAGAATTTTTTCTTCATTCTTTGGGTGCTTCTTACATCTCGACATTTTTTCTTGACCCATTTCCTAACATAGGAAATTCTGTTACCAAGAGTATCTTTATCTTCATATTTAATTAACTCTCGATACTCTTCACTTATTTGTTCATTAATTAGGGCAGGAAGTTTATCAAAGATCATTTGCATATTAGTGTTGTTTTCCCCTATCTTATAATAATACTTGTCGAATTCTGTTATGTAATTATCAACATATTTCATGTTACAGATTTCAAGATTGTTTAAGGTTCTTTGCCAATTTATTGCTTCTTTATCTTCATCTTCTTTTTCTCCAATGAATTCGTCTTCTATTAAATCACATATTAACGTGAACATCGTTATTGGGCTTGCCAAATTCCTAAGCTCTTGTTTTGGGTCATCATCAATAGCTCCATACTAGTTGGCAATACATCCATAGAAACTATGTTATATGTAATTAAGGAATTGCGAAGACTTCCATCCTATGTTCATGTTTAATACACTCATTATACTTTTCTTCTAGAACTCTATGATTTCGCGCCTATTCCTTACACCATCTAGGTTTAATTTATAACCTGTTTCACTTATGGGTTCTAGGTTAATTTTTCTTTGATTTGGTCTATGGTTTGACATAATGCTTACTCCAAATCTTTCCTTCTTCTCAAGAAATTCTTTAGGCTTTAACCTAGGTTTGTAATTGCTGGTAAAACCATGTTCATATCGTCTGTAATGTCTTCTAGCTTCATTTTGTTCTACAGGTTCATTCTTCCTCAACCTTCTTTGTCTTAAAATTTCATTTAATCTTTTTTGGACTCTAGATATGGGAATGTTTTCCATATATTTTAGGTTAATTAATCCCATTTGTTGATACACAACTTCTTCATCTGAATTCTTTTCAGACTCGTCGTCGCTCATGACCTATTGGTTCAGAAAGTTGATTTCAATGGCTTTTTGTTTATGTAATTTCATCTTCCATTCTGGGTCATCCAACTTAGTACTAAATCTCTTTATTTGTCGAATTGGATGTTGATTCATTTTTAGGGTTTTGATTTTCGTCTTGATCTTCTTCTACCGTTGCCTTGTTCTTTCTATTATCTAATTTATTAGAAAACTTCTTTTTGGATTTTTTAAATGGATAACTATATTTAAAAGGATCCCCTTTCTTAATTTCACCACCTGATGTTAGGCTTATCTGATGGCTAGTTTTGTTAATGGCTTTTAGATTTGTTAAGTGATGTACTTCGCCTGTTTCTTTTACAGTCTTAAATATTTTACTGCTAATCTCAATATATAATTGTTCTAATTTTTTAACTTCGAGTTTTAGATCTATAAGTTGGTTTGAAATGACATTTAAAATTGCTCCAGAATGCTTATCATTTACATCTAAATGTAAAACACGAGGATAAGTCTTATGGGGGCAATTAGTAGACACCTCCAGATTGTCTTATAGATAAGTACAGATTATTTTTAATTAACTTGGCTCTGATACCAAATTACAAGATCAATAATAATAATAATAATATAAATGCGGAATATTAAAGATAACTCAAAATAATACACAAATTGAAATTATAAAATAGTGATTATTCTATGTAATTTTTGGTTTTTTGGTTGGATTTTAGTTTAAAAGTGGAGGGGTCCACTGTTAAAAAGCAGCCAATAGGATTAGTCATTTCGATTTTCATTATAAGAAATGGTCCTCACCCGAGTCAATCCCTATATATATATATATATATATATATATATATATATATATATATATATATATATATATATATATATATATATATATATATATATATATATATATATATATATATATATATATATATATATATATATATATATATAGGTAAAAGTTCAAATGAAAATGGGGCTTAAAGTGAAAATTTTGCTAAAGTGAAAATGGGCTGATTTGCACGCGGGCCTTGTAGAGCTTCGACTGTATTCAAATATAATAGGCCCATGCTCACACCGGCCACCCTTGTTCATCCCTTTCGTTTTCAGATCTCTCGCGTTTATTCCCCTCAATCTTCGTCTGAAATTCAAATCCCTCTCAACTTCAAATCCCCTGCTCCCATGGCTTCTCCAATCTCTCCTCGTCGTCTTCTTCTAAAGTTCGTCCTATTCCGAAAATAGCAAACAAGAAGGTGATGTAGTTCGAGGGTATAAGATAAGGCGGGGTTCGGGGGCAGATTTTGTTGCTAGGGCACCAGGAGAAGAAGAAGGTGAGCAGTTTAGGTCTCTTTCTAAGTTCGAATAGTTTGGTTCGAGTTGCTAGATGATGATTGTCCCTGAAACCCCTAACCAGCATATCTCTTTCTCTCTCTCTCAATTTCTTTTGCTGGTAGATAGGTCATAGGCGGTTATGGCCTCAGCGAAGACATCAACAAGTTGAAGAGGCTCACCGGTGGCTCAATCGCTCTCTGTCACTACTCGTCAGATGTGGCTCAATCTCCTCTTCTATACGACGATCAGAGACCTACTTAGTACTTGCAGGTATTTATCTCTTTCCACCCCGTCCCTTGAGCATTCAGTTGAAATTGCTCCTTTTTGTTTGAAAGCATTAGATTTGGTACTTGTTCGATTTCTTAATTTGTAGCGGAGTTGATGCGTTCGAGGTGATGAAGCTCGGTGTTATATTGCCTTTTGATTTTCAATACTTAATTTATTTCTTCTTAGATATCTGTGTATCTCATGAACTGATATTTTGGGGAAAATGGCCGATACTTAGTTTAGTTAACAATTTGAATACATTTAGTGGGAAAGCACAATACGTGAAGTGAGCACAAGAATTTGGAGTCAACGTGTCATCATCTCCTGATCCTTTATTTCCTCATCTTGTTATTAAGGGTTACTACAAAGCTTATGTTAAGGTACCATACACTAAAATTGATTCGTGTTTATAAAAAAAATTTGTATTGTGTATATTTTTTTTTGACATTTTGCCAGGTCCAAGTATAGAATCCACTTAATTGAATATATTTGATGAATTCAGTCCAATTATAGAATTGGAAAATTTTGTTTATGTGGTTACATCTTTAATCCTATCACTAAATCAGATAGTTAAACAAAACGCAATTTTCAAAATGCTTTTTTCAAGCTTAGGTAGCTTGATGTACGCTTACTCTCCTGATTGTGATAGCAATTAGGACGTTCATGATGACGTGGCTTTCCAATTCCTTGTTGCATTCTTTTTTTTTGGAGGACAGTAAAGGGGATAAGCTAACATGGAATGAAAAGCTCATAAACTTGAACTTTGAATTTTTCATTGTGTTTTTAGGCTATCGTGACAAGAAGGAACTCGTTAAGTGGAGTTATGTACTCTGAGGAGCCAGCTATATTTGCATGGGAACTCATGAATGAGCCTTGTTGTGATTTCAGTTCATGTGCTCCCGTGCTTCATGTAAGTAAAACTTTTACCAATGCTTTTTTTTCTTTTCATCACTTAAATATCTGAATGAAACATGTTCTCTTTTTTCCTAGTTCGTCTTATGTTTGTGTTAATGCCTAAATGTCCAGGTGAACATTTGGCATCACAAGAACAAGAGAGTTCTGCAGCCAGACAAGAAGCAGATTCCGAGGATACCACCAGTTACATCTGCTATATGTCGTAGGAAGACGCTGAGCTGATGCCTTGCCTCCACAAGTCTTGCTTCAGATGCATCCCTAGGCACCTCTCAATTGTGAGAGATGCTTCTTCTGCAATGCAACTACTCAACTGTTGCTTTTGCTGATGGATTACATTTGTACTGCTACATAGATCACATAGCTGATGGATTACATTGTACTATTGCTTTTGTTGAATTGGTGCACATTTGTACTGCTATATAGAACACATATCAGATAGGTCACATTTGTACCGGTGCTTTTGCTCAACTGGTGAACATTTGTACTGTTGCTTTTGCTTGTGGATTAAAATAACTTATTGAATTTATATGATCACTTTTCCAACTAATTTTTACTTTCCAACCCAAAATTTGAAGGTTCTGTAAAAAAAAATGGTGATGTGTTGTAATTAAATGCATAAGATTATGAAGTGCACAGTTAATATTATAAAGTACATAAATAAAATGATAAAATGCAAGAATAAAATGAAGTGTATGAATAAGAATATGAAGTGCATGAATAAGTTTATGAAGTGCAAAATTAAGATTATAAAGTGCATAAATAAAATTATAAAATGCAAGAATAAGATTATAAAGTGCATAAATAAAATGATAAAGTGAAAAAAAAAGTGTATGAATAAGATTATGAAGTGCACAATTAAGATTGTAAAGTGCATAAATAAAATCATGAAGTGCATGAATAATGCACAAGATAGGATTTTAAAATCGATGTATTACAACAATTACTAAAAAAAAGTGAAGGAATTTGGTAGATCTTATCTCAATCAATTGTGGAAAAATAAGATACAATTGTGCAAATTTAGAATACAATTGTGTATATTTAGAACACAAGTGTGCAAAAGTAAGATGCATTTGTGCAGATTTAGAATAAAAGTGTGCATACAACAATTACTTAAAAAAAAGAGTGAATGAATATGGCAGATCTTATCTCAATCAATTGTGAAAACGTAAGATACAATTGTGCAAATTTAAAATACAATTGTGCAAATGTAAAATACAATTGTGCAAAAGTAAAATATAATTATGCAAAAGTAAGGTATGCCAAAAAACTCCTAATCTCATCACCTTTCTCAAACTAAGAATATATTTTAAAATTAGATTATGAAGTGCACAATTAAGATTATAAATTGCATAAATAAAATGATAAAATGGAAGAATAAAATCATGAAGTGCATTAATAAGATTATGAAGTGCACAATTAAGATTATAAAGTGTAAGAATGAAATGATAAAGTGAATGAATAAGGTTATGAAGGGCAAAATTAAGATAATGAAGTGCATAAATAAAATGATATAGTGCAAAAATAAGATGATGAAGTGCACAATTAAAATGATCAAGTGTAAGAATAATAATATGAAGTGCATGAATAAGATTGTGAAGTGCATAATTAAGATTATAAAATGCATAAATAAAATGATAAAGTGCAAGAATAAAATGATGAAGTGCATGAATAAGATTTTGAAGTGCACAATTAAGATTATAAAGTGCAAGAATAAAATGATGAAGTGCATGAATAATAATATGAAGTTCAACAACTCTTTCAAACAAAACATACGAGCTGATTTTTATTTTGAAGATGCACCAGCTGAATTCATTTTTTTTAAATCCTTCTCAAGATTGTGGTTGTTTATTTCTAATTAATTTGCACTAATATATCTTATTACAAGACTTTTATTACAAAATTATGCAAACTATGGAAATTATACACTTTAGCCTATGCAGGAATCGAACCCACGTCTTTGCACATAAGTACATTGCTCTCTCATTGAGCTAATAGGCTTTTAAAGCTTGATAAGAGCTAATATTCAAACGAAAGGGAATTTAAGCCTCCTTATTGTGAAACCAACAGTCATTTAACCTAACAAACTGATCAAACATTAATCTAATATATGACAACAACAAAAGCTACAAAAACATGTTTCACCAAAAAGGTATGCAAATCAGAGTCAATCAAGATAAATACTGATTTTTTGCCTCAGAGCCTTTCCAGGAATACTGATTCTTTGCCATCCTTGCAAGGACATGAATCCAAACCCAAAAAAAATAAAAAATTGAAGCTAACAGCAGCCCACACTTGCAGCTGCAGTAGCCTACACTTGCACCTGAAGCAGCTCGGGTCTTAATAACCACTTCTGTTTAACATTTTCCTGATCTATGCCAGCAGCTGCAGCAGCCTGTCCAAGCCTGATTTTTGGAGCCCACACTTTTAGCTGAGCAATCGCCTCCATTTACAGAACCTGATTTTTGGACATGAAAAGGTATCGGTCAAAATTTCAAACATAATCCCAAGGACGAGAGTAGAAAATCACACTCGGAGAAGTTCCCTATTACTGAGATACGGAGGGAAAAAAATTTGCCACTTTAAGAGTTTTTTGTATCACAATTAACCGTTTTGACAGAAGTGAGTTGCTCAAGTTTGACAAATATGATAGAAATAGCTAAGAATAAACAATGCAACTATGAATAAGGTTCACCTTGATGCCATTAAGTCAAAGCTGGAATCTAAAATTTTAAGTGAAAAAATAAGGTTATAAATTGCATGAATATGACTATATAGTGCATAAATAGAATTAATCAATGTGCACTTCATCCTCAATATAAAATATAAAGTGCACTTCACTCCCCTAGAATTAATAAATTGCACATCATATCTTCACTAAACTCTAAATAAGCATACATAAAACACTTGATCCTGAATCATGGGAAACTTCATTCAAATTTTCCTATTTCTGGAACAATCAATCATTGTCCCACATATGGTAAAGTGCAGTGGGAAAAAAGTCATTCCCATATAACTCTAAATATTCCTTTTTTCACTTGCTTGGAATAAACATAGTGAGATTTACATCTAATGAATTGCAAATCGAAAACATGGGCACACAAGAATAGGGATGTACTTGTTCATAGTAAAGTTCATGCACATAGACAGAGAAAAATCTCACTATAAGGAACATATCAATGACAATATCTCTAGAGTCTTTCCCCGCTAATAAGGCCTTGTGTTCTTAATAAACCAGAAGATCTGAGGTGATATAGAATCATTCTGGAATCCACACTCACCTAATAAAGAAAAATCTCAGGTAAGATATATGCTCATAGTTAGGAAAAACGGGAATCGGCTGGCAGCTGGGGATAAATTCACTTCCAAAAGACCAAGATCTAAATGCTAATGTCTTTATAATGTACTCTAAATTAGCCTCCAATTTATAAAATGCATCTGATCTTAGACAGTAAAACTTGAACAAAAAAAAGGTACTGATTTCTTCCTGAACAGACAAAAGCATCAGATTCTTCTTGCAGAGACCCATCTCGAACTTCAGTACTATTAAAATCACAAGCACAAAGTGATCATTTTAACAGTCAGATTGCAGCTTGCATTTTGCCCCATCAAAGAGTAGAGACTCCAAAACCAGGGATCATCACCGAGGATAAATATCATCAAAAGAGATTGAATCCAAATACCCGGTTGAGACTTGTGACCTGGTCTTGGGCTGACCATCAACTGACAGTGGCGAGTTCCTCATCTGGACTTATGGAGGCCATGACGGCACAGGGAGATCCAAAGACTGTCCAGTGAGCATAGAAATCCCCAATGACATGGTAGGCCAATTTTCTAGACAGTATTGGACACATAGCAATGCTATGTGTATGCATCTTTTCATTTCAGACTCAGAGCCTGTGGCTGCTACTGTTGGATCCAAAACATCTAAAATCGTGCCATTAGTCCAATTTCTCCATACCTGCAACAAGATCACGTGTACGACTAGTTCAGTTCCCTGCTAACAGAAAAGAAAATACATCTTTAGAAGCTGGATAAAAAAACACCTTCATATATAGAGCTAATGAGCTCTACTCTTTGAGGATGTCATAGATTCCATGCTATCTGGATAAAAAAAAAACAACACTAGCTACACTAGTGAAGTGCGAAAAATATTCTCGATCTCTTGAAATGCAGGAAAATAAAAATTGAATATCTCCATTGGAAGAATACATTAACCTTCATATGCCTTTTCCATTTAGACATTTCATCGAACACTTCAAAGGTATCAATGATACAATAACTACAACTTATACTTATGTTAGAAATTTAAACCAAAAGTCATAGAATCAGTATCATGGTCTTCCTCCCAGATTCACTCTTTCAAACCAATTAGGGCTCCCTGTTCAATTTTGAAACCGCCGATTGCAATTGCAGCATCCAAATGACCCAATCCTAAATTCCATCTATGAACGAAAAAGCGAGATCACGAAAATTGAAAGGAAAGACTAAATTCGAGTAAGAGAGGAGGGAGAGATGCATACTTGGAGGCGCGGGTTGAAGTAGGTGATCGACGACGCCAGCATCATCACCTGATCGACGACACTGGTGGGAGGCGCAGGTTGAACTACGCCATCATCGTTGTTGCCCATCTACGACGCGGGTTGCTGCTCTGTTGTAGATGAGAACTACGCTTGTGGTGAGGACATGGAAGGGGAGAAGGAGAGCAACGATGGATCGAGCCATGGCAGAATGAATCGGAAGGAGAAGAGAGTGGTCGAAGACGATGGCCTTTTGTTTCAGGCTTTCTAACGCGTCCGGCCCGTTTTTCTTTCAAATCGGTTCGGTTCAGTTCTTTTTTTTAAAGTCAGACCCGCGCAGCTTATTCCTTAATAACCTTATTTTCACTTTAAGCAAATTTTTCATCTTAAGCCCCTTTTTCACTTTAACCTCACAATATATATATATATATATATATATATATATATATATATATATATATATATATATATATATATATATATATATATATATATATATATATATATATATATATATATATATATATATATATAGATAGATAGATAGATAGATAGATAGATAGATAGATAGATAGATAGATAGATAGATAGATAGATAGATAGATAGATAGATAGATAGATAGATAGATAGATAGATAGATAGATAGATAGAGATAGATAGATATAGATAGATAGATAGATAGATAGATAGATAGATAGATAGATACTAGTGTAGGTCCCATCCACAAAGAATACATTAATACAATATTATAAATAATTTAGATAAATTCCAATAAATAATAAAATAATAATCTAAATACAAATATTTTTTCCATTAAAAAAATAATATAGATATCAATAAAATTAGTTCGATAGATTATATATAATCTAAATATCTTTTACATAGGTTCTCTCAAAATATAAAGGAGAAGTCGCCCAAGACATATGTCGGCTTCTCCTTAATCGTAGTTGTATGAACCAATTACAAAATTTTGAAATAATCAATATACGCATTAGATAAAATTTTATCATAACTCTATTTAATCAATATACCTATATACCTAAGATAAAATTATATGATAAAAATTTATTTTAACTCTATTTAATCAATATATCTGCATGTGCATAAGAAAAATTTGACCCAATTTGATTAGATATTTATATATTTTTAGAATATATTGACTAATTTTAAAATATATGCATAAGATAAATTTTTATTCTAATACTATTTAATCAATATATCTATATATGCATAAGATGAAATTTGATCCAATTTGATTAGATATGGATATATTTTTAGAAGTTATTAACTAATTTAAAAGACTGTTATATCAGATAAGATTTTACCTATTTTTGATATATATATATATATATATGAACATATTTTTAGAAGATAATAACTTTATCAATATATTTACATGGTCATACTAATTAAACAACTTTATCATTAACTTCATCAATATGAACATATTTTTTAGAAGATTTTAACTTTGACGAAATTGAAATAATACTTAACATGGTCATACTAGCTAATTAAATAACTTTATAAATAACTTTACCAATATGAAAAAAAAGATAAAAGGTTTTGGGTAAATTGAAATAATACTTAGCCGTGTAAAGATTATCAACTCTTAGAATTCAATTTTTGTTAATATATTTTCCCCAATTATTTTATATATGGATATAATTTTGGAAGAGTTTAATCACATGTTTTTAAGAAAAATCCATCGCGATTGCGGATAAAGAAGTAAAATTTTCATATCTTGAAGGTATTGATATATTTTCTCCAATTATTTTATATACTACTGTAATAAAATATAAATTCATTAAGATTTGAGAAATCAGAAGTATGGAAGAAATTAATTAATTGAATAAACAGGTTTTAATATCAAATTTATTTAAATTAAAAAACCATAAACAGTGCGGGTACTGAACTAGTTTATAAGGTAAAAGGTATAAAACATTTGCACAATAAAGTCTAAATTTGGAGTCGATCGACAAAATAAGGCCATTTTAGTCTTCATGAAAATTTTGAAATAAAGGGCAGGGAATTCAAAGTTCTTAGTAAACAAAAAACCACGTTTCATCACTACTTGCATTGACTCCATTCTTAACCATCACTTCATCTTTCACGAAGGTTCTCCGATCGATCGAACTCAAAATTAATTTCATGTTTGAACTTTGAATGATCACTGCATGCAAAAATTCAAATGTTGATTTTTATAAATATGAAACAATTTTTTTTTTTTTTTGAGCAATAAAGATGAAACAAATGACAAAAACTAATTTAATTAACTAGTAAATATATCATTAACGTAATGGTCTCTCTCTCTCTCTTATATGCACGTGGAATTAAGAGAATTTAAATCAGAAATATATTTTATGATTTTTTAATATTCTTCAAATACTTAATCCTATACAAGTTTTAAAATGACTTACTGATCGATCGACTAGGCGTATTAAATTGTGTACGTAGTGGCATGGCAAGAAAGAAAAAAATGTACAGTACTCCTATAGGCTATATGATATACGTAACGTAAATTACGTAATGATGGGCGCCCACCATTGTGGGTTTTTTGTTCAAGGATCAAAATTCAAAGTAATGGAGCTTGTTCTTTGTTTATGACTATGCAATATGCATGCACTTGACTACTTGTTGGTCTTTTTTCTTTTTCCTTTAAAACAAACTATAGTCAAGATATTCAATTCCTGGATAAATAATGATAGCCGGGTAGACCCCATACATGGGAAAAGTATCGACCATACAACGGCTAAAACATCCTAACACCATCTCGACCATATTATTGTTTAAATACGAGATTTAGTACCCGCACAGTTATACAGATGCTTTTTATATAATAATTGTATACATATGTAAATATTTATGTAAGTTAAAATATAATTACCAAGGATTCTTATCACTTTATCTAAATTCCTTTTAAATTTTAAATAAATTTTATATTAACACTCGTCCAACTAATGATTTTCCTTTACTATAGTTGCATTAATGAATAATACATTATAAATTCGAAAATCTATTAGCTTCCACAACTAAACTAAAATAAACTAATTATTTTTATTCATAAATGTTATAAGACCTGACTATAGATTATTATTCATATATATAACCTTCATTATTATCATTGAAATGAGAATAGTTGATTAAAGTAAATATATAATCAAATTATAACAAAGTAATTTATTAAATGGATCTAATCGTTCTTTATATATTATCCCATGAATCAAAACTACAAAAGATTATATGTTTTTATTGAAAGTAATTTTAAAAAAAATAATTGGTTAAGATTTAGAAAAAAGAAAAGAATTAATTAATCATACCAAAAAAAAAGAAAAGAATTAATTAACTACTTATTTAAAGAAGCTAGTAATTTGATTTATAATAAAGAATTATTTATTTAAATATAGAAAAATCTTTAATTGGTTAACAAACAAATCTATATTAAAGGAAAAGCCGCCACATGACATATGCGACTTCTCCTTTAGTATTATTAATTGATTTAAATTAATGTCTACATTTCAATATTATGCACAAATTGAATTTCAATAATTCTTTGAGTTATCAAAATGTACACATTTCTTTATATATAAATTGTTTATATACATATGTGTGTGAATACCATATCTTCTCATATCTAAAAACTTTTACTAGTTTTTTTTTTTAATTTGACTAGTTTTTAATAAATAAAGGACATCCTCATTGCTTATTTTTGGATTTTCTTTCCCCCCCTTTTTTTTAATTAATTTTACGTTTTAGAGAAGAAAGAGTGCAAAATACAGTACATATAATCAATAGAGTAAAATATCAAAAAGTGATGTTCATTTTAGTATACCTGATGTAAATTTGTACATTTATACACTCGATCATTTGAGATGGCCTGCAGATGGAGTGAATATATAAATCAAGGGTTTTCCAAAGGTGGTGTCTTTTCCCATCAATTTTTTTGGGGGGAAAGGAAAGTGATTGCGAAAGATTCAATTCTAGATGCAGTCTATCTAAATGTATCATTCGGAATGAAAACTTGAAATTTAAAATGAGAGGAAGTGTCATTGAAAGAGATAAATGAGATTCAGAAGGTTAGCTACGCGTATAATTCATTTTCTAAAACTATGCGAAATTTAAATGTCTAAAAAGTTGAATACATTCAGACGAGTGAGATAATCATTTTCACCTCACATGAACAATCAAAATGCCCCCTCAAAATATTAACACTATAGAGGTTATCACTTTCAATCTATAAATTCTGAATATTGAATATGGTAGCTTTCTTAAGACTATCTAGCTCAAAGATAGAGCACCAGTCTCTGACCCTTTACAAAAATGTACAAGCATCGTCCACCCTTCAAGCTAGCCACATTTGTAACGAAATCCAGTGATGTAGTTAGCTCTGTTAGGGACCGGAGAGACTCATCAGGGTTTAGCATTAGGGTTGACATTTCCCTCTTATATTTAGTTTTCTTCTAATTGGGTTAATGGGGATCCCTTTGGCATTACCATTACCATTACCATTTGTATTAAACACTTAACACTTACTAATACTTCCCTTCTTGTTGAGAATGTGTTTATTTGTCAGTAAGAAACAAGAGTTATGTTGAGTTTATTTTATTTTTTATTATAAGGTCGAGTTTCACCCTTCTAACATAAAAGGTTAACGTATTGTATAAGGTTTCACGCTCTCTTATATTTTGATATTTATTTTCACTCCACTATGAATGTAGGATTCCAACGGTTTCATTCACCTCCTCTCTTTCTCTCTTTCATTTGCAAACTTTATAGATCTCTATGTAGTTTATAGATCCCACGATCTTTAGCCACCACTCTGCTAACCACTCGGTGAATGTATTGATGTATGTTGATTATCTATTAGGCATCTCTCCAGACTCATCCTTATCCTACAATTTTGTGAAGGAAGGGTGGTACCTCTACGAGGGTCATTAATCCGTCCAAAGATAACCCACACTTAATAAGCTAGTACATCCAATATGTCCAGGTGTCGATCCAGGGGAAACTTAACCTCTTCTTAGGTATTTCTCTTGTCAACAAGTAGTAAAAGCAAATGGCTGTGAAAGTAATGGTGAA
The DNA here is from genome assembly GCA_037127255.1 of Persicaria tinctoria. NCBI lineage: Eukaryota > Viridiplantae > Streptophyta > Magnoliopsida > Caryophyllales > Polygonaceae > Persicaria > Persicaria tinctoria. Next base: position 25,671,711 of record JBANSL010000010.1, read on the forward strand.
TTGAATAACAGAAAATAAGTAAACAGAACAAAAGTGGGTTGTAAGTGATTTGGGAGTGAATCAGTTCCTTATAAATTCATAACAATGGTTGGCATGACAATCATTGGATCATTCACAGTTGTTGTTACTCTATCGGTTATTCTAGCATATTGGTTTTTGTGTGCAAAGAATGCGTCTTACTCTAACATAGGGGATGATCAGCATTAATTACCCAATCTTTTTTTCACTTTAATAATATAATTCATAGTCTTTAGAAAATTGTCACCTAGTTACTCAGTACCTCAACTTACTTGGCAAACATGGGTGTCATGAATGACCCCGGTTACTCAATACCTCAACTTACTTGGCAAAATCCACTTGAATATCTTGTGACGCGAGTCGCAAACATTAGTGTTATGAATGAACCCGGTTACACAATGTCAAGCTTACTTTCCTAGTGACTGAGGCAAACCGTCGTATGTAAACCTCACCAAAGAAGTGCCCACACAAATAACTAGTATAGCGATAAGTGCAGGGTCGAACCCACAGGGAAATCTAAGATTCAAGATCCAAGCTACTTTACCAAGAAGTGGAAAATAAACAAGTAAATATGAGAAATAAAACTAAAGATCAAGATTGCAAATGAAATAAAAAAGCATAAGAATGAAGGTTTTTATAACAATTCAATAGAGAAAATAGCTCCACCTGCACTTTCATCGACATTGGCTAGCTTAATTAGTCCTAGACATAAACTCAAGTTGTATAATTCCTTTTACTTACATTCCTCCCATCTTAGTTTGAATAGATTAAAGCATAAATAACACAATTAATCTCGTACACCTTTGTCCAACCTAAGCATGGACAAAAATTTAACATAAATATAACACAATTTCCTAAGAATCTAGGCATATGAATAACACCAAATATGCAAGTTAACTGATGTTTAAGACATATGTCGATAACCCTACTTATTCATGATCAAACGAAGGTTCTCACAATCCTAAGCATGCTACTGCGGAATTCATTCAATGACGAAAGAAAAAATACCTAGCAAGATACTATTATGGTCGCGAATCACAATAATATCATCAATAATCGCAAGGGAAATCGAAAGAACAGTAGGGAACAACTGAATTTAACCCTCACAAATCACCAACAAAGTCTTCGAAACACAGGTGAAACAAATAACGAACTTATCCACTCATGGCTTACCTAAATCTCCTTCTAATTAATGGAAAATTAAGAAAACTTGAACGGATGAATAACCTATGACAAATTATGATTGAAAATCTGAGAAGAAGTGTTCTCCAATGTCTATTTCGTGGCTTTCCACAATCGAGGAGAAGATCCCCCTAAAAACCTAGATACTTTCCTTAAAGATAACGTGAAAATAATCCTAAAATAATATAAAATATCCTGAAAATATTAAAACTGAAAATAATAATAAATAAGACTAAATATCTCTTCCTTAAACCATAAGGAATATGTCATCAATAGATTGGATCAAATTTCCTTTTGTGGAGAGAGGATTTGGTCTTCAAACAAACTCTCCCTGCGCACTTTCGCTGTCGCGACAGGTCTCTCGCGGCCATGACAAGTTGTGTTCAACAATGCTTCTCGCGGGCAGCTCCCCAAGGTGAAACGGTGATCTCGCGGTCGCGACTTGGCACTCGCGGCCGCGACTCATGTCAGAACTATGTGTTGTTGTTCTCAACCTTTGCTTTTCATGCTCTCTTTTCCTTTGGTTTCTTCCTCTTCTTTTCTCCATTATGAACCTTTCGAAGCTAACCATACGCCGGATCTACGAATTTACATAAAACAATCGAAATAGCGTAGTTTCTGAACTTTCCAACCAAAAGGACATAATATTAAATTACTATAAAACATAACCAAATACCCATGAAATGCAACTAAAACAACTCTATTATGCCTATTGAAATATGAATTATCATCTATAGGATAATTTTGACACTGTTTTGCGTGAATCATACCCATGGGTGTCATGCGTAGGTCCGGTTACTAAGTATCTTAACCATTTCCACTTTATTTTATTTAATAAATAAATGCCTCCCAAACGTTTTTTGAAATTCCGCAGGTTAACAGACATGTGAGTTGGTGTTAAAATGGATGACCAAATCAATATCAAAAGGTAGAAACATATGAAGAGTAATTCACACAATCTAAGCAAAATAAACATTCATGGGAAACATTCTCACAAGGGTTATGTTTTGCCGAATATTAATCAAGAATGGAAACTCAAATCATGCATGCTCAATTTGATCCACTTAAAATGGTTTCACTTAAAACCATAGTTTTGAAAAGGCTATTCACTTTAGCCTAAGTATAGAACTTTCGTGATCAAAATTAATTTTATAAAAACATTTCGAGGACTAAGATAGTTGAGAATTTGAGTAAAAACATAAAAAAAACCGAAACATAAAAAAAACAAACCAAATAAATAATAACTTAGCTAATAGAGACGGATGGGGTGGTGCTCATTGCTGTGGTGGTGGTTGAGGTGGAAACCGCTGCTGAAATATGTCAATGAAGCTTGTCATCCTCTGGTCTTACAGATCCATCCTTTGCTGCATGGACTACCAACACTGTCATGTTGCTGTGGGATCTCGAAATCTGCAACGGCGGGGGCCATAGGAATAAAGCTAGGGAGGGGAATCTCGTGTATGCCTTTAGGGCGAGGGAACCATCGAAAAGGAGGAAGGTCTCCTACTAGATGACCAGCTTGGGTTAGGGCCTCGTGATTCCAGCGATATAACTTAGAGAGGAAGTCATCGTCCTCGAGCTCCAGGCTGACACGAACAGCTATCATGGTAATGAGGCATTCAAAGGAAATGGTGTGTGTGTGTCACGATGAGCACCTCCTTGTCGCATCTCAAAACAAGCATAAAGGAATAGTTGAACCCAGTCTGGAATCCGTGTACCCTCTAGAGTGTGACAGAAGACATATGCCGAGACATTCATGGCGACCTTGTTGATCTCCGCTTACCCGATGAAAGTGTTGTACAACACCATATGACATAGTCTCAAGGGAGGGTGAGTGATGATGTAGTTGTAGTTCTCTCCAGACATGGCTACTTCCCTAGTAACTAGCTGCCAAGTTAGCTTAGGATCTGGCTAACTCTTTGCCAAAAGATAATCCTCAGAAGAAGGTGTTGTGATCCCAACATAACGGGTGATTGATGAGTGAGGGCGTTGAAAACAATGGTCCCCGAGGTGGAACTCGATCTCTACGTCAGGAGATCTTAGAGTAGAGATAAACTAGTGAGTTAGAGCGGGGCAAGTTTGGGCGCCTTTAGTTAGAAATCGCCCGAGACCACCTTTTTGGAGGAGGGTGATCGTGTGCTCGATAAGCACTAATCGTTCGAGAATCGTGGCATCGAAAAACTTCGTTGATGCTTATTTTCTCTCAACTAAATATTTCCAAATAGCCCTAGTTTCTTCATTTAGGTTATGAGCTTCTTTCATAAACCTAACTATAGTCATGGTGGCCGAAAAAATAAGGGAGAAGATGGACTTACGCGGAAAAGATGAAGAACGGCTTCTGCAGAAGGATCAGCGGGCGCCGACCTCTGGGTTCCTGAGTTCCGGCTTGAAGATTGGAGGTTTGAGCATCCCTCAAAACCTCCGGCTTCCTTCACAAAAGATGCTCCAAATGCGATTCTTGACCCAAATATAGAAGAAAACGGGATTTTGGTAAAGATTGAAAAAGTGAACGAATTTGGGAGATGGAGTTTTGGTAGGTAGATGGTATAAAAATGTAGATCAGGACAAGAGGATCGAGGTCGTACAATCAATTTCTTGAATGGAGGCCCGAACGGGCAATGAATGAAGAAAAAGAGAGAGATGGAGATGGGTGGAGGTATGTCGGCACAAAGGAGAAGGGGGGGGGGGGGGGGGTTCGGGTTTAGGGAGGAAGGAGAAGGGTTTGGGATTTAAATTTTGGGTGGGGCCATCCGAAATCTCTAAGGGAGATTTCTAAGGAATCATCAGAGGGTGCCGATGCTCAATCGACAGGCGTCGATGCTCAATCGGCGGGCGTCGATCCAAGGCTAGTGTCGGGGGCACCGATACTAGATCAGCGGGTGCCGATTTCTTTATTTCCCCGTTCCTCTCTTCGTTGGTCATAGGGTGTGCCTCTAAAGCCATGTTTTTTGCTTCTGAAGCCATGTTTTTTGTTTTTGTTTTTTAAAGAGTAAATTAAAATAAAATAAAGCAAAATAACAAAAAAGGAAAAATATGAAAGCGTACAACGTACCTTGGGTTGCCTCCCAAGTAGTGCCTTTGTTTCTAGTCATTGGCTCGACTAAGTCTTTGTTTAGTCGGCTTTAGCTAGTGGTGCTTGTAATGTCATCTCTTCTTCGATCACAAATTCCTTATCGCCACGATAGTATGGCTTTAGTCATTGGTCGTTGACTTTAAAGATGTTCCCACTGTGATCGTCTTTGATGTCAACTGCTCCGTGAGGATAGATGTACATAACTGTAAATGGCCATCTCCAGTGGGATTGGAGTTTTCCTGCAAAATTTTTGAAACGAGAAATAAATAATAAAACTCTATCTCCAACCTTGAAGTAATTCTTTCGAATGTGCTTATCATGCCCGACTTTTGTCTTGTCTTTATAAATTAATGCATTTTTATATGAGTCAAGCCAGATTTCTTCTAATTCTTGTAGCTTCAGTTTCCTGAATTCTCCAACTTCATCAAGTCTCATGTTTGCATGCTTTACAACCCAGTATGCTTTGTGTTGGAGTTCAACTTGAAAATGGCATGCCTTTCCATAGATTAGTCGATATGGTGACATCCCTAGGGGTGTCTTATAAGTTGTACGATATGCCCAAAGTGCATCATTTAAACTTAGACTCCAATCCTTCTTGTCTAGCCGAATGATTTTTTCTATAATCCTCTTGATTTCCCTGTTTGATAATTGCCCACATGAGCTTAAGAGAAGAAGTCGGCCTAGCGACTTAAACCTCTAGAGCATGTACATAGACTACTACTTTTAGGGTTTTGGTTTTTAGATATTTGGTTTTGTTTTGAACTTGGTTTTGGATTACTTTTTTTGTTTTGTTTTGATTTTCTAACAAGTATAGGTGCAAGGGCAACATATTATGAACCAAGGATGGAGTATTGAAGACCACTCGACATTGACTCACCTAGTCGATAACGAGTGACTATATTGAGCAGTTGTGGCCAAATTTGGCCATCCTAATGCTGCATCGACTACCCTTGGAATGAGCTGCACTCGACATCGATTGAGGCCTACTTGACGTCAACTCCTAGCATCGGACTACAACATCTAGTTCGAGTTTCTATGCTCGTTTCTAGTAAGTTTCTTCCTTTAACCTTGTTTTTATATAGTGAGGACACTGTAATGTTTAAGTATGGGGTGGGGGGAAAGGCTTACTTATGTTTGATCTTATTTTATTATTCTCTTGCATTGCTCCTTACATGGTACTTTGGATATATGTTTAGTTTTATCTTTATGCTTAAGGTTATAGTCCAAAGAAGAAAATCTTTAATAAAATCACCCCCATTAAAAATTTGAAAAGTGTCATGGAAGTTTTAACAAGACTCGACGATGCAAAAGTAGATTCAATAGAGATATTGCATGAAATTGCCTAGTAAAGGGAAGTCATAATGAAGTGCATAATTTTTAGAAAACCATGAAATGAGGTAAAATTGATGTTGTTTTTTACATATGCATGATAAGAGGATAAATGACTTTATATTTTTCATATGAGCTTATTTTCTATACATCCTACGCATACCTATGCTTATTTGCATCACAAAAGCCATATTATGAGCCTTATATCATTACACTTTATTTTTGCTCCACATGTTATATATATTGCCCATTTTGTACCTTATTACCTATCCAGGGATTATGTTGAGAATGGAAGTCATCTTTGGAGTTGTTATATGGTTGTTATTATTATTGGAGTTTGATGGCATGATGATTGATTTATGTATGGAAAATTTAATGAGTGAAAAAAAATCTGGTCACCTAGGAGTTGAGGATGATCGACCCTGCTTGCTTGAGATATTAGTTCAGGCAAGATGGGACACAAGGTGAGGAGAACGAAGCACTCATTAGTATCCAGGGTCATTCATGACACCCATGTTTGCGACTCGCGAAAAGGTAGTGACGCGATCATGGAATTTCACCTATACTTATTACCTCATTGTGATGACAAAATGTCTTAAAATACCCGGAAGCCCTAGTTGAGATGGACGGTGATCAGATTGTATACTTATTAGTCAAAGCGATGGGGGTGATCAGTTTGGCTCCCGATGAGTTAATTCACTGTTCAATCATCGTTTTAAGAGGAAGTCAGGTGATGTTCTTATTCCAAGAATGCTCTTCTCCGATCAAAGACCTTAAGAACTCAAATCCGGGGGTTTTAAGTCGAGGAGATATGCAGAGCTCTTCTTTTTCTCTCTTGAATCAGATCCCCTTCTTTTGGGTTGGAGGGGGGTATTTATAGGGAGGCCAAGCGAGCAACTTACTGGCGACCTCATGGTTTAACAGGGGACACGTGTAATGCATGCCCTTACGCTAGTGAGCTAGGTATTACACGTGACCTTGTTAGAGAAGAGGTCCTTGTCCCATCGAGCTGCTTGTTTGAGCACCGAAGAGCCACGAGGTATTTGTGGGACCTGTTATGGATTCCATGTACGCTTACGTTAATTATCTTGATCGTGATATGATCTAGATTGAGAATACTTAGGGTGTGGGACCTGGCCAAGGTCTGATCAGGTACTCTATTCGTGATGAATCTTGTAGAGGAACTAAATATCTTTTGTGTTGGGTGGCCTATCTATGATGTCATGTCCATGTTAATTAATAGGCCTATTTTCTATGGCATCGTCATATCTCCTTGTAACCGGATCGCGAGTGATATGTCGTTCACGATTGGGTTTCGACAAATACGATGCTTCCCGCCAAAAGCTTTTTATTGGATGGGCCTGAACTGAGCCCAGTGTGTTTTTGGCCCAGTTGAGGGTGACCCCACAAAGACCTATAAGCGAGGTTTCTATTCTTTAGCCCTTTCATTTTACATTTCCAAAGTCAGAAGAAAGGAGAGAGAAAACCGAAGGGTTTCTGGTTTCTCGAGAGACGAAGCCGGGGTTAGAGGGTGGTTTTTTTTCCAGTTTTCCAAGCTTGTCGGTGCCCCTTTTCTACTTCTCTTGAGTAAGTGTTTCTCCAATCTCCTTCACGTTTCATTTAATCTTTAGATTCGTAGTTGTAATTAGGTTTTTTTAGAGCAGGAGGAAGAAACCCTCGGTGGGAAACCCGCCTTCCCCCAGCGAGGGGCACGACAGTTATAGGGCACGGACTGGGGGTGCTTCCCTGGTGTCCCATTCATTCTCTTTCTCTTCCCCCCTTAGTTTATAGTTAACTTTCCTAGGGGGATTCTGAGTCGTCCGGCGGTAGTATGGCAGTGTTGGGGTAGGGTAGTGTTTTTCTTGGAATCCTTGAAGATTTTCGACGGTGGTGGGTGGTCGAGACATTTCGCCTCCCTTCCTTTTTGCTTTTCTGGAAGAGACTTCTCGAGAATCGAGAAACTTTACAGAGGAGACAAAAAGGCATTTTTTAGCCGTCATCCTCCGAGGGGAAACGTCTTTTAATTTCTCTCTCGAGGGGCGCGTGAGGCACCAATATAAACCTAGAAAGGGTTTTTTGGCGCCAAATCTGTTTCAATCACGATGCGAGAAAGGTCATTTCCCCTTGTTGATTTTTTCTTTCTTTACGTCTTTCCAGGGGCTTTTAGCTTAAGATGTTGAATAAAAGTGATACCCAAAACCAAAGTATGGGTTACGAGCACGAGGAGGTTAGCTCCTCACAAATAAGAACGAAAACTCCAATAGATGTTGGTTCAGAATCTACAGCGATTCCCGCCCCTCCCCCGCAAGGTAAAAAATCGCGTGAGGTGAAGAGAAAGAAAGTTAATCACGGGGCCGATCAGAGCGCGAAACGACGGAAAATGATCAAGTCTATCAAGCATCCTTTGGCGAGGGATGATCCTGAGTATTATCATACCTCGGAATCTATTAATGAACCGAGGAAAGGCGAGTCATCTCGCGTAGCCAAATAGAGTAAGAAATCTATCCGCGTGGTTCCAAGCGATTTTGCTGTTCTTCCTTATAAACAAACAGAGGTAGACAATTGTAGCTTTAATGAAGGCTACGCCCTTGCAGCCCCTCCTCATTTCCCAATGATTTTCAAGGAGCGCGTGGCTCCAACCGCAACTAAAACATTGGGAGAAAAATCAATTCTTGAAGCTGAGCACTTGGAGACGGTGGCTAAGCTTTATCCATGCCCGGTTGGGGTAGAAATTGGCTTGGCTACCAAGAACGGGGGATGTTTAAACACATACAAAGATCACATCGTTGTTCACCTCGGAAGCTTGCTTCAGGGGTTTCGTCTTCCTCTACCCCGACTTTATTCTAAACTCTTGGAGCGTATTAAGCAATGTCCGGCACAGCTTGCCTTCAATGTGTGGATGTATCTTGCTACTTATGTTATGAGGTGTGCCGTCATTAAACATACATCGACGGTAGATTATCTTCTCTCGGTTCTTTCTTTAAGACATAGCGAAGGACTAGTATTTGCTTCTCTATCGGGGAACATAGTTGAGAGATTGTCCAGTAACTCGAGGTGGCGAAAGAAATGGGTTCTTGTTTGCGATCCCACAAAAACCTTCTTGAATTTTATGATAACACCCGACGACTACGCCACTCCCTCTAAAAATAAAAGCATTGTGATAGAAAGATGCATGGCCGCTTTTGGGGAGGGGGTCTCGTCAAAACGGCGTTGGCAAGAAGTTGTAACTTCGGCTCGCCTAGAGATGGCCGGGCTCAATCTCTCGCACCGTCCAGGTTGGTGTCTAGGTGTTTATGCTTTCTTATTATTTTGATCATGATTTCTCTTGACTGACCTTTTGACTTAATTCTTTTGTAGATATGTTGATCGATAAAGCAAGTATTTCCGAATTGGCGAAGAAGAAAAGTGATGCCAGGACTGTTGTTGCTATCACTCTGCATGTGGGTGATAGGCAACATATTGTATCCCCCAACTCCCCCGCCCCTCCCCCACATGATAAAGAGCTCAAAAGGGAAAATGCCTATTGAAGATAGGCAGAGTTCATCAAAGGACAACCTACCTTTGATTCGACGCGAACAAAAAAGACAAAGGGAGGAAGAGGGAAACATTAGCCTTCTATGTGCCGAGCCATTCACCTCATCAGGGATTTCTATGACTGCGTACCAGCAACCTAGGTTTGACCTGCTCGATTTTAAGAAATTGGGAATTCCTGGAATGAGCTGCCCTGCTGAAAGGGAATATCTTCACCATCTAACAAACGAAGATTTGTTGGAGCAGGGTCTAAAGACCGGGGGCTGGGTATATCCTCCTTTGCGATTTATTTTTTCTATTTATTTCATTTCAGCATGTTCATTATTCTCCGTACATTTTCGTAGGGTAACCTGCAATGGGCCGAGATGGCCGGGTGCTTAAGGAAGTATGATGACAAGGTGAGGGAGTTAAGGGCAGTAAACAAGAGTCTGGAAGCGAAAGTGGAAAAGTTGAAGGATGCGGAGCTTCAGGAGGTGACTATCAACGGCTTGAAAGACGCCTTGGAAAAATCCCAAAAGGATATGGAGGTGGTAAAAGGTGAGTTGGATTTTTCGTGAGTCGAACTTTTGAAAATCCAAGAGATGGGGTCTGAGCATGAGTCGGAGATTACACGCTTAAGCAATCGGATCAGGGAGCTCGAGACTGAGTTGGGGGCGGCACGCGAGGAGCTTATCAACGTGAAAGGACAAATGGAGCATTTTACTTCTGGTGAGGATGTTGTTCTTACCAAGAACACACTTCACGAATTTATGCTAAGCGATGAGGGCCAAAAGTGGTTCACCGGCTTCATTGCGAAGAATGGCCGGGGTTGATTAGGTGGTTATCTCGAGACAGATGGGTAGGACGTCCTTTATGATAAGCTGACCGATGTCTTTATGCAGGGAGTGGATGGTGGGGTTGTCCAGAGCGTGAATCATTTTGCTCATCGTGGGGACTTTGTGAGAATGTTTCCCTTCATCTATGATACTGATGACATGAAACTTGAAGATCCTTCGCGTGATCTTCCTCCGCCGCTCAACGCTCCTCTCGGCGAAGTTGCAACCCTTGAGCCTCCTTCTGCTAGTGAGGTCGACCCTGAGCAGCTTCGCGATGAAAACAACGACCCTCCGATTGGCGCTTAACAAGTCATCCTTCCCCTTTTTATCAAATATTTGAATCTGTTGTGTTTTGAGAACCACGTTTAAAACATTTCTGCTCGTGGTGCGAGCTTTTATGCTCTGTTGTGGTTTGTATCTCGTTTCTTGAAAGGGAAAACATTTCTACCCATAACGGGCGACATGCCTTGTTATGGTATTTTGATGCTGTGAATATTTTACTTTCGGCTTTAGTATATGTCTGTTTATGCTTTTTGTTCTTTTTTCTAGATTCTAATATATTATTAATACATTTTTATGCTTATGACTAGAGTTAAGCTTGCTTCTGCTTTCCCTTTGCTAGAGAAATTATTCGCGGTGCCCTTATCTATCTCCTATTATTGAGCGTTTTATGAAATTAATCGCGAGATGACAAAACATAAGGGTTCGCAGATATGTTTCATATTGAAGTGCTAAAAACACTTTTATTTTAGCTCTACATAAAGTAGAAAATCACATATCACGTATATCTATATTTCTTCACAACACAAATAGTCAGGGAGTACATCTCTGTTCTCTTCTGGGCCTGGTTGTTCTATGGTGACATCAAAGTGTGATTCTCCTTGGTATTCGAAAGCGAGGCAACTTCCTATTCTTAGGTTGTTAGATGTCACGAAAGATCGCCATCCTTCTAATAGAGAGAACCAGTCCCCTTCATCTCTTTCGACCAACACCAAGAATTCTTGGGTTGAAGGAGAACATAGGATTATTTGGTTTATTACGTCGTCTTCGAATTCTCCAAATATGTAAGGTAAGGGGAGCCTATGTAGTTGGCTTTCTCTGAGGATGATTTGGATGAACTTTGGATTAGGAAAAAGCATTGTATTTGTAATGAAGGTAGGTAGGGGTACTTCGCCTGGAATCATATTGATACTTGGCATTGTTTCTCTCCCTCTTTTCCTAGACGGATCTTGTTATGGAGGGGGAACTCTTTATTTATATTAGGCCATTGCTTGCGGAGATAAGCATTGCCTTTCTGGGTTGGCTTGAGGTGTCCTGAAGCTAGTAGGTGTGTGTTGCGCGTTAGTTTTCCGTATCACAAGGTGTGTTACGTTTGTTTGTTCGTTTGTTGGTGTTCTTTGAACAAGGGATGAGTTTTCCAGGTGGTTTCTGTAATTACTATTGATCCCTATCAAGCTCGTGGAGCGGATAAGGTGTACTTGTTGTGGACTTCGTTGTGCGCATCTTGTCTATTACTATAAATGGGAGAGTTCCTTGGTAATTTGTGGCGCAGTTTGGCAATAATGACGTCTGCCTTGCCGATAGGTATTGCAGGTCAAACCGTTCCCCGCGTGAGAGGATTTACCCTAGATATAGTGGTAGAGGGACACTTGTACAGACTAGTGAGTTTTTATTAAATACTTTGGTTTTATACCTGGGAATTGATTTTTATGAAATTTTTATTATTTGTTGTAGTCGCTGCCGCAAGTGTATCGTGATTATGGTGACGACGCCCTTGGCCCTGTACCGCTATGGACGCGAGTAGATGAAGAATTTGTGGTGATGACTGAGCCCTTGGGCCTTCATAATTACTAGTTTACATCAGGTTGGCCTGAGTTTGTTGTTTCTGATGAGCTTCAGATGGGAACACGCTTGATCTTTGAATATGAAGGGCACTCTTGCTTCGATGTCGTTGTCGTGAACCATGGTCCAGATCAAAATGGTGATGTTGATTTTTCCGTTTGGTGTTAAACGGAGTAGTGGGGGACTTAGTATAGTAAATAAACCAGAGTGAGCGTGTTACCTTTGTTTGCTGATAAGTTGTCATCATTATTGAATTAAAATCTAGGTAATCACCAGCGTGCTTTACGCGATTGGAAGACATAAAAAGCAATCTCCAACGTCCTTGGATGTTGAGGAGATTGAATTAAAACTGAAATAAAACTTAGGTGATCTCCAGCGTAATTTACGCGATGGAGAGACCTAAAAACAATCTCCAGCGTCCTTGGGCGTTGAGGAGATTGAATTAAAACTGAATAGAACCTAGGTGATCTCCAACGTAATTTACGTGATGGAGAGACCTAAAAACAATCTCCAGCGTCCTTGGGAATTGAGGAGATTGAATTAAAACTGAATTAAAACTTAGGTGATCTCCAACGTAATTTACGCGAGGGGGAGACCTAAAAACAAACTCCAGCGTCCTTGAGCGTTGAGGAGATTGAATTAAAACTGAATCAAAACTTAGGTGATCTCCAACGTAATTTACGCGATGGATAGACCTAAAAACAATCTCCAGCGTCCTTGGGCGTTGAGGAGATTGTATTTGAGAGAGAAACAAAACTGAATCACATAGTGAAATAAGGGCTTTTATTGATAGTTCGCGTCTACATCAGGCTGCATAAAATAGAAGTACAACCTAGTGAACTAAAAAATTAGATTCAATGGAAACCGTTTGCTTCTGGTCCATCATATCCAGTGGCATCAATCTCTTCTTCGATGTCGTAGCCCTCTTTTTCCAAAAAATGGACTTCGAATTTTGCTTCGCCCAGGTGAGTGAAAATTATGGATGTTTCCAGCTCTAGGCCGTGAGTTTCGACAAAGTTTCTCCATCCGCGTTCTACCCAGTGTGATCCATACGCGTCCCCAGTGATATAAACAGGGAAATCTTTGACGATATGGGTGGATAAGAATATTTGCTTGAGTACCTGGTGCTTAAAATGCTCACTGAAGCAATATGGTAACATCATGCGTATGTATTGCTCGTCCCTTACTAAGTGGATATCGAAAACAAGGGGATTGTTTGAATTTTGATCTGCGGTATTAGTTGCCATCTCTCTTGTTTTGAAAGTGTTTGTTTTTTGTAGATCAGGGTGTGCCCTTTATTTATAGGAAATGACCTTATATAGTGGTGGAGGGCGGTTTGGCCCAAATATTCTTGTGATAAATGACTGTTTCTGGATTTGAAGTACTCCAATGGATTTGGTCGGGTTTTGAAAAGATTCTTGCCATGTGTAGGCCATGCAGAGTATCTAGGGAAATCTCAAATTCGGACTTCCTTCCCAGCTCAACGCATGCACTAAATGTGTTTGCCCATTTTCGAGGTTTGTATTGCTTTATTCCGTATATAAAAAGGTGTGGTGTTTGTAGCAATCTGTTTATCTATCTGTTTTGTTTATTATTATTTCTTGGTAGAGAGATGGCGCCTCCCAACTCTGAAATGCGAGATTTTTACCGTTGTGTTGACGTAGAGGAAAGGCTCCAACATTTGGTAAGATCTTCATGTTTGTTGTGCTTTACATCTGCTTGGGTTTGAATCCTCATGAAGTAATGCTCTTTGTTTTGCAGCCTCTCCCTTGCGCTTTCGAAAGGATGTATGGCCATGTTGTATCCGACCATGTTCGCTAAGTTTCCTCAACTGGTCAAAACTTTTGCATTGGTGTTTTTAAGGATATCTTAAATCGTTGGTGGTTGTCTGAAGGCTGGGGAAGATTTACGATCAACAATGATGTTCGTGTTGGAGCATCAATGGTGTTTTTTCAGTATGTGGGAGGACATCGCTTCAAAACTCTTGTTTTTGAGGATGAGTGCTATCATGCATTTAGAGGGTCATAATAGGTTGTATTTAGCTTAGTTAAGATGCATATCATCCATGGTTTAAGTACAATTTGCATATTTGCTCTCTACGTTGGCGGAGTCGAAATCTACACACTTCTATTGATTATTTCAGGTAACTGTGGATCCGAGGAGGAGACATGGGTTGATAACGCATTAGATGAGAATGTCTAGTTGATCGAAGAATCTTACATGAAGATCTCAAGAGGTCATGAGAAGAAGAAGCGGACCTAAACGAAGAACAAGTCTGCAGAAGTTGTCGCCAGACATGCTAAACTTGTTTTGCACTTTCTGGAGGCCTCGGTTGTCCAACTGACTATTATGACTATGCGTCGGAAAGCTCTTTTAGAGAACTACAACTTTTCTGTTGACAAGAAGAGCAAATTTGGGATAGATTTTCCGTGAAAGGCCCCTGGATGCGGCCACAACAACCATAACACGACCGTGACCAATCAATTTGCAGCGGGTTTGGAAGAAGTCGCGGCCGCAACATTTGACGTCTGCGCAGCGTTTTGCTTAATGAAACCCTTGTTTTGTTTACTTGTTTTCATGGCCGACTTTGATTATTATAAGGCCAATTTATGTTATTTTCTACTACTTCTATTCTATTCTACGTTCTATCAGACAGTGAGAGAGAGAGAGAGAGAGAGAGCGATGTTCGCCATGGGCGGCTAAACTCTGTTCGTTCTACTTGCAATTTGAACCTTTATTTGGATTGATTGTGAGTTTCTGAATCTTGTTCCTTCTTTGTTATATTGAATGTTTCAACTTCTTTGTGCTTGCATGTTTGATTGTTTTATTCTATCTAGCCCGCGCAACTAGTTAGATCAATTCAATTGCTAGGGTTTTGTAAATTCTTGATTGCGAACCTTAACCCAAGTAGCAAACTTGTCCCTTTAGGGCTGATTGAACTAATTGGATAGGTAGGAAGTTGGATGTGTTGTTAAATCCCTCTTTAGGGACTGCAAATACCTTGGTTAATCTCTGAACTTAAAGCTATCAATTGGGTTAAATCCTTCTTTAGGGACTGTTCGATTGATAAGGGTTTCTATGACTGGTTGGACTAGTAGCTATATTAGGTTGGGACAAGGGCATTCATAGGAAGACTAAAATGACAAGAGAAGAAGTTACAATATCAAGTCAACCAAATAAAGTGGATAGCTGTAGGTATAACGATCTTCTCTAAATTTTTTTGCATCGATCTGTTTATATTTTATTTTGTTTTCTTTCTTATTTCAATCAACCAAAACCCCCTTTCTACTAATTGGTAAATACACTTTGCTGAGAAATACTTGATTATCTGTGGGATCGACCTCTTACTTACTTGCTATACTAGTTTATAGGTTTGAGTTTTATTTTAATACGGTTTACGCGACTAAAAACCGTCCATCAAATTGGCGCCGTTGTCGGGGAATCGTGTTTATTTCTTTGTTATGTGTATTTATTAATTTTTGTTTATATATCTAACTTTGTTGTGAACCTATCTTACGGTTCACAACACCCTTGCTACTAACTTTTTCAAGATGTTGAGATTAGCGCAGTTTGAAAGTGAGAACTTTCACTAATACTTCAGGAGATTGCATGAGTATGTTGATGACCTTGGTTCATAGGGTTATCAATTCAGCATCCGAGATATGATTATGTGCATAATTCATGGGATGACTGTTGAGACACGAGTGCTTGCTGAGCACCTGAGTAACGGAGGCCTGAAGCGATTAGGAGGATTGTCGGGATTGTGGGATTTTTTCTGTTATATGGATTACAATGTTGCACAAGAAGAATTGCTCACCACGTCTCCTCCGCCAATGGAGAACTCTGTCACATACCTGGAGGATCCATTCCATAGCCTTACACAAGTGTTGCAAGAGCAAGCTGAGAGCAGTAAGAACTTGGAGAATCAAATGAACAAACTCATTCAAATTTTAAGTGCAAAAGGTGAGAAGGAAAGGGGCTTAGAAGAAGGATTTGAAGTCGTAACGGAGGGTGAAAATTCTAAGGAGCGACAACCGCCGCAGGAGGGCGGTGACCGCCGCACTGCTACTAATGAGCCCCCATCGACGTCTTCTTCTCTTGATTTTGAGAAAACCACCCCACCACCCCTTGAGGCTTTAAAGGAATCAAGAGTGGAAGATCCTATCGAAGTCATTACACTTAGTTCATTTCCTCCTATGCGGTTTCAACATGACAATTACATGCCGAATGAGGAGGAATTGGTTGCAGACAACGATAGTTTCTTAGATGATGGAGGAGATGGTCTAGTGCTTCCTAACTTGGAATCTCATGAGTCGGCGCATGAGGTTTCATGTGTTTTGGTTCCAACTCCATCTGACACATCCATTCTTAGCTCACCCATTGATGAACCAGGTCTAGAGCCATCAGCTGAGGCTAAAGAGGTAATAAAGGCAAACTTTTGCAATTTTGAAGGTAATGGTGATTATGTTTATCCTTTTGATTGCTATTTTGAGAAGCCACCAGCATAACTGTGTTGGTGGTATCATATTCCTTCTACAGACAGTCATGCTAGACTCTTTGATAGATTGAAAGGGTTCTTGAGTTCCACATTTTATGCTTTCAATTTATTGTGCTATGATGTGCCTTGTAACATGTGTGCACATGAATATGATATGCTACTGAGGGCCTTGACGATGTCTGAGAGATAAGGTCTTGAGATTGAGAATAAGTCATGCCAATGACATTAAAGAAATGCACTTCTCGGGAGGCAACCCAAGGTAAGTTTTAGGTATTTCAATTCCTAGTTAGCTAGTTTTCTTTTCAATAAATTAGGTTTTCCATTAGGCATTAGATAGTTGTTTTTAGTTTTTGGACAGACTAACCTTTCAGGAAAGGTCGCCTCCTTTAATCCGCCGCAATGCTCAGATCCGACCTATAGAGACCCATCCACCACATTGTGAGTATTTCAATCATCTCTTCCTCTATGTTTTTATTTTTTGTTGTCTTTTATGTTTCATTGAGGACAATGAAAGGTTTAAGTGTGGGGGAGGGATTGCATTGCATATAGATAGAATTTGCATATCATGTTTACTTATGTTATCATGTTTATTTATGTTTTCATATTTATTTTTACTCATATATCATTTTAAAAAAAAATCACAAAAATATCATGCATTGCATTTAGGTGTTATTAAAGATACCCATCTTGGTTTAGTTTGTCCTATAATTTATTTTTATGATCTTATTGCATAAATACCATGATTTGATTGAATTGCTTGAAAATGATTTTTGGAGCATGATTTGAGAATATAATTGAGCAAGTATGGTTCATAGTTGAGGTTAAATTGAAATCTAATAAAAAAAGTAACCCTTGTGAGTTTGATTTTGGCCTTATAGCGACTTTACATATTATTCCCTTTTGCTTTTATTGTGTGATTATACTCTTCATATGCTTGTTTTTCATGACCGTTTGCACATGTTTGTTGCTTGTGAATTTCAAATGATTGAGGCATGTTTTCTTTAGTCATATTATACCTTATCTACCATTTGCATTATCTTTTGCTTGAAGCCCATCTGAGCCTTAAAGCCTATTTTTTTATAGCTCCACAAAAATATATCATAACCAATGATTAGCTTGACCCCATCCGGGAATTAAGAGGAGAATTGGTGAAAAATATATATCTTCGAGTTGTTTTGAGTGGAGATGATGTATGTATGGTTGTGCATTGCGAGAGGCATAGCCGAAATAAGGTAACCCTTATTGCATAATAGAGATGACTTATTACTAGGGGCCTAAGGAGGATAAAATTCACTTAAGAGTAAAAGTCTAGTAAGCTTGGACCTAGGGAGGATAAAATTCACCTAGGGGCAAAAGTAAGCATAAAAGAAAAGAAAAGAAGTCATCATCTAAATGGAAAAAATACATGAGTTGTATGGCTATTGAAATCGAAGATCTTATTGATGTATATTGGAGTGTATGTTATTGGAATGGTTTGCGAAGTATGGAAGTTTTGGTGTTGTTCCTTTTTCCCGGATTTTTAGTACCACAATCCTAAATATTTCTCATACCTTATGTTCCTACCAAAGCCCCATTACAACCCTATAAAAGCCCTCATGATGTTGTTTGCAAGTGATGACTTTCACGGTGTATAGAGCATTTTGGATTGGGTTGAGAGTTATACTTAAAGCCTAAACACATTGAGCATGAGAGAAACACATTATCCCGGTGAGGTTGGATTAAATTTGCCTTTACTATTGGATCGCTCATATATTCGCTAGGATATTTGTTCTCTCATTCATGTCTCTTATTCCTTGATGTTGCTTTTCTAAAACTATAGCATGAAGATCTTATTTGTGGGATGATCAATTCTATATTTTTTTCATTGCTTGAGGACAAGCAAAAGCTAAAGTGTGGGGGAGTTCGATAGCATGCATTTAGAGGGTCATAATAGGTTGCATTTAGCTTACTTAAGATGCATATCATGCATGGTTGAAGTACAATTTGCATATTTGGTCTCTACGTTGGTGGAGTCGGAATCTACACATTTTTATTGATTATTTCAGGTAACTGTGGATCCAAGGAGGAGACATGGGTTGATAACGCATTAGATGAGAATATATAGTTGATCGAAGAAGCTTACATGAAGATCTCAAGAGGTCCTGAGAAGAAGAAGCGGACATAAACGAAGAACAAGTCTGCAGAAGTTGTCGCCAGACATGCTGAACTTGTTTTGCACTTTCTGGAGGCCTCGGTTGTCCGATTGACTATTATGACCATGCGTTGGAAAGCTCTTTCAGAGAACTACAATTTTCTTGTGGACAAGAAGTGCAAATTCGGGATAGATTTTTCCGTGAAAGGCCCGTCTGCGCAGAGTTTTGCTTAATGAAACCCTTGTTTTGTTTAGTTGTTTTCATGGCCGACTTTGATTATTATAAGGCCAGTTTTATGTTATTTTATATTACTTCTATTCTATTCTACGTTCTATCATACAATGAGAGAGAGAGAGAGAGCGATGTTCGCCATGGGCGGTTAAACTCTGTTCGTTCTACTTGCAATTTGAAGCTTTATTTGGACTGATTGTGAGTTTTTGAATCTTGTTCCTTATTTCTTATATTAAATGTTTAAACTTCTTTGTGCTTGCATGTTTGATTGTTTTATTCTATCTAGCCCGCGCAACTAGTTAGATCAATTCAATTGCTAGGGTTTTGTAAATTCCTGATTGCGAACCTTAACCCAAGTAGCAAACTTGTCCCTTTAGGGCTGATTGAACTAATTGGATAGGTAGGAAGTTGGATGTGTTGTTAAATCCCTCTTTAGGGACTGCAAATACCTTGGTTAATCTCTGAACTTAAAGCTATCAATTGGGTTAAATCCTTCTTTAGGGACTATTCGATTGATAAGGGTTTCTATGACTGGTTGGACTAGTAACTATATTATGTTGGGACAAGGGCATTCATAGGAAGACTAAAAGGACAAGAGAAGAAGTTACAATATCAAGTCAACCAAATAAAGTGGATAGCTGTAGGTAGAACGATCTTCTCTAAATTGTTTTGCATCGATCTATTTTTATATTTTATTTTGTTTTCTTTCTTATTTCAATCAACCAAAACCCCCTTTCTACTAATTGGTAAATACACTTTGCTGAGAAATACTTGATTTTCTGTGGGATCGACCTCTTACTTACTTGCTATACTAGTTTGTAGGTTTGAGTTTTATTTTGATACGGTTTACGTGACTAAAAACCGTCCATCATTGAGTAGGGCTTATGAGATCGCGATGATGGTGTAACTATTTTTGTGTTGTACTTTCGTCAATCCTAATTACGTAATTAGTTTCGTGTAATCGCGAGGTTTTATGTAATGATCTTTTTATCTAATATTATTTAAATATGATTTTGATACTCGTTTTCTGTTTGTTTCTGACTTGGATGTGACCGTTCCCGATACGACGCGGGTGGCTAGTGTAGCAGAGGCACGCTCTGAGATCTCGCCACTTGTTTCGCATGCAGTTGATTTTGGAAAGATGTTTTGGATGGATGCAGTCTCTCTTCTATGACGTGACGATACAATTGAAATAGATGATTTGAATTATTTGTCGAAACATATAATATAAGATAAAGCCCTGGGCAATTGTCTTCGCGTTTTGCTTCTATTTTTGTAATTCAAAGTGAGGAATTATGACTTCTCCCCATCCTCGTCATCGTGACTTTTTTCGTTCCATTGATTCTGAAGAGAAACTGGAGTATATGGTTGCTCTTTGGCCTTTCCTTTGTAATTTTTGTTTTTTCTGGGTTAATCCTTGTTTTGGTGTTTTGCAGTTGTTGCCTGAATCTTTTGGTGCCCAGTATGGTCGCGAGGCATTGACTCACGTTTGCTTAGTTTCTCCCAATGGGAGAGAATTTCAAGTGAGGGTATTCCGAGATAGCCAGGACCATTATATCCTTACTGAAGGTTGGCGTGCTTTTGTCGAGGATAGCGTTTTGCGTGTTGGGGGATCCTTTATTATTTTTCAAGTATGAGGAGAGTAGTTGCTTTACAATAATTGTTCTAGAAGCGAGTGAGTGAGTTCGTTAGGTTGGGCTGGGATTTGGTTTTTAGTTCTTTTCTAGCTTATCATTCCCCTGTTTGTTGCGCGAATTCTGTTATGCTTAATTGTTTTTGTACCTCGCTTTGGAAATGCTATGATAATCGTGTTTGTGTATATACTTTGGGGTTCTGTTTGCTTATTTCCTTCGAGAAATGTGTGTTTTGAAGAATTTGCTCTTGCCAAGCCTGCCAGAGGTCTGACTGAAATAGCTTGCGCGATCTATCTTAGGACGTTATATTTTTTACAACCATTTGATCGCGACCGATAGAAATTCAAAACACGGTATTGTGATAAAATGAATCGATAATGGTAATAAGAAGGAAAAGGAAAAGAACGTGTTGTTTTTATTAAATTTCTGGATTACTTAATGAACAAGGATTTAAGCTATGACAATATTTATTCTCCTTGGAGATTGCTTGCACATCTGTGTTTGAAAAACACGCGATTGCTAAATTTATTCTCCTTGGAGGCTTACTTGCACATCCGTGTTCGAAAGACACGCGATTGCTAAATTTATTCTCCTTGGAGGCTTACTTGCACATCCGTGTTCGAAAGACACATGATTGCTAAATTTATTCTCCTTGGAGGCTTACTCACACATCTGTGTTCGAAAGACACGCGATTGCTAAATTTATGCGTAGCGATAGTCGTTCTTGGGTTTGAAACTTTCATTTATATGTATGAAGTGGTATACCCAATTGGGAACTCTGGTGACCCCTATCCATGGAAAATCTAAGTCACTAGAATTCTAACATGCCTAACCTTTACACAAAATAAGCCTTGAGATTCTTGGCGTTCCACGACTTCACGAGGATTGCGCCTTTTGAATTTTGAAGCTTGAAAGAACCCCTGCCTACTTCTTTGTGGATGACGTATGGACCTTCCTATTTGGGTTCAAGTTTTCCCCCCGTTACTGCTTGTCGAAGGACCATGTCTCCTTTCTGTAATGGGCATATGAAAACACGCTTGTTGTATCCCTCGATCAGTCGTCGTTGATATTCGTTTGCTTTGAGACAAACTGTGTCCCTTCTTTCTTCCCGTAAGTGGAGTTCCAATTCAAGGGCTTCGTCATTGGTGTCTTTGCTGAAATCAACAATTCTAGCTGATGGAATCAGTAATTCTACTGGGATGACCGCATCGATTCCAAACGCCATCGCGAATGGTGTTTCTCTAGTGGGACTCTTGGTTGAGGTTCTATATGACCATATTGTACCAATGGCAAGATCTTAGCCCACTGGAGGCTTACTCACACGCGAGTAGATGAAGAATTTGTGGTGATGACTGAGCCCTTGGGCCTTCATAATTACTAGTTTACATCAGGTTGGCCTGAGTTTGTTGTTTCTGATGAGCTTCAGATGGGAACACGCTTGATCTTTGAATATGAAGGGCACTCTTTCTTCGATGTCGTTGTCGTGAACCATGGTCCAGATCAAAATGACGATGTTGATTTTTCCGTTTGGTGTTAAACGGACTAGTGGGGGACTTAGTATAGTAAATAAACCAGAGTGAGCGTGTTACCTTTGTTTGCTGATAAGTTGTCATCATTATTGAATTAAAATCTAGGTAATCACCAGCGTGCTTTACGCGATTGGAAGACATAAAAAGCAATCTCCAACGTCCTTGGATGTTGAGGAGATTGCATTAAAACTGAAATAAAACTTAGGTGATCTCCAGCGTAATTTACGCGATGGAGAGACCTAAAAACAATCTCCAGCGTCCTTGGGCGTTGAGGAGATTGAATTAAAACTGAATAGAACCTAGGTGATCTCCAACGTAATTTACGTGATGGAGAGACCTAAAAACAATCTCCAACGTCCTTGGGAATTGAGGAGATTGAATTAAAACTGAATTAAAACTTAGGTGATCTTCAGCGTAATTTACGCGAGGGGGAGACCTAAAAACAATCTCCAGCGTCCTTGAGCGTTGAGTAGATTGAATTAAAACTGAATTAAAACTGAATCAAAACTTAGGTGATCTCCAACGTAATTTACGCGATGGATAGACCTAAAAACAATCTCCAGCGTCCTTGGGCGTTGAGGAGATTGTATTTGAGAGAGAAACAAAACTGAATCACATAGTGAAATAAGGGCTTTTATTGATAGTTCGCGTCTACATCAGGCTGCATAAAACAGAAGTACAACCTAGTGAACTAAAAAATTAGATTCAATGGAAACTGTTTGCTTCTGGTCCATCATATCCGGCGGCATCAATCTCTTCTTCGATGTCGTAGCCCTCTTTTTCCAAAAAATGGACTTCGAATTTTGCTTCGCCCAGGTGAGTGAAAATTATGGATGTTTCCAGCTCTAGGCCGTGAGTTTCGACAAAGTTTCTCCATCCGCGTTCTACCCAGTGTGATTCATACGCGTCCCCAGTGATATAAACAGGGAAATCTTTGACGATATGGGTGGATAAGAATATTTGCTTGAGTACCTGGTGCTTAAAATGCTCACTGAAGCAATATGGTAACATCATGCGTATGTATTGCTCGTCCCTTACTAAGTGGATATCGAAAACAAGGGGATTGTTTGAATTTTGATCCGCGGTATTAGTTGCCATCTCTCTTGTTTTGAAAGTGTTTGTTTTTTTGTAGATCAGGGTGTGCCCTTTATTTATAGGAAATGACCTTATATAGTGGTGGAGGGCGGTTTGGCCCGAATATTCTTGTGATAAATGACTGTTTCTGGATTTGAAGTGCTCCAATGGATTTGGTCGGGTTTTGAAAAGATTCTTGCCATGTGTAGGCCATGCAGAGTATCTAGGGAAATCTCAAATTCGGACTTCCTTCCCAGCTCAACGCATGCACTAAATGTGTTTGCCCATTTTCGAGGTTTGTATTGCTTTATTCCGTATATAAAAAGGTGTGGTGTTTGTAGCAATCTGTTTATCTATCTGTTTTGTATATTATTATTTCTTGGTAGAGAGATGGCGCCTCCCAACTCTGAAATGCGAGATTTTTACCGTTGTGTTGACGTAGAGGAAAGGCTCCAACATTTGGTAAGATCTTCATGTTTGTTGTGCTTTACATCTGCTTGGGTTTGAATCCTCATGAAGTAATGCTCTTTGTTTTGCAGCCTCTCCCTTGCGCTTTCGAAAGGATGTATGGCCATGTTGTATCCGACCATGTTCGCTAAGTTTCCTCAACTGGTCAAAACTTTTGCGTTGGTGTTTTTAAGGATAGCTTAAATCGTTGGTGGTTGTCTGAAGGCTGAGGAAGATTTACGATCAACAATGATGTTCGTGTTGGAGTATCAATGGTGTTTTTTCAGTATGTGGGAGGACATCGCTTCAAAACTCTTGTTCTTGAGGATGAGTGATAGCATGCATTTAGAGGGTCATAATAGGTTGTATTTAGCTTAGTTAAGATGCATATCATCCATGGTTTAAGTACAATTTGCATATTTGCTGTCTACGTTGGCGGAGTCGGAATCTACACACTTTTATTGATTATTTCAGGTAACTGTGGACCCGAGGAGGAGACATGGGTTGATAATGCATTAGATGAGAATGTCTAGTTGATCGAAGAATCTTACATGAAGATCTCAAGAGGTCATGAGAAGAAGAAGCGGACCTAAACGAAGAACAAGTCTGCAGAAGTTGTCGCCAGACATGCTAAACTTGTTTTGCACTTTCTGGAGGCCTCGGTTGTCCAACTGACTATTATGACGATGCGTCGGAAAGCTCTTTTAGAGAACTACAACTTTTCTGTTGACAAGAAGAGCAAATTCGGGATAGATTTTACGTGAAAGGCCCCTGGATGCGGCCACAACAACCATAACACGGTCGCGACCAATCAATTTGCAGCGGGTTTGGAAGAAGTCGCGGCCGCAACATTTGACGTCTGCGTAGCGTTTTGCTTAATGAAACCCTTGTTTTGTTTAGTTGTTTTCATGGCCGACTTTGATTATTATAAGGCCAATTTTATGTTATTTTCTACTACTTCTATTCTATTCTACGTTCTATCAGAGAGAGAGAGAGAGAGAGAGAGAGAGAGAGAGAGAGAGAGAGAGAGAGAGAGAGAGAGAGAGAGAGAGAGAGCGATGTTCGCCATGGGCGGCTAAACTCTGTTCATTCTACTTGCAATTTGAACCTTTATTTGGATTGATTGTGAGTTTCTGAATCTTATTCCTTCTTTGTTATATTGAATGTTTCAACTTCTTTGTGCTTGCATGTTTGATTGTTTTATTCTATCTAGCCCGCGCAACTAGTTAGATCAATTCAATTGCTAGGGTTTTGTAAATTCTTGATTGCGAACCTTAACCCAAGTAGCAAACTTGTCCCTTTAGGGCTGATTGAACTAATTGGATAGGTAGGAAGTTGGATGTGTTGTTAAATCCCTCTTTAGGGACTGCAAATATCTTGGTTAATCTCTGAACTTAAAGCTATCAATTGGGTTAAATCCTTCTTTAGGGACTGTTCGATTGATAAGGGTTTCTATGACTGGTTGGACTAGTAGCTATATTAGGTTGGGACAAGGGCATTCATAGGAAGACTAAAATGACAAGAGAAGAAGTTACAATATCAAGTCAACCAAATAAAGTGGATAGCTGTAGGTATAACGATCTTCTCTAAATTGTTTTGCATCGATCTGTTTATATTTTATTTTGTTTTCTTTCTTATTTCAATCAACCAAAACCCCCTTTCTACTAATTGGTAAATACACTTTGCTGAGAAATACTTGATTATCTGTGGGATCGACCTCTTACTTACTTGTTATACTAGTTTATAGGTTTGAGTTTTATTTTAATACGGTTTACGCGACTAAAAACCGTCCATCAAATTGGCGCCGTTGTCGGGGAATCGTGTTTATTTCTTTGTTATGTGTATTTATTAATTTTTGTTTATATATCTAACTTTGTTGTGAACCTATCTTACGGTTCACAACACCCTTGCTACTAACTTTTTCAAGATGTTGAGATTAGCGCAGTTTGAAAGTGAGAACTTTCACTAATACTTCAGAAGATTGCATGAGTTTGTTAATGACCTTGGTTCATGGGGTTATCAATTCAGCATCTGAGATATGATTATGTGCATAATTGATGGGATGACTGTTGAGACACGAGTGCTTGCTGAGCACCTGAGTAACGGAGGCCTGAAGCGATTAGGAGGATTGTTGGGATTGTGGGATTTTTTCTGTTATATGGATTACAATGTTGCACAAGAAGAATTGCTTACCACGTCTCTTCCGCCAATGGAGAACTCTGTCACATACCTGGAGGATCCATTCCATAGCCTTACACAAGTGTTGCAAGAGCAAGCTGAGAGTAGTAAGAACTTGGAGAATCAAATGAACAAACTCATTCAAATTTTAAGTGCAAAAGGCGAGAAGGAAAGGGGCTTAGAAGAAGGATTTGAAGTGGTAGCGGAGGGTGAAAATTCTAAGGAGCGACAACCGCCGCATGAGGGCGGTGACCGCCGCACTGATACTAATGAGCCCCCATCGACGTCTTCTTCTCTTGATTTTGAGAAAACCACCCCACCACCCCTTGAGGCTTTAAAGGAATCAAGAGTGGAAGATCCTATCGAAGTCATTACACTTAGTTCATTTCCTCCTATGCGGTTTCAACATGACAATTACATGCCGAATGAGGAGGAATTGGTTGCAGACAACGATAGTTTCTTAGATGATGGAGGAGATGGTCTAGTGCTTCCCGACTTGGAATCTCATGAGTCGGCGCATGAGGTTTCATGTGTTTTGGTTCCAACTCCATCTAACACATCCATTCTTAGCTCACCCATTGATGAACCAGGTCTAGAGCCATCAGCTGAGGCTTAAGAGGTAATAAAGGCAAACTTTTGCAATTTTGAAGGTAATGGTGATTATGTTTATCCTTTTGATTGCTATTTTGAGAAGCCACCAGCGTAACTGTGTTGGTGGTATCATATTCCTTCTACAGACAGTCATGCTAGACTCTTTGATAGATTGAAAGGGTTCTTGAGTTCCACATTTTATGCTTTCAATTTACTGTGCTATGATGTGCCTTGTAACATGTGTGCACATGAATATGATATGATACTGAGGGCCTTGACGATGTCTGAGAGATAAGGTCTTGAGATTGAGAATAAGTCAAGCCAATGACATTAAAGAAATGCACTTCTCGGGAGGCAACCCGAGGTAAGTTTTAGGTATTTCAATTCCTAGTTAGCTAGTTTTCTTTTCAATAAATTAGGTTTTCCATTAGGCATTAGATAGTTGTTTTTAGTTTTTGGACAGACTAACCTTTCAGGAAAGGTCGCCTCCTTTAATCCGCCGCAATGCTCAGATCCGACCTATAGAGACCCATCCACCACATTGTGAGTATTTCATTCATCTCCTCCTCTATGTTTTGATTTTTTGTTGTCTTTTATGTTTCATTGAGGACAATGAAAGGTTTAAGTGTGGGGGAGGGATTGCATTGCATATAGATAGAAATTGCATATCATGTTTACTTATGTTATCATGTTTATTTATGTTTTCATATTTATTTTTACTCATATATCATTTTAAAAAAAATCACAAAAATATCATGCATTGCATTTAGGTGTTATTAAAGATACCCATCTTGGTTTAGTTTGTCCTATAATTTATTTTTATGATCTTATTGCATAAATACCATGATTTGATTGAATTGCTTGAAAATGATTTTTTGAGCATGATTTGAGAATATAATTGAGCAAGTATGGTTCATAGTTGAGGTTAAATTGAAATCTAAAAAAAAAAAGTAACCCTTGTGAGTTTGATTTTGGCCTTATAGCGACTTTACATATTATCCCCTTTTGCTTTTATTGTGTGATTATACTCTTCATATGCTTATTTTTCATGACCGTTTGCACATGTTTGTTGCTTGTGAATTTCAAATGATTGAGGCATGTTTTCTTTAGTCATATTATACCTTATCTACCATTTGCATTATCTTTTGCTTGAAGCCAATCTGAGCCTTAAAGTCTATTTTTTTATAGCTCCACAAAAATATATCATAACAAATGATTAGCTTGACCCCATCCGGGAATTAAGAGGAGAATTGGTGAAAAATATATATCTTCGAGTTGCTTTGAGTGGAGATGATGTATCTATGGTTGTGCATTGCGAGAGGCATAGCCGAAATAAGGTAACCCTTATTGCATAATAGAGATGACTTATTACTAGGGGCCTAAGGAGGATAAAATTCACTTAAGAGTAAAAGTCTAGTAAGCTTGGACCTAGGGAGGATAAAATTCACCTAGGGGCAAAAGTAAGCATAAAAGAAAAGAAAAGAAGTCATCATCTAAATGGAAAAAATACATGAGTTGTATGGCTATTGAAATCGAAGATCTTATTGATGTATATTGGAGTTTATGTTATTGGAATGGTTTGCGAAGTATGGAAGTTTTGGTGTTGTTCCTTTTTCCCGGATTTTTAGTACCACAATCCTAAATATTTCTCATACCTTATGTTCCTACCAAAGCCCCATTACAACCCTATAAAAGCCCTCATGATGTTGTTTGCAAGTGATGACTTTCATGGTGTATAGAGCATTTTGGATTGGGTTGAGAGTTATACTTAAAGCCTAAACACATTGAGCATGAGAGAAACACATTATCCCGGTGAGGTTGGATTAAATTTGCCTTTACTATTGGATCGCTCATATATTCGCTAGGATATTTGTTCTCTCATTCATGTCTCTTATTCCTTGATGTTGCTTTTCTAAAACTATAGCATGAAGATCTTATTTGTGGGATGATCAATTCTATATTTTTTTTCATTGCTTGAGGACAAGCAAAAGCTAAAGTGTGGGGGAGTTTGATAGCATGCATTTAGAGGGTCATAATAGGTTGCATTTAGCTTACTTAAGATGCATATCATGCATGGTTTAAGTACAATTTCTTATATTAAATGTTTAAACTTCTTTGTGCTTGCATGTTTGATTGTTTTATTCTATCTAGCTCGCGCAACTAGTTAGATCAATTCAATTGCTAGGGTTTTGTAAATTCCTGATTGCGAACCTTAACCCAAGTAGCAAACTTGTCCCTTTAGGGCTGATTGAACTAATTGGATAGGTAGGAAGTTGGATGTGTTGTTAAATCCCTATTTAGGGACTGCAAATACCTTGGTTAATCTCTGAACTTAAAGCTATCAATTGGGTTAAATCCTTCTTTAGGGACTATTCGATTGATAAGGGTTTCTATGACTGGTTGGACTAGTAACTATATTAGGTTGGGACAAGGGCATTCATAGGAAGACTAAAAGGACAAGAGAAGAAGTTACAATATCAAGTCAACCAAATAAAGTGGATAGTTGTAGGTAAAACGATCTTCTCTAAATTGTTTTGCATCGATCTATTTTTATATTTTATTTTGTTTTCTTTCTTATTTCAATCAACCAAAACCCCCTTTCTACTAATTGGTAAATACACTTTGCTGAGAAATACTTGATTCTCTGTGGGATCGACCTCTTACTTACTTGCTATACTAGTTTGTAGGTTTGAGTTTTATTTTGATACGGTTTACGCGACTAAAAACCGTCCATCATTGAGTAGGGCTTATGAGATCGCGATGATGGTGTAACTATTTTTGTGTTGTACTTTCGTCAATCCTAATTACGTAATTAGTTTCGTGTAATCGCGAGGTTTTATGTAATGATCTTTTTATCTAATATTATTTAAATATGATTTTGATACTCGTTTTCTGTTTGTTTCTGACTTGGATGTGACCGTTCCCGATACGACGCGGGTGGCTAGTGTAGCAGAGGCACGCTCTGAGATCTCGCCACTTGTTTCGCATGCAGTTGATTTTGGAAAGATGTTTTGGATGGATGCAGTCTCTCTTCTATGACGTGACGATACAATTGAAATAGATGATTTGAATTATTTGTCGAAACATATAATATAAGATAAAGCCCTGGGCAATTGTCTTCGCGTTTTGCTTCTATTTTTGTAATTCAAAGTGAGGAATTATGACTTCTCCCCATCCTCCTCATCGTGACTTTTTTCGTTCCATTGATTCTGAAGAGAAACTGGAGTATATGGTTGCTCTTTGGCCTTTCCTTTGTAATTTTTGTTTTTTCTGGGTTAATCCTTGTTTTGGTGTTTTGCAGTTGTTGCCTGAATCTTTTGGTGCCCAGTATGGTCGCGAGGCATTGACTCACGTTTGCTTAGTTTCTCCCAATGGGAGAGAATTTCAAGTGAGGGTATTCCGAGATAGCCAGGACCATTATATCCTTACTGAAGGTTGGCGTGCTTTTGCCGAGGATAGCGTTTTGCGTGTTGGGGGATCCTTTATTATTTTCAAGTATGAGGGGAGTAGTTGCTTTACAATAATTGTTCTAGAAGCGAGTGAGTGAGTTCGTTAGGTTGGGCTGGGATTTGGTTTTTAGTTCTTTTCTAGCTTATCATTCCCCTGTTTGTTGCGCGAATTCTGTTATGCTTAATTGTTTTTGTACCTCGCTTTGGAAATGCTATGATAATCGTGTTTGTGTATATACTTTGGGGTTCTGTTTGCTTATTTCCTTCGAGAAATGTGTGTTTTGAAGAATTTGCTCTTGCCAAGCCTGCTAGAGGTCTGACTGAAATAGCTTGCGCGAACTATCTTAGGACGTTATATTTTTTACAACCATTTGATCGCGACCGATAGAAATTCAAAACACGGTATTGTGATAAAACGAATCGATAATGGTAATAAGAAGGAAAAGGAAAAGAACGTGTTGTTTTTATTAAATTTCTGGATTACTTAATGAACAAGGATTTAAGCTATGACAATATTTATTCTCCTTGGAGGTTGCTTGCACATCTGTGTTTGAAAAACACGCGATTGCTAAATTTCTTCTCCTTGGAGGCTTACTTGCACATCCGTGTTCGAAAGACACGCGATTGCTAAATTTATTCTCCTTGGAGGCTTACTTGCACATCCGTGTTCGAAAGACACATGATTGCTAAATTTATTCTCCTTGGAGGCTTACTCACACATCCGTGTTCGAAAGGCACGCGATTGCTAAATTTATGCGTAGCGATAGTCGTTCTTGGGTTTGAAACTTTCATTTATATGTATGAAGTGGTATACCCAATTGGGAACTCTGGTGACCCCTATCCATGGAAAATCTAAGTCACTAGAATTCTAACATGCCTAACCTTTACACAAAATAAGCCTTGAGATTCTTGGCGTTCCACGACTTCACCAGGATTGCGCCTTTTGAATTTTGAAGCTTGAAAGAACCCCTGCCTACTTCTTTGTGGATGACGTATGGACCTTCCTATTTGGGTTCAAGTTTTCCCCCCGTTGCTGCTTGTCGAAGGACCATGTCTCCTTTCTGTAATGGGCATATGAAAACACGCTTGTTGTATCCCTCGATCAGTCGTCGTTGATATTCGTTTGCTTTGAGACAAACTGTGTCCCTTCTTTCTTCCCGTAAGTGGAGTTCCAATTCAAGGGCTTCGTCATTGGTGTCTTTTCTGAAATCAACAATTCTAGCCGATGGAATCAGTAATTCTACTGGGATGACCGCATCGATTCCAAACGCCATCGCGAATGGTGTTTCTCCGGTGGGACTCTTGGTTGAGGTTCTATATGACCATATTGTACCAATGGAAAGATCTTAGCCCACTCTCCTTTTGTTGTCCATAACCTTTTCTTTAGAGCATTCAAAATTTGGCGATTTGTGGTTTTGGGTTGTCCATTGGATTGTAGGCAAGCCATCGAAGAAATAAAAAATCGATCTGGAGGCTGTTGTGATGAGGAAATCAAGTATGAAATATAATAAAATAAATCAAACCAGATTTAGGCCCACGCAAATAAATACAAGACTCCTCCAATGCAGTAAGAGAAAGTGAGGATCGAATCCACGAGGAAGCGTGTCAGCGGATCCTAGGTAGCTGTAAATCTCACAGAAAAGCAGAAAAGACAGAAACGAAGAAACAAAGAAAGACATAAATAAAACAAAAAAGAACAAACAAAAGCAGAAACAAAAGCGGGGACACAGAAGTTACTCGATATCGAGCAACAATCCTCAATATCGACTACAGACAAGTCGACAACAGAAAACAGAAACCGAACAGACAACTCGATCTCGGCGAGTTCTACTCGATATCGAGTTAGGGCTACTCGATATCGACTACAACTCCTCTGTATCGACAAAAAAACAGTAACTCTAAAATGCAAATTCTCAAACCCAAAACTCAGAATTCCGACGAAATAAATCAATATAATAAAGAACTTCCAAAGCCAGGGTATCAACACCACAACGATAATCATGCAAAGTAACACATAAAGGCATAAAAGATCATGCTTTCCATCAAAGTAACTTTCGTTACTAACAAATAGGCATATAGAGGCTTTCGCATAAACCCTAATTGTTACTAACCCTTTTCACATAATTAATCCAAGTTGCATTAAGATCACTTTCGCTTCAATGACACAAACAAGGATCACCTTCAACTCTCGCAAAAGAATCATGCTCATAGGGATAGAAGACGAATTGCATAACAAGATCTGACCTTTATCGCGCCACCTTACATGGCCACCGTCGAGCTCACCCCAGCCCTAGAAGCGGGTGGACTACTCGCTCTTCATCATCAAGAAAGACATCAAATAACAAAAGAAACTAACTTGCATTGAATTAAATAAAGAAAGCTTACAACCCACAAGACAAATCCGCTTTCACCTTTCCACCTTGCTTGCTACAAACTCTCTCTCTCTACTCCTACTACTTGAATGGAATTGATTGTGTTTCTGAATGAATGAAAAATCAGCCCCTAGGGCTTTATTTATAGCCTTCTATTCCTTACTAATCAAGGATAGAATCTTCTATCTATATCTACTTAAAAGCTTAAAGATAAATAAATTGCTTAAGGGAAATAAATCTTTAAAGGAAACTATATCTAAAGTTTGCAAAATATCTCCAATGTAGGTAGAACTTCTCTTCCATAGATAGACTTGATCAAATTGGATAGAATCTCGACCAAATCGACTTCCTTCGTGCCCAAGGATTCCCAACTCGACAAGGACAGCTCACGGCGATGCGTTTCCAGAAACTGGCCTACTCGATATCGACAAGAGTACTCGATATCGAGTACCATGGTTCGTCGACTATGGTGGCTCGGCTTCTCGGGTAGATCTGCTCGACATGGCTCGGACTTGTGGGCTCCTTGGCTCCTCGATCTCGACTAGGCAACTCGAGATCGAGTAAGGTGTAATCGAGGATGCTTGGACTGGTGATGTCGAGTAGGTGGTGCTCGTCACGGACTCGGGTTGGCGCCATGGGTTACTCGATCTCGACAAGATTTCCTCGAGTAAACTCGGGCTCCAAGCTTGATTTGACTGGTTCCGCTGCTTCATGACCTTGGATTTCTGTAGTTGATTTCCGAGCTTTTCTGACCTTTCTCAGAACTGCTGTAATTTGCCTCGAATTCTGGGAAATTAAACAGAAACTAGTGTAGATTCCATAATTTGGCAAATAAATATAAACTACATAGATTCTGTAATATCTTAGCCCAAATGAATGAAATGTATGCAAAAACCGATATAAAAGTTACTGTAAAACATGGCATATTCAGCTCACAACAGAGGCCGGCACAAAAATCGCGAATTCCCTCACAATCAAACTGAGGACCGTGATCGGTGATGATAGCTTGGGGGACCCCAAATCGGAAAATCATATTTTTTCAGAGGAATTTCGGCACTTTTTCCGATGTGATGGTGGTCATGGCCTCAACTTCTACCCACTTTGTAAAGTAATCGACTATTACAATAATGAAGCATAGATTGCCTGGTGTCGTTGGGAAAGCACCCAAAATATCTATTCCCCACATCGCGAACGGACATGACGCGGATTTGCACTTCAATGGATGAGGAGGGCGATGATTGAGTGATGCATGTCACCGGTAAGGGTCACATATGTGAATAACCATTTCAGCTCCGCTTTGAGAGAGGGCCAGTAGTAGCCTAAACGCGTTATTTTGGATGCCACTGCTCTCCATCCTTGGTGGTTGCCACATAGACCTGCGTGTAGTGCATGGACAAGATTAACACCCTCTTGGTTTGAGACACAAAGAAGATCCGGGAGGTTAAAACCTCTTTTGTATAATTGGTCGTCTCTGACTCGAAAGCGGGCCGCTCTTCTTCTGATGCTTTGGTTGTCTTGTAATTCGTCTGCCAAGGCTCCTTCGGTTATGTATTCTAGGAGAGGTATCCATCAGTCTCCGAGGTTGGATATTCTGAAGACCCCCTAGTGGATTCCTCGAGCATGTTTTTGTTCAATTACAACGCGATCGCTCAACCCCAGAGGTAGTGTGGCTCCTATTCTTGCCAGTGTATCGTCGCGCTCATTCTGCTCGCGAGGGATGGATGAAATGGAACATTTTCCGAAGGCGGTAGTGAGGGTTTGTACGCGGGCCAAATATTCAGGAAGCATTCCTGTCTTTGCTTCATATTCTCCTTTAAGTTGTAAAGCGAATACTTCTGAATCCGTGAAAATTCGGACTTTCCGAGCCCCGTTGATTAGTGCCTTTTCAATACCCGAGATTAAGGCTTCATATTCTGCTTCGTTGTTGGTAGCTTCGAATAATAACTGGAAGGATAAATCTGTTATCTCCCCACTCGGGCTTGTGATAGTAACCCTAGAATCTGCTCAAATAGTTGACAAATCCGTTCAATTTCTGGATGTCGTTCAGCGTTTTAGAAGGAGACATGTCGAGGATGGTTTGTACTTTTGAAGGGTTCACGTCTGGATTCAGACAAACGTGATTTCTCCTCATAGTGTTGACGATTTCCTGTAGATTCTTGCAGTGATCCTTCTTTGTAAGGCTTTTGATCACGATGTCATCGATGTAAACTGCAATGTTTCTTTCGATCTGAGATACAAACACTTTCTCGATCATTCGTTGGAAGGTGGCACCAGCGTTCTTGAACCCGAATGACATTACTTTATATCAGAAAGTCCCCTAGTTGGTGATGAAGGCAGTGCTATTCTCATCGCGAGGATTCATCTTGATCTGATTGTAGCCGAAGTAGGCATCTAGAAAACTTAGTGTGGCGTGCCCTACTGTGGTGTCCACTAGCTCATCGATGGACGGCAGAGGGTAGCTGTGATGTGATCCTAGTGGTCAGTGCGCTCGATTCATTTATCTTACAAAGCTTTGTCGCTGGAGCCGAATATCAACTCTTGTTTGATAAAACAGCATGGCCACAACTCTTGTTTGGCCACAACTCTTCCTCTAGCTGCATGTTGGGGATTGTAGGGTCGTGGTGGAGCGTTAGGTGGTCTATATTGTCGGGGAGGGACCACATGAGGATGGTGTTGTTGTGGCGTTGTGACCGGATGATTGGGATTCGTTGGTGGGGTGCAAATCTAAAGGGGCACTTCCTTTTGAGGGAGAGCCAGTGGAATCCCATAGATAGGAGGTGAAATCTGGTCGGGGTGGGCCATCATCACATTTGTTGGGGCATCATGTGGACCTGGTCCCATTCGTTGATTGTATTGGACTTCTTGGACTTGAGGTCGCGGTGGGGCAACCGGGTATTGTCAGGGAGGATCGTGGTGTTACTGATTCCCAAAATTTTCTCTTCCTTGGCGCTTGTTAGGGACTCTGTGGTAGGATGGTGGCCTGGCTTCAACGGGTCGAGAGCTAGAGCTGGCAGCCTCCATGACGTAGATTTGTCTAGTTACGAGCTCTCGTAGAACATCATAATTTTCTGGATCTTTTAGGAATAGGCAGATTTTGAAGTCTTCTTCGGCTAGGTTGCCCATTAATATTGTGCTTGCGGACTCTTGATTGAATTTTGGGATCTGTACCTCCATGTTGGTAAACCTGCTGAAGAAGCACCTCAAATATTCTGTCATTCCTTGCTTGATGTAGTTGAGGTCTAGCTTGGTCCTCTTTCTTGTATGGGCGCTACCCAAATGAGCGACGAATGTCCCTGATAGCTGTGCAAAGTTGTTGATGGAGGATCGGGCCAAATTAGTGAACCATGTCAAGGCTAACCCTTCATCTCTTGGGAAAGTGCGCCTCGCATATTTCTCTGCAAAAAGTGGATGGGAAAGTTGGTTCACCTTTGCAAATTTGCCCAGGTGCTTCAGGGGAATTTGAATGCGATGACACGTCCCTGGTGTTGAAGCAACGGGCAATCTGGTTGACGTTCTCGTCGTGTTCCGAACCTGGATTAAGAGGACCACCAGCAGGGTTGGGGAAGTGATTGACCGTCGTAGGTATAAGACCTTGTTGTTGATAGTAGACATGGGGGTCATGCTGGAATGGCATCCCATTTGCTTGTTGGTTGAAGTATGGATTTTGCGGGTAATTCCCCGCGAAGAATTGATATGGGGGGCAACCACCCCACATTCCGTAGGGAGCAAATGGGGGAGGTTGTGCTGTGTCCCAGGGAGGTTGTTGAGGGATATTCTCGTGGTCGTTGTGTTGAGCTTCCTCGTTGGGGGAGCATTGAGGTTGAGGTCGTTGGTTTCTTCGAGATCATGATGCCGATTTCCGAACTCTTCCCCGAACAGTGTAAAATTCATGATTCCTACAAGATTATTAGCGTTTAGAAGGGCAGTAAGCAATGTTATTTAACATTTTAGGTGAGGTTTATGAAGAATGATAGGAGTAAAGATGTAAAAAAGAATGTTATAAAAGAAACTAAAGGAACGTAATGTAAAGAAGCGTATCGCTACGCGGAACCTCTCGTTGTGAAAGGTTCCCACGGACGGCGCAAATGACGCGATTATGGAATTTCACCTATACTTATTACCTCATCATGATGACAAAATGTCTTAAAATACCAGCAAACCCTAGTTGAGATGGACGGTGATCAGATTATATACTTATTAGTCCAAGCGATGGGGGTGATCAGTTTGGCTCGTGATGAGTTAATTCACTGTTCAATCATCGTCTTTAGAGGAAGTCATGTGATGTTCTTATTCCAAGAACGTTCTTCTCCGATCAAAGACCTTAAGAACTCAACTCCGGGGGTTTTAAGTCGGGGAGATATGCAGAGCTCTTCTTCTTCTCTCTTGAATCGGATCCCCTTCTTTGGGGTCAGAAGGGGGTATTTATAGGGAGGCCAAACGAGTAGCTTGTTGGCGACCTAGTGGTTTAACAAGGGACACGTGTAACGCATGCCCTAATGCTAGGGAGCTAGGTATTACACGTGGCGATGTTAGAGGAGAGGTGCTTGTCCTAGCGAGCTGCTTGTTTGAGCCCCGAAGAGGCACGAGGTACTTGTGGGACCTGTTATGGATTCCATGTACGCTTATGTTAATTATCTTGATCGCGAGACAATCTAGATTGAGAATACTTAGGGTGTAGATCTTGGCCAAGGTCTAACCAGGTACTCTATTCGCGATGAATGTTGTAGAGGGATCAAATGTCTTTTGCGTTGGGTGGTCTATTTATGACGTCATGTCCTTGTTAATTAATAGGCCTATTTTCTATGGCATCTTTAGGTAGTGCTATGGATAGAGAGGTAAAAGCATATTAGTGAAAAGAGCAATGAGAGAAATGAGATAAAGGTATTTTTAATATATCTTTTCTATTTTAAGTTTATCACAATCATCTCCAAAAATCTATACTTACATTGAACATAATTTCTTATTGGTCGATTGTATTTTTAAAAAGTTTAAATATATATTTCCCATCTTAAATTTATCACATTGGTCTCCAAAATGTCATTGTACATTGAACATAAGAGATACAAATTTATAGTGATTTTACATAAGTTTGTATAATTTCAATAAAAGACTAACATATATATATGATTATTTGCCAATAATACATAATACATATTTAAATAAACTATTTACATAAATTTAATTATTGATATTATTTACATATTGAATTAATTTTGGTTTTCATATTACACAATACATATTTAAATAGATCAACATTTTCCATTATATATGATTTTTGATATCTTTTTGAATCAAAATTCTCAATATAACTAACGATGTGGGGTGGAAACTATCCACTTAACCCGTATTGATAATAATTTAGTGCATAGTTGTTCAAGATCCAATAATATTTAAGTTGATGGACATTTTTATTTAAAAATGTACCAAGGATTGATTTCAATAATCATATACTCATAATGAAGTTACAACCAAAATTATCATTTGAGTTGATATATGCTATATAATGTATGATCAAATAAGAATATTTTCTGTTGTCTTTGACGACGCCATTTAAAATCTGAAAAAACAATTATCCAAATGGAGAGCCTCCTCTCTATCCCAAACAGGACGAACAACCCTCATTCAGGCAAACTTAAGCTCTAAAACCAATTACCTAATGCAAAACTTCCTGCTACCTAAAGGTGTTCTTAACCAAATTGATCAGATCCAAAAAAACTTTTTTTGGAATAAACTACAATCAGAGAGATACACCCCAATAATTAGCTGGGATAAAATCTGCAAGCCTAAAGAACAAGGTGGGTTAAATTAATCAAGGAAAAATATCTATAACAACAGAGCTTGATAGAAAGGACATCTCAGAACACTTCTTGGCAATTTGGTAGGCTCCTTCAACTAAAACAACAATTCCTCCAAGGATTACTATGGATTATTGGAAATGGCAAAACCCTTGGGTTCAAGAACATAATCTGATTAGCTATCGACAGAACTTTGACCCCGAACTTAAAGTTTACCAACTCTTTACCCCAAGTAAAGAATAGAATGTTCCCCTTCTCAACGAAATCTTTCCAAATCATATTGCTCAACACATCATTAAAATACATATCCCAGATTGGGACACTCTGGATAAAATAATCTGAAAATTTAACCCGAATGGTCAATTCTCTACTAGATCAACTAGACACATAATCAACACTAACAACACAGCAACCAAAGATTATAAATGGATCTGGAAGCTGAACCTCCCTCCTAGAATTAAAAACCTTCTTTGGAAAATATCTACTGACAGCCTGGCTACGACCGATAGACTAAATAGGTATATAAATAGAGTCCCTTCTCAATGCTGTTTCTGTAACCACAATAATGAAGATAGTAATCACCTTTTTGTTAATTGCCCTTTCACTAGAGGTGGCAATCGGGTGGGTCGGATCGGGTTCGGGTTCGGTTAGTCGGGTTTCGGGTTATTCGGGTTTCGGGTAATTCGGGTTTCGGGTCATTCGGTTTCGGGTAATGTCTAATAATTTGGTCATTTGGTTGGGTCGGGTTCGGGTTTCGGTTGTATCGGGTTTCGGTTCATTCGGGTTTCGGTTGTCTCGGGTTTCAGTTCTTTCAATATTCATTTTGAAAAATTTACTAGAATGTATCTTAAAGTTCGGGTTATATCGGGTTTCGGTTGTAACGGGTTCGGGTCTTAATGGGTTTCGGTTGAATCGGGTTCGGTTCATTCGGATTTGGGTGAGTTTCGGTTATCGGTTATTCGGATTTCGGGTCCAAAATGGGTCGGGTTGATCGGTGTTCAAAACAATCGGTTCCGGGTCGACCGGGTCGGGTTTTCGGGTTCGGGTCGGGTTTTGCCAGCTCTACCTTTCACTAGAGCTATGGTTGCGGCCTATGAGCAAAGTATAAACAAAACTACAACACTTGTTCCCAACCACTGCACTGATATATATAGTATCATTACAACAAATATAGACAAGAAGTTGATAGAAGAACTCTGTTTTATATGGCAAACAATATGGGAATCTAGAAATGAATTGATTTTCAGGAAAAAAAGACATGATACGTACGCCTCATCAGATAGCCGTAAGAGTAATCATAGACCTTAGAGATTGGCATGATGCCATCAAAACTAATAATGAAACTCCACCACTAAGTAAAAAAAAAGAAGAAGAAACCATATTAAATGGATAAGACCACCTAGGACTATCTACAAAATAAACGTAAATGGTTCTTTTATACCCACTGGCTCTTGCCGGGTGGGTGGGATTATTAGGGACCATAAGGGTTCTGTGATTGATATCTTTCAATCTGAAGTGGATACGACTTCTTCTATCCAAACAGAAGCAGCTGCTTTATGTGCAGGTGTAAACTTAGGAATAGTTAATGGTCTAAGAAGAGTCATAATGGAAGGGGACTGCTTGGAGGTTACCAAGGCAATCAATGATAGCAACTACGTGAGATGGGAAATCCTAAGAGAAGTGGAGTTCATCAAGAAATTTAGTTGTAACTTCGAGAGCATAGAATTCAGACACTGCTACATGGAAGCAAATAAGGCCGCTGATTATATAGCTAAGTTTAGGAATATTTGTACGTTTTTTAACCTCCCTACATGTAGGGATCTCTGAATGTCGTATGATCATTGTGGTATCTTACCTATGTAGAATCTGCCTAATTTTTGCCTACTGTAAACAAAAAAAAATAAAAAAAATAAATCTCTACTACGGAGCTTTTTTTAATTAAAAAATATTTATATAGAAATAATGATTGCGATTCTTAATACATGACGTGGGTTAGTTAATCAGCGAAACGTTTATGGCGAGGTAGAAGACATGACGGATGAGTTTATGGCGAGGTAGAAGACATGAAGGATGAAGCACGTGATGGGCGCAGTAATCGTTGGGTAGTTTGAGACTTTTTGACCCTTCAAGCATTTATACGAAAACACCGTCCACACATAGCTCATCAAACCATGGCAATTGGAGGATGGACGTTGATTTTAATTCCCAAATTTCCCATTCAAAACTCGTGTATAGCAGATAGTGACAGCGCCAGCCGAAAGAAATCGGACCTCAATTTTTGTTCAGTGTGTATAAAGACATTTTTTAAAAAATATATTAAAAGAAAATGATAAACTGTGATATGAATATCATACTATTTTATTAAAAAAAAATTAATAAACTAATTTAATAATTTATATATATGTATGGCATGATTAAGACATTTTTTTAATATTAAAAGAAAATTATAAATTATTTAAAGAATATATCATTTGTAAATGGACAAAAAATTGATAGGATTGAAAAGTGTGAAAAAAAATTCATAAATTGTGGTTTAAATATAGATTGATAGTACAAACTTTTAATAGGAATAAAAGTTGACAATGCTGAATTCAAATTGCTTAAAAGTTGACAATATTTTTTTAAAAAAACACAAATACCCCTGAATAACCCTAGCTCATTTCTCTCATATTCCTCTCACGTCTCCCTCAGATACCCTGCAGTGGCGCCTTGTTATTTGTCCTGCCCTCGTTCTCTTGCTTTGTCCTCGGCGATGGCGATTTGTAGCTAGGGGACTAGTGGCGAGGATGAGAGGAACCGCCACCACCGAGAGACTCCACCGCTCCTTCCAGTCAGGCGGAGAGATGTTGACATCGCTCCTTCCATTCGAGCAGAGAGAGGCTAACACCGCCGATGTCGATCAGATCTCTACTAACTTTGAGGCCTTTAAACGACCACAGAAACAACCAACGGAGATGTTGCCTGACGCATGTGGTGATGGACGGAGAGGTGAAGAGGATGAGGAGGACGAGAGATATTGGTACTCAACACTTTCTTTGTTTCCAATTTAAGAGGGAGGAAGAAGACGGTGACATTGTGGTTGCCCCATGGATCTGAAATCGTCGATCCATGGAGTTCGCTTGAGAGAGGAAGTTGATAATGCATATTTTAGATAGGCATTATAGATAGGTTTTATTGCATTTAAGTATTCATATTGCATTTGTTTTGTCCTATTTCCATTATTTTTCATGTGAAGTATTCGAGTTCGAAATCTACGCCTTTTAGTGTTTATTCTGCAGTTTTATAATACGAGTTTGAAGAGAGACTTCGGAGATCTTAAAGACTGATTTTGGAGCATAAAGGAAGGCCAAAGAAGAAGCATCAAGGGAGCAAGAGATCACAACGTTGAAGCAAAGGAAGAATCGCGAAGCTAGAGGAGCGGTGCCCACTGCTTTTCCATCGGCGCCCGCCAGTGTGTCGTGTTCCGCGAATGCCTATTTAAGTCCGAAGACTATTATTATTATTAGTTTATTATTATTATTTCCCTAGGGTTTTGCACGACTCTGTTTAAGTTATTCTTCTATCTTATGAGAGGGAGAGACAACAATTATAGAGAGGAGAGTTGTGTTTGAACCTATGGAGAGAATAAGAGCGGATTTGCCTATGAGTTGCTAAACTCATAGTTTCATCGGTGATTCGAAGGTATGGTTGGTTGTGAGGATTTGATTTTAATTAGTTATTTATAAGTTTATTTGTGCTCCTTTCTATGATTGACAACCATGTTAGGAATTGCATCTATGCTATGAATCCGTTGTTGGTTTCTTGATAGCAAACAAAGTAATTGATCCAGGGATGTTTCGATTGCCTTTGTAGTGGATGATAACAATTGATACATGTCGAGTAGATGAAATTAGGGTTAATTGAGTTGTTCCTTTTAATTTCCTAATTGCATTGAATTACTGTGCCAATTGGCCTATGTACTCGGTTCATTATGCTATTCTTTAGTGATGCCAAATTGAATAAGTGATTGTATCTTTGCGGAACAATCTAGCCTAGGTAAGTCGGCATAACCTTAGAAATAATATTGAAATCAACCCAAGGATCAAAAACGCTAACCATTGTCAAGAATTACAGGTGAAGCGATTCTCTAACATATTATCTCTACTTTGCAATCATTATTCTATTTAGTTTATTTTGCTACTTCAATTGTTTGCTACAACCTATTTGCTATTATCTTGAAGAATCATCATAGAAATATACGAATTAGGCTGTGTTCGGTAAGGGTTTTTAGGAGATTCTGCAGACTTTGTGAAAACACAAATCAGTTTACACCAGTTGAAATGGTGTTCGGTGGTGGCTTCCATGAAATCTGGAGATGGGGATTGTGTTTCGATTTCATCTGCCTGTTGAAATTCGATGAAAGTATTTTGTGTTTACATCTATGGCTTTAAGATGGGTTCTTTTTGTTCGTTGCTCCAGTAAATTTTTTGAAAGTTGATGAGTTTAGCATGCTTCTGGATTAGTCGCTCATGTTTTTTTGTTCATAATGGGGTCATAGTTTTGGTAAAGCCTTTGTTGGAGCTCATGGAGGTCTTTTTCAACCGAGGAGATTTGGCGAAATATGTTTCCCAAAGGGCGTTGGCACCAAATTTTACTTTTCCTTTTGAGTTCCTGTAATTTCTTAGTGAGTTTAAATAGGTTAGAGCTTGACGGGTTGTTACGCCAAGTATCCTTGACAATGGTTTCATAGTAGACCTGTCAAATAGGTCATTCGGGTCGGGTTCGGGTCGGGTCACTTCGGGTCCTGGGTCAAACGGGTCCTGGGTAAAACGAGTTCCGGATATATTCGGGTTGACTCGAACCCGGATTTGACCAGGTTTCGGGTTTGTCAATTTTTTTCTTTTTTAAATTACAAAAATCACGATTTGATAATTTTGCGATTATTTAAATTTTCTAAAACTAAAGACGTTGTTCATAAGTTCTAGTGCTTGTAATTATATACTATATATATCTGATCTAAAATATTTGATTTTTATTATTTCTCGTAATTTTTAATAAAATGTAATGCATAATATATTAAATATCAATTTTTTAAAAAACAATTCCATGCAGTTAGTAATAAGCATAGAATTATTTTAATATTTTTTAGAATTTTATCTTCTTAAAAAATGCGTTTAAAAATAAAAAATGAAATAATATCGATCGGACGGAGTATTACACA
Source organism: Persicaria tinctoria (assembly GCA_037127255.1). Taxonomy (NCBI): domain Eukaryota; kingdom Viridiplantae; phylum Streptophyta; class Magnoliopsida; order Caryophyllales; family Polygonaceae; genus Persicaria; species Persicaria tinctoria. Next base: position 25,714,631 of record JBANSL010000010.1, read on the forward strand.
ATACAAATAAATATAAAAGTTGATTTTTTTTATTAGGTGAAAATTCGAAGGTCAGACAGGCCTGACTCATCGAGAGGCCGACCAAAGTCGGCAGACGGCGAAACCGTCTAATCAGTGCAATATAAAAACAGAAACTGAAATACAATAATTGGCGTAATGAACCAAACAGAAATAAACTCTACAACAAACATTCCAAGAAGATCAACAACCCGAAAAGCTGAGGAAATCGGGTAAAATGAAAGATCAAGTGATTGTAATTATAAAATGTAATAAATTGGAATCTCCATAAAAAAATTAATTATATATAATTATAAATCAACCGGGTCAATCGGGTAAAATCGGGTCAAAATTATCGGGTCAATCGGGTTACCGGGTCGAAACCCAGAAAATTTCCAGATTTTCGGGTTCGGGTCGAAAAAAATTTCCTAGTTCGGATTAGAAAATTTCCAGGCGTTCGGATCGGATCGATTGGGTCGGATTGTGTTTTGACAGGTCTATTTCATAGTCATGCCAGCTGACCTGAGCGAATTCAAATTTAAATAGTTGAAGCTTTGGTCTCTGGTTGTCGCTCAGTTCAATCGTTATTTGAGAATGATATGAGTTAGTGAAAGGATTGTTCTAACAAAATTTTCGAGGTTGTCAAAAAATGTTAATAACCCGATTACATTTTGTGTCACAAAATTTCCAGGATCCTAAGTAGACCTGTTAAAACACAATCCGATCCGGTTAATCCAATCCAAATGCCCGGAAATTTTTCATTCCGAATCCAGAAATTTTGACTCGGAAATTTTTTCTGATCCGAACCCGAAAATCTGGAAGTTTTTCGGGTAATCTGGCTTTCGATCCGGTGATCCGATTGACCCGGTAATTTTGACATGATTTACCTGATTGACTCGGTGACCCGATTGACCCTGTTGATTTATAATTATATATGATTAAATGTTTAAATAGAGAATCGAATTTGTTACATTTTATAATTACAATCACTTGATCTTTCATTTTCAAATCAACTTTTACATTTATTTGTATTGTGTAATACTCTGTACGATCGATAGTATCTGATTTTTTATTTTTCAATACATTTGTTAAGAACATAAAAATTCTAAAAAATATTAAAATATTACTAATTGCATGCAATTATTTAAAAATTTGATATTTTATACTCCCTCCATCCCAAATTGTTTGTCTTTTACGATTCATGCACACTTTTTTAAGCAGCTAAAAACTATATAAGATATCAATATTTTATTAAATATTTTTAAATAATATCATACATATTACTAATAAGTATAGAATTATTTTAAAAAACTTAATTAAAAAATGGATGTTTTATATAGTTTTTAGCTTTTTAAGAAAGCGTGCATAAATAGTAAAAGACAAATAATTTGGGACGGAGGGAGTATATTATTACATTTTATTAAAAATTACGAGAAATAATATAAATCACATATTTTGGATCAGATGTAGTATATAATTACAAGCACTAGAACTTATGAATCATGTCTTTAATTTTTAAAATTTTAAATTATCGCAAAATTATCAAATCACGATTTTTTTAATTTAAAAAGGAAAAAATTGACAAACTCGAAATCGATCTGAAATGACCCGAAACCCAGTCAATCCCGAGTTCGAGTCAATCCGAATATACCCGGAACCCGTTTTACCCGGGACCCGAAATGACTCGACCCGAACCCTACCCGAGTGACCCGTTTGACCGGTCTAATCCTAAGACACAATTAATTCTCAATGAAAGTTTTGACCTTTTTTACACGCTTTTAATAAACTAACTAGCTTAGTACCCCGTGCATTGCACGGATATTTGTTTTGAAATATATGTTTATATAATGTTGTTCATTATTTTTGACATAAATATTATAAGTATCACAATGTAATAAAAAAATAAACATTCTCTAACATATTGAATACTAAAATAAATAAATATGCTAAATAATAAGAAACTTTAAACATTAGAATAAAGTATAAGCATAAAGTTATGCAATATTGGTAAAACTGGTAAATATTATTAGTATCAATATAATGCTAATAATATTAGAATAATAATGAAACTAAATAAATATTGCAATTTTAAAAAAAATAAACCTAAACAATAAATTGGAGATACAGTTGAGAGCTAATTAAAAAAAATGAATCTTCCAAATGGATCAAAGTATATAATGGTGATAATGTTTTGTCACGTAGATGATGTTTTGGTAATCAAGAATGGTGGAATGAATTTTCTTCATGAATCACGCTAATATAGAAATAATTATATGAAGAAATTAAATTCATTCCACCGGGGCCGACCCTAGGGATTTTATTTTTGGATCAATAAATATATTGATATTGATGGTATAATTAGCAACATAAACATCAAAAGTTATAAAAAAATAAAATTAGATTGAAAATGTAATGCATTTCTTCATGAAGAAATTAAATCTATTCCACCTGGGCCGACCCTAGGGATTTTATTTTTTTTATCAATAAATATATCAATCTTGATGGTATAATTAGCAACATAAACAATAAAAGTTATAAAAATTAAAATTAGATGGAAAATATAATGCATGACAGGAAAATCTTTGATTTTAATCAACCGAGAAGATAAAAAATTTGTTAAGATATGTGTGAAAATCAAATATTTGTTATTACCAAAAAAAAAAATCAAAGATTTGTTAAGATAAATATGATTTAATTTTTATCTTATCCGGAGAATATCTAAACCAACCAACAAAAATATCGAGAATATCTCAACTGATTTTGTATTTAAAGGAATTAAAAGAAAATGCAAAAAATGAAGAAAATGAGATGTATGATTTTAAATTTAAAGTCCTACATTAAATGAGATGGTATACGTGCATAAGAAGACACCCAATGAAAAATATAAACAGGTAAAAAAAGTCATATTTGATTTATTAAAATAAATATGATTTTATTTTAATCTTATCCGAAGAATATCTAAACTAATCAACCAAAATATCAAATATATCCACCGATTTCGTATCCAAATCTTAATTGACCAAATCTTAACCGAATTAGATTTAAATAATTAATTAAATTTACTTAATTATCCAAACAATTTAATTAATAAATAATTAAAAATCTCTACATTAAAGGAGAAGCCGCCACACGTCGTAGGCAACTTCTCCTTTAGTATTATAACTAGTTTTATACCCGCGCCAATGGCGCGCAATTTATAATAAAGTTGTGAATATAAAATAATATAAAAAATATACCGACAAAAATACACATATTAGCGGTTAGAAAATACGTAATAAAGTAAAGTGTATAATACGTAGTATGTAAACAGTTGGGATAATTTCGTAAACGGCTAAAAACTCCTCAGTCAAAGCAACTACTCTTGTCATTTCAACCTAGCAAATGAGGATAATAGAAAACGGTTGGGATGACCAACAATTGATGAGACCGAGGACCGGATCGGCCAAGGCTCGAGCTTTCGAACACTCTTTTTTGTGGCTAATTTTTGGGGTTTATGGAAACTGAAAAAAAGGATATGTGGAGCAAGATTCGCGGGCCTCTCACCCTTGAATCCCCTACACTCGATCTCAATCCTCTCGGAATCGCACTCCGAGGATCTCGACCCTTTGACACCTTCGCCTCTGACTAGGGTGTCACCCTCGGCCTCTCACCAAAGGGTTCGCTCTTAGCCTCTCACCAAGAACTCGATCCTTAACCCGGAATCATAGGAAGCTATTTAGTGGCTTAACCTTTAACTCAACTAAACTTGACTTGATTTAAAATGAAAGTTTTACAAGAAATATATAGGATGAAAATATAGCACCCCAAGCATCTATAATCGATGTGGGATCGATCTATTTGATAGGCATGGAAAAACGTCCAGATTGGAGCTGCTGGAAAGAACGTCCAATTCAAGCATCTTCGAGGCCGATTTAGGAGAAGTGTCCTTCATAGAAGTTGTAGCCACTTAAAATATCTTTCCAACAAGTGCTTATCGGCTTCAATCGGAATTTTACACAGCCAGAACGAGCAAATATACTACGGTGTCGCCATGCTGTTTTCTCAAACAAGAGTTGATATTCGGCTACAGCGACAAAGTTTTGTAAGATAAATGAGTCGAGCGCACTGACCACTAGGATCACATCAACAATATTCAGTATCGAGTGTATTATTTATAAGATAGTAGGGAAAAAGTAATAGATGGTTGAAAAAGCAATTAAAGTAGTATATATAGAAAACGGTTTGAATTAATCCCATTATTATTATTATTATTATCTTGACATTTAATTTTGAATTAAACTTATTAGTTAAAAAAAGTTTTGAATTAATCACACTGGTTAAAATATAGTATGAAATGATAATATGTAAATAATAGTAGATAATTTAGTTACCATAATTAGTGGATATAATATATAAGAAAAAATAAAAACGAATTGCCTAAAATAACTTTGCGCGAGGAGATGACATGTGGCGAAATTGCTTCTGTTTTAATATATTATATAGATAGATAGATTTTTTTACAAAATATAAATTTTATTATTATTTTTTATATATAATTTCATACTTATTAATAATAGGGGAAATTACAGAAAACCACCCCTTAAATATAGGTGTTTTCAATTAACCACCCTTTAAATTCAAAATTACAGAAAACCACCCTTTAAATGGTTTTTACTTACAACTCACCACCCTTCATCTATTTTCATTACTTTATCATTACATATATTATATCTTAATATCTTTAAACTCAAATTTGATTATAAATAAGTTCAAAATTTGAATTTAAGTGTTTGATTATATTTTAGCGATCATTTTATTTATTTTAATAAACAGTTAATAATTTTCAACTTAAAATATGAATTTGATCCATTTTATTTGTTATATGTATCTTTTTTCTTTAAATTTACCTAAATTTTTTAAAAAATAGGTTATCAATTAATCATATAACTTAAATATAATTATTAAGATAATAATTTTAGGCTATATTTATTATTGTTTATTAAAAATAAATAAAATTATCACTAAAATATAATCAAGCCCTTAAATTAAAAATTTGAATATATTTATAATCAAATTGAAGTTTAAAAATATTAAAATATAAAATATTTAATGATAAATTAATAAAAATAGATGAAGGGGTGGTGAATTGTAAGTAAAAACCATTTAAAGGGTGGTTTTCTGTAATTATTAATTTAAGGGGTGGTTAAGTGAAAACACTCATATTTAAGGGGTGGTTTTCTGTAAATTTACCTTAATAATAAGAATAAAATTATTTTAAAAAATTAAAAAAAAATGGCATGTTATAGCGACGTTAGTTTATTAAAAAGCATGATAAATCAAAATGACTTAAATTAATGGACGGAGTACGATGTAACACCGTGTCATATAATTTAGTCTTTACTCAAGAAAAATAAATTATGAATTGGTGTTCCAAACCCAAATACAACCTGTTTTTATTCATCTCTTTTCCTTGAGGACCTCTTCATTTTGTTGTTGGTTGTGACTTGTATTGTTTTGTTGTTGCTATACACGATTACATGTGACTTGTATTCATTAGTAGCTGTTAAATTTGTAAAGACAACCCATTATCTCTGGCCAAAACATGGAAGCCACCAACTTATTACTCTTCCAATTGGCCTTTTAATCACTTTTTCATGTAACAAAACATACGTGCCTATGAACAATATTATTAACAAAATTTTCTAATTTTATCAATTTATCTTATTAATTATATTTGATTTTCAAGATATTCTAACTCTAACTTCTCATATTATTCTTTTTTTCGTTGGTTTAATTTATTTCCACATTATTTATTTGTTAAAATTTAAAATATTCCTCTTTCTACTATTATGTTTCTTAAAATGGTCAATTATTATGTTACGGATGAAAGTAGATTTTTACAAGATGCTTAAATCACCTCCCTCAAGAACAGACAAAAGTCTCCACTCGTCTAAGTTTGATACTTTCCGCAGGCATCTTTAATGTCAAATCTGACAGGTTAAGGTTGTTGTTCCATCCAAAACACTTGAGGCACCTAAGAGTAGCTGATTAAAAAGAGTGACTTATGTACATTTGTTTCAATTGGAAGTGTTTAATCCGGGGGAGTTTTGAATTCGAGCACTTGGGTATAAACTCTGCCAATCAGTATTATCGAATTTGTCAGCCTGCATTACATGGTTAAAAGAGTAGATATGGATTTGGAATTTGATTCTTTCTAACAATTAGGGCTGGCAAATGGTACGGAAATTACCATACCAACCACGTACCAACCACAAACCAACTATATTGGTAACCACACTTGTGGTAACCAACATGATGGTAACCATTGTGGTGGTAACCACATGAAGGTGGTACGGTAATGGTAATAAAATCTGAATATCATGGTTACCATGGTTACCGAATATGTATATTAATTTTTTTATTTAATGTTTTATTGTTATTACCTTTGAGTTTTAAGTTTTTAATTTTTATTTTGTGTTTTGATTTTGACTTAAATTGGTCATTTCTACTTTTGCTATTAGAAACAGTAGGAACATTTTGAATGTTTGAAGACTTTGAACTTGTTTTGTATGAACTTGCAGGAACATTTTGAATTTTTGAACAATTGAACTTTGTTTGTTTCTTCAAGACTTTGAACTCGATTGGTTTGAATTGGTTTGTATTTTAGGTTGTGAACTTGATTTATTTGAACCTTTAAAAGATGGTGACCATATTATTTTTTGTAATCTTATTTTTTTGTTCGATAACTTTGATAACCACCGAAAGGTAGCCAAGGGGTTTAAAAAAAATACAAACAGAATTAAAGCTTGGTAACCATGGTAATGTACCGACGGTAACCACAAATCGTGGTTACCACATATGCGGTAACCACGACTTGTGGTTGGTACGTGGTATAAAAATTTGCGTACCACGAGTTTGTGGTTGGTACGTGGTAACCACCATTTTTTCGTGGTAACCGTACCATGCCAACCCTACTAACAATGGCATAAGTTGGAGAATTTCAATCAAGGAGATGATCATATATCAGAAATATATCTTCTTCTTCATTGCAACAAACACAAAATACAGAACATCAACGTCAGCAAAGAGAATTTAACAGAAACATCACAAAGCTCTTTCTTCCCCCAACAAATTCTAGATACATTATAAACTGTAGATAAAGCTATCAAACGGATAAAAACCAAGAGATTAAATCGAATCCTATCACAAAGAGAATGCCTTCTGTTCTCCACGATTTCTCTGCATCCTTCCTCACCCGTCTCCATTGATATTTTCCTCTTCTGGTTTTCCCCATCAGCTTGATGATGTTTCATTTCCCATCTGTTGATATTCATTTAGGATAAACCTCTCAGGCAGACGGCTTGGTGGCGTCTTTGGATCGGTTGTACTTCATGTGGCTATTCACAAGCTGTCCAGCAGCAATGGCTGACATGAGAGAGAGCTCCCCAGCGAGGACAGAGCCAGCAACAATTGTCGACAGGAGCCTTGCATTTCCTCCGGGAGTCTGCTTGTTTGACCCTTTCACTCCAAGCAAGTTAAGGCATGCTGATTGGGAAGCAAGCTGCGTACCTCCACCAACTGTTCCAACCTGCGGTCAAAATCAAACACATCAGAACGGGATTATCTGAACTCTAGATAGATTTACAACTTAGTGAGATTGCAGATGATTCAATCGGGTAAGAGAAGGCAGAAGCTGTGTACCTCAATAGAAGGCATGGTCACGGAGACGTGAAGGTCCTTTCCATCATTAATAGCTTCCATCATGGTAATACAGTGAGAGCTCTCCACATTCTGAGCCGGGTCCTGGCCAGTGGCTATGTAGATAGCAGACACAATGTTGGCAGCATGAGCATTGAACCCACCAAGAGCACCCGCCATGGCTGAGCCAGTGAGGTTCTTGAGCATGTTGAGCTCAACAAGGGATGCCACATTTGTTTTCAGAACCTTCTTCACCACCTCTTCTGTGATGACGGCCTCACAAACAACAGATTTGCCCCTTCCTTCTATCCAGTTTACGGCTGCGGGTTTCTTGTCCGAGCAGTAGTTGCCTGAATATAAAGACCAAAAAAACCATTATATAACAGCCCGAACTAGACTAAACTGAAATACCTAACATGAACAAATACACAACTGTGCCCTAGAGTGATGTCAAACTCATCAACAGCAAAAAGAAGCTTACCACTAATGCCAATAACATCCATGTCAGAGAAACCATCCTGGAGAAACTCCAAGACGTTCTGGACTCCTTTGGAAACCATGTTCATCCCCATAGCATCACCCGTGCTGCACGTAAACCTCGTGTACAGATTCTTACCAGCAATGGCACACTTAATATGTTGGAGCTTGGCATAATTGCTAGAACTGCAATAAAAAAGGAAACGCATTGGCATCCCATTTCTAAATCTGAAAGCCACTTTATTTTCACTCTCAAGTCTAAATCTTGCACCTCAAACCAGCTCAGTAATGAGTATCAAGTAAAGTATTCAATCCCAAATGCCTAGACTAGTTTCTAACAGTCATTTTCTTTGGTGTAACATAGCAAACAAGAAGGCCAACCAGCCAATAATGCAATATGATCATCGAAACAGAATCTGAAAGCCTAGAACTATAATAAATTCAATTCAATCTGTTAGACCCAACACCAAATAGGGAACACAAACCTGTTAAATACAGTGGACAGTTTCCCGAAATTCGCCGGGTTCTCCAAGAACAGCTTGAGGTCAGCGGCCCTCCTGGCCGATCCAAACCTCAAAACAGGCGCTCTAGTCATCCCATCCTTCAAAAGGACACTTGTAGCACCACCACACAAGTGAATTGCCTTGCAACCCCTGTTGGTGCTTGCAATCAAGCATCCCTCGGTGGTTGCCATGGGAACCGAAAACTCGTGGCCGTCAAGAAGCAACGGCCCAGCAATTCCCACCGGAATCTGCACGAATCCCACCGGCATCTCACAGCACTGGCCAAGAATCGACTGGTAGTCGAATCCGGCAAGAGGAAGCCCCTCCAGCGACCGCCCCGTCATCCTCTGGAGCGCCGCACGGCGGATCTTCGCCGCTCGGAAGCAGTCCCCGAGCTTGGATTCGAGAGAGTAGGATGGAACAGATCCAGAGAGGACCGATTTCACGACTTCTTCATCCTCAGGCGCAAGAACCTCGTTCTGTAACAACAAACTCTCATCCACAGCCAATTTCGACTTGGGCGTAGGGATCACGAGGGAACAGTCGATCGCGGCGGCGCAGGGGGCAGCGCGCCGGTCCTCGGAGGCGTTTCTTTGACTGTCGTCGTCATCAGACGAGATCCAATCGTCGTCAGCGGAGGTGCGAGGGGAGACGAACGATTGGACGAAGTCGATTCCGAAGAAACCAAGGAGGTAGATGAAGGAGGCGATGAAGGCGATAATTGCACCGATTTCGGAGAGAGAAACGACGTGGAGAGGTGTGGAATTGCGGATCTTCTCCCTCCATCGCTGGAGGAGGAAGTAGACGACGGAGAAGAAGAGGGTGAAGAAGACACCGTTAGTAAGGTAGAGCGGGAGGGGGAGCGCATCGGAGGCCTTGGCGTCGTCGCCTGCAACCGGGGAGAGTTTGTAGGTGTGGTTGTGGTGGTGGGGTTTGATGAGCGGCGGCGCAACCTTGGATGGTGGCGGAGCGGGTTGGTTGCGGCGGCGAGCGTCCATTCTCCAACGATCGGAGAGAATGGAGAGAGAAGAAGAGAGAGATCTGAGTAGAACAGTTGGGGGGGGGGGGTCGAGAGAAGGAGAGAAAGAGATGTATTTCGATTTTGGGCTGAGGGGAGTGAATTATGGAGGTTAGAATTTATAGGATTCAGAAAGCGAAACTTTAGCACGTGTGAAGCACCTTCGGGGAAGCCCTAACCGTGTAAGGGTAAAAGAGGAAAAGTAAATAAGGGACCCGTGTGAGCAGTCCAAGCTTGAAAAAAGTCGGAGGAGTATTGTACTCCCTCCGTTCCATAATACATGTCCTTTTACTTTTCTGCACGTTTTTTAAGGAGCGAAAAACTCTATAAAATATTAATTTTTCAATTAATTTTTTTATATAATTTGATACTTGTTACTAATAAATATCAAATTATATAAAAAAATTAATTAAAAAAATAATATTTTATAGAGTTTTTCGCTCATTAAAAAACGTGCCCAAAACTAAAAGGACATCTATTGTGGAACGGAGGGAGTAATTTACTAATTTTTGTTGTTTTGTTCAATTGTTCTTGTAGTCTGACATTGTTAAGATCATATGAATATATGATAATATGATATAGTATGACAATACGTGCGTATATAAGATATCTGACCAAGAAAATAAAATGACAAGATATAAATTAGTATCAGATTCTGGATCTTCACTAATCGTGATTTTTTTTAGATTCCTGGTGAAAGGACTGCGTCGTTCTTGTTTATCATCTACTGTATGTCGTTTGTCATATATTCATCTCTCTTTAAATATATGATTATGCACCATCAATATAGGTTTACTATCCAATTAGGCACTCTAGATAAGGATAACGAATCATATTTTTACAATGAGTTTGTGTCCTTTTCTTTATACGAGAATATGTTTAACACAATATTATAAAATTACACATATTATTTATTAAAAAATAATAAAAATATATCAAAATATTAAATCTGAATTAGAATGCTAAAATTAAACTAATAATGATCAAAGTGTATGGAAAATATAAATTAATCTAGATGCAAAAAACTTATTCTACTAAAAATAATATAGATATAAATAAAATAACATCTATCAAATAATTAATTTCGATATAAATAATTTTTTCCACCAAATTCAAAATCACTACAAAAAAAAAAGAAAATAGGCACGGATTTTTTTAGCAACATCATAGGGTTGTGGCCGAATTCGTGGCTGATAGCTACGAATGTAGCCACAACCTGACATGTAGTCACTAAATAAGCATCAAATGAAATTTTTTGTGGCTAAATCCGTGGTTGGGAGTGATGACATAAATTCGTATCCAAAATGTCATGCCTATTAGCCACGATCATGAATGTCATAGCTAAATTCTTAGTTGTTAGTCACGACTTTAGCCATTATTGAAATATCCGTGGCTGATTTCGACGCCAATAAGTCAGCGAAAAAATATTGTGATTGTACCCGTGGCTAAGAAGAAGTGACAATTGGCAATCATGGCCTGATTTCGTGGCAAATAGCCACGAATTTAGCCACTGTTGGAATATCCGTGGCTGGAATCGACACTATTATGGACATGCCCATTCTTCGTTGTTATATTCGAATTTGGGTAATTTTTTCACACAAATTAAAGCAAAAATAATTGTAAAGCCCAAAATCTCACCCCAAAAAAAAATATTAGAGCTCAAAGGCGATCAAACCCAATATTAGAGATAGTCAAAGCCCAAAGATGATCAACTCATTGGTGGTAGTCAAACCCCAATTAATATGGAAGCTCAAATAATAGCTCTCAACGTATTAAGGAGCCCAATTAATAGTCACAGTCATAATCGTGGTTAGTGCCGTGGCTCTTTACAATTAACCTTAAATGATATACTTCAATTTCTAACGGTCTTTAATTTATTATGGACCCAAATATGGCTATATTTTCCGCCAATTCACTCATAATTTATTAGGAGAGTTTATTTTTAGGAAAAATCATATAAGTAGCTAATAATTGTGGAATAAAACTTTATATTATGTAATAAATTCTTATTATAATACTATAAATAAGTGTGTGTTTTGAGGAAAAATCATATATTTACCTAATAATTGCAGAATAAAACCTTATACTCCCCTTGTCTCGAAATTCATGTCGTTTTAGCCTTATGCACAATTTTTAATAAAAACATTCATCCATCAATCAACATCATTGATAAGGCATGTTACCAATAGGCATTATAGAGTAGTTTAGGTGCATTTCATTGCCATATATTCATGTTTTAGTGTTAATTAGATTAGCGCTTGTTTTGTGGAAAAGTTCGGAATCTATGCTATTTCGATGGTTTTATGTAGATTCGTAGATCCGAGGCAAAGAACACGAGGAACGGAGCTAAGGAAGGCTAAGGCGAGACTTGGGAGAGATAAAGGAAGAAGTCCCGAAAATCATGGAACAACCTAAGGAGCAACGGAGCACGAAATTGAGGTCTAAGAGCGAAAATGAGGGCGAGTCGCGAAAGCTGTCCGCTCGGCGAGCTAAACTTGTAACGCACTTTCCGGAGGCCTCGAATGTCCGATCGACGCATATGAGCATGTGTTGGAAAGCTCTTTCGAAGATCTACGGGATGGTGTTCTGCTGGATTTTCGCTGTCAGCGAATGGATTTCCGCTGCAGCGAATCAAGTCAAAGACATCATGTCTGAGCAAGTCCCTGGGCACGTCTCGCTGCCAGCGGATGGGATCTCGCTGCCAGCGAGTCGAGCCAGCAGGAGCATGTCCAGGAGCCAGCATGTTTTGCTACCAGCGAATGGAAACTCGCTGCCAGCGAGTCGAGTCAGCCCGGCCGACCAGGCAGCATTCGCTGCCAGCGACTGGACTCGCTGTAGCGAGCCACTCGCTGCCGCGGAAATCCTTGCTGCCAGCGGGATGCACTAAGACGACGGAGCTCGCCGACTCGCTCCAGCGGAAGGGGTCTCTCGCACCCGCGGATCGACGAACTCGCTGCAGCAGAAGAAGCGGCTCGCGGAAGCGGAAAGGAAGTACCCGAGGAGCTTGAGAAAATTCTAAGGCATGGACATTCGCTGCCAGCGAGTGTGGTAGCGAGGTGGTAGCGAAAATCCAACAGGAGCTCAATCAAGGCCATTCGCTGCCAGCGGAATTTGACGCTGAATTAAATTTGGAAAGTCTATTTTCTATCTAGTTTGTTTAGGAAGTTTCTATCTTATTTGTCTATCTTTTACCTTGTTTATGCAAGACTTTAGGCTTATAAATAGGATGTTTTAGGGTTATTTTTCTAAGGGATTCAAGTAGAGAAATCACCATTAAAGAGAAGAAAGCTTAGGTAAGCCATGTTTGGCTAATTTTGTAGTTTTCGCCTACACTTTCGAGACTTGGTTGGTGGTTTTGTGAGTTTCTAATTTAAGTTATTTTTCCTCTTTAATTCTTTCAACTTCTTTGTGTGATATTGATTATGTTATTGATGTTATCTTGATTAGCTACCTTGATAATATTGATTTAATGCTAGGATTTAATACTTTCTTATTTGTGTTATTTTCGTAGTAGCACGCATAAGATTGTGGATTCCGTGTTTGAAGCATGATTATGTAGGGAGTTGACATATATCTTAAACATCGATTTACCGTGTTTAATTGGTGTTATTTATATGCTCATGTACTTGGGACTATTTGCTATCTCTTTGAAAAATCTTGACCGTGTTAAGGTTGCATTGAGGTGTAAGGGATTGATTGGACTCGTAGGACTTTTAATCTATTTAAACCAAGACGGGAGGAATTCGTAGGAAAAGAAAATAGCTTGAAAAGGATTCGATGATCAATAAAACCAACCAATGTCGAGAACTTGTAGGTGGAAACGCTTTTCTTCTATCCTTTATTTGCTTTTGTCAATATTATTTTCTTTTATTTTCATTCATAAAAATATTTTCTTTTTATATTGATGAATATACAATATTTACAAATACTTGATTCTCTAGGGTTCGACCCCTTACTTGCATACTATACTAGTTTGTTCGTTTGGGAATTATTTTTTGCAAGGGAAATCAACGACTTTTCCTCCGTCAAAATTGGCGTCGTTGCCGGGGAATCAAGTTTATTTCTTTGTTTTGTGTATTTATTAATTTTTGTATATATATATATATATATATATATATATATATATATATATATATATATATATATATATATATATCCCCATCGTGGACCTATCTTACGGTTCACGACACCTCGTTACTAATTGTTTGCAATGGAGTTGGAGTTATGGCAATACCAAGGAGAATACTTTCACCATTACCTCCCAAGAGTGCAAGATTTAGTGGATGACCGTGCTTCACGAGGTATCCAAGATGATTTGAAAGAACAAGTACTTTGCGTTCAAGATGGCATGCTTCCCGAGACACGAGAATTCGCCCAATCATTAAAAGATGAAGGATTTTACAGTTTGGATTGGTCGGAATTATGGGATCTTTTCCTTTGCGTGGGTGACATGGCGAAGGTGGAAGAAGACTACAAGTTGGCATCCATGCCCTTACCTTTCAAACCAATGGCTGGCGAGATACATGAGGGTGGCCAAGACCATGGTTTTTAGGATCGAGATCCTAATGTAGGATCGATGCAAGGGTCTAGGATCGGATCGTAGGATCGGATTGTAGGATCGTAAGATCCTAGTAAAAATTAAAAATCAAATAAAAATAAATCATACCAAACAAATACCTTAATTTTTAAACAAAACTAGTCATTTCCTCATTTAAATAAACTAAGTAACTAAAATATGCCAATAATAACTCCTTAGCATTCATAATTGGTCAAGGATAATATGTCAAAAGATATAATATGGTATTTAAAATGTTTAAATAAGTCACTTAACATCCATAAGCCAAACTAAAAATGGTCTAAGAAACAAGATTAACAAAAAAAAATTAAAACCCCACATCCCACATTACATGATTGTTCTGGAATGTCATATGTGATAGGTGCTAACACTCGTAGACATTAGAACTTCCTCCTCCCATCTCTAGTTTGTAATGTCATCATAAACAATTTTAGCATCTCTCTCAAGGAAATCATCATCATCACCATCGTTTATCTCGATAGCATCATCATCACTACAAGTTATTATAGGTTCACTACTACCACCACCAATACCACTTACATGGGTTGATTCATGGGTGCCACTTTCAACATTATCACCTATGCAAATTCAAATAAGGAAAAAATAAATATATAAATACTTTTGCATTGTAAATTTGTTAGTTTAAATAAACGTAAGGGAGAAATGAGAAAAGTATATGGAAAATAGTGATTACCTCTAGAACATGAATAAGTATCTTCATCTTCGGTGCATAAGGCTTTCTCAATGATAGCTTTCCACTCATCCTTTGTGAGGGGTGCAAGATCTTCACTAGCCCCTTCGACTATCCACTCATCATCCGAGGATATGTCCTCCAACTCCAAGTTCAAATTGTATGACGGCTCAGTTTTCTGTGTTTTCTGTTGTTGCTTATTCTTTAATTTCGTATTGCGCATCACATAAACTAAATCATTTAGTTTAGTCTTCACTCACCGCTTCAGTCTTCAGACTTGAGAGTTGAGGGAACAAACGATGAAATGAGTGACATCCAGATTTTAGGGTTTAATGTCCCAAAAATTGAAACACAATTAAAAAAAAATAGAAATAGGCCTAATTTCATCAAAATAACAACATGGGCTTTGTAGAATAAAATCTGGGTGGACCTAATTTCACAAACATCTAAAATTACTAGGATCGGTTAGGATCGTTAGGATCGTAAGATCCTAAGGATCCTAGCCGATCCTGGCGATCTCATCCCCGATTCTAGTATAAACGACTATTTCCAAGCGATCCGGATCAGAACTCGTCCTAGGATCGTAGGATCGTTAGGATCGTCCGATCCGGATCGCGATCCTAATAACCATGGCCAAGACGCAAGCATCAATGGTTCAATCGAAGATGGAGAAGGGAGCCCGATGCCCCTTGAGAGATTGCATTTTTAAGCCTAATTAAACACATGAGAGTGAGAGCAAACACATGATCCCGGTGAGGCTGGACTAGATGTGCCTTTGACTTTGAATCGCTCATATACTTGCTAGGATGTTAACTTTCATGTTCATGTCTCATACACTTTGATGTTGCTTTTGACAAGGTTAATGCTTGAAGATCATATTTGTGGTATGTTGGTTTTGCTCTTGTTTTTGCATTGCTTGAGGACAAGCAAAAGGTTAAGTGTGGGGGAATTTGATATGGCATGTTTCCAATAGGAATTATAGAGTAGTTTAGGTGCATTTCATTGCCATATATTCATGTTTTAGTGTTAATTAGATTAGCGCTTGTTTTGTGGAAAAGTTCGGAATCTACGCTATTTCGATGGTTTTATGTAGATTCGTAGATCCGAGGCAAAGAACACGAGGAACGGAGCTAAGGAAGGCTAAGGCGAGACTTGGGAGAGCTAAAGGAAGAAGTGCCGAAAATCATGGAACAACCTAAGGAGAAACGGAGCACGAAATCGAGGTCTAAGAGCGAAAACGAGGGCGAGTCGCGAAAGCTGTCCACTCGGCGAGCTGAACTTGTAACACACTTTTCGGAGGCCTTGGATGTCCGATAGACGCATATGAGCATGCGTTGGAAAGCTCTTTCAAAGATCTACGTGATGGTGTTCTGCTGGATTTTTGCTGTCAGCGAATGGATTTCCGCTGCAGCGAATCAAGTCAAAGACATCATGTTTGAGCAAGTCTCTGGGCACGTCTCGCTGCCAGCGGATGGGATCTCGCTGCCAGCGAGTCGAGTCAGCAGGAGCATGTCCAGGAGCCAGCATGTTTTTCTGCCAGTGAATGGAAACTCGCTGCCAGCGAGTCGAGTCAGCCCGGCCGACCAGGCAGCATTCGCTGCCAGCGACTGGACTCGCTGCAGCGAGCCACTCGCTGCCGCGGAAATCCTCGCTGCCAGCGGGATGCACCAAGATGACGGAGCTCGCCGACTCACTCCAGCGGAAGGGGTCTCTCGCACCCGCGGATCGACGAACTCGCTGCAGCAGAAGAAGCGGCTCGCGGAAGCGGAAAGGAAGTACCCGAGGAGCTTGAGAAAATTCTAAGGCATGGACATTCGCTGCCAGCGAGTGTGGTAGCGAGGTGGTAGCGAAAATCCAACAGGAGCTCAATCAAGGTCATTCGCTGCCAGCGGAAATTTTCGCTGCCAACAGAATTTGACGCTTAATTAAATTTGGAAAGTCTATTTTCTATCTAGTTTGTTTAGGAAGTTTCTATCGTATTTGTCTATCTTTTACCTTGTTTATGCAAGACTTTAGGCTTATAAATAGGATGTTTTAGGGTTATTTTTCTAAGGGATTCAAGTAGAGAAATCACCACTAAAGAGAAGAAAGCTTAGGTAAGCCATGTTTGGCTAATTTTGTAGTTTTCCCCTACACTTTCGAGACTTGGTTGGTGGTTTTGTGAGTTTCTAATTTAAGTTATTTTTCCTCTTTAATTCTTTCAACTTCTTTGTGTGATATTGATTATGTTATTGATGTTATCTTGATTACCTACCTTGATAATATTGATTTCATGCTAGGATTTAATATTTTCGTATTTGTGTTATTTCCGTAGTAGCACGCATAAGATTGTGGATTCCATGTTTGAAGCATGATTATGTAGGGAGTTGACATATATCTTAAACATCGATTTACCGTGGTTAATTGGTGTTATTTATATGCTCATGTTCTTGGGACTATTTGCTATCTCTTTGTTAAATCTTGACCGTGTTAAGGTTGCATTGAGGTGTAAGGGATTGATTGGACTCGTAGGACTTTTAATCTATTTAAACCAAGACGGGAGGAATTCGTAGGAAAAGAAAATAGCTTGAAAAGGATTCGATGATCAATAAAACCAACTAAAGTCGAGAACTTGTAGGTGGAAACGCTTTTCTTCTATCCTTTATTTGCTTTTGTCAATATTATTTTCTTTTATTTTCATTCATAAAAATATTTTCTTTTTATATTGATAAATATACAATATTTAGAAATACTTGATTCTCTAGGGTTCGACCCCTTACTTGCATACTATACTAGTTTGATTGTTTGAGAATTATTTTTTGCAAGGGAAATCAACGAATTTTCCTCCGTCAATCATCATTCCACTAACTTTTTCATTAATTTTATTACCCACTACATTTTTTAACCAATCAAAACTTTCAAAAAAGTCAACAACACACAAATCAATACAAATCATTACTATTCACTACCTAGAAAACCTAAAACGACATCTATTTTGATACAAAACTAAAGAGCTAAAACGACATGAATTTCGAGACGGAGGGAGTATTATCTAATAAAATGTTATAATAATACTATAAGTATGTGTTTTGAGAGAAAATCATATAAGTAACTAATAATTGTTGAATAAAACATTATATTAAGCAATAAATTCTTATTAGAATATTATAAGGGTATGTTTTGAGGAAAGCTCATATAAGTTACTAATAAATGTTGAATAACAGCTTATAATAACTAATAAATTCTTATTAGAATACTATAGGAGTATGTATTGAGAAAAACTCATATAAGTAACGAACAAATGTTTAATAAAACATTAGATTGACTACTAAATTCTTATTAGAATACTATAAGAGTATGTTTTGAGGAAAACTCATATAAGTAACAAATAAATCTTTAATAAAACCTTATATTAACTAATAAATTTTTACTAGAATATAATAAGAGTATGTTTTGAGAAAAACTCGTATAAGTAATGAACAAATGTTTAATAAAACCTTATATTAACAAATAAATTCTTATTAGAATACAATAAGAGTATGTTTTGAAAAAAACTCGTATAAATAACGAACAAATGTTTAATAAAACCTTATATTAACTACTAAATTCTTATTAGAACACTATAAGAGTATGTTTTGATAAAATCTCATATAAGTAACCAATGTTCTAAAAGGCGCTAGGCGGCCGCTAGGCGGTGGGTGGCCGCTTAGCGCCTAGGCGGTTAGGCGGGTGCCCAGGCGGCGCCTAGGCGGATTTGAAACAAACTTAATTATTTCCTTATATTTTAAAGCATAACACATGTAAATAATTCATATAATGTAATAATAATCCATAATATCACTCATAAACCCAAATTTATCGTGTTTAACTAACATTAAAGTAAATAAATGCAAAAGTATGCATCCGATTAGCGACTTTAAACCTTCTAAAATCCAAAACATATCCAAAACCATATGTTTGACTCAAAAACTAATATATTCGAACATGGGGATAAAAAAACCCTAAGTTGATTAATCACATGCCTAAAAGCTAAAATTGAATAATCGTCGGGTTATGCGGGACTAGGCGTCCCCTAGGCGGGACTAGGTGTGCCTAGGCGTCCCCTAGGCGGGATTAAGCGGGCCTAGGCGGGGCCTAGGTGGTGTCTAGGCAGATTACCGCCTAGAGGACCGCCTAGGCTTAAAAATTCCTAGATGTCCTGCCGCCTAGCGCCTAGGCGCCGCCCAGTCGGTGCCTATGCGCGATTTTTAGAACACTGTAAGTAACTAACAAATGTATAATAAAACCTTATATTTACTAATAAATTCTTATTAGAATACTATAAGAGCATGTTTTGAGGAAAGTTCATATAAGTAATGAATAAATGTTTAATAAAACTTTATATTGACTAATAAATTCTTATATAAGTATACTATAAGAGTATGATGTGAGGAAAACTCATATAAGTAACTAATAAATGTTGAATAAAACCTTATATTGAGTAATAAATTCTTATTAGAATATTATACTATAATAGTATGTTTTGCAGAAAAATCATATAAGTAACGAACAAATGTTTAATAAAAACTTATATTAACTATTAAATTCTTATTAGAACACTACGAGAGTACGTTTTGAGAAAAAATCATATAAGTAACTAACAAATGTGTAATAAAACCTTATATTTGATCCACCTTTCGAGTCTGAATGATAAGACCTAAAAATAAACACTAAAAACTGTAGATTCCGAACTTCGAATACCAAATGATCAAGAATATGAATACTTAATGCACCTAAAACCTACCTATAATGCCTATCTAAAATATGCATTATCAGAGAGAAGAGAGGTTTTTGGTCTATGAGTTGATAAACTCATAGTTTCGCCTATGATTCGAAGACATGGTTGAATAGATTGCGAGGATTTGATCTATTTAGTTATTCATGAGCATATTTATCATCTTGTGCCTATTGATTATATTTGTGTTCCTTTCTATCATTGATCACCATGTTAGGAATTGCATCTTAGCTATGAATTCGTTGTTGTATTCTTGATAGCAAACAAAGGTATTGAAGTAGTGATATTTCTTTGTCTTTGTAGTGGATGATTTCGATTGATCTATATCGTTAGATGTTGTTAGGGCCGAGTGTGGTTTGCGCCTATTTGTCCTTGATAGCATTGAATCGATATGCCAATTGGTCTAATTACTTGAGTTCTTAATGCTATTCTTTAGTGATATTGAATAAGGTGATTGTATCCCTACGGATCCTTCATTCCTAGGACATGAACCTCAACCATTGTCAGAGAATTACTGGTGAAATATCTTCTCTACTTTATTATTAATCATTTTGCATTCATCAAGTTGGTTACTTTACTTTCTTATCAATTTGCCACAAGTCATTGCTTTTATCATAAGAGTCCTTTTTAGAGATATTGATAGTAATCCGCTTCTATATGTGGGTTCGACTCCGGACAAGTGAGCGCAGTATGCCAACTCCTTCTTGAACTGGCGGATGATGACAGATAGAGAAGCTGACTAGCCATAGATGTCGCACGGGAAGGATTCCTCTCAAGCTGTCTACATCCCCGGAGGGCAGTACTCTCTCCACATCAGTGCTCTAAAAGCATCATATGTCCATTCGGCCCAGTCCATCTTATAGACAGACCATCTGTTGAACACGTCCCTCCGTAGAAGACCGGTAACAACTCTCTGTCTCTCAGAAGCGGGTACAACAACATGGTCGAACAACCCATCTATCTCACGGAACCATCTCTCGACATCATCTCCGATCTCTCCAGCAAAGATCGGCGGATGACACTGAGCCAACGTCTTGACCCAGTCGATGCGCTTCTCAAAGCGCGCATCAGCCACGGGCTCGAACGGCTGATATGGAGCCTCGGGTGTCGGTGATGTAGATCGGGCTCCTCCTTGTAGCTCACTCAAGATGTCATGCAGTACGACCTCTAACTAGGCAATCGCTATCCCTAGCGGAAATAGAGCTCTATCGCCAACTAGTGGTGGCAAAGCTCACTCCTCGGCGCGATCATTAGCAACCCGCTCCTCGGCGTGGTCGTCGGTAACTCGCTCCTCAACATGAGCATCAACAACTCTCTCCTCAGCAACAACATGGTGAAGGGGACGTCCCTTGTCGCGACGCGCCTCTACCCCTATTCCCGATCGGACCACGTCTCATGTCAACCATAATTGCTACATAAACGGTTAATGTAAACACTCACATGGAAGCACTCAACGATTAATATGATCCTCTTCGAGGAGGATCGCCATCGGGCCCAATTGGATATAAGGCATGCAAGCACAAAGATGATATATACCGTCCTTCGAGGGATGGCTGACCAGAGGGGCAAAACCTCACGACCTTCTAACCCATGCTACTCCAACCTTCAGGCTCATTGGAGTCTTCGAGATCCGTCTGTAAAAGAAAGCTAGTATTTTGCCTAACATTCCCCGAAATCTACATCCATAGGGGATGTCTATCGCCTTGGTCTACCTACAAGTTTGATCCCATAGGTTAGTCTAGGATTAGGTCTAATTAAATTCATTTTGCCCCTTTGAAAATATTTTCCAAAACCATTGAAATCATTGGGCTATTTCAAAACCACTTCAACTTATCGTACTCGGATTATAAAACCTCGCTCTGACACCACCTTTGTAACGGCCCGGGATTAGAAATCCCAAGTTACGTTTTGAAGGAAGGGTCCTTCGTTAGGATCTTGTGCTTCGAGTACATGTCGAAGGTTTGAAATCGAACATTACTAATTTTAAAGTGGGATTTCGCACCCAAAACCGAAAGAGATTGTTCAAATCCCCGAGGTAAATTCCATGTACTTGTCTTAAGTCTAATATGTGGGGAAATACATTTGTCATGAAAGCAACATAAGTCTAAAAGCAACACATGTGGTGTCGCGACAGAGCCAGGTCAAAACGGAGTCTAAGTAATATGAAATCCCAAAAACACATAAGTCTGGTGAAGTCGGACTCCAACTCTCACTCTCCACCATTCAAAAAGGACCCCGCTCATGAAGACATACAACATCAATAGTCATAAGCATAACAAATACCTAAACAAAATAAAGCAGGCAAGGGATCAGAATGAAGCCCGCATAGTTGATCCCCACATATAAGCACACACATATGCTAAGCCTAATATCATGCTTCGAATGCAGGACAAGAATATTAACACACAAACATGCTTGCAGTTTATATAAGTGAAGAGCATAAATAGGGCCCTAGCACATAATGTCAAGTGGCATATCCCTCTTCCTACCACCGCCCCCCTTACCGATAGGGCGGAGACTGACCAACTCATGAATGCATTCCATTCCATTTCATAGGATCAAGCCCGTATTGGTGCCCAACCCAAAGCATGCTAATGCGGGATCATCTTCTACACTTTCGTCTTCACCTCCGGCTACGCCAATCATCTTAGGAGATGTTGTGAGCTGAATCTGCCATGTTTTACAGTAACTTTTATATCGATTTCTGTATACATTGCATTCATTTGGGTTTAGATAGTACAGAACTTATGTAGTTTATGTTTATTTGCAAAATTATGGAATCTACACCAATTTCTGTTTAATTTGCAGAAATCGAGGCATTTTACAGCAATTTTACAGAAGGTCGGAAAAGCTCGGAAAACCGCTACAGAAGTCCAAGGTCAAAGCAGCGGAACAAGTCTGAGAGTCAAGGCTACTCGATCTTGAGTAGGCCTTACTCGACCTAGACGAGCTTGGACGAGTAGTCTTGGTCGACAAGACCTGATCGAGAACCAGACCAACCCGGGCTCCGGACCCAACTCGATCTCGACAAGCCCTAGTCGAGATCGACGAAGCCCAGACACCACACCCGGAGTCGACGAGGAGAAGCTGCCCGAGAAGCCGAGCAACCCTGGTCGAGATCGACAAACCCTTGTCGAGATCGACGAGACCTTGAGCCATGTCCGAGCTTGCCGAGGAGAGCCACTCGAGGAGGCCCAGTCGACGATCATCTCTACTCGAGGTCGACAAAGGCTACTCGAGGTCGACGACGCCCAGAGTCCAGATCTAGGCTTGTCGAGCACGCCAACCCGAGGAAGCTTCGTCGATGACCTAATCCTACTCGACATCGACCACCCCTTGTCGAGGTCGACGAGCACCTGGAGTCCTGTCTGAGCCTGTCGAGGACCAGCAAGCCGAGACGACGAACCAATCCAGTCGACCAAGACCTCTACTCGAGATCGACAAGAGTCTTGTCGAGGTCGACTAGGATTCCAAAAGGTGTTCGACGCGGATTGATCAATTCTACTCGACTTGGCTTTGCTTGGGCGCGAAGTTGCTGAAATCTATCCGATATATCAAGATCCATCATGAAGAGAAGAAGATTTATCCATGGAAGACTTTTAGATATAATTCCTATTTTATATTTAATTCTTTTATGTCTTTTATTTATCTTTTAAAGCTTTTTAGATATTGTTGTTGCAGGAGGATGGTCAAGTATGAAATAAATATAAAATATAGATCAGATTGACTTCCCTGTCTCAGCAAATAAATACAAGACTTCCTCCCGTTATAGTAAGAGAAAAGTCAGGATCGAATCCACGAGGAAGCACGTCAGCAGTTCTTAGGTAGCTGTAAATTCTCACAACAGCAGCAGAAAGACAGAATCGCAGAAATAGAAAAGAAACAAATAAACCCGGCAAGGGCAACTAAAATAAAAGCAAGAATTTAACAAAAGACAGAAAGTAAGGCAAAGGAAGTGAAGAACAAAGCAAAACAGAAGCAAATCAACTCGACCTAGACGAAGCCCTCCTCGAGATCGACCAGATCTCCTCTATGTCGAGTAAAAACAGTAAAAGACAGAAACTTTAAAATTGCAGAATTCAAACCGAAACTCAGATTTTCGACTGAAATAAACTTCAATATATTAAAAGACTTCCAAGGCCAGGGTTTCAACACCACAATGATAACCATGAAAAGTAACACATAAAGGCATAAAAGATCATGCTTTCCATCAAATAACTGTCGTTATTAACAAATAGGCATATAGAGGCTTTCGCATAAACCCTAATTGTTACTAACCCTTTTTCACATAATTAATCCAAGTTGCATTAAGATCACTTTCGCTTCAATAACACAAACAAGGATCACCTTCAACTCTCGCAAAAGAATCATGCTCATAGGGATAGAAGATGAATCACACAAAAAGATCTGACCTTTATCGCATCGCCTCACATGGCCACCGTCGGGCTCACCCCAGCCCCAGAAGTGGGTGGACTACTCACGCCTCATCGCAATCGCAGACATTGATTGATGAAAAGAACTAAATTGCATAAAACTATATTCAAAAGCCTTTACAATCCCGGCAATCAACTTTCGCAGAAAGCCAAAACCCTAAAAACCTTAGAACTCCTAAACTTCTCTGTGGAACTACTTGTCTTGCTCTGAAATTGAATGAATAAAACTGAGCCCCTAGGGCCTTATTTATATCCTTCTAACCCTTGCTAATCAAGGATAGAATATCCTATCTATATCTAAAATTATATCTAAAGCTTTAAATGATAAATAAAATGTTTTAAAGAAATAAATCAAAAAGGAAAAGATAATTCTAAAGTGGGTAAGTCTTCATGTCTTGATAGATCTCCTTCCTTGGATAGATGATGATATAATCGGATAGATCTTCGCGCCCAAGCAACCCCAAGTCGAGTAGGATTCATCAAAACCGAGTAACGCGACTCTGGAGGTCTACTCGATCTCGACCAGGGTCTTGTCGATCTCGAGTAGCCCTCGTCTGTCTCGAGGAGCCCTCGTCTGTATCGAGTAGCCCTCGTCTGTCTCTAGTAGCCGGTGCTCGACAAGGCTCGGACATGGCTCAGAGGTCTAGTCGATCTCGAGTAGCCCTACTCTGTCTCGAGTAGAGGTGGTATGCGTCTTCGTCTTCGGCTTCTCGGCTCGGCACAGCTCGTCGACTCCGGACATGGCTCGTCGATCTCGACCAAGTCTACTCGAGATCGAGTAGGGTTCCGGGAGTCGGGTTGTCTCTGACTCAGTGTCCTCGACCAGCCCTACTCGACCAGGTGTGGTCGAACAACCCTTGTCGAGATCGAGTAGAGTCTTGTCGATCTCGAGTAGAGTTCTCTCAGCTTTCTGTTCTGTTCTTGAAACGCACTTTCCCGAGTCCTCGTTTGTCGGATTGACGCATATGACCATGCGTTGGAAAGCTCTTTCCGAGGGCTACAACTCTCATGAAGACATCAAAGCTTGATTCAGAACGAAGAATGATGAAAAATGGCCTTTTCTCCAGCTGCACCATTCTTGGCTTCTCCATGAGTTTCCTTTAAGCTCCAAAGTGCGTCCGATTTCTGCGAAATATAACCAAAACTTGTGTAGACCTCCATATATTGCAAATAAGTGTAAACTACACAGATTCTGTATTGTTCTAACCCAAATGAATGCAATGTATCCAGAAATCGATATAAAAGTAAGTGTAAAACATGGCGAATTAGGCTCACAACAGATATAAGATAGATATCTTCTTTCCTAGAATAGCTAGGGAATTAAGGCTATAAATAAAGCCCATGGGGCTCAGTTTTATTCATTCAATTTTTCAGTCAGAGCAAGACAAGTAGTTCCACAGAGACGATTTAGGAGTTTAGGGTTTTTAAGGTTTTGGCAATTTACGACGGTGGATTGCCGGGATTGTAAAAACTTTGAATTTAGTTAATGCAAGTTGTTTCTTTTCAATCGATGATGTCTGAGTTTGCGACGAAGAGCGAGTAGTCAACCCACTTCTAGGGTTGGGGCAAGCCCGACGATAGCCATGCATAATTGAGGTAAAGATCCGACCTTTATCATGTTTTGAGCATTTCCTACTTATTGATGTGTTTATTGCCCGTCTAATGGAGATCCATGCTAACAACTTGGATTATAAACATAAAATCGGTAGAGACAATTAGGGTTTCTTGAGAGAGTTGTCTAATTGTTGGAAAAGGCGAAAGCTTAATCCTTTAATGCGATTCACATGATTATCTGTTTGGTTCTACCTTATGCATGTTTGGTTATCGTTGTTGCAAACCCCAATCTTGGAAGTCCTTTTACATTAAGTTTAGTCGAAACCCTAAAGCATTTGTTTTTACTTTCTTTATTTTTATTCGTTTTTGTTCCCTGTCTACTCGATCTCGACCAACTGTGGTCGACCTCGAGTTACTGATCCTCGACCTAGAGTCGTCGTAGCTTACCTGTGCAGATTCTCGACCAGACCAACTCGACTTCGACAAGCCGTACTCGATCTCGAGTAGAGCCTTGTCGAGATCGACTAGACCTGTGCCGAGCAGTGCTGCTGTGTTCGACTAGTCCAAGCTTCTGTCGACTAAACCTTAGTCGAGCTCGAGGACTTCTGTGGTCGACTTTCGTGAGATTCTCCGCTGCCTAGGATCCGCTGACACGCTTCCTCGTGGATCGATCCTGACTTCCCGCTGCTACATCAGGAGGAGGTCTTGTATTTATTTGGGGTGGGCATAATCTGGTTTGAATTATATTTTATATTTTAAACTCGATTTCCTCCTACAACAAATTGGCGCCGTTGCCGGGGAAGCTATCATTCGCGCCTTAGGTAGTCAGTTCTCACGTTTTCTTTGAGTTACTCCGCAGGTGTATGCGTCGTTCTGGTTAAACACCTGAGTTTGACAGCTTAGACGAATCGGAGCGCTACCTACACATCCACTCCAAACTCAAAAGGATCATGGCGGCTGCTGAAACACAGGAACAACTGGTCGCTAGGCTTACTAGGGAATTGGCCGCAAAGGATGCTGCTATCGCCGCTGAGAGAGTAGCAAGGGAACAAGCACAAGCTGAGCTTGCCCAATATCCAACTACTGCAGAGGATTATATGCATCCCACTCTCGTCGTGCCTGAATCGACGATTCTAATCCCTGAAAACTCTTTTGAAATTCGCACTCAGTTTCTTATAGAGCTTAAAAATAATGCCTTTTACGGCAGATTTAATGAGTGTCCTCTTGAACATATTACTAATTTTCATGATATGTGCCGTACTCTTGCAGAAGGTACAACTCTGGAATATGTCAAGATGAAATCTTTCTGTTGGTCGCTCGCTGGACCTGCATTGAAGTGGCTAGAAGGGCTGAAACCAAAATCACTGACCACATGGGCCCAAGTAGAGCAAGAGTTTCTCAACAAATTCTTCCCACATGCCAAGACAACACTTCTTCGCCAGAAAATCACCGCCTTTAAACAGCAGAAAGGGGAACCGCTGGCAAAGGCATGGGAGCGCTACAAGGAACTTCTGCGATCTTGCCCTACTCATGGACAGCCACCCTACATCATTCAGGAGATCTTCTTCAA
This sequence comes from Persicaria tinctoria, assembly GCA_037127255.1. Classification (NCBI taxonomy): domain Eukaryota; kingdom Viridiplantae; phylum Streptophyta; class Magnoliopsida; order Caryophyllales; family Polygonaceae; genus Persicaria; species Persicaria tinctoria. The sequence goes on from JBANSL010000010.1 coordinate 25,741,880, forward strand.
CTCTCTGGATCAAGTCACTAAGGACAGAATCAACAATTATACTCACTCTGAGTATCTGACGATGCCGCCAAGTGACGCATGGGGTGTGCTGGAAAAGCTCACTAACTACGACAACAAATATGGGTCTACTTCAAACTATGAGGAGAACTCCTACGCCAGGCCAGCACCATCTATGCCACTCTATGAGCCAGCAAAGGAGATAGACCCGGATGTCAGGGAGCAATTCTACAGAGACCAGAATCGCAAGCTTCTCAAGCAAGTCAAATATCTGTTTGTCAATCAGCCTTGCATCGAATGCGGATCACAGAGGCACACCACTACTGAGTGCCCACACACAGAGCAAGTCAGGATGGCAGAAACACATGAGGAGGCAGCATATGCTGGGGGTCCTAATCGCTATATGGGGGATCAAAGGCCCTATCAACCGCAATGGAACCAAGGCCCCCCTAGGAATCCCCCACCCTACAGAGCTCCAGGACATCCAGAAAGAGATCAAAAGAAGGACGATCTGCAGGTGATCCTTGATGAGATGCGCCGAAATCACGCCCAGAACCTGCAGGCTACCAACACCATTAACAATCAGCTCCAGCATGTCAACACAAAATTTGTAGAACTGGACATCTGGAAAAAGGGCATTGAAACTCAGATGGGACAGATCGCTGCACAGATCCCACGACCGTCCGGACAGCTCCCTGGGCAGACAGAACCAAATCCTAAGGGGAAAACCGGACATGTCGCAGCTATCAAACTCAGGAGTGGGCATCAACTACACGAGCCAGAGGTCGGAAAACAGCAACTCGAGATAGAGCAGACACTGGTCGATCTCGAGGAGCCCGTGGTCGATCTCGACAAGCCTGTACTCGACCAAGACCAGAAGCAGAGCTCGGACTCCGCTGTGCAGACCAGCAACCCGAGGTCGACAAGTCAACTCGAGGTCGACAAGCCTCTGGTCGATCTCGACAAGCCTGTGGTCGAAGTCGAGGAGCATCTGGCCGACGTCGACAACTCTGCAGCATCTCCGACAGCTAATCTGGCTTCGAAACAGAAAAAGCCACTTCCTTTCCCTTCTAAAACTCTTAAAGACCCCACTGCGGGTAGATTCAACAGATTTGTTAATATGTTGCAAGAGCTAAACTTTTCTATTCCTTTTATAGAAGCCCTGCAAGAGATGCCTGGATATGTCAAATTTCTGAGGGATATCCTGAGCAAGAAGCGATCCATCTCAGAGATCGCAGGCGAATGTAAAGTAATCCACTTCCCTGAAAAGAGGCCTGACCCAGGTAAGTTTTCTGTTACTGTGGGTTTTGGACAATATAAATATGATTCTCTATGCGATTTAGGAGCAAGTGTGAGCATCATGCCTTTATCAATCTGGCGAAAGGTTAAGATAGGATGCATAGAACCTGTGGATGCTAAATTATACATGGCAAACAATACTGTGGTCATCCCTACAAGTATAGTTGAGAACGTCCCTATCCAGGTTGGTAAATTCTTGGTTCCGGCTGATTTCCTTATTATTGATTGTGCTGAAGATCCTACTAGCCCTATTATTCTTGGTAGACCATTCTTAGCTACTGCAGATGCCATGATTAGTGTTAAGAATCGATCGTTCACCTTCACCATAGGCGATGAGGTTTTGGATTTCTCTTTTGGCCCTGCAAAAGAGGAGATTTCTTGGCTGGAGGTGAAAAGCATCAGCATCGACGAGACCAAGCAAATAGCGGAGGAAAACGCCAAATTTGTACTCGAGGTAGACAAGCCTTACTCGACCTCGACAAGCGCCCTACTCGACCTCGACAAATCTTTGTCGATCTCGACCACCGCCACAGAGCCAGAGACTTGCCCAGAGTCTAAGTATGGGGTCCCTGTACTCGAGGTCGACCAGCTGTACTCGACATCGAGTAGACCCCAACCCAAAAATTTCTGTTTTGGGTCCGAACAGGTAAGTTCAGGTATGAATTCTACTCCCCCTCAGTCCATAAATAAAATTTTTAATGATTTGAAGGGAGCTAAAACACCGTGGCGAGAAAATTTGCAGAAACTGAGGGCTACAAAGAAGAAGAAGAAAGAAAAGGGAGATAAGGCAAGCAACCACCTAACAGCTGAGCTTGCATACTACCATCAGGACCTAGATGATCCAGGAGAAGGCCCAAGCATGAGCGGGCCCCACAATAATGGTCCTTGAGCGCAAACGAAAAAGTCGGCCTAGCGACTCTAAAATCTAGAGCGTGTATATAAATTTTATTGAATTCTTTTGAATTTTCTTAGTTTTTGTTTTTGTTTTTTTTTGTTTTATGTTTTTCTAAAAAAATAATTCCTATGGATAGTCTTGTTTTTGTGGAATCTAATACTTTTTTGATCGGCAAGCATATAAGGATCGCGAAAAGTGGAGGAAGAAGTCCCTGAGAACCAGTCAGAATCGACGAAGGCCAAGTCGACGACGACGAGGAGGAGAAGCCAGGAGCTACTCGACCTCGAGTAGACGTACTCGACCTCGACAAGCACCAGACACTCCTCGACTTCAGAAACCATTAGACGCAGACGAAGCTACTCGAGATCGACAGGCACCTCTACTCGACATGACCAGTTTAGCCTTCCTCGGTGCATTATCCTGTGAGTTCCTTCCTTTACTCTTGTTTTTTTTATTTTATACAGTGAGAACACTGTAATGTTTAAGTATGGGGTGGGGGAAGGACTTACTATATGCATATTTGATCATATTTGACATTATGTGTGCATGATTTCTTTGAATTGCATCATGGCTATTTTGGAATGCATTATTGATTTATGTGCATATATGCATGATTTCCAAAAATTTTGAGAAAAATGACCCCCATTTAAAATTTTGAATAATGTCATGGAAGCTTATATTGAACTCGACGATGCAAAATTGGATTCATTAGAGATATAGCATGAAATTGCCTAGTAAAGGGAAGCCACAATGAAGTGCATATTTTATTGAAAACCATGAAAGGAGGTAAAAGTTGAAGTTGCTTTTGACATGTTGCATGATAAGATGATGGAGGACTTTATATTTCCATATAATGCTCATTGTTTATAAATCCTAGCCTTACCTATGCTTACGCATCACAAAAGCCATAATATGCCTTATTTCAAAAATTGCTCCACATGTTCTAAATATTGCCATTCTTTACCTTATCCGGGGATTATGTTAAGAATGCTGTTACATTATGGAGATTGATTTATGGTTGATGTATCATTATCATTATTGGAGTTTGGAAGGAAATTGTTTTAAATATATGGAAAATTTAATGAGTGAAAGAAAATCCAATCACCTCAGGAGATAAAGGTAGATTGACCCTGCTCTCTGAGATAATAGTTTGGAGAGATGGGACACATTGTGAGGAGTCCAAAGCACTAAGTATCCGGGGCCATTCATGACACCCATGTTTGCGACTCGCGAGAAGGCAGTGCTGAGGTTAGAGAGGTAAAAACATTATTATGAATAAAAGCAATATGAAAGGTGATGAATCATATGGAGAAGGAATGTGGAAATTCAATTTGGAAATACTCCATTTTCCCGGATCAAAAGCACCACATTGCCAAAAATTGCCCACCTTTTAGCCTTTTACCAATCTACTCCTTCATGAGCTTAAATTAAAGTCTTCTTGATTATCAATGCTTTGTCACGAATGAATGTTTGTGCATAACCCTCCTTTTGTGAGTAGATGTTGCTTTTACATATTTGCACATGCATGAATCTATGACACTAGTACCTTTTCGAGGATGGTAATTGACTGCAGGGTTATATAAGAATGAATCTAATATGTTGAGAGTTTTGATTTCTTCCCCTGAATGACAATTAAAAGTATTGCTTGAGGACAAGCAAGCTTAAGTATGGGGTGTTTGTTGTGAGCTGAATCTGCCATGTTTTACAGTAACTTTTATATCGATTTCTGTATACATTGCATTCATTTGGGTTTAGATAGTACAGAACTTATGTAGTTTATGTTTATTTGCAAAATTATGGAATCTACACCAATTTCTGTTTAATTTGCAGAAATCGAGGCATTTTACAGCAATTTTACAGAAGGTCGGAAAAGCTCGGAAAACCGCTACAGAAGTCCAAGGTCAAAGCAGCGGAACAAGTCTGAGAGTCAAGGCTACTCGATCTTGAGTAGGCCTTACTCGACCTAGACGAGCTTGGACGAGTAGTCTTGGTCGACAAGACCTGATCGAGAACGAGACCAACCCGGGCTCCGGACCCAACTCGATCTCGACAAGCCCTAGTCGAGATCGACGAAGCCCAGACACCACACCCGGAGTCGACGAGGAGAAGCTGCCCGAGAAGCCGAGCAACCCTAGTCGAGATCGACAAACCCTTGTCGAGACCGACGAGACCTTGAGCCATGTCCGAGCTTGCCGAGGAGAGCCACTCGAGGAGGCCCAGTCGACGATCATCTCTACTCGAGGTCGACGACGCCCAGAGTCCAGATCTAGGCTTGTCGAGCACGCCAACCCGAGGAAGCTTCGTCGATGACCTAATCCTACTCGACATCGACCACCCCTTGTCGAGGTCGACGAGCACCTGGAGTCCTGTCTAAGCCTGTCGAGGACCAGCAAGCCGAGACGACGAACCAATCCAGTCGACCAAGACCTCTACTCGAGATCGACAAGAGTCTTGTCGAGGTCGACTAGGATTCCAGAAGGTGTTCGACGCGGATTGATCAATTCTACTCGACTTGGCTTTGCTTGGGCGCGAAGTTGCTGAAATCTATCCGATATATCAAGATCCATCATGAAGAGAAGAATATTTATCCATGGAAGACTTTTAGATATAATTCCTATTTTATATTTAATTCTTTTATGTCTTTTATTTATCTTTTAAAGCTTTTTAGATATAAGATAGATATCTTCTTTCCTAGAATAGATAGGGAATGAAGGCTATAAATAAAGCCCATGGGGCTCAGTTTTATTCATTCAATTTTTCAGTCAGAGCAAGACAAGTAGTTCCACAGAGACGATTTAGGAGTTTAGGGTTTTTAAGGTTTTGGCAATTTACGACGGTGGATTGCCGGGATTGTAAAAACTTTGAATTTAGTTAATGCAAGTTGTTTCTTTTCAATCGATGATGTCTGAGTTTGCGATGAAGAGCGAGTAGTCAACCCACTTCTAGGGTTGGGGCAAGCCCGACGATAGCCATGCATAATTGAGGTAAAGATCCGACCTTTATCATGTTTTGAGCATTTCCTACTTGTGGATGTGTTTATTGCCCGTCTAAAGGAGATTCATGCTAACAACTTGGATTATAAACATAAAATCGGTAGAGACAATTAGGGTTTCTTGAGAGAGTTGTCTAATAGTTGGAAAAGGCAAAAGCTTAATCCTTTAATACGATTCACATGATTATCTGTTTGGTTCTACCTTATGCATGTTTGGTTATCGTTGTTGCAAACCCCAATCTTGGAAGTCCTTTTACATTAAGTTTAGTCGAAACCCTAAAAGCATTTGTTTTTACTTTCTTTATTTTTATTCGTTTTTGTTCCCTGTCTACTCGATCTCGACCAACTGTGGTCGACCTCGAGTTACTGATCCTCGACCTAGAGTCGCCGTAGCTTACCTGTGCAGATTCTTGACCAGACCAACTCGACTTCGACAAGCCGTACTCGATCTCGAGTAGAGCCTTGTCGAGATCGACTAGACCTGTGCCAAGCAGTGCTGCTGTGTTCGACTAGTCCAAGCTTCTGTCGACTAAACCTTAGTCGAGCTCGAGGACTTCTGTGGTCGACTTTCGTGAGATTCTCCGCTGCCTAGGATCCGCTGACACGCTTCCTCGTGGATCGATCCTGACTTCCCGCTGCTACATCAGGAGGAGGTCTTGTATTTATTTGGCGTGGGCATAATCTGGTTTGAATTATATTTTAAACTCGATTTCCTCCTACAACAGGAGATGGACCAATGACTCGAGCCCGAGCTAAGAAGCTTCAACGCGACTCCTTCATGTTTGTGAGTCACGCCTAGTTCTCGAGCACTGTTCAACTCCCGAAGCCTACATTGAAGACCTATATGTGCATAGGAATCAAAGAGGTTGATCCTATTTAGGCACATGTCTTACTGATTTTAAGTATTGGAATATTTGGATTTTTAAGACGTCTCACGACTCGCGGGATGGCTCCACGAGTCGCGGCCATGAGCCCAGAATTTAGTTTTGCTACTGATGAGTCTCACGACTCGCGGGATCCTCCCACGCGCCGTGACAACCTATCTATTTTAGGTATTTTAGGAAACTTGTTTTAATTAATTATTTTATTTATTTAATTCCAAAATTCAGCCGGCCTCTAGGTTATATTAGGCCGTCTCTTCCATTGTAGAACTTGGTTGAAAATTATTCAAAGTTTCTCTTGTGAAAACACATTGAGCGTTCTAAGTCAATCGATTCGTAGCGTTGCTCATCGACTGCAAATTGGTTCTTGATCTAACTTGGTTTGCTTTGAGTTCGTTAACCTCACGAGAGCTTGGTGATCCTGGTAATCACAAGTCCCCTCATTGTGCCTCCAAGTTGTCCGCTTGGTTGTGTAAGGTTGTAGAGGCGGGCTTTGTATTCGTTGATACTTTGTTCCTATCCTCTTAGGAGGCCTGGGGTCTTTATCTCATTCTACCTTAGTTCGAATCACCCTTCTATCGGTCTTTCTTATTGTTAATTTTGAATTCATAGTTGATACGTTTTGTTTGTCCTTTGTCGATATCGAGTCCTTGCTTGAGTTTCTTGAGTCTTTTGCTTCCGTTCTTGAGTTTGTTTATTGATTGTCGAAGATCGGGCCATCCTATGGCTAACCCGGTATCAAATTGGCATCAAAGCTTTGGTTTCCGACATCAAAGTTGTGTCTTTTGTTTCCCTAAACACAAAACTACAAAAATAGAGTTTTTCTTTGTTCTTGGTTTTTACTTCTTGCAATTTTGATTTTGATTATTATTGACTCTTGTTTGTGATTGTTGTCTTGCATCTAGCCCAAACACAACCTAGCCAAGTCCCTTGCAAGCCGATATACAGCAGTCCGAGCACCCTTGGTCGACGGCAACTTCTTATCGAGTTCGGCCAATCTTGGTGTTTTCGCAAACCCTAGTTGTTGCTTGCTTCTATCTTGTTCCATCTTAAGATCTATCTATTTTAATTGCCTAAATTAAATTCTGAATTTTTTTGGTAGATTTAAATTGTTTTATCTATCATAGAATATACAAGGCTTTAGATAGATCTCATTACCAAAAATAGCCTAACCTCAATTATATATATTTCGTTAGGGCTATATAAATTTTATTTTCTTTCACCATAGTTTATATTTTGAAGAGTCCTTTATTTCATTGTTAAGTTTCTTGCATTAGGTTAAGAAAAAACAAAAACAAAAAAAAATATACATTCAAGCTTTGACCTAGGAGGATAAAATTCACTAGGGGCAAAAGTAAGCTTCAAAAAAAAAAAAAGGATTGTATCTAGTGCAAGAAAGCTTATGGACAAAATTTGCTGAATTTGTCATAGCCCTAGTCGAAAACCTTCAAACACATACCTCCCAAAACAGAATTTTTTTTAAGCCCTACCTTGCAACTACAACGTCCTTGCTAAGGGTTTGAATCAAAAGAGGTAAACGTCCAAGTTTTCTTTTCTTTTCCTTCTTTTTCTTGTGTGTCGAGTTGTTTATATAGTCGTGTCGAGTGATCTTTGCAAGTGTCGAGTGCCCTTCCACCTGAGTCGAGTTTCACCTTCATACCGAGTCGATACATACACATACCGACTCGACACTTGTGTTCTGTTGGAATTTTCAGTTGCTTGTCTTTTGTTCTTTCTCTTGATTACTTTCCTTTGATTGCTAAGTTCTTGCTTGAGTGTTGATTTGCACAAAGCGGATTGCCCCAGCAAGCTTGTCATACCAATTACAGAGAAGAGTGTGAGCGAAACACATTGTGAGTTGTTTTATTTTCTAATCTTGACATAGTTCCGTGTTTGTTTTATTTGCGATGTCTCAGCAGGTTAACAACCCGAACAATGCCAACAATGACAACGATGACAATAATTCCGAAGCAACTATCTCCACCGCGGTGTTCAACACTACAATGAACACTCTTCACACCCAAATGAACACTTTTACCACCACCTTGGCGGCGATAACGGATAGGCTGGCGACCTTGGAGGCTAGACCAACGGGTTCTAATAACCTTGGTGGTCAAGGTAATCAACAGCGTGACGAGACGCCTAATGATGAAAGGGAAGTCCGAAATCCTAACCCTCCTTCTAACCTTAATTTGCATAATCCTATCTTTGAAGAGAACAACTCTCCCCGAAGGGAGAGAAATGGTAGAAATAACGGATTTGGTAACGCGTAGGGGCATGGACGAGGAAGAGGTAGAGGTGGTGGCTTCCAGGAGGAGTTCTACTACTCGGAGCGTGACGGTGACTTCCAAGAGGAGGACTATTGGGATCAACGCCCGAGGCGGAACGACAGAAGAGGACGTTACCAATACCGTGAGCATAGAGATCCTGATCATGACGGCATAGGTAAGGTCAAGGTAAAGATTCCTTCCTTTGATGGTAAAACAGATCCAGATGCATATATTGACTGGGAGACAAAAATGGATCAAATCTGGAACTGTCACAATTTTTCTGAACCTAAGAAAGTTCAATTGGCTTCTTTAGAATTCCAAGAGTTTGATTTTATTTGGTGGGATAATTTGATTAAGGAAAGAAGAAGAGCCCTTGATGTGCCTATCGCGTCTTGGAACCAATTGAAAGCTTTGATGAGACATAGGTTTGTCCCTCAGCATTATGCGAGAGAGCTTAGACAACGCTTATAAAACCTTTACCAAGGTAATAAATCTGTTGAGGAGACCTTTAATGTTATGCAAGAAACCATGGCTAGAGCTAATGTTGTTGAACTTTATGAGGATACAAATGCTAGGTTTCTTCGTATTTTGCATCCCGCCTTAGCTCATGATATAGATTGCTTTCCTTACTCTACTCCTACTGAATTATTGCATTTAGCTATTAAAGTTGAACGTGGAGCTAGATACAAGAACCAAGGCGGAAGGATGATGAGTGGGCAGCCCCAACCTTGGCGCCAAAACCGGCCACAACAGCCCCAAGGGTGGTCTGACGGTGGCTACACATCTCGACCGAACCAGGCCCTAGGGAGAGGAGATGGTCGAACCAACCCTTCAGCTTTTGACAAGGGTAAGGCGCATTGGACAGGACGAGATTCGTCTGGGGTATCTACTGGCCCCAAAGGGAGTAATCCTAACCCCTTTACTGCTAGATCTAGGGACATTGTGTGCTATAAATGTTAGGGCAGAGGTCATACTATGAAGGATTGTCCCAATAAGAAAACTCTCATGATTAATCACTTGGGTGAATATGTGTCTGACAATTCTTGTGATGAAAATGAAGAGCATGCTAATGATAATGATCAAAACCTTAATCTGGTCACTTATGATGAAGATGATGATGACATTGATTATGAACATGGAGAATCACTGATTGTTAGGAGAGTCTTAAGTGTTGTTCCTGCACCATGTGATGACAATCAACATGAGAATCTGTTTCATACTAGATGCTTAGTTAAGGGTAAGGTGGTTAATGTGATCATTGATGGGGGAAGTTGTTGTAACTTAGCTAGTCAGGAAATGATTGATAAATTGCAACTTCCTACTATTCAACATCCTAGGCCTTATAGATTGCATTGGATGAACGACTGTGGTAATTTGAAAGTGAACAAGCAAGTCAAAGTGCATATCAAATTAGGACATTATGAAGATGATGTGTTATGTGATATAGTACCTATGCAAGCCTGTCATATCTTATTAGGTCGTCCTTGGCAGTTTGATCGTAAGGTCTTGCATGATGACTTTACTAACATGTACTCCTTTACTTTTCAAGGAAAAAATGTAGTTCTCAAGCCTATGACGCCAACCCAGGTGGCTGATGAGATTGAGAAGCGGAAGGTAAGTAAAGGTGAGTTAGATAAGGAGGCTCAGTCGAGCCATGTGTCTACCCCACCAGATTGTAAGGCGTTTCCACTACATAGGAAATAACTTGAATTAAGATCTTATTGACCGATCGACTGAAAGAAGAGGAATTGAAATAGGTTCGACCAGCGAGAAAAGACTACCATGTCAGCTGAAGAAAAACGGATTCTATCAATTTCATCATGCTTTTTTGACTCTTTCCTTAACCTGAAAAATATGATTGCAGCACCGCGGTCAAGAGAGAGTCGAAGTCAAACGAGAAGAAGGAAGTTTATCTACATCATTTATTCATGGGTGAACGACTTCCCTTGAAAGAAAGAGCTTGAAGAGCTAGTGAGGACCATGTTGTGATTCCAGGCCTATCAAACTTGGAATGAAGTAAGCGATGTCTACATTACAGAATTTTAATATATTCTATTAGATATAATAATTTTAACAGAATTGGATTCCAAATGTGATAGGCCGAAGCGCAAGACCTACTCGGCCTAAGGGTGTATTTTTGGTTTCCAAGAGTACATTTTTAGACGAGTTTGCGGATGGGGAAACAACTCTCATGCTCCTATGCAAAGGGTTGAATATGTTGAGCGAGGAGCTTAGAGCTACCCTCCCTCCTCGCATCCTCTCTCTTATTGAAGAGTATAAGGATGTTTTCCCCGAGGAGATACCAGCAGGTCTACCCCCTGTTAGAGGAATGGAGCATCAAATCGATCTCATCCCAAGGGCTGCATTGCCTAATAGGCCCGCTTATAGAATGAATCCCACTGAAACCCAAGAGGTTCAATCCCAAGTCCAGGAACTGTTGGACAAGGGATACATTTGGGAAAGTTTGAGTCCATGTGTTGTGCCTGTGTTGTTAGTGACAAAGAAAGATGGTTCTTGGAGAATGTGTGTAGACTGTAGGGCAATTAACAACATAACTGTGAAATATCGCCATCCTATACCCCGCTTAGATGACCTGTTAGATGAGTTTCATGGTTCTTCTATTTTCTCTAAAATTGATTTAAAAAGAGGTTACCATCAGATTAGGATGAAGGAAGGCGATGAATGGAAAACAACCTTCAAAACTAAATTTGGACTCTATGAATGGTTGGTTATGCCTTTTGGTTTGACTAACGCACCTAGTACTTTTAGGAGATTAATGAATCATGTGCTTAGGAATTTCATAGGTAAATTTGTTGTTGTTTATTTTGATGACATTCTTATCTATAGTAAATCACCTGAGGAACATGAAGCACATTTGAGGGAAGTACTTTCTACACTTAGATCAGAACACTTGTATGCCAATCTTAAGAAATGTGAGCTTTGTAATGATCAAGTGTCTTTTCTGGGTTTTGTAGTGACTTCAAGCGGATTGCGAGTCGACGATGCTAAGATCAAGGCAATCCAGGACTGGCCGACACCTACCAATATCGGCCATGTGAGGAGTTTCCAGGGACTAGCGAGCTTCTACCAACGTTTTGTGCGCGACTTCAGCTCCATCGCAGCCCCTCTCACAAAGCTCACAAAGAAGCGGTGTGAGTTCAAGTGGGGTCCCGCTCAGGAGGAGGCGTTCTACAAGCTCAAGGAGAAGCTCACTCATGCGCCATTGCTGGCTCTGCCTAACTTCACTCGGCCTTTCAAGGTTGAATGTGATGCGAGCGGAGTTGGGATTGGAGGCGTCCTCATGCAAGAAGGTAAGCATATCGCCTTCTTTTCTGAGAAGTTAAAAGGTGCATGTCTTAATTACTCTACGTATGAAAAAGAACTTTATGCATTGTTTACAGTCCTTAAGACATGGTCCCATTACCATGCCTCCTATCAAGATAAACTTGATAGGAGGCATGGTAGATGGATGGAATTTATTGAGACATTTCCTTATCTTATAAAGTATAAGAAAGGGAAAGACAATGTGGTTGCTGATGCTTTATCTAGGAGACATGTCCTTTTGACCACTTTGGATTCTAGAGTCTTAGGCTTTGTTTACATTAAGGAATTGTATGCTAATGATTCTGATTTTGGGGGAGTATTTGGAAAGTGCCTAGATAAGGGTCCTACCGACCAATTTTATATCTTTGATGGATTCTTGTATAGGAAAGACCAAGTGTGTATACCTAGGTGTTCTCTTCGATTATTATTAGTGAATGAAGCCCATAGTGGAGGTTCAATGGGTCATTTTGGGAGAGATAAGACCTACTATACACTTAAGTCACACTTCTTTTGGCCACATATGCTTAGGGATGTAGAACATTGCCTTAAGAGATGTATTGATTGTTTAAAGGTCAAGTCTAAGCTTATGCCCCATGGTTTATATACCCCACTGCCGATCCCTTCTGCACCTTGGGAAGATATTTCTATGGACTTTATTGTTGGGTTACCTAGAACTAAGAAGGGGAGGGATTCTATATTTGTGGTGGTGGATAGATTTTCTAAGATGACTCACTTTATAGCATGCCATAAGACTGATGATGCTACAAATGTTGCGAATTTTTTCTTTAAGGAAGTAGTTAGGTTGCATGGTGTGCCTAAGACAATTGTGAGTGATAAGGATGTTAAGTTTCTTAGTCATTTTTGGCGGACTTTATGGAATAAATTGGGAACTACATTGTTATTCTCTACCTGTAGTCACCCCCAAACAAATGGCCAAACTGAGGTGACCAATAAGACCTTAACCACTATCTTTAGAGCCATTTTAAGGAAAATTTTAAAGCTTTGGGAAGAATCCTTACCTCATGTGGAGTTTACTTACAATAGGACAATGCATTCCTCAACTAAAATAACTCATTTGGAATGTGTATATGGTATTAATCCACTAACCCCTTTTGATCTTACTCCATATCCTATGAGAGAGAATGAGTCTTTTGACACAGGTAAGCATGTTGAGTTCCTCAAGGAGCTACATGAACAGACGCGTCAGCAGCTCATGCGGAAGGCTGAGTACAACGCCAATAAGGCCAACAAGGGGTGCAGATTGGTGACATTCCAACCAGGGGATCTTGGGTGCACCCGAGGAAGGAGAGGTTTCCCAATGAGCGGAAGAGCAAGCTTGCACCGCGAGGAGATGGACCTTTCAAGGTTCTGGAGAAGGTGGGCGACAATGCCTACAAGTTGGAGCTTCCTGGTACTTATGGCATAAGTGCTACCTTCAACATCGCGGATCTTATTCCATACTTAGCCGTGGACGAGGACTTGGATTCGTGGTCGAATCCTTTCCAAGAAGGGGAGGTTGATGCGGGACCATCTTCTACACCTTCGTCTTCACCTTCGGCTACGTCAATCATCTTAGGAGACGGACCAATGACTCGAGCCCGAGCTAAGAAGCTTCAACGCGACTCCTTCATGTTTGTGAGTCACGCCTTGTTCTCGAGCATGGTTCAACTCCCGGAGCCTACATTGAAGACCTATATGTGCATAGGAATCAAAGAGGTTGATCCTACTCAGGCAAATGTGTTACCGATTTTAAGTATTGGAATATTTGGATTTTTAAGACGTCTCACGAGTCGCGGGATGGCTCCACGAGTCGCGGCCATGAGCCCAGAATTTAGTTTTGCTACTGATGAGTCTCACGACTCGCGGGATCCTCCCACGCGTTGTGACAACCTATCTATTTTAGGTATTTTAGGAAACTTGTTTTAATTAAGTATTTTATTTATTTTATTCCGAAATTCGGCCAGCCTCTAGGTTATATTAGGCCTTCTCTTCCATTGTAGAACTTGGTTGAAAATTATTGAAAGTTTCTCTTGTCAAAACACATTGAGCATTCTAAGTCAATTGATTTGTAGCGTTGCTCATCGATTGCAAATTGGTTCTTGATCTAACTTGGTTTGCTTTGAGTTCGTCAACCTCGCGAAAGCTTGGTGATCCTGGTAATCACAAGTCCCCTCCTTGTGCCTCCAAGTTGTCCGCTTGGTTGTGTAAGGTTGTAGAGGCGGGCTTTGTAGTCGTTGATACTTGGTTCCTACCCTCTTAGGAGGCCTGGGGTCTTTATCTCATTCAACCTTAGTTCGAATCACCCTTCTATCAGTCTTTCTTATTGTTAATTTCGAATTCATAGTTGATGCATTTTGTTTGTCCTTTGTCGATATCGAGTCATTGCTTGAGTTTCTTGAGTCTTTTGCTTCCGTTCTTGAGTTTGTTTATTGATTGTCGAAGATCGGGCCATCCTACGGCTAACCCCGTATCAAATTGGCATCAGAGCTTTGGTTTCCAACATCAAAGTTGTGTCTTTTGTTTCCCTAAACACAAAAACTACAAAAATATAGTCTTTCTTTGTTCTTGGTTTTTACTTCTTGCAATTTTGATTTTGATTATTATTGACTCTTGTTTGTGATTGTTTTGTTGCATCTAGCCCAAACATAGCCTAGCCAAGTCCCTTGCAAGCCGATATACAACAGTTCGAGCACCCTTGGTCGACGGCAGCTTCTTGTCGAGTTCGGCCAATCTTGGTGTTTTCGCAAACCCTAGTTGTTGCTTGCTTCTATCTTGTTCCATCTTAAGATCTATCTATTTTAATTCCCTAAATTAAATTCTGAATTTTTTTGGTAGATTTACATTGTTTTATCTATCATAGAATATACAAGGCTTTAGATAGATCTCATTACCAAAAATAGCTTAACCTCAATTATATATATTTCGTTAGGGATATATAAATTTTATTTTCTTTCACCATAGTTTATATTTTAAAGAGTCATTTATTTCATTGTTAAGTTTCTTGCGTTAGGTTAAGAAAAAACAAAAAAAAAAAACAAAAAAAAAAAAAAACTAATATACATTCAAGCTTTGACTAGGAGGATAAAATTCACTAGGGGTAAAAGTAAGCTTCAAAAAAAAGAGAAGGATTGTATCTAGGTGCAATAAACCTTAAGGACCAAATTTGGTGAATTTTTCATAGCCCTAGTCGACAACCTTCAAACACATACCTCCCAAAACACAAATTTTTGTTTGTCCTTTGTCGATATCACCCTTAGTTCGAATTTGTCATAGCCCTCGTTCTACCTTAGTTCGAATCACCCTTCTATCGGTCTTTCTTATTGTTAATTTCGAATTCATAGTTGTTGCGTTTTGTTTGTCCTTTGTCGATATCGAGTCATTGCTTGAGTTTCTTGAGTCTTTTGCTTTTGTTCTTGAGTTTGTTTATTAATCAAATCATCATATATGTGGTCTTGAAAAGAGAAAATAATAATGATGCGGATAATAGTAAAGGTGTTGTTATAAAGATGTTACCATGACTCAAATGACTCAGGACGAGACCCGATAGGACTGGACCGTGCAATGACCCTAGCAAAGACTCTAATTACTTCACAAATAATGAGCGTTCTGTTTACATACGCATACAGAATAAGAATGCTCATTCGTTAATGCAACCTAGCATGATATTACATGTCATGCTTAATTTGATATGCAAGCACCTAGTACATTGTGCACATATGAGCAGGGAAGGGTCTGATCAAATCTGAGTAAGCTACGAAGAGACTTACCTGACTAGCAGATGAGCAAAAGAAGAGCCCGACACACAACAACACAATAAGAGAGTATTACCTAAATACATATTTAAATAATACAACGAGTCAACTTCTATAGCTACTCTAAACACATATATCACATATATTGAAAATGAATTGTGGAAAATGGGAGGGGATTGCGTTTCTGATTCTTGAAGGGGAAAGGGTTCACAGTTGATGTATTATCGAAATCATGATGGGTGGAATGCAGTTTTGTTGGTTTTCCAAAGAGATAGGAATCAAAGAAAGGAGGGAGGGAAGTAGAGATAAGATTTTACTCAACTAGGAATAGGTGAGTTGGAATTGGATAAGAATGGGTGAAAGAGGACAGAATTGTGGTCGCGAGTCGGAAATTTGAATTTCCGACGATTGGTCTTCCGAATTCCACTCTCTCGATCAATTAGATTTTTGAAAACCAAATAGAATATCGTCATCTGAAGAAATTTTTTAATCCCGAGGTGAAAGACGGAATCGATTTTTAAAAGTTCAAAATTAGGCCGGAATTCACTTTAAGAGTTTCGGGTTTGATTTATTAAATTGAGGACGAGTTTTCCTTCAAATATCCAAAATAAATCCGTTTTAAATTCATTTTTAATTTCCTTTTTACGAAAAATAGGATTTTAAAAATCCGAGCCTTTACAATTACTAATTGCATTAAATTATTTTTAAAAAATTATTTAAAAATTTGATATTTTATATATTTTTAAATTTTATGAAAAATGATTAGAAATAATCAAAATCAAATATTTTAGTCAAATATAGTATATAATTACAAGCACTAAACTTATGAACCACGTCTTAAATAGTAGCATTTTAAAATTATCGCAAAATTACCAAATTATGATTTTTTTTTAATTTAAAAAGGAAAAAATAGATAAACCTGAAATCGACCTGATTTCACCCGAAATCGAACCGATTTCACCCGAAACCAGTACAACACCTCGGATCTACCCGAGACCTGTTCTACTCGGAACCCTTTTTATCCGAAACCCGAAATGACCCGACCCGAATGACCCGATTGACAGGTCTAGATGTGGTCTTTTATTTTGTCGTCGTTTGAAAAGTCGTGGACATGAATGAGATCTGACGGCTCGTTGAACTTTCGAGTCCAAATATGAGGTCTCCACACAATAGTTCTCCAAGGATCTCCTGCATTGTTTCTACCAACAGTCGAAAAAAAATCCTCACATCATAAAGTTCATCTAACGATTGCATGGACCAGGCTATTGTATCGCATCCTTGCTATTTTTTGGTGGTTTTTTTCCTTTGTTTATGCAATTTTCTCTAGTTGTTGATTCAAATCGGTTTGACCGTTGTCGAGATTTTCGGACTCTCAACTCACTAGATTTGTCTGGTGTATCAAATTTCTTCCCTTTTTTTTTAAAATATTGTCGGTCATGATCCATCAAAAGAGTAAACTATGTACTACGGAGCAGTAGTATGTAAGTTGATAAATAAAAATAAAAATTAAATAATTGATGATAAAGGTCTAATGAAGCATGCGGCAGCATGCGCCCATTAAACAGGAAAAAATTAACGCTGATTATTCATTTGAAGCTCGATGTAATGTAACTAATCTAATTAAACACATTAGGCGCCCAGAATTAATATACTACATCCGGTAATGAAAATAAGACGTTTTACCAATCACGTACGCTTTTTTAGGTGTTAAAAACTATATAAAATATTAATTTTTTTTAATAATTTTTAAAAATAATTTATACTTATTACAATTAAGTATAAATATATAAAAACAAATTTAAAAAAATGTTAATATTTTATATAGTTTTTATCATTCTAAAGACGCGTCCATAAATAGTAAACGACAAACTTTAATTAACAGAGAAAATATTCATTAACGTACGTGTCTATTTAAAGGTAATTAAATTGACCTAATTAAATGATTAATAGATTAATGAGCCTAATTTAGGTGTAAATTACCGTAATTTGATGGGTTAAATGAGTAAATCGGTAAATGACCATAATTATAGAGTAAATGTCACTGTATCTCTCATACTTTATATTTCTACCAATATTATCCTTATTTCAATTATAAAAATTATAGATTTTAGCCCGTAATTTTTATTTGAAATAATATTATAAGGTGCAAGTATAAGTTTACAAAATGCAACAAAATATGTTATATCACATTTTTTGTCTTTATTTTAAAAAGTGAAAAACATGAGATTACAAAATATGAAGTGACCGAACAAATAATACAATAAAGGTTATTATTAATAAATGTTCATTTTCCTAACCAGGGTCGTGTCAATCGTTTTAGGGGCCTGTACCAAAATTTTGAAATAATATTACATTATTTTAATAGTACAACTACTCTTTAATTGAAATGAAAAAGGTGCATATTTTATAATGAGTGAAATGAAAATAATTAAAACATATAAAAGATTTCTTTTAAATTATTAACAAATTTATAAATTATGTGTAACAACATGGAGTATAAATTATGCTTTTCTTAAAAAGTTGATTTTAAATATTCAATGCTTACAAAATGTTTTAAAATATTAATGTGTTATTATGTTTAAAAATATTAAATATTTAGACTTTATTAATAAAGTGATAATTAAACATCACTATATATTAAATATATTTTTAATAACTTTGCTCTATATTAAACACTTCTATTTTTTGTAGCAAATTAAATGATTAAAAAAGAAGAAGTTATAAACATAAGAGATGGAAAAAAATACATTGCAAGGCTGGTGCGCTTCCCTTCCGCTGAGCCTTGAATTGGTAAATAGAGAGCGACCATTCTGGGGTTTGAACCGGGGACCTATGGGTACTACCCACAAGTCCTTTCCGGTGAGCAATTCCGGAATGGTTCCCTTCCGCTGAGCCAATTAAAAACTACTGACATTTTTTAAAATAAATTTTAATATTAAGATTTTTTTTATCATATTGGGCACCTAAAAATTTGGGGGATCTGTTCCATTGATCCACCTAAACATGCTTATGCACGGGCAATCCTAATGTAAAGTAAGTTTTCTACCAAAATATTTCTTTACCGACTGCTATTTTTATGGTGGTTTTGTACTTTAATGCGTCGTGTGTCATTAAAAGCTTATTAGCTCAAAAATGGTATAGCGATGTTCTCATATATGCACAAAGGTTCGAGTTCAAAATCCCGCATAGCGGTTTTGTACTTTAATGTGACACGTGTCATAAAAGCCTATTAGCTCAATTAAAAATGGTATAGTGATGTGTCCATGCACAAAGGTTCGAGTTCAAAATCTCGCATAAGCTATTTATGTTTGTCTTTTTTTTGTTCCCGTTCATGAATAAGATTATAAAGTGCAATAATAAAATGATAACGTGCACAAATAAGATGATAAAGTGCATATATAACTTTATGGTGTACGTACAAATATAATATTATATATGTTTGCAAATAAAATGATAAGTGCAGGAATAAAATGATGGTGTATGAATAAAAATATGAAGTGCATGAATAAGATTGTGAAGTGTACAATTAAGATTATAAAGTGCATAAATAATATGATAAAATGCAAGAACAAAATTATGAAGTGCTTGAATAATACTATGAAGTGCACAATTAAGATTATGAAGTGCATAAATAAAATGAAAGTGCAAAAATAAGATTATGAAAGTACAATTAGGATTATGAATTTCACTTTTATCATAAAATAATACAAACTATTAAAATTAAGAAATTTAGCCTAAGTAGGAGTCGAACCCACATCTCTGCGCATAAGTACGTTGCTCTACCATTGAGCTAATAGGCTTTTAAGCACATAAGCACATTGGATTTGATGCATCTTTTTTCTTTCTTTAACCTAGCACTGAAGCTAATCCAAAATATTTCAACTATTACTCAAAGGCATAATCTGAACTAAACACTACAATTATACTCCAAAAGCAACCCCTTTTAACATATGTTGAGAGTAAAGATGAACAAACACAAGAGAAACATCTTAACAACTACCATAGAATATATGACAAATCCAACAACCACCTGACAATCATTCAACGTAGAAACTAGATCACCTGGCAGAAAAGGCATGGAACGGATAAGAAAATTCAATAGCATATGAGAATTTCACACTTCTTATCAATCACACAAATAGATGCAAAAACTAGGCAGATTTCCATTTCCCGCATACTATATCTGGATGATTTCTTTGAATTAATCTATTTGTCCATCTGACGTGCTCGGGCCTGGGCTCGAGCAAAAGGACCGGCGACGAGAGTTCCGAGAAGTCGGGAAATTGTGGACAGCTTCTGAGGCAATAGATCAGTCTTCAAATTTTTCCGATTTCCCGTCGATTGGCTCAGCTTCCGGGAACGTGAAAGTACTACTTTTGTAGATCTTGAAGTTGCAGTCGTGGATTGGGGCATATCTCTTCAATCGGAGGTTAGATGAAGCGGGAAATCGCGTTTTACCGAGACGTCGCCTGGGCAGAGACGATTCCAAACGGGGCTTGTTTGACAGGGGTCGAGGCGCTGCTTTGGAGTGACGTTTTGGGGGTGGTTTGAGGGTGATGATGGGTCTGTGGAAGGCCTTAGAATGGTGGTAAAGTAGGGGATGGGGATTGAGGGATATGTGATGCAAGATCGCTCTTGGCCTCGCACTCCGAGCTCTCTCCAACACTCGATCTTCCACACTCTCGGCCTCGCACTCCAAGTGTTCCCGACCCTTTGATTCCGTCGTCTCTCACTAAGGAATCGCTCTTAGCATCTCACCAAGAGGGTTTATCCGACATCTCACCAAGATAGATTTGTGTTTCTTAACCTGAAACAAAGGAAGCACAAGCTTAGTTTTCTCAAATTCAACTTATCGGTCTCCAAAAGAAGTTCTTAGATATAGGAAAATATGGATGCTATGAAAAATAAATTAAAATAAAATAAATCGATAAACGAATGACGGATAATACGAAAGGGTTTTCCGAGATTTATGACGGAGAGATGTGCAACCATAATGGGGGGAACCGAATGGTCTTGGTTGCCGTCAAAGATATGGAAGTTTGGAAATTTCTAAGGCTCCGTCATTTAATCCGACTTTACTGATTGTATTCCGTCTTCATTTATTTCATTTTTGACAAGCTGCCTGATTTTCGGACTGCTCCAAGATCCCAGGTTTCGGCCATCTTCCAAGCTGATTTGATGATTGCATTATTCAATAAATTTGTAGCCACTTAAAATATCTTTCCAACAAGTGCTCATCGGCTTCAATCGGAATTTTATACAGCCAGAACGAGCCAAAATACTGAGGTGCCGCCAAACAATCTTCACAAATGAAAGTTGATGTTCTGCTCTAAAGACAAACCTTTGTAGGAAAAAAGAGTCAAGCTCATGGGAGACTATGCTCACATCATCCTCCTCCCCTTGAAAAGGATTCGTCATCGAATCCGTGATGGAAATGAGCGACTTCTTTGGACATGTAGTATCGTCTTTGAAAAGATGTTGAATCTTTTCTTCTTCTTGAATCATGAAAGGAAAGTAAGACGGAATGAAAGAGGTCACATCCAACCACTTACTTGACATGGAATTCAGAAAGCTAGGCATGTCGGTGGGCATTCGTTTCTCCTTCATGAAAAGTGCAACCTTGGGAACTTGGATGATTTCCTCATCTTTCTTAAGCTCGGGGTTGACCTTGGCAATCTCAATATGAGCAACCTTAGACATGCCTTCTTCAATCTCAAGTGTCTCACCCGTGGCCGTAGAGGATTTCATCTTTGAAGAGGGAGGGGGGGCTGTTGTAGGCTTCGATAGCGTAGACCCCAATGAGATGACAACTTTTCGAATTTCCTTTACTTGTTGCATTGAATCTTCCGCGAGCTTGCGGATCTCTTGCCAAGGTGGTTCAACCTTCTTCTTGCGTCGAGCCTCATCCTCTCGAGCCCTTTTCTTTCGATATCTCCTCCGGAGATCTTGATCAACTACGTCATATGTAGCACCATCCATGTCACTCCAACGAAGATACCCATCATCATAGGCTCGAATAACCCATCGGATGTACTTTTCGGACAAATGCTTGGAACTCATTTTCTTGAAAATTTTGACCTAAAAGCTTGAGGAACCCTTGTCATTACTCTGATACCACTTGACGTGCTTGGGCTTGGGCTCGAGCAAAAGGACATGCAACGAGAGTTCCGAGAAGTCGGGAAATTGTGGACAACTTCTGAGGGAACAGATCGGTCTTGAAAGATTTCCGATTTCCCGTCGATTGGCTCAGCTTCTGGGAGTGTGAAAGTACGACTTTTGTAGATCTTGATGTCGCGGTCGCGGATTGGGGCAGATCTCGTCAATCGGAGGTTAGACGAAGCAGGAAATCGCGTTTTACCGAGACGTCGCTTGTGTAGAGACGATTCCAAACGGGGCTTGTTTGAGAGGGGTCAAGGGGCTGCTTTGGAATGACGTTTTGGGGGTGGTTTGACGGTGATGATGGGGCTTTGGAAGGCCTTAGAATGGTGGTAAAGTAGAGGATGGGGATTGAGGGATATGTGATGCAAGATCGCTCTCGGCCTCACACTCCGAGCTCTCTCCAACACTCGATCTTTCACACTCTCGGCCTCGCACTCCGAGTGTTTCCGACCCTTTGATTCTGTCGTCTCTCACTAAGGAATCGCTCTTAGCATCTCACCAAGAGGGTTTATCTGGCATCTCACCAAGATAGATTTGTGTTTCTTAACCCGAAACAAAGGAAGCACATGCTTAGTTTTCTCAAATTCAACTTATCGATCTCCAAATTAAAAGAAGTTCTTACATCCCTTTATATAGGAAAATATGATAATACGAAAGGGTTTTCCGAGATTTATGACAGAGAGATGTGCAACCATACTGGGGGGGACCGAATGGTCTTGGTTGCTATCAAAGATATGGAAGTTTAGATATTTCTAAAGCTCCGTCATTTAATCCGACTTTACTGATTGCATTCCGTCTTCATTTATTGCATTTCCGACAAGCTGCCTGATTTTCGGACTGCTCCAAAGATCCCAGATTTCGGCCATATTTCAAACTGATTTTATGATTGCATTCTTCAATAAAGTTGTACCCACTTAAAATATCTTTCCAACAAGTGCTCATCGGCTTCAATCGGAATTTTATAAAGCCAGAACGAGCCAAAATACCGAGGTGTCGCCAAACAATCTTCACAAATGAAAGTTGATGTTCTGGTCTAAAGACAAACCTTTGTAGGAAATAAGAGTCAAGCTCATGGGCGACTACGGTCACATCACCATCAATTTCAAAACAATTTGATATCCAATGAAATCAATCAATCGAAGTCCACTTGATGTTGTGGAATTAAATAGATTCAAGAAAACAAAGAGACTGTTACAACATATCGAGTCCTCATAGAACTAGTGGCTTCTCCTCCGAGGCCGCTTCTTTCAAATCAACCGCCAGAGCAACTGATTCCTCTGAGGATGTGGTGCGGGACGAACGTCGTTGGCACTTTCGCCCTTTTCCAAATAGTAATAATATCCTAACTCAAAGCTTAAAATCAATAGATTAGTAAATCAATAAATTGATAAACCAAACAACTACTAGTATAGCGATGAAGTCTGAAGTCGAACCCACAGAGAGAAGCGGATTACTACTCAATATCTCTAACAATGACTCTTATGATAAAAGCAATGACTTGTGACAAGTTAATAATAAAGTAAAGTAAAGAGAACTAATGATTGCAAAGTGATTGGTAATAAAGATAGAAGAAATATTTCACCTATAATTCTCTGACAATGGTTGACGTTCATGATCCTAGGATTGATTCATTAGTTATTCGTAAGCATATGTCTACTTGACTAAAGTTGAAGGATCCACAGGGATACAATCACCTTATTCAATATCACTAAAGAATAGCATTAAACACTCAAGCTCTTAGACCAATTGGCATATCGATTCAATGCAATGAAGACACAATTGGAACAATCCTAAATTGGCTCTAATTAACATCTAGCGATATAGATCAATCGAAATCATCCACTGCAAAGACAAGAAAATATCACTACTTAAATACCTTTGTTTGCTATCAAGAAAACAATAACGAATTCATAGCTAAGATGTAATTTCTAACATGGTGATCAATTATAGAAAGGAACACAAATATAATCAATAAACATAAGATGATAAATATACTCATAGATAACTAATAAGAATCAAATCATCATAATCTATTTAACCATGTCTTCGAATCACAAGCAAAACTATGAGTTTAGCAACTCACAGGCCAAAAGCCTCTCTTCTCTCTCAAAACGTTCATTGTCAACACCATCACACGGCTGGAACAATAGAAAATAACCTAATAACGAGTCGTGCAAACCCCTAGAAATATAATAATATTATCATAGGAAATAGAATCTATGGATCCAAATCTCAATCTGCTGAACACGGCGTCATGGCGGGCACCGCCAAAGGCACGCCATGCGCCACCCTATGCAGTGACGACTTTATTCTTTTCTTCAATATTGTGCTTCCTTGCTCCTTTGTAGCCTCTTCCTCAACCTTCATATGCTCCAAAATATGTCTCATAAGCTCCTCCAAGATCACATCCATGGTCGGAATGTAAAACTGCAAAGTAAACACTAAAAGGCGTAGATTCCAAACTCGGATACTTCAAGAGCAAGATACGAAACTAGACTAAAACACATGCAAAACTCCTATATAAATGCAATAACAAATACCTATAATGCCTATATGAAATGTGCATTATCAAATCCCATCACACTTAACTTTTGCTTGTCCTCAAGCAACCATAAAACAAACACATCATCTATGCATCCCACATGAGATTCTTTCACAATTTTTCTCATCAAAAACAACATCATCAATAGTGAAAATATAATCAAGGCATATAAACATCATAACATGTATATATGGGATCAAGTTGCTTGCATGCTAAAAAATCCAACCTCACCAAGGATAATGTGTATCTCTTACTCTCATGTGTTAATGCTTTAAGCATACACTCACCTCAATTCCATATACAAGCACCGAATCAAATATTGACATTTATATCACAAAATATCCACCGGATACATCAAAGCAAAAATAAGAACATCAAGAGGACTTTCACTCAATGAAAACCTTCATAAAAGATTCCATTCGACGGGGTTGTAATGGGGCTTGGTAAGGAACATAAGGGCAAGGAATCGTATTTGGTCATGATGTGCTATATATTTCGGGAAAATAAGATTTCAAAAACTCCCAACATAACACAAATCAACTCAATAATACATCAAGCCCTCATAAACACAACATCTCAATAAATATGACAATAAAGCCCAAAATCCTCCATAAATCATAGCTCTCAAAATATATCAATAAACTCATCAACTCTCAAATCATCTTATACTCATCTCATAATATCACACTTGTGCATACGTATGCATCTACAACACCAACCCAATCTTTCTTTAAATCCACATCATTCCAATTCTTCGTCATTATGCAAAAAAAAAAAAAAACTTGGCTCTTATTCTTTTTTTTTCGAACTGTTATATATATATATATATATATATATATATATATATATATATATATATATATATATATATATATATATATATATATATATATATATATATATATATATATTGAGCCGAAATTACATAAGGTAAAATGCATAAAAATGAGGGAACTATTAAGCACATAACATTACATCTTCTCAAAACCATAAACCATAAAACTCACACTTTAGCTTCTTTCCTCCATCAACTCCAAAATAGATCTCCATAACCCACTCAAAATCTCAATTTCCCCAGAAAAAGGGTAAGGCTTATCATAACTTAGGAATAATGCAATTTTGTGGAGCTACAAATAAAATAGGCTAAAGGCTCAAATTGGCTTCAAAGCAAGATATAGCATAAGGTAGACATGGATAAAATGTGGCTAAAACGTTGCCTCTACCATTTGAACTCATCAAGCAATTATCATGCATATAATCTGAAGGTTCGATAATGTAAAAACAATGTAATAAGAAATACTCTAGAAGGGGGGTTGAATAGAGTATGCCCGTTTTTCGCAGAAAGTCTCAAGACTTTTGGAGCTTGTACCAAAACCTTTGAGATAACCTGAATCACAGAGTTAGACAATTCGAACCAAGTGCGGAAATAAGGTAAAGCAATGAGTAAAGAACACGAGTAATTGTTTACGAGGTTCAGCACAACTTGGCCTATGTCCCCGCCTAGGGTTCTTCCACAACCTTAGGATTCAAAAGGCTTTATTGATTGCTTAGCTTAGGATCCTAATAGCTCACCGAGAAGCCTCTCTCCTATACAATTGCAATCTAGTCAACTCACGTTCCCTTGGAGTCATAGACCAATCTAGAAGAGCCCCACCTCTCTCAGCTATCTAGTACAATCCTCTAATTCTCGCAAATCAATAGCCTAGTGCAACTTCCCGAGTTGTAAACTCTCGAGTAACACTTGAAATAAATATATCCTATAAGCTCACAGTGACTCTCAAAGGCTTTGAAATAAACAACAAACTCTTGAGCGCTTAGCAGAGAGACACTTGGAAGACAGATCGCTTGAATGAATGAAAGCTCGTGTGTAGCACTTGTGTATCTTCTGTCTTCTCCTTCCTTTCCTTTATAAAAGAGCATGGATCATGAGGATCTTCACCACCAGATCTCCAACGGCTCCTTGGAATCAGAATTAAGGAAGGATAGAATCTCGAATATACTTCCTGAAATGGTTAGGCATACATATATATATAATATAATGGAAGTATATAATAAGATAAAATAATATACGAATAATTAAGATAGGTTTTGTATTTCATCAACTGTTAATGCTCCAAGGCCTTTGACACAAAAAACCTGTCAAAGCCTTTGAAACATCTATTCCGATTTTCATGAAGGGAGGAAGTTATCAATCTCCCCCTTGATGAAAGACAAAACCTGTGCATCCCTGCAACTTAGTCAAAAAAAGATAATACAATGGAATTCGGACTAAGTATCTGCAAGGGTTAGACAAATGTTGGATCAAAAAATTTTAAAGTAAGAAAACATCCAACCGAAAACCATAAATCAAAAACCAAGGTCTTCCAAGACCTTTAAGAAGAGGTTTTCAAAGTCTAACGATCATCTCCCCCTTTTTGTCTTTCAACAAAGGGCGGAGGAAAAACAGTCACCAAAAAGTCATCAAAAGTTTTGAAAACGTTTCCAACAAACCAACAAAGTACCAAGTTTCAGGGGTGGGATAGGGTGGGTTAAGGTTTAGGCTTAGTCATCCGGAGCATCATCAGTGAGTCTCGTCCACAGTCCTTCCAGCATCGTTGAAATCCCGCTCTTCGTCGTCATCACCTCCTTCTGCAGCTCCTTAATATCCAGGCGAACTTCCTCCAAGCCCAACTCTAGGTTGTCCATGCGTTCATCGAAAGCTGGAGCAGTGGGAAAGGCTTTTGAAGCAGTGGCAAGACTCAAGGTCCCTTGGGGAGACCGAGTGATGCCAATCTTTTCAAGGCCTTTAGAGTCGAACTTACCCGTATGACGCAGCTGTTCTTCATTTTTGACATCAATTCCAGAAGCTTTGAAGATAGGGGTCAAAAGGGTAGCAAAGGGGAGGGGAGAGCCTTTTCTGGCTTTTCTGGCATGAGCCATGGTTCCAAGGATAGTGTTGGTCAGATCAGGATCAAGGCCATTGAGAATGCGGTAGAGCAGGACCATGTCATTGTCGGTAAGGAGTGAGCCAGAGTTAAGACGGGGTAGGAGGCATCTAACAATGATGTTAAAGGTAATTTTTGCCTCAAGGGTTAGGGATGAGTGGGTGAGTTGCTTTGAGGTGTTGTTGGATGCTTCAGGTAGGAGATATTTGGCTCGGGCTAGGATGATGCAATTTTCTTTTGAGGGGTGGCCGGATTTCAGCAGGTGGAACTGGTGTAGGTAAGCCTAGGGAATCTGCAAAATCATTGGAGTTGAGAGAGATTCTAACCCCTTTGACGACAGACTCCAAAGACCAACCATCAGTGTCGTTTTTGGCTTTTAGGTTAATGTATAAGAGTCGGATAAGCTCGGGGTAGTAAACATTCTCAAGGTTAAGAAGGTTCCAGGCTGGGGATTTTTTAAGGAGCTCAATGCAAGGTAACTTCAAAGCTTCAAAGAACTCAACATCTAAAAAATCAGAACAACTAATCTTACGAGTTCTAAACTCGTCTACCCACTTACCAGCAGTCTCAGCATCTTGAAACCAAGAGGAGGGCAAGGATTGATTTACATGGATATAGGCCGGGGGGTCTGCGTTCTTTCTGCGCGCAACTGTTGGAGCAACTCTCTTGACAGGCGCTACAAGACTCTTGACAATGCCCTTCCTGGTGCACTATAGGGATGGAGGCTTGACAGCAGCAGGGGCTTTCCGCTTCTTTGGAGACGGGGGAGGAGGAGGAGAAGGAGAGGGAGATTCTTCCTCCTCTTCCTCAGACCCCGAGTCCTCAGCGGACCCCGCGTCATCTCCTTCAGGTTCCTCGTCCTCTCCAGATCCCTCTTGCTCTTCTTCTTCGTCTTCCTCAGGCTCCTCCTCGGATGGAACCTCCTCGGCTTTGGCTTCCTTCCGAATCCGCTCAGCTTCTTCCTCGGCCTGTTTCTTAGCAAGTTCGGCCTTCTCATCGGCCTTTTTCTGCCTCAAGGACTCCTCCTCGGCTTCCCTGGCAGCATCTCTTTCCAGGGCGGCATCAAGGTCGTCTTCCTCCTCTTCCTCTTCCTCTTCCTCAACCAAGATCTTTCTCTTCCCTTTTTGTTTAGCACTCAAGGGTTTCTTAGCAGCGCGCTTCTGAGAGCCCTTGGGAACCGTGGCCGTGCTCGGCGTAATGGTGCTCTGGACAACGGCGGGGGTGATGGCTTGAGTAGCAGGTTCGGGTGTGGGAGAGGTAGCAGTGGCCTGGCGTCCTTTGGGGGTGGCGCCAAGTCTTTTGGGAGTGACAACTTTCTTAGTTTTGGGTGCCATGGAAGTAGTCGGTTAGAGTTTCTTGAGAGGCGATTGAGAGGTTGAAGATGAAGAAGTGGAAAGGGTTTGGATAATTTCTGAGGTGAGGAGTAATCGGGTACAATATTTGGTTTAAGTAGAAAGAGAGGGTGACGGATTGATGGGATGGTTGAGAGTTCCAATGGGGGGAGGTAATGATACTTGCTCAATTTAAAACCTTTCAAATTCAAATTTCAAATAATCCAAATATTTAGGAGGGAGATAACTGAAAAGATTTTGTTCCAAAATAAAATATCTCCAACGGTTCAAGGATAAAAACGGATTTTTGAAAAATAATAAAAATAATTGATTAAATATCTAGGAAGATATTAACCAAAAATGTGTGATCCGATATATGTACTCCACTGTTCAGTTTGCAGACCTTGACATAACTCTCAAAGGTCTTGACACTGAGTGTAGTTTATCTTTCGTAAAGGGAAAGCTCCCCCTACGAAAGTGCATCCTTGTTAAGCATCCCAATCTCTCGTCTAATGAAGGTGAACCTGTCCTCTGCCAAAGGCTTAGTAAAGATGTCAGCCCATTGATAATCAGTAGAAATAAAAGATATGGACACATCACCTTTTTCAACATCATCTCTAATGAAATGATGCCTTACATCAATATGTTTGGTCCTTGAATGCTGAACAGGATTCTTAGTGATGGATATGGCACTTGTATTGTCACACTTAATTGGGATACCTTTGAGGTTGATGCCAAGATCTCGCATTTGTTGAGCTATCCAAAGGATTTGGGAGCAACAGTCTCCAGCTGCAATGTATTCGGCTTTTGCAGTGGATAGAGAAACTGAATTTTGCTTCTTTGAGTGCCAACTGATCAAGGATGCTCCTAAGAATTGGCGACATCCTGATGTGCTCTTCCTATCCACCTTGTAGCCTGCAAAATCTGCATCAGAATATCCAATTAAAGTGAAATCCTTTTGCTTTGGGTACCATAGTCCAAGTTCCTTAGTGCCATTGAGATATCGAAAGATCCTCTTCACAGCCACGAGGTGAGATTCTTTAGGATCAGCTTGAAACCTAGCACACATGCAAACACTAAACATGATGTCAGGTCTACTAGCCGTGAGATATAATAAAGATCCAATCATTCCTCGATACTCTTTTTGATTGACACTTATTCCAGTCTTGTCTTGATCTAGAGACAATGTAGAGCTCATGGGAGTCTTGGCTGCCTTGGATTGATCCATCTTGAACTTCTTCAAGAGATCCTTAGTGTACTTGCTTTGGTTGACGAAGATCCCTTTCTTGGATTGATGAACTTGTAACCCCAAAAAGAAGTTGAGTTCACCCATCAAGCTCATCTCAAATTCACTGCACATGATGTCAGAAAATTCCTTGCACAAAGATGTGTTAGTAGCACCAAATAATATATCATCAATATAAATTTGGATAACCAAAATGTCCTTTCCTTTGGTCTTGATAAAAAGAGTTTTGTCGATCAACCCCCTTTTAAAATTATTTTCTAAAAGATATTTAGACAAGCGCTCGTACCAAGCTCTTGGGGCTTGTTTCAAACCATAAAGCGCCTTGTCAAGTTTGTAAACATGATTGGGGAATTCTGAGCTTTCAAAACCTGGGGGTTGAGCAACATAAACTTCTTCCTCTAAGAAACCATTAAGAAAAGCACACTTGACATCCATTTGATATAACTTTATGCTCATAAAAGATGCAAATGCTAATAAAATGCGAATGGCTTCAAGCCTGGCTACGGGAGCAAAGGTCTCCTCGTAGTCAATACCTTCCTCTTGATTGTAGCCTTGGGCAACAAGCCTTGCCTTGTTCCTCACAATCTTACCATTCTCATCCAGCTTGTTTCGAAATACCCATCGAGTGCCAATGAATGATTGATGCTTTGGTCTAGGCTTCAAAGTCCAGACTTTGTTCCTTTCAAATTCATTAAGTTCACTTTGCATAGCTATAATCCAGTCTGGCTCCTGAAGTGCCTCATTTACCTTCTTTGACTCAATAAGAGAAACAAAAGCGTTAAAAGCACAAAGATCTTTAAGTTTAGAACGAGTTTGAACACTAGAAGTAGGGTCAGAAATGATATCCTTTAATGAGTGTGATGAGGAGTATTTGAATTTCCTTTTGCTAGTCTCAGCTCCTTGATTTGTCACACCATCAGGATTGATTTGTGGTACATCTGACTCCGTGGTCCTGTTAGATTCAGTTACAGCAGTTTCTGACGTCTCAACACTGTTGGATTGGACACCAAGGGCTTTGGATGAATCTTCAACACCTTGGGCCAATTCTTCAGTGTTAAGAATCGGTTCCTGCATGTTCCTTTTCTCTGTGTTCATGGTAGCAGCATCATCACCTTCCTCGTTCTCTTCATGGATGTTAAGATCTATATCTGCAACACTTTCACTCAAAGCACCGTCATTGCATTCATCAAAAATAACATGTATACTTTCTTCAACAACCTGGGTCCTTTTATTGAAGATTCTATAAGCTTTGCTACTCGTGGAATAGCCAAGAAATATACCTTCATCACTACGCGCATCAAATTTCCCAATGTTATCTTTTCCATTGTTATGAACAAAACAAGTACAGCCAAAGGGTTTAAAATAAGATATAAGTGGTTTGCGGCCTTTGAAAAGTTCATAAGGAGTTATCTTTAAGATGGAACGAATAAGACAACGATTTAAAATGTAGTTAGCTGTGTTAACAGCTTCAGCCCAATAGGTTTTAGGTAATGCATTTTCTAAAAGCATAGTCCTGGCCATATCCTCTAAGGTGCGGTTCTTGCGTTCCACAACCCCGTTTTGTTGAGGTGTCCTAGGAGCAGAAAAGTTATGGGAGATGCCATATTTAGCACAAAACAAATCAAATTAAAGTTGATCAAACTCCCTACCATGATCACTCCGAATAGACACTATGGGCTCATTTATTAAAGTTTGCAACTCCTTACAAAGTTTTGAAAACTCAAATAAGGCCTCTGATTTTTCTTTCAAAAATGCAACCCAAGTATATCTAGAAAAATCATCAACGACAACTAGTATGTACTTTTTACCATTGGGAGATTTGACTCGCATAGGACCACATAAATCCATATGTAAAAGTTCAAGGGGTCTAGAAGAACTTACAATCTTTTTGGGTTTGAAGGAGCTACGTGTTTGTTTACCTCGTGTGCATGCATTGCACATATCAATACCTTTGAAGTCCATTTTAGGTAGCCCTCTTACAAGCCCTTTGGACACAAGCTTCTGTAGTGTATGTGGACTCACATGACCAAGTATCATGTGCCAGAGCTTTGGATCGTCCGTCAAAGCCTTTAGACAGGTTAAGCTTCCTTGTGCCACTTGATCAGCATTTACGGCGTATATATTGTTGTAACGATATGCAGTCAATATAACTTCACCTGTATTATCTCTGCATACTATACATCTTTTCTTGTTAAATCTGACATTGTTACCACTATCACATAATTGAGAAACGCTAAGAAGATTATACTTTAAACCATTAACAAGATAGACATTTTTAATACTATGGCTGGAATCACTTCCAACACTACCAATACCAACAATGTCGCATTTTCCTTTGTCACCAAGAGTTATTGTTCCCGTGGATTGCTCCTTTAGATCATGAAAGAGAGAACTCTTCCCACTCATATGCCTCGAACATCCACTATCAATAATCCATTTGTGTTCTTTCACCTTGGTGATCTCCTGCAAGACAAACATCAACCTTTGTGGCTAGACCAATAAGCAAATTTGAATCCATTGTTGGGGTAAACCATATTTGGTAAAATAGTGTCTTTTGGAACCCAAACTTGTGTTATCCGTTCTTTTCTCAAATGAACATGAAATGTATTGCGAATAATATATGGATCCTTTCTTCTATAAGGGCAGGTCTCTTTTACACGTCCCTTTCTAGCACAATGGTGACATATAGGAGAGGTTCTGCTTCCTTTTGCCTTTACAAAAGTGGTAATGTGTTGCTTCTTTAAAAACTTTGGATTGTAACCAATACCACTTTTGTTTAGAGAGCTTTGTTGCTCACCCAACATCTTATCGAGAGTGCCTTTGGATTTGGTAAAACTTATGAGAGCTGTCTGTTGGTCTAGAATCTTATTATTCAGGGAGATCTTCTCATTCTCTAAGTCATGATGCTCATTTCTTAGAGAGGAGAGATCTTGCTTGAATTCAGATTTCTCCGAGTCAAGCGTCTTGACTTTAATGTCAAGACCTGAATAAGAAGCTTCAAGACCTTTGACCCTCATAGACAGATCCTCAATAGTTCTTTCCTGGTCCACAATTCTCTTAATAAGAATGTTAGTTTGGGCAATAAGCTTTTCTTCATTGGCAATCATATTGGAAAGGAATTCTGATAATACCTCTTTTGGACTTTCCATAAGTTCTCTTACAGTAGCTTCAAGCTTTTCATCGTGGGATTCATCTCCAGAAGCCATAAGACAAATGTTGGCCTTCTCATCGTCGGAGTCAGAGTCGGAATCACTTCAAGTAGCCACTATGGCTTTCTTCTTCCATTTGTCATCTTTCTTGGGCTGGCTCTTTGTCTTTTGAGGGCAGTCCTTCACAAGATGATCTGTTTCACCACATTCAAAACAAGACAACGGCTTAGTCTTCTTTTTATACTTGTTGTATTGAGGCTTACCTCGAAATTTTGAAGACTCTGATCCATCCTTGTTGTTGAATTGCTTCTTCATTTTGAGAATTCTAGCAAGGCCTCTTGTGATAAGAGCAAAAGGATCATCCTCATCGTCATCTTCATCTTCGGAATCAGATACATCCTTGGGCTCATCCTTCTTAGACTTGAGTGCCAAGTTCTTAGTGCTGGTTGGAAGTTCTCCATCGTCTTCATTAAGGATCATCTCATGTGTGATCAACTTTCCAAGAAGGTCATCAAGGGGTAGAGTGGTGAGGTCCTGGGCTTCCTCTATAGCTGTTACTTTTGGACCCCATTTCTCCTTTGGAAGGCACCTCAGTATCTTCCTTACTTTCTCAACGTTGGTAAAGCTCTTGTTGAGAGAGTCAAGGTTGTTGGTGATTTATGTGAACCGTGTGACCATGGCCTTGATTGACTCATCAGACTTCATCTTAAAGAGCTCGTACTTTCGAAGGAAGATGCTGATCTTGGTGTCTTTTACTTGGCTCGTTCCTTCATAGGTGACGACCAACTTGTCCCAAATCTCTTTAGCTGACCTACAAGAAGAGATACGGTTAAACTCATTAGTGCTAAGACCACAATAAAGTAAGTTAATAGCCCTGTAGTTCTTGGAGATGGTTTCAAGATCTGCTTGATTGTATTCAGACTTCTTTTTTGCAACTTTGGTGTCGTTTGGTCCTTCCTTCTCTGGAATCTTCGGACCATTCTCTATAATGTTCCAAAGCTCTAGATCTTGGTCTATGATGAACATCTTCATCAAAGATCTCCAGTGGACAAAGTTGTTTCCTACAAAGAGTGGCGGTCTGCTTGTGGACCTTCCCTGTGCAAATCCTCCGCTTGCTTCACCAGACATGATCGTAAACTCACAAGATTGTTAGATAAAAAACAGTGAGTAAAGCTCTGATACCAATTGAAGGTTCGATAATGTAAAAACAATGTAATAAGAAATACTCTAGAAGGGGGGTTGAATAGAGTATGCCCGTTTTTCGCAGAAAGTCTCGAGACTTTTGGAGCTTGTACCAAAACCTTTGAGATAACCTGAATCACAGAGTTAGACAACCTGAATCACGAGTAATTGTTTACGAGGTTCAGCACAACTTGGCCTATGTCCCCGCCTAGGGTTCTTCCACAACCCTAGGATTCAAAAGGCTTTATTGATTGCTTAGCTTAGGATCCTAATAGCTCACCGAGAAGCCTCTCTCCTATACAATTGCAATCTAGTCAACTCACGTTCCCTTGGAGTCCTAGACCAATCTAGAAGAGCCCCACCTCTCTCAGCTATCTAGTACAATCCTCTAATTCTCGCAAATCAATAGCCTAGTG
Organism: Persicaria tinctoria; assembly: GCA_037127255.1. Lineage (NCBI taxonomy): Eukaryota > Viridiplantae > Streptophyta > Magnoliopsida > Caryophyllales > Polygonaceae > Persicaria > Persicaria tinctoria. The sequence goes on from JBANSL010000010.1 coordinate 25,776,239, forward strand.
CAACTTCCCGAGTTGTAAACTCTCGAGTAACACTTGAAATAAATATATCCTATAAGCTCACAGTGACTCTCAAAGGCTTTGAAATAAACAACAAACTCTTGAGCGCTTAGTAGAGAGACACTTGGAAGACAGATCGCTTGAATGAATGAAAGCTCGTGTGTAGCACTTGTGTATCTTCTGTCTTCTCCTTCCTTTCCTTTATAAAAGAGCATGGAGCGTGAGGATCTTCACCACCAGATCTCCAACGGCTCCTTGGAATCAGATTGATCTTCAATCTTCTATTTATGGATACTTTGAAATGCCATGATGTATTTTGAACTGATCTCCTCAATATGAATTAAGGAAGGATAGAATCTCGAATATACTTCCTGAAATGGTTAGGCATACATATATATATATAATATAATGGAAGTATATAATAAGATAAAATAATATACGAATAATTAAGATAGGTTTTGTATTTCATCAACTGTTAATGCTCCAAGGCCTTTGACACAAAAAACCTGTCAAAGCCTTTGAAACATCTATTTCGATTTTCATCAAGGTTGGAAGTTATCATAATCGGTCTTGAAAATAGATAACCGTGTCAATACTCAAAGATAAATGCATAGGAAGAGTAAATCACACATGAAAAGCAAAATGAATATAGATGTATCCCTTATAAGATCAAAAAGATCTCACAAGGACAAGTTTTTGATGACTAGCAAGCATGCTCACAAACTTAAATCATACATGCTCAATTACCTATGCCTAATCATATTTCACATAAAAAAAAGATCAATTTTAAGGAAAAGGTCAAATCATTCCAGAATTTCATGGGATTTATACGATCATGTCAACATAAAGTGAATAGGACAAACTCAAATTAGATGAGTATCTTTGATAACACAAATATGCAATGCATGAGACTCTATTTTTTCTTGATTTTTTCAACTTTTTTATTCATTTTTGACATTTTATAAAACTATGAAACAAAAAATAAACATGAACTAATCTAACTAATTTACTTCAGTTCTCTCCCTCCCACCCCCCCCCCCCCCACCCCACTACACTTTAATGTTGCATTTTTTATTTTTTATGAAACAAAAAATGAACAATGGAAGCAAATAAACTAACCAATTACGAAACAAAAAATGAACAATGGAAAAGAAAATAAAGGGTTGAAGGAAGCAAATAAACTAACCAATTACTGTGGGGGTGGGATCTGGGATCCAGACCGCTGGTGGATCATATCCATCAAATTGAGACAAATATCTTGAAGTTGATCATGTGTTGTCAAAGTCATCATCTAATCAAGTAAACCCAGCCTCCTCAATGCACCCTCATCAAAGAACTTAGTTGACATGTGAACACTAATGTCCATGATTTATGCCATGTTTTTATATCTATTTTAGCTCCTTATTCTATCATTTTATATATTCTGGGTTGAGAATATAGCGAATTTGTGTAGTTTGTGCTTATTTGCAAGAAATAGAGGTCTACATAAGATTCGGTTTAATATTGCATAATTTGGAGCCAATTCGGAGCTAAACCAAGAAGCACTAGAAATACACGTGATGTCTACTAAAAGAGCTCGAAAATCGACGGAAGAGCGCCTGAAATCGTGCAAAGCTGAGCACAGAACGAGACACTGAAGAGTGGTCGATATAGACCTATATTGGTCGATATCGACCTATTCCAGTCGAAATTTCCAGATCGACTCGACTTGACAAGAAAACATGAAGACAAAAAGACAACTCGATATCGACCTATATTGGTCGATATCGACCAAAGACCACTCGAAATCCTGCCAGAGTTCAATATCGAGTGAGCAGAATCCGAATCCGAGCAGACTACTCGATATCGACCTACTTTGGTCGATATCGACCAACTTCCAGTGACGAATACAAGTCGATTCCGAGTCAGATCCAGATTCCGAGTGGAGGATTCCTTGCACATGAAAACTTGAGATATTTTTATCTTTTTATCTTTTTATTTATCCTAAGGGTGGAACATTTAATTACCCTTTAAGATTTATCTTGTTACCAAATAAGATTTATTTATTTCCAAGTAAAATTATATCTATAGATAGATGATAATTATTCCTTACCTTGATTAGGAAGGATTAAGGCCTATAAATAAAGCCTATGGGTCTAGTTTTCATTCCAATTCAGAGAGAACAAGAGTAGGAGAGTTAGGAGAGAGAACTTGGAGTCATGAGAAGTTGTATTTTGCGAGAGCGAATTGGCTTCGATCGGATGTAAGCTTTGTTTTAGTTTATTAATGCAATTTAGTTTTCTTTTATTATTGATGAGTTTCCCTATGATGAAGAGCTAGTAGTCAACCTACTTCTATGGTTGTGGTGAGCCCGACGATAGCCATGCATGTTTGAGGTATAGATTCGACCTTTATTGTGTTTTGATCATCCATTGCCTTTTATATGTTTATTACCTAATTAATAGAGATTCAAGTTAACAACTTGGATTATAAACATAAAATTGGTAGATACAATTAGGGTTTCTTGAAAGAGTTGTCTAATTGTTGGAAAAGGCGAAAGCTTGTTCACTAGATGTGATTGCATGATTATCTCTCTTTATCTTACCTTATGCATGTTTGGTTATCGTTGTCGAAAACCCCGGTCTTGGAAGTTTTCTTTTACATTGTTTATTTCGAAATCTGCAATTCTTAGTTCCGTTACATTTTCTACAATTCACTCGATATCGAGTTATATTGGTCGATATCGAGTCTTCTGGTCGACCAACAGTCTTCTGAGCCGGTCGATATTGGATACTGACTTGGTCGATATCGAGTTGCACTTGGTCGATATCGACTTTTGCTTGTTTTTGTCTCTGCAGGTACAGGAAGAAATCGACGAGGATTGGTCGATATCGAGTAACTTGGCTGACATCGGCTGACGCTGAAGAAACCAGAAAGCGACTGCAATTGGTCGATATCGAATAACCATTGGTTGATATCGAGTTATCTCCCTGTTACTTGAGATCCTCTAACACGCTTCCTCGAGGATCAATCCTGACTTCTTGTTGCTACATCGGGAGGAAGTCTTGTAATTATTTGCATGGGCACGAATCTGGTTTGATTTAAATTATTATTTATTGAACTCAATCTCCTCTTAAAACAAATTAGAGCCGTTGCTGGGGAAGCAATCATTCGCGCCTTAGATAGCTTTATTTCACGTTTTTATTTGAGTTTTTTCTACAATTATATGCAGGACACCTTCGAGTGTTACGAAACATGGGTCGAAAGGGAAAATGAGAGACAGTATGCAAAAGAATTGGAATATCTGAGTTGGCTATACATGGTTGATGAGGAGGCATAGCTTGAGGGAGTACACGCATTTAGGAAGCTACAAGATTCGTCAAAATCACCGCCAGAAGCCCCAATCCCGCTAGAAGGAGGATCCGAACCTGAGGTCGACCTTGACCAACACCTAGTCGATGTCGACCCATGTCGAGCCGATATCGACCTATCTACAGTCGATACCCAGGTATGTCCTTCCGCGATCTCAATTCGAACGTTTTTACCTGTCTTTGAAAAACCATTTGAAGGACCCTAAGAAGAAGAAGAGCTAGAAAAGAAGAAGTCGGATGTCGTTGCCCTTGTTGTTTCAAAGTCACTTTTGCCTTATAAAGTGAAGGCCATCCCCGATGATTTTGAGCAACCGATGTTCGTGTTCAAGTATGGGGTCCTCGCAAAGTGGCATGAAGCTCCACTAGATGAGGTGGAAGTATCTCTTCTGACTCCACCATTTTGTTGTGGTGGAGATGTACAAACAAGTCAAACTATGAAGCAGAAGAGAGACAATGATGAGGTATGTGAATTTTCTTTATATCTTCCTTTATGCATGCTAGCTAGAGCCAGGGAAGATGAATGGGTGAAGTCATGGAGCATTCACTCAGGGAGGTTTAAGCTTCTTCATACGATGCCCCCGGATGACATCCCACACTTCCCACCACCAGAGGAACCACCGGATCCACTTATACCTCCGGACAAAGATGAGCTAGACTAAGGCTAAAAGGAAAGTAGGTCGAGCTAGCAACTTAAACCCTAGCACTTACGGGAGGCAAAGCGTTATTCTTTAATTTTTATTTTATTTCCCTATTTCTTTACTTTACATTTTTATATCTCTTTTACTTCGTGCAAGGCATCTTTTGTTGATTTTTTTAGACAGGTCGAAAAACTGGGATTGGGTGGAAATTTCGAGGCAACCTAGTCCATATCGAGTGACCCTACTCAATATCGACCCCTGAGGCGATTTCGACCAGCACACAGAGAAGACGGGGAGAGTCGATATCGATTGAGTAGACTCGATATCGAGTCCATTGGTCGATATCGACCTAAACCACCCGATTTCGACCAACTTACTATACCCGAAACCTACCTGATTGTAGTCGATATCGAGTTACCATTTGTCGATATTGACTTATGGCAATCGACTACAACCTGATTTCGACCCTACAGAGCGTTATTCGGTGAGTTCCTTCCTTTACCCTTGTTTTATTTTATTTATATAGTGGGGACACTGTATATTCTAAGTATGGGTTGGGGGAAAAGGTCATTATCATTATTTTATATTTTATTCTTGTTTTTGGCTTTACATGGTGAATTTTGGGTAAAACAAATTTTTGTGTGGTTAATTGCTAAACTCAAAGTTTGTTTTATAAGACATCTCCCAAAGCTTGTAAATTGTTTAAAAAAATAGTGTCATGGAAGTTATATTGTACTCGACGATGCAAAATTGGATTCATTAGAGATATAGGATGAAATTGCCTAGTAAAGGAAAGTCACAATGAAGTGCATTATTTCCTTGAAAACCATGAAAGGAGGTAAAATTTGAAGTTGCTTTTGACATGTTGCATGATAAGAGGATGAAGGACTTTATATTTCCATATAATTCTCATTGTTGATATCCTTAGCCATACCTATGCTTATGCATCACAAAAGCCATATTATGCCTTATTTCATATATTGCTCCACATGATCTAAATATTGCCCATTCTTTACCTCATTTACTATCCGGGGATTATGTTGAGAATGATGTCACATTATGGAGATTATTATATGGTATTTGTGTTATTATTATCATTATTGGAGTTTGGTAGGAAATTGAAAAAATATATGAAAAATTTAATGAGTGAAAGAAAATCCGATCACCTCATGAGATAAAGGTAGATCGACCCTACCTGCATCAAGATAATAGTTCCGCGGGATGGGACACTAAGGTGAGGAGTCTGAAGCACTAAGTATCCGGGGCCATTCATGACACCCATGTTTGCGACTCGTTAGAAGACAGTCCTGAGGTTAGAGAGGTAAAATCATTATTATTTAAAAAAAAAGCAATGAGCGATTGAGAGAAAGGTGAGAAATCAGATGAAGAAGGAATGTGGAAATTCAATTTGGAAATTACTCCATTTCCCCGGATCATTAGCACCACATTGCCAAAAATTGCCCAACTTAAGCTTTTTACCAAATCTACTCCTTATTGAGCTTAATTAAAGTCCTCTTGATTATTAATGTTCTGTCACATGAATTGTTTTTGCATAACCTTCCTTTTGTGAGTAGATGTTGCTTTTATTGCACATGCACGGATTGTTACATAAGTATCTTTTCGATGATGATAATTGATTGCAGGGACATATGAGAATGAATCTATGATGTTGAGAGTTTTGAATTCTTTCCTTGAGTGACCATCCAAGTTATTGCTTGGGGACAAGCAAACTTAAGTATGGGGTGATTTGATGTCCATGATTTATGCTATGTTTTTATATTTATTTTAGCTCATTATTCTATCATTTTATATATTATGGGTTGGGAATATAGCGAATTTGTGCTTATTTGCAAGAAATAAAGGTCTACATAAGATTTGGTTTAATATTGCAGAATTTGGAGCCAATTCGGAGCAAAACCAAGAAGCACTAGAAATACACTTGATGTCTACTGAAGGAGCTAAAAAATCCATGAAAGAGCGCCTGACATCGAGCAAAGCTGAGCACAGAATGAGACACTGAAGAGTGGTCGATATAGACCTATATTGGTCGATATCGACCTATTCCAATCGAAATTTCCACATCGACCCGACTTGACAAGAAAACATGAAGATAAAAAGATAAAATCGGCCTATATTGGTCGATATCGACCGAAGACCACTTGAAATCCTGCCAGAGTTCAATATCGAGTGAGCAGAATCCGAATCCGAGCAGAATACTCGATATCGACCTACTTTGGTCGATATCGACCAACTTCTAGTGACGAATACAAGTTGATTCCGAGTCAGATCCAGATTCCGAGTGGAGGATTCCTTGCACATGAAGACTTGATATATTTTATCTTTTTATTTATCCTAAGGGTGGAACATTTAATTACCCTTTAGGATTTATCTTGTTACCAAATTAGATTTATTTATTTCCAAGTAGAATTATATCTGTAGATAGATGATAGATATTCCTTACCTTTATTAGCAAGGATTAAGGCCTATAAATAAAGCCCATGGGGCTATTTTTTTCATTCCAATTCAGAGAGAACAAGAGTAGGAGAGTTAGGAGAGAGAACTTGGAGTCGTGAGAAGTTGTATTTGGCGAGAGCGAATTGGCTTCGATCGGCTGTAAGCTTTTGACAAGAGGAAAACCTGTCGTTGTCCTTGCCAAAGAATACTCAAACTCACAACTAGTATAGTGCGCAAGCAAGAGATCGATCCACAGGGAAATCTATTCAATTCGAGTGTCAATTCTAATCGCTAGTAAGAATATGGGGGTTTTTTGGGTGTGAAAAAGATCCGCCTTTTATCAAAGCGGAAGCAAACAAACAAAGGAAATTAGTTTTAGAATGCAGTGGAGAGAAATAGGTTCACCAACAATTTATCACTTCGATTTATGAATTCGATCCTTGTTTCAGCCTCTAGTTCTTGTCTTTTCCTATCAATGTCCTTGTCCAGATCTTAGGTAAATTACCAGTCCTACGAGTCCTAGCAACCCTTATCTCTAAATAACCCTAACACGGTTAAGATTCAACCTAGAGATAGCATTAAGATTATGAATTAACCAAGGTACACATAATATCAAGCTACGAGTCGATATTTAACATGTATTCAACTTCCTACACATCCAGTTAGTCCTACGAGTCCTAAAGGGATATGATTGCCACTTGGGTTAAGGTTCGCTGCGAGGAATTTACAAAACCCTAGCAATTGAATGAATCTACTCTAACTAGTCAGCCAGGCCAGAGAGAATAAAACACATTCAAGCAATTAAGCACAAAGAAGTCAAAACATTGGAATAGGAATAAGAACTAGATTAAGAAACTCACAATTCAACAATTAAAGATCCAAACTGTAGGCGAAACCTTGAGAGTTTAGTTGCTCATGCTCAACGGCGCTCTCAACAATGGAATAAAGTGCATAAGGTTAATGAAAAAATAATTAGAAAAGCCTTAAAATAGTCTAGAGAAAGTCGGCCTAAAATAACTTAATAAAACCCTAAGTAAAATCCGGAATCGAAGTTCAGTCTCTGCACGGGCCGCGGGGCGGCCAAGCCAGACCGCGGGGCGGCCAAGCCAGACCGCGGGGCAGCCAGAGATACTGCGGGGCGGCATGCGATTCTTCCGAGCTCCTTCCTCTTCGTCTCCAGGAGCTCCTAAGTACTTCTTGAACTTGTTTCCGCTCTTTGCAATATCATTTCACCTCCAATCTACTTTTCTTGAAATAAACCATAAAATCATGTAGATTCCGCCTCTTCTAACTCAACAAGTGATAATGCAAATTCAACTAAATAAATGCAATATTCACAACTAAATTATGTTAAATGCAATCTATTATACACTACTAAATATGCTCTATCAGCTTTGTTTTGGTTTATTAATGCAATTTAGTTTTCTTTTATTATTGATGAGTTTCCCTATGATGAAGAGCGAAACCCCGGTCTTGGAAGTTTTCTTTTACATTGTTTATTTTGAAATATGCAATTCTTAGTTCCGTTACGTTTTCTGCAATTCATCCGATATCGAGTTATATTGGTCGATATCGAGTCTTCTGGTTGACCGATAGTCTTCTCAGCCGGTCGATATTGGGTACTGACTTGGGCGATATCGAGTTGCACTTCGTCGATATCGACCTTCTCTTGTTTTTGTCTCTACATGTACAAGAAGAAATCGACGAGGATTGGTCGATATCGACCTACCCTTGGTCGATATCGATTAACTTGGCCAAAATCGACTGACGCTGCAGAAACAATAAATCGACTGAAATTGGTCGATATCGACTAACCTTTGGTTGATATCGAGTTATCTCCCTAGAGTCGAAATCCAACGTGAATCGCCTGCTACTTGAGATTCGCTGACACGCTTCCTCGAGGATCGATCCTGACTTCCTGTTGCTACATCAGGAGGAAGTCTTATAATTATTTGCGTAGGCACGAATCTGGTTTGATTTACATTATTATTTATTGAACTCAATCTCCTCTTACAACAAATTGCTTAGTAAAAGGAGGTCACAATTGAACTCGGCGATGTAAAATTGGATTCATTAGAGATATAGCATGAAATTGCCCAGTAAAGGGAAGTCACAATGAAGTGCAATATATTTATGAAAACCATGAAAGAAGGTAATATTTGATATTGGTTTTGACATGTTGCATGATAAGAGGATGGGGGACTTTATAGTTCCATATAATGCTCATATGTTTATATTCCCTAGCCATACCTATGCTTATGCATCACAAAAGCCATATTATACCTTATTTCATATTTTTCTCTACATGATCTAAATATTGCCCATTTTTTACCTTATTTCCAATCCGGGGATTATGTTGAGAATGAAAGCTACATTATTGAGATGTTATATGGTGTTTGTGTTGTTGTTATATCATTATTGGAGTTTGGCAGGAAATTGAAAAAATATATGGAAAATTTAATGAGTGAAAGAAAATCCGGCCACCTCAGGAGATAAAGGTAGATCGACCCTGCTCGTTGAGATAATAGTTCAGCGAGATGGGACACCAAGGTGAGGAGTCTGAAGCACTAAGTATCCAGGGCCATTCATAACACCCATGTTTGCGACTCACGAGAAGGCAATGCTGAGGTTAGAGAGGTAAAAGCATAATATTGAAAAAAGCATTGAGCGATGAGAGAAAGGTGAGAAATCAATGGAAGAAAGAATGTGGTATGGAAGTTTGGAAAGTACTCCATTTCCAAGGAGTATTAGCACCACATGGCCAAAAATTGCCCACGTTTAGCCTTATACCAATCTACTCCTTATTGAGCTTAAATTAAATACTCTTGATTGTTAATGCTTTGTCATACATGAATTGTTTTTGCAGAACCCTCCTTTTGTGAGTAGATGTTGCTTTTATTACACATGTATGGATTTGTGGCATTAGTACCTTTTCGATGATG